>JAZDUA010000021.1:5695000-6895000 GCA_038098605.1 Gryllus longicercus
CAATTTGAATGTCTAATGTTAAATAGATATTTACGTAGCGTTTAGTGCCAGAATTATTAGTCTATTGCCATTCTATTGTCACAAAATTTGCTGCTCTTCTCAAACCAGGAATATGTTTTAATTTTTCAGAGCATGAAACACTTAATCTCGCATTTGTTTTTCCTCACTTAAATACTAACATATTCTCAAGAACAAATTAAATTCATATAAAACAAACTTCATCTAAACCACAGAGAAAGACTATGCCTAATATTAAAATACTAAACTAAAATACTAACACTCGTTACATACTGTGAACATAGCAATGATCAAATGTTGTCCATATGTTTTAACACAGTTATGTTTGAATTGTTCAGTAGTAATTATTTGAAGATTTATTTTCATACTGGCATAAAACCATTACTCTTCACAAACCAGAAAAATGTTTTAATAGTGCACAGCAAATAAATCACTGCAAGATATTAGATATTACCCTTCACAATTAACTATAACTTCCCACATTTCCTCACTTAAAATTCCCTTTGCTTCCATGAATAATATATCAGAATGAACATCAAAAACAAACTCGACATAAACGTCAACGAAACCACAGACAACGACTACGACCAACATTAAAATATTAACACACGCCACATACCATCAACACGATTATGGGCAAAAGCTAACAGCGGTGTCCAGCGACGGGAGCTATTAAAGTGCTCGTTGCGCAAACAGTACGCGACCACACGGCGCACATCGATTGGCCACCGGTGCCTGTTTGCCCCCTGCGCAGCGGCAGCCCGCCCTGTTTTCGCCGCCGCTGATACTCCGCCCACGGCAAACAGTTGATAACAGAGAGCGTGCTTCAGCCGGCGAACGGGGGCGGCGCCACAGTAGCGCCACTGTTTAAAATGTGTAAAGTTCTAAGCGATCCCTTAATTCACCGGCGCGGCCCGATCTCCTCGTACCGTCTGCGATGAGCACATGCACACACACGCGCGCGTACATACACACGCGTGAGCGCGCGAGCGCACATATTAATGTAGGGAGAAGCACTTAATTAAGTCATAAAAATATGAGCGTACACCATAAATAACGCGGCGAACTCTTAGACACACCTATTATTAGCGTCAGAGATTAGGAGTTTTCAGACATTCATCATCGTGAAAATACGAGCGAGTCCACTTATTGAGAAACGCCACCGTGCCCTTTCTTTGCGGCAGCGACATTTTATTACAGCGCGGCCGCTTCGTGTCATGGGATAATCTTCCGCACACAAGATTACGAACAGCAGTTGTTAATAATTTTTACAAAACAGACATTGAAGGACTGTTTGTGAAACACGATTTCATTTGAGTGCATACAGGTCGGTATGTAAAATGTTCACCTTTGCGGCTGAAGTTCTTATTTTGCTGGTTTCTTTGCTTTGTTTTTTGTTGTTGTTTTTTTGACTTAGTCTATGGTTTACAATTTAATATCCTTTCCCAATTACAGCAAGTAATGTTGTTTTCCTAAACGTGTAATGTTAAGGTAGTTATATAATTCGATTATAGACTTTTTTAATTCATGTACTACCTGAATGTTATTCTCTTTGTTTCCAAAACCTACAGTGTTTATATTAGTGTGCTGACTATGAGACTACTATACCTATGGTGTGAATAATAAAATGTTTGAAAGTGTTAACTTTCACTCAACGAATAATACAATGCTTTCCAATGTGTTTGCAAAAATTATTTCGTTCAATGGAAAGTTATCCAACTGCATTCAAAAGTTCTGCGGACATTCGAAATTCTGGTAATTTCTGTCCTCGTTGTAATGTGGCTTTGATATGAACTACATAATACGAGTATTCAAAACAAAATAACTCGTATGGATAATAAAAGTTCTATTTACAACCCCAATGATGTTAGCTCCACCTTTTTCATAATTATTTCGCTGTTTGTGCACTGCCCAGTTTTCGCACATGAAGCTTATTTCGCCTGCGTGTTTAGGGATAAAATGAATGACAATATTCCATTGTCGGCACTTTGGTGCCAAACAATCACACTGTAATGAGACAGAATGCTAATTCTAAGCATTGATGCAATGGATTGAACTTGAAGCTAAATAATCGAAATCCCCCAAAACGTTTATCTCTATGACACAGGAAACAGACACATATTTGACTTTCAACTGGTAGCTCATTATTTCATTGTACATTAGTTTCATTCAACGAAAAAAGGTATTTGAATTTTGTTGATTAAATGCAATTACCCAATAAAAACAGTCATATAATTAAACTTTGAAGATTACATTTAAGACTTTATTCTCAAAATAAACTTGAATTATCAACAAAAATATTGCATCTGTTGTTATCCGAACTCATTGTAGAAAGTTGGATAGTACATGGTAGCTCTTTCTTAATCACTTTCATAAAAATTTTAAAAAATATATTTTAATTTAATGTCATAACTCGAGTTAGATAATACTTTGTCAAAGAGTTTTGCTCAAATAAAAGATCTATTTACAAGAGGAGGGAAATGCGGATTCTTAAAGGACACGTCACTGCCAAACTTTCCTGAGCAGTAATTCTTAATTTATAACTAAATAGTTTGTCGCAGCTGCTCAACTGAGAAAATAATAAAGAATTACATTATTAGTAAGTGAAAGAAGAATTTTTTTAATAGCCATTAAGAACAGGTTTCAAAGAAATTTCTGTGCTTAGTTGGTTAAATAACCTTACGTTAATTTACATGTAGAAACAGAAACGGCTTTCAAAAGCTCACTTGGGAACCGATTTCTCTTAAAATATCATGTTTAATACATGAATTATTGCTGTTGTGCAATTTAAAAATTCATGTAAAATATTAATATTTGTAAAATACAAATAAATTAGGAAAATTCTAAGCATATTACACTACTTTTACTCTCTGCGGACTTGGAAATGATTTTTATCGCATTATTCAGAAAAGAAGAGAGCAGCTCATGAATATGAAATAGTAGATTTAATCAGAAGTCGCATGTCAACAACGAATTCAAAATGAATGGGGCATAAAAATCACACATTTTGACGAGTGTTTTCGGACGTGTAGCATTCCCACTTTATTCAACTATGAACACCCTCCCTCGCTGCATTAATTTGTTGATAAAATGCTAAAGATTTTTACACGAATAGAAATTAAGTTAACACTTAGACAGCGTTGTACGAGTGGCAACGATTCAAAACATAGGAACATGTTAAAGAAATAACAAAATATTGGTTTAGGCAATAAAATTCATTAAAAATACTGCATTGCACAGGTTCAAAGATTATATCAAATACTGAGAGTTTTGAAAATATGTACCGTCAAGGTGAAGAAAGTAAATGCCTCAGATATTGAAATTTTGAAGATTTTTGGTTTACAACATTGTCTTTTAATACATTCACACATGCGACAAAATGAAGCATTAAAAACAAATTATACACCAATGGTGAAATCTTGATCCCTCTATAACTCTAATGTCCTATTTAATGGACTATTTTGCGCTTTGGTTAGTTGGTAGTGTGTTAGTACTCGACCTTCCTGGTGAGTACACCCTGTTTAGCAGTATTTTCTCCAGTTGGAGGGCATCAGGCGTAACGTTCAAAGTACCGACGGTAATCAACAACTCACTACTATGGATGAATATCAGAGAAACGCATTGAAGCGACACATGTCGTAATCACTTTCTCAACCAGCTCATATATTGCTTCATTTCGCAATAAGTAATGAAACATTTTCAGTTTTATTATTGTCTAATATCCGTTCTCTGAAAGCTTGTCTAATGGCCACGCAAGAATGGACTGCATTGTTGAACAGTTTTAAATGTGATATCACATGTGTTGTCAAAGGTACCACGTAAGCTTCATTTCCATATTTGTTGTCAGGAAGCGACAAAACAAGTGCCTAAGTCATACTTACCCACCATTTGCGAGGAGTACCGATTGAGAGAATTAGGAATATGACTAGAACTAGTATCGCCCGACGAGTTGATGTTTTTTCAAGCCACTTATTTTATGTCACAAGCGTAGTACAGAACAGTAGATATTTTTCGTCGTTTAAAAATATACAGCTTCACCCGGATATTCTAAGCTTGTATGATACTAACCACTAGGGTGTGTAGTATTATAGACACATTTCATCAAAAATCACGTAAATCTCATTTAATTTGATTTTATATTATATAATTAATCTTAGAAAAGAATTTGAAGAATCTGAATTTTAAAACGTCGTACCCTTCCGTATGCACATGTACAGAGCAATTTAGGAACGAGTGATATTAAACTCGTATGTCCAATTTCTATTAAATAACTTACCATAGCTGTAATATCACCTCGCGTGGGCCATGAACAGGGGGTTAGCTTTCCATGGTGCGATCCTGAGTTCGAAACCCGGTTGGAGCAAAACTAGAGGTTTAACTTTCTCACACAATATTCTCAGTTTCTATAGCTATGTGACGAAAGGAACATTCAGGCACACGAAGTAAGTTAGACACGAGGAAGAGAATACGTCACATTCACCACGTGACTCCCTGACCCCCAGACCGACTTAGGTGGCTCAGGGAGACGTTGATGTCACTGCACTGTCTCTGACCGGGAGGTTCTAGTGTTCGAATCCCGATCAGAATCCGGTGGTGACAGGATTTTCGACCCTAGCTAGATAGCTACTATGGAGCGGTGTCCTGCTGGTGGGAGATACCTTGTTGGGGAAATAGCTCACAGGCCGACGGGTAGGTCGACGCTGGATCTCGCCATCCAGCAGGGAAGATCACCACCACTTCCCGCGTTAGAAATATACATTACACTTACGGGACTAAAGACCTTAGCAGTTGACGTGCCCGGAATCACTAATCAATCAATCAATAAACTTTACTCCAGGAGAAGATAAATAAAAACAGAGCTCGCACTTGGAAACACCGCTAGCTGACACTAGTCGGATTGATCAGGCCTTAAAATGCCAACTACATGCAAATATAATTGCAACATCATTCTATGTTGTTGTTTTTTTCTAGGACAGCCAGGTACCCTTTACGTCCCGATGAAACGCATGTTCGGCCATACACTAGACACTAAAACACTCGCGGGCTCCTCTGATCTGGGGTCAGCAGAACACGAGACCCTCCGCAACAACACATACGAATACATCAGAGATAAGGGGCAAACAATTAAGCGTCCAAGGCGGGACTCGAACACGCGATCCTTCGGTCCGAAGCGCTGAATCGGTACACGCTTTTCACCACCTCGACTATCCATGTCGGCAATTCTATGTTCTTATTGTTGTTGTTGTTATTATTATTATTATTATTATTATTATTATTATTATTAGCGTATAGGCCATTACTGACTACGCTACACGATTAACGTGTGTAATTCTTTCCGGATCAGCTTTTCAGCTCTATCCTTGGATTACAACTAGGTTGTTACGCCTTGAAGTGCGAATTATGAGATGAAAGGATGATGATGATAGGTGAAGGGACAATCACAAATACGACCATGTCTACGCAGGACTCGAACCTGCAGCCTCCTCGGCACAGACGACGGCTGCCGCAACCGTCTGCGCCACGGGGCCGAATATTATTATTATTATCATTATTATTATTATTATTATTATTATTATTATTATTATTATTATTATTAATACCACAAAATTCCAGATGGACTATTGCTGTCTTTCTGACTTCTTGATTACAGTTTTCCGAGTGTAGGTTTTCTTCTGTCCTGTAAAGTAAGTTTGTTGAGCCTTTTGTTCTGACGTTGCGTCTCGCGGCGCGGCGGGCGTGCGGTTGCAGGGCAGGCGGGCGTGAACCAGCTGGGCGGCGTGTTCGTGAACGGGCGGCCGCTGCCCGACTGCGTGCGGCGGCGCATCGTGGAGCTGGCGCTGATGGGCGTGCGCCCCTGCGACATCTCGCGCCAGCTGCTCGTGTCGCACGGCTGCGTCTCCAAGATCCTCACGCGCTTCTACGAGACCGGCTCCATCCGCCCGGGCTCCATCGGCGGCTCCAAGACCAAGGTAAGGCGAAGGCAAGGCGCGGCGTGGCAAGGCGAGGCGAGACGCTCCCCCCGGAGGCGCTTACGGGGGGCGCGTGGTCGGATTTGCGAAAGGCGGTGGCTGTCGAGGAAAACCCTGCTTTGGTCAGGCTGTGTAGACGCTGTTGGGAAAACAATTCGTGTCGTGAATGCACCTGTCGAGGAGTAATCCGTATTGAGTGCACGAGCATTGACATCTAGGTACCAGACTTCAAATATTTGACGATTCTTGAAGAAAGACGTTTTGCGACATGTTTTCTTGAATTTCTCTTTTCATGGCAGTATAATCACTCATCCGTCAAAAGACTTGTGTTCAGATCGCTCGTGTTCTTGTGAATTGGGTTTCACGTTCGCAGCGAGACGAAACGTTCTCCCCGGAGGCACTTCCAGGGGGTGTATGGGCGGATTTGCGGAAGGCAATGGCTGTAGTGGAAAACCCAGATTTGGTGAGGATGTAGACGCTGTTGGGAAACAATTCGTGTCGTGAATACACGTGTCAACTTCCAGATCAGCAATCTGTAGCATACGTTAAGTTGAGAGCGTTACGTTTCGACTTCTCGGTAGCGGGATTCAAATACCAGACGATTCTTGCGCCATAAGTGGATAGAAAATCGAGTTCGCTCCTGTTGTCCTCGAATTTTCCGTTTCTTATCACAATAATCACTTATCTATCAAAACAATAATGTTGAGATCTCTCATGTTCCAACTCTGATTTTCGGGGTTCACATACCGGTCACCCTTCTGCATTTTGTGGCGGACAATGTGGGTCGGCAGCAATATTTCATCATATTCTCCACTTTTCCTTGTTTCTCATTTCACAATTGATTCATTGTAATTAATGATATATTATTTTAATCGCCTACTCATCATATCATTCATCAATTTAAAGAAGTTCTGGGTATCGCCATAAAACTTTGGTACATAGTTACCCAACAGAATGTATCACCCGTTATCTTAAACCTGCGTTAGTTTCTCTCTCCTATGCAACGTGAATAAAATATCAATTTCTGGATTGCGTTGTCAACAATGCTGATTCATGACCTGGGTTCTGAAGGTTCTATCACTCACTATCATTTGATCTACATTCGCCCAACCACGATTATCATTTATTCAATGAGTGATTTGTAGTGTATCGGAGATCAAGGTAGTGGATATTAGGTACCGGTAATATTCACATTACCTCATGCCGAATGTGAATAAAGCCCAGACAGGTTTCCTCGATGTTCCGTCGTTTTACTTTTCCTCCCATTTCATCATTGTTCTATCTTTATCATCTACTCGTCTAATATTAATTAACTATATGATACATGCCTCTGATTCTTGTTCAGAGTAAAATATTATATTCTTCGAAACTACTTTCATGGATAACTCGAAAATAAGTTTGTGATAAAAATTAAATGTTTCTTGGAAAGAAGTTATACCAAAGCTTTCAAATTTTCCAGGAAATATGAAGTTTCATGTAACAAACATTAAAGTATGTTAAAGTTGATCTGCAACTCTATATTTCATGTTAGCGCACCTTCATGGATAACTCCAAAATAATCGTAAACTTTTAAATGTCTCATCACGAAGGACAATGGTCTACTTTATTTTCAGTCCAAAGGTTTTAAACTGCATCCAATTAACCATTTAGTTTGTATTTTCCGATTAAGATAGTTAACTTCGGAATGGTACGTGAAAATTAATGTTCATGTTCTATTCCTATTATTTACTTTTGCGAAAAATTTCTTGTTTCTTGGAACGAAGTTATACTACAGCTTACCGTAGTTCCAAATAAAATTAATTTTCATATAATAAGCATTAAAGTATGATAAAGTTGATCTCAAACTCTCCATTTGTTGCTAGTGCACGAAGACCTGCGTCCTCGTGCTACTGTTTGAGTAGGCAACCAGACCGACAACGTGAACCCCTTGCAGATAGGCCGCCCGCGACCCACTTCCTGCCATTGTCGCCGCGGTATCCTCATCGCGACTCGAGAGACATCCTCCCACTTTCCCGTGTCACCGTATGAGTTGTGTGTATTATTCTGGAACACACCGCGATATGTTCGCGACACCCACACGAACGCTATCGCGAGCGATCTCGACATCCAAATGAAATATTCCAGGCGAAGGAACAACACGAACGAACGACGAATATTTTAAGTACACGGTACATTTCTCGTTATTCGTCCTTATCGCGATCCTGCTCGCAGCCGCGGGGCCCACAAACTGTCGCGCACGATAATTGCCATTATTTTTTCAAAAACGCATTAACGTTGCCACGAATAACGGCGCTCGCGCGCGCGCGCGCGGGCGGGTGGCAGCTGGCCTGCCGTTACGACGCAAAACGCAGGCCTTCATGACCGGCACAAAAACGTTCCGTGAACGCCCGAGTATATCCTAGTTACGGATCGGAAATTTGATCAATCAATGCGCGTGTGGCGCTGGGTCAGTCGGTGCACGAGAGAACTGATAAGACGGGCGAAAGAGCGATCAAGTAGTGGGCGGGCTAAACCATGCATGCCCGGGGTATCAGAGCCTGTCAGCGAATTTCCGAGAAGCGAAAGACACCTCTTCGAATGCGCGCTTCCTCATGATGATGATGATGATGATGTTATGATGATAGTGATAAGGAGGGCCAGACTCGGTCGTCGATTGTAGATGAGGGCGGAGGCTTATGTTTTTAGGTTCTCTCCTTCCGGAGAAGACCGGCAAAGAAAGCTCAGGGCATCCACTGATGTCACTGCTGTGCCTGGGATCGGGTGATGATAGGGTTCGAGTCCCGACGTTGGCTATATTTTCTACTCTAACTAGATAGCGAGGTCGACTTAAGCCGCTGTCTGGAGAAGAATTCTAGAGACCAGCTGCTCTGGTGGGAAATTTTCCGTCGTTTCTGCGATCAACAGCATGTCGAAGTAGTACCCTAACAAACGGTCCCGGGACTGCAGTGCACCGTCGAACCTAGGACCTCCCGGGCAGCGGAATTGCAGTGATATCAGTTGATACCTAGAGCCACCTCTCCCGGTAACACACCCGATAAAGGTGCGGTTCCTGTTCAACAATACATCGAAGATATATCGTGAAAAAATCTGTAATCCATTAATAGTCACCAGAATATTTAATCAAGGTTATCCTCTAATATTGCTGCAATAGCATGCACAAAAATTGTTTCAAGAAACGACAACCATAAAACGAAAAATTCTTGAGAGTCAGTGGTTGAGCCGAAGGGG
The DNA here is from genome assembly GCA_038098605.1 of Gryllus longicercus. Taxonomy (NCBI): domain Eukaryota; kingdom Metazoa; phylum Arthropoda; class Insecta; order Orthoptera; family Gryllidae; genus Gryllus; species Gryllus longicercus. The sequence continues at coordinate 5,704,216 of JAZDUA010000021.1, forward strand.
CTATTCACAGAGCGTCCGCCACTTATTATATTTACTCCAAATCGGAATCAGCTGTGCTACTTGCCCGACACCTACCGCGCAACCAGAGCCGGTATTCTAAAAAAATCGTAAAGTTTAGTTTGAAATGTCAACAGTTGAGAATATAGGAGCAACTCGTATTGTTTGTCTTTAACAATATAAATTCGATTTGTGTTGCTGCCTATTTAATTTCATGGATGAAAATGTTACGAATTCATTGTCAGAATAGGGGTCCAGGACTGAGAAACTCAATGGCATAAAAGAGAGAACGATTTCTTCGCTAGTTTAATTTATTTCACAATGTAATGCGTTCATTCATAAATTAGATTTAAAACCCGGCCTCCAAAAAGCAATCTACGCCACCGGGTATTGATGGCACTCATTAGACGCATCGCCCAGCGAGTGATTTAAATTCCGAGCTCTATTGTCTATATTACAAAGGAATTTGAAATGTGTCTGCTTCTAAAAAAGAATGTCGACTCTATTTTTAATATAATGTTACTGATAGTTTTTTTATCCGCATTTCCTCGATCTACTGCAGGCTATACTGTACTACTGGTATTATTATTAGTAGTAGTGGCAGCCATACTCATATTATTCAGCTACTTAAATCCGGAAAATGAATAAAATTAAAAACATTCCAAGTATCTTTTAACTAGAGAAGTAGTGTTTTTAAGAAACAACACCGTTGCGTTTCCTAACTTCCAACTGTCCACAAGTGCAGGAGCGAAGCGTCATCGCCTATGCACCCCAACCACCGCCACCGCTGTCCTTGCAACCGCCACCCACGCCTCTTTCCAGTCGGGCGTTCCTATCAGCACCCGGCTCATCCCTCCCCTTCCGCTCGCTCGCCACACTCTTCCCGCCCCCACTCCCGTCACCGCTCCGGGAGCGAGTGCAGAGAGATAACGCTTGAACAAAACGCAGACCACACCGGCCATCAAGTTTAATTCCATCATGGCGGCGGTGGCGGTGGCGGTGGCGGCAGCATTGGCGAAGCGGCGGCGCGGTGGTGGCGCCCTCCTCACACGCGAAGTGCGCCTGCCCGCTGAACGTTCGTAAACAGGCGAGATAAGCGGGGAGCGGCGTTGTGAGGCGGACGGTGGTGGCGCGCTGCAGTAATTAGAGCCTATCAGCCTGCGGGGTGGAGACGAGAGCGGGGCCGGAGGCGGGGGCGGGTGGGTCAGGGACGGAGAGGGGCAGTGAGGCGTGGGGGCGGTCGGGTCGGCAGGTGGGTGGCGGGGGAGGATGGCAAGGGCGGTGAGGAGGCGGGGGAGGCGGCGGGGAGACGGCGGGGGCGGGGAGAGGGCAAGGGCGGGAGAGACGGCGAGAGCGGGGAAGGCGGCGAGGACGGGGGAGGCAGCGGCGGCGGGGGCTGTTGCGGGCGCGCCGTCTCCGTCCTGCGGGCCGTCGTGGAAGGCGTGACCCGTGGCCTCGGACCCGCCGTTAATGGGTGACACGCCGGCCGGCCGGCCAGCAGGCCTTTCAATTAGGCACGCGCCCCTCATCGCGACCGCGGATCGCTCGGCTCGCCAAACGTATCATCTGGTGCCTCCCATCACGCGGGGAGCCGGCAATGGTTCAACTCCAACAGTACCTTCATGTCACGTTGTAAGTTGCGTGAAATATAGAAGTGTCTCTCAATATCGTAACACGGTAGTTTCCTATATTTTGGAATGTATCAAATTCATATATTAGAAATTGTAGTTTTTCAAAAATATATTATATATTTCTCAGTCTAATAATATTTTTTGCAGTGTCCTTCTGAATCACCCTTCTTTCATTGAATGTCTGAACTTCTGTATATTCTTAAAAATTAATTTATTTTAGATAAATAAGCGAGTAAATATGAAAAGCTTCCATAGAAAAGAAAGACAGATAAAATGCCTCGAACGGTAATATCACTATAACGGTAGGTAAGATAAAGGGTTTTATGGAAGCATCTGGACGAGGTACGCCTGAGTGACAATGCAGTGGGAGACACGCGGTTAGGAATATAAGAACGAAACTATTGGAACAAACTGATCAGAAATCGATGGAATGATAGTATGATGAGAAGAAATATGCGCATCTGAAAGCGACAAGGCGACATAGTAGATAAAGGAACACAAATCACGAAGGAAAAAATTTAATATATTTTATCTGTAAATAGAATGAAAACTGATATGGCAGGAAGAAACCAAATGTCATGTATCCAATGGGGATAGAGGTATTCCTTCAAATGCTGGCAGACTCAGAACTGCGAAGAAATATTTAAAAACCCCAATTTCTAGTGTATGCATTTTCCAACATCCAATGAGCGGAGTACTGCACAGAAAACTAGAAAAATAACTATATTGCAGATTTTTCACAGAACGTTGCAATTAAATTTTAACCATTTCACGCATAACCTCAAAATACTCAACCATGAATGAACATTTTTGAGAAGAATAGAGGGAGAGAAATCAAAGAAAGGGAGAGATTGTAGTGTTCGGAGCGCAACAAGCGTCAGAGTGGAGTGGGGAAGGGGGGGTAAAAGAAAAGGATGTGTCGATGATGAACAGAGGAGTTGTAAAAGAGAGAGAGAAGAGAGAGGAAACAAAAAAAACAGTGTTTCGTGAACAGAAATTAGAAAACAACGGAGAGAGTGTGAAGATGAAAGAAGAAAGGATGGAAAGTAAACAGAAAACAGAAAGGCACAATTAGAAAGAGAGATAAAATTGATGAATAAACAAGAAAGATGGTGAACAGGGGACAAAAATTGAGTGAGGAGGATGAAAGGAAAGAAAGCCAATAAAGTCGTGCGAGGATAAAAGAAAAAAGAGCGGGGATGAATAGAGAACAAAAGGTGAGAGAATGGAGTGATGTGTGAGAGGGTGAAAGGAAAAGGGAGTACGTGGTGTGCGGGGAGCTAGGAATTAGAGCCCGAGATAGATTGAGCGTGTTGGGAGCGTTGCGCCGACTGACCACCGACCGCTGTGGGAACGCAGCACCTGTCGATCGTGACGCGTATCACAGTGGTTTTGTGCTGAGTCAATCGTGAAATCGTAAAATGTCAAAAGGCTACCCGCTCGTTCTGGATGATATTAACATAAAGAGAGTATTCGTGTTCTGGCTTTTGTTTTGTTTGCGTGGAATATGTGTATGTTTTATCTACAATCACAGCGTTAACGTTTGACAATTTGTTATGTGACGCGCTTTTCATTCGTGAAAATATAATCGCCTCTAATCACAGCGATCGGTTGCGATTATTGTGTTATGCATATTGCAAAAATTGGTTCGATCTACTGAATAATGAAAGTAATTTAAAGTCTTAAAATATTAATAATCTGTGTGAAAGAATCAAATATCATTTTCAAATGAAACTGGCACACAGCAATCATAAAACAATTTCACATTGAACTTTTCGAATAGAGTAATAAAAAGGATGAATTTTTAAGGTTTTTACTGCTTAACTTCCCTGTTAAAAGTTACTATTTTTCATGCAAGCTTTTCAAATTGTCTTTCCTTGGCAGTGTTCGCAACCAGTTTTTTTCGTATTTTCAAACAATAAAAACTTCCAAGGTTTCTGTATCATTTATTTTATTCCTTCGAGTTTTAAATTGGCATTATGATTTTCAAGAAGCACTAAATTAAGAAATTCTACCAAATTTCATTTTACTTAAAATATTATCAATTCTTATCAAAACGTAGGCACGTGTTACCTGAAATCATGTTTTGTGTTAGTGTAGTCAAGAACAGGAAATTCATACTTAATGGAAAGCTCAAGTTGCAAATTCCTCTTATACAACATAGAACTTCCCAACAAATTGCCACGCTATGTTTAAATTATAGGCTAAATTGCCAGCAATTATAAAATTAAGTTCCACTGAAAGTAACAAACTTCCTAGAATTATATTACATTTGATATCGTGACAGCATTCGTTTATCAATTCGACATAACAGAACGTCGTGAATATAATGTAAAACATACCATGTACTAACAGAAGTACAACTTCACTGTGCACTTCAATATGTATGAGTTGGCAGCATACCAACACTTGCGAGAGGTGTGGTATCTCTCACACTCTCTCATGTACCAAATACGGTACCATCAAAAAAGAGAAAGGAGGGGACAAAAATAAAACAGATAATATCTTCAACGAAACTTTAAATTGCACAGTTAAAGAAATCTTTTTACTACATTCAAGAAAAACGGAAATCATTCCCGATTCCCCAAGATCCATCGCCCCTAATGTTAACAGGCCACCTACATCGCTCGACAATTTTCAAGATAATGACAGTCCACGCCTTCCACAGTCCCGCATCGAACTGCGGCCAAGAGACGCAAATTAAATTGGAAGCCGATTAACGAGTCGGCCGTCGGCCCGATAAGCGCTTTTTAAAATGAAAAATACCGCACGGACACTGACGAATTTGCTTTCGCGCGAGCCGCGATTATCATCCATCTTGTTGTCGGCCATGTCTACGGTGACGTCGGTGGTGGCGGCGAGGCGCTGCTACGACTGCCGGACACAAGGGAAGAGGTAGCAGCAGCGCCGGCATTTTTTTTTGTTTTTTTATATAGCATTAGTTTTTAAAATTCTGTTTTTACATGGAACTTTTCCTTTTGTATTGTTATGCTTAAAACTAACTTATAAATATAATTTAATCTAATCTAAACTTCAATTGACGAAAAGACTCGCAGAGCTCCTAGAAAAATTATTTAGATTGGAGAAAAAGTGCAGAAAAGAATAGATAGGATATCTGTTTTTATTATCGTTAGGTTTTCATTATATTTCTCTATGTTAATGTCTCTGTCTTGATTAATGTGGCGCAGGTTACAATAGAAACTATTGGCCAGAAAGGATATGTGGAATGGGATGGGTTTTAGGTTAAGTTCGTGGTGTAATTGTTTATTTGAAATGAACCAGGGGCGTTTGTTGATAGTTCTTTGGTATTTGTACCAGATTATTTGTATTTTGTTGATATTGTATTTAGCCGGACTTGTCCAAATTACGCAAGCGTATATGAGAGCAGCATCAGCAATGCTCAGTGGTGATACGGAACAGTGGGCAAAAATTAGATTATTAGTGGATAGTTGACGTCGTGATATACAAAAGAGTATCATTTTTTTGCTTCGTATTCAAAGGTTAGTCGAGTATCTTTCATCATTTGCTTTCTTGTATTTTACTAGAATACGTATTTAAAATGTGTGTATTTATTGTACCAGACAACTATATTACCAGTATTATAAAATATAGATACTTATAATTTCAAGCGCTTATATTCTGGAATCACTTTTCGGAAACTCAACAATACTGATTTATTCATTTTTCTGATGTATTTGAGAAATTATGGATAGTTTGTATTCAGTCATTTCAAAGAATGCATTAGCCTTCTTTCAAATGAAAACATTGTAATAATGTTATGGGAATATCACCCGAAATCTATCAATGGTTAACACCGAGTATAAAGTGAAATCGGACATACAAACACTCTCTACTTATAGTAAGATCACGCGTAAAATTATAAGTGTAATTTGTTGTAAATCTAATTTAATAATTTTCAATATTCATTAAATATCTAGTGTATATACAAATACATACTTGAACATATGCGTACATCATTTATGGCACTCTGGAAAATGTACTGCCTGAGACTAGCCCTAGTGTCTTCAAATAAAATATACGCATTTTTTTTTCACTTCACAAATTCTCTAAAAATAAGTATATCAAATCACCCACTTAACACATTTTGCGATATCAACGTCACATTCCAAGAATCTTCATACAAAATTAGTGTACCCTCACTTTTTTGGTCCCATAGAATACCATTTTCCATCAAATGACTCGATCCAATTTGCGAACAAAATCTCACTGGAATAACATTGAAATTATACTCTCAAAATCCACTAAAAGACTCAAGGTACATTCGCAATTCGTGACAGTTTGACCCGTGTTGTTTTGCGAGTCTCATATTTAGCGAAACGACTTTCAACTTCACAAATTTAACAATTGTGTTTACGCGCAGAGACTATGAATATTATGAAGACTATGAAGATCATTTTTCGTTTGCGACAGATTTACCCGCGAGGTTGTGGGCACAAACGCTAGTGTTTACTTGGGCGGGTAAAATGAATCTTTCGCATCTAAATGTTGGAATTGTCATTTCACGATTTGTTGAAAATGGAAAAATATGTTAACGAAACGAGCTGAACATGCCGTACAGTACAATTGAATTAATTGCCATTTGTCATCAGCTCTTGAATCAACTTCTCCTCAAGTATAAAAACTAGTAGGTAGACTTCGACCAAAATATTAGATATTATTTACTACCGAACGTCTCAAATGGTGTAGGGAATATCAGACATTTCGATCGGCAGCTGAAATTAGCTCGGATCCATCATTCCCCTGTCTTAGCATTGGCTCTGACCGAGAAGTCCTAGGGTTCAAGTCTCGACGGTGGCGAATTTTCGACACTTGCTACGTAGCTAGGTCAAAGTCAGCCGCTTTCTGGAGGAGAATCCTAGGGGCGGACTGCTCTGATTAGGAGTTTTCGTGCTTTCTCCGATCAATGCGAGGCGAATGCCGGAGCAGTACCCTGACAAACCGGCAACGGACCGCACGCGATTTTTTTCCTTCTTCCTTATCACGTCATTTCCCCTTACTTACACATACACTTACACGCACTACACTACCACATACCAGGAGCGCAGCCAAGAGCCTAGACCTGTATCTGTCTGGGGCGATGTCCCTCTGGGGGAGAAACCCAGAGAGAGATATCCCCCCGCAAACCAACATCCAGGTTGTCGTCTTATTTCATCACCAAGTAAGGAAAGCACACCGCCACCTCCCGGAATAAACATTCACCACACTAACGGGACTAATAACCATAGCAGTTGACATGCCCGGAAACATCAAATAAACAATCAATCAACCGATCGTGCGCATGCTCTTACATAGATCGTCCACCTGCATGCGCGTTGCGTTCACTGCGCGACGCGCGGCGGAACGGGCGGGTCAGAGGGCTCTGGCGGTAATTACCGGACAGCGGCGGCGGCGGAGGCGGAGGCGGCGCGCGTGAGTCCGGACACGTGTACGCGGACACGGCGGGCGGGCGCCGAGCCGCGGTGGCCGCCGCCGCCGCCGCCGCCCCTGCGTTACGCCCGGTCGATTCGGTCAACACTCATTACCCGTCTCTCGTTTGATCCGGAATCGACCGGCCGCGCGCGCGGCAAGGCCCGGCGTGGCGTGGCGTGGCGAACGCGCTGGTGGGGTAGGATTAAGGCTTCAGGCCGAGCCACAATAGCCCGCGAACAGGAACGGGTACGTAAAGAAAGTCGAAAGGCGGACATCTCCGGCAGGCGTTCACAACACGACGGAAACGGGAAGGATGGTTAACATTTATCGTGGCCCGGGAACGGAAGGTCTCTCGACCAATGACAGTTCAGGAAATGGCGACGAAATAGCGATTAGTAATTCTGGGCGAGAGCGAATAGTAATTCTGGTTTAATTGTATTTCTATTCATATAATACCTAATCTATTAATATAATTCTTTCATATAATACCTAATCTATTCATATAATACTTTCATATAATATTTATAATATCTATAATACCTTCATATTATACCTTTCTATTCAAATAATGCCTACCTAATACCTAGCATTGGTCGAGCCAAAACTGTAGTGTGCATTTTCCTATCAATGTCCCAGTATATTTTGCTGTGTGACGCTTAGAATATTCACTTCTCAGGTTGAGAAGACCAGAATATGGCGTGGGGATGCCTACGTGCCAACCACACGTACCCCCTTAACCCATGTCCGCGTGGCAGGGACGTCGCCGATAAGCCTGAGCCCGTTCACGGGCTGTCGCGCCAAATACATACATACAATACCTAGCATTAAAATGTCCTTTAAAAATAATTTGTATATGTTTTGTTGAAGTATATTAGAGTTGTTTGTTTATTGCTAAAATTTTACTTAGTTGTAGTTTCAATAAGATCGCAGTAAATTTTTCATTTTATGACTATTATTATTATTTTGTTTTTTAATTAATATTCTTTCATTAAAGTATTCATTATTCATAGCAGCACAAAGAGGCAGGTAACAAAACAGAGTGAACGGTCTAGCGTAGCTACAAGTGCTTTAGTTTCAGCAACGTTTCTTGGAAGGTTTTTTACGCTACAAATACATAGCGCTATTCCTCATCCTGTTGGCTTCTATCGTGAAGCGCACGTCCCTCGCGTTCGCGGGCTGTTGCGGAACGGCCCTAACGGCTTTGGCTGCAGCCCAGGAATCGCGGCTACGAACGAATGGAAAGGAAGGAAGAAGCCAGGGCGCGCGCAGTTGAGGAAAGAGAGAACGGAAAACTGCAATTTGCATAAAAAAGAGAGACCCACAGCGAAGCGACTAGCGCGCTAGCATCCACCTTTACGATTCGAGGTTCAAGTGCTTGTTGACGCATGTGCAATTTGAGGTGGGCGAGACGGGACCGCGGGAGGTTTTCTCTGCCCTTCCTGCTTTCATTCCACTATTGATTCTTAACAACTGATATTATTTTACCAAAATCATCTGCTCTTCACCAATGTTGAAATTTGTGTTGGAAAACCATAACGTGCATGCAATTATACACTCTTAATAAAGTTAATTCCAAAACTTCAGGTTTTATCTGTGTATGTTACTTTGACCAATAATTTTATAAATTTTGGCTTACACGCACACACACTTGTACATACTTACTATGATCAATTTCTTTTATATATCAATTTTCAATGTGTAACTGATTGCTTGTAAACTCACAGTACACTTGTCTCAAGTAGCTCATAGTTATTTCCAAGTTTTCTTAAATTGAATCTTCGCAAGTTTCTCCAAAAGGGCTCGTTTAATACTTACACTTATTATTTGTACAGTAATGTAAATACGTATTCGCTAATAACTTCCATATCCCTTATTAATTATTAGTCCTACCATTCATAATAACAATTTCATTGTAAAACAACCTGATTTAACCTGCACAATGAAAATCCAGTTGATACATCAGCGGTCGGCAAACTTGTTTCCCGGAGTGCAGGCCACGTCAGAGGCAACGCAAGATAATTGTATTTATCTTCAGTCTAATTCTGCTAATACCTTATTTATGTTCATTTAAATATTTTTGTCAATAGTTCTTATTGTTCTGAATAATCATGTATTCATTAAATCTCTGCTTCATTCAGACACACCCACAAGACATAACTACTAAAATCAAGAAACACAATATTCATCTACCCGTGAAATCCCTGTATCAACCAGGAACAGCCGTAAGGCACAGGCACTGGAATCAATAAAGACGAATAAACATCAATGACACTGTCGCGGCCTACAGGGCTTATCGTTCCCAAAGGCCCCATAATGATCGGCTGTGCTGCATGTCCTGCGTGCGACGCGTCCCTGCGGAACACCTCGGCGCGACGCGACGTTTGCTTTGGCCCTGTGGGTGGGGGGAGGGGGGAGGCGAGCGTGTCGCGCGCGACGTGTTCCCGCCTTGTTCGGCTTAATTTTACACACGCACAGAGCGGCGGCGGCGCCCCGCGCGTCGAACTGCGCGACACGACGCGGCGGGACGAAGCCCGCGCTCACGAGGGTGTAACACCGCTTTGCCGCGCTATCGAACGGAAAGCCGCTGCCGAAGTTTGTTGAAGGCAGCATGATTGACGACGCACCACGAGTTGTCAGGGACAGGGCAGAGGACAGGCGTTCGACCAGTTTGATTCCGTGTTAAACCGTGTAAGAACACGCTTTCAAATCGCTTGCTACAACATATTGTAAAGAGTGATTTCGACGTAAACGCCGGCATGGATATATGCTTCATGTATTTTTTTATATGTAAAATTTTTGCCTATAACGGCATATATTCGAGCAATTCCGGACTAGCAGTTAAACAAAATGAATTCGCGTGCTTTGAAAAGTTTGTCGAACTTCGAACTGTACTGATAAACTTTTGGATATCCTAAGCCAAGTCCGAAAAAACACGAAAGGTGCATTAGACTAGCTCTGAAAATGAGCAGGTGAAGTTTCTTTCGAAATGACATGATATTGAATTCCTATCTCCCACGAATACAACAGAGATAAAATGTTGAGTGTTTTAACACATTATCTTTAACCAAAAATAAATTTGCAAGAATAAATAAAGTAAATATGAGTCTGAATTGATGTGATGGCAATATTCCAATAATATTTGTTCGCATAAATGAAACAAATGAAGTAAGAGAATAGCAGAAGGTTGAAACACAAGTAAAAAAAATATTGTGGAATGGAATTATGGAAAAAATGTATTAATAAAATTCTGCCTAAAATTTCCCTACATTATAAATTGGATTGATCTTCTCAACATCTAATTATAAGGTACCTACCTTGGTTACGGACCTCTGCGATAATTCCTCAATAATTCAACTGACACCAGAATATAGATTCCAGCAAGGCCATCAACAACAATCTGTAAAAAATGTTAAATACTTGGTTATCACTTATCATAATATAGCTTATCTGCAAAAATACTACGTAAAACTGTTCAAAATGAGTCCGCTAATAATTTAATACTTATATTTATTAATACAAGTTTGGCATTGCAAAAAATTTCACCTACAAATTGTCATTCGTTGTCATATTAATATATTTACTAATAATTTTAATGTAAAATATATTGTAAATTTACATTGTTCAGAACTTTTAAACACGGTCTCGCACATTTAAAACAAAACAGTTATAATCAAAAAATTATAATAAACAATTCTAATAAGCCTAATCAACATAAAAAGTAAATTATTTATTGTTGCCTTTGAAATATAGTGTCAACTTCCCCAGAAGAGCTGTTTACATGAACTAATGTTAACAGTAAATCTTGTGCGCTAAACTGGGGAAATGCCATACATTTTAACGCTTGATGACTCTTGTGGGTACCTAAAACCCACTTTCCATTAGCTCTCCTTCAACTTAAAGAAAGAGTCTTCTCCTGCATCTGGTGAGACGGGTTTCAGTTTTTACGCGAAATTCAAGGCGTCGGCGTTGATGCATTGCAGCAGTTGTGCAAATATTATACGTCGAAATGAGGTAATCCCAACAAGAAACACGCTGCCGCAGAAAACATGACACAAAGCGAAAATCGCTCCGCGGCAAAATACCAACATTAATTTCCTGAGGAGCAGAAGGGTAGGTCAAAATGTTGTTAAGATCAAAAAATTAAAAAGAAAAATAATAAAAGAGGAAGGATGGAAGGCATGTCGCGATGGCCAGCACGCCCCAAGCTGCTGTTTTGTTTGCCTCCAGGAAACGAGTTTAAAAAGTGTTATGACGTTTCTTCATGAGGGTGAGTAACTTGTCTTTCCTTTTTTGCCGGCCTGTGCGGCGCGTGCGTTTTTTCGGAGACAGGTGCTGGCGCGCGCGATGCCGCGGTGGCGGCGGTGGTAGTGCCCGCCGCCCCCCACCTCGGCATTGGGGCACGCGGGGGGCACGGGGGGGGGTCGCATGCCTCAGCCGCCGCCGGGGGTTCACGAGGTCGGAAATCTCGTGCCCTTTCGAGGACGTCGTCGCAAGGGGGGAAAGGCTCATGTTTAATTCACGAGTGCTGAGTGTCCGGACTGATCTGATGATGATATGTTTTCAATTGGTGCACCCGAAAATTAGACAAATGAATGGGGAAGGAGAAAAGGATTCATAAATAAAAAGCTCTTTGTAGGATAACGAGGTCTCAATTTTAAGGTTGAACATTCACAAATCGCGCACCGCCCAAATTGCAAATATTTTCAAAGATAATTGTACGTGCAATGAACTTATTACATTTTTTACAAATCGCAGCGAATTATTATTCTTAATCCATGAAATCATTCCTCGTTCTGAAAAATTATTACTTTTATGGATAATAAGTAAGAACGTATAAATTGAGACATTTATTCTTTTTGAACGAAAAGTTTTCGATTAAACAAATTCCTCAGGGATTCAATATAATTTTTTAATGATAAAAAGTATAGAAAGCTGATGGGCCAGACGTAAAGGGTTATTTTAATTCCAGAATTATTACGACCAAACATTAAGATTTTTTGTAACTGCATCGACAATTTGATCGCAAAATGCATCATTCATAATTCACTGTATTGTAATTACTTTTAAGAAATACTTTGAACAGATGAACCGTTGCAATCTTTCTGTGTTTGCTGTGTGATGAGTGACATACTCATTTCTACAGATTGGCAAGGATATAGGAGTATGCCGTTATGAGCTCTCCTTTCCCGGACAGGTGATTACAATGGTGTCTTTCCCCTCTACTGGCTGGATGACGGCTGGGGTGATCTCAAAGGATGAATGATGATGACAAATGTCTAAGGACGCGATGATGTTCATTTAAGATTCTTCAATTTTATGAGAAGCTCTCCACGCTGCAAGTACACGGTTGAGGTACACGGAACTCGAACCCACTGTCTTGGCTCCGGGTACGATGTTCGAAGTCCTGCACCAGCAAGGTCGACAAGGTTCCTGCAACGCCCAACAGCTGGGAGATCGGCCGGCCAGGGGTCAGTGCGACAGGAAGGGGGGGGGGGGTCGGGAGGCGCCACCGCGAGTCCGCAATCGATGGCGCCTTGCCGGGCGCGCAAGTCTCTCCGCCATTTTCCGCGCGCGCGGCGATGGCGGCGCGGAAGGGCGGGGGAGGGGTCGCTTCCTTCCGGCGCGGGGAGGGGCAACGAGGGAGGGGAGGTCGTGCGCGGTGCGCGTGCGCGCGTGTGCGTGCGCGCGCGAGCGTGCGAAGAGCGCGCGGGGCGAGCGCGTGGCAGATGAACGCTGCAGCGGTCGCGCTATCGCGCGCATCATCGCCGGCCCCGGAAACGGCCGCGAGGGGCCGCGCTGTCGCCTCGCCGGAAGCTGCGATGGCCAGATAACCGCCCGGACGACAGGCGGCCCGGGGGCGGACAGCCGGCGCGGGCGGGCGCGCGCGCGCGAGCGAGCAGGCGAACGGGTGGGCAGCGCGACCCGCGGATGCCGCCTCCGCAACGTCGTCGGCGTCGCCGCCGCCACCGCCGCCACCGCCGCCGTCGGGGTAATTAAGCGATCGTATCGGTGGGCGGACTGTACGCGACCCTCGCCCTTCTCATGGCCCGTCGCGCCTTTGCCCCCCCCCCCCCCGGCCCCGCCCCTGTCGCACATTGGTCGCGATTGCCAAAGCCTTGGCCCAAATAACCCGACATTAAAGAGTCAATTTGGACTCCTTTAAGGTTGGAAATGGATGTAGAATCTACCTCCAAGCTCAAGGACCCTGCACATTTGCTCACTACACAACATGAGATGAACCACTGAAAACTTCTGAAATACTGTTCTAGGTTCTCCCAACTTTTCTAAATTCTTTTCTAATTCTCTACTCGCTTTCAGCGTACCTCATTATGGGGTTAGGAACAACTTATCCATCATTTGCGTCGTTCTCTGGCTGAATGAGTATGGAATCTGAAAATAATTGTGGGAATTTTCAAAGGATTTTATTTTAACGGAAGGTCTTTATGTTATTTTTGCATTTGAAAAACCGTTTCTATATGCCAAACGCACGTACCTAGCAATCGAAACCGTAATTGAAGTGCTCTGTCAGCCCATTTTCTTTCTCAGAATAGGTTTTAGTTAATTTGAATTATAAATAAAATGCAATAATCTAACGATAACGATGCCAACTATACATGCCTTTTTACAAGTTTGGAAGTGTATGAAATATATTCTATCGTTTCGAATTTAAATTGAAAATACAAAGAAGAAAAACGACTAATCGGCAGCAATACGCGGCCTCGTCCGTCCTCCGGGACCCGGGTCGGCCTCCGAAACGCGCAACGCCGCGTGGTCTTGGCCACGTCCATCGCTCGCGTACGCAATCGACCATAGTCTGCCTGACACCGCTCCCCCCTCTCCCTACCCGCCTCTCAACTCCTCACCCGCCCCGCCCCGCCCCGCCCCGCCCCGCCCTGCCCCGGCCCGACCCGACCCGGCCCGACCCGACCCGACCCGACCCGGCCCGACCCGACCCGACCCGACCCGACCCGACCCGACCCGACCCGACCCGACCCGACCCGACCCGACCCGACCCGACCGGTCCCTCCTCCCCTCCTCCTCGCACTACGTCACCACTAGTCATGCGACATCTCGGCAACAAAACTATTTATGGTAAAATATAATGTTCCAGAACAAATGAATTTCCATATTATTATCGAAATTTATCAAAAACTTTCTCTGTAATCTGCCAAACATCTAAAAATCATTCTCAATCTATCATTAAATTAATGTTACAAAAATTATTTGACAGTTGCCGTGCATATTAACTGATAACTGAAATTTAACGTTAAAGTTAAAAACGCCTTTCCATTTCCAAATACGAGGAAGGACGAAGGAAATGCGGGGACATATTTCAACACGAGCGACGTTTAGAAGTCGGCTAAATGAAGGTAATGCAAAATGCGTTCGTTTGGTTCGAACACAAGCACAGTTATTTCATATTTTGACGTTCACAAAATTGTGATTATGGGCGTTTCTCGTCCACTAACAAAACAACGAAAACAAAAACTTCAACCCCAAAACATGGATGTTCAAAAAACGGAATTAAGTCGGAGGAGACATCATGTATTACAAATTAAAGCGATTAATGTGTTATCCCATTTAAAACATTACATGAAAAACGTTTAAAACACAACAGATTACTGAAAATGTTATAGATAAAGTTGGATAATAATATTGTGGATTTTTTTTTCTATAACGGAACACTATATTTTCTTATCATAGATAGTTATTTCTTTGTTTTAATTTTCATTTTACTCTTCTGTTATTTTGCCTTTTCTTTTTATTAGTTTTTATTTATATAATGTGTGCGAAAAGCCGATTATGAAATGATAAAATTGGTTATTCGTATTGTGGATGATCTTTCAGGTCTACGCATAGGCGCTGTCTGCTATAGACTTTTTTGTGTATACTAAAAATTGTATTAATAGAAATGGAAAAATGAAATTGAAAAAATACATGGACGTTTTACCGAAACATGGAAGTTTTGAAACCATCGACATCGATTTCGCATCCCTACTCGCCACGCCGCACTGCGCCGGTGCGTTATCTCTCCGCATCTCCGGGCAAGGAGCCGCGACCTCCTGGTTCGACGCGCCGCGTCGCGTCGGTCATCAGGGTTACGGCGGGCACGCGCGTCGCGTCACGCGTAGGGGCCGCGCCCGGCGACGGTCGCCCGGGGTGAGAGGCTGCAACGCTCGGCTGCCTCGCTACAAAACGAGTGCCCGCCACGCGCCGCACGGCTCCTCGTAACGCGCAGTACTCATGATTGACGGTTCGTTTTGTGTTCCATGACAACTGCTGATAGTGCCATTCAGTGTTCGTAATTTACGGGCAATGGACACACTTCGTCTTGGAAGTGGGTCTAAAGCATATTTAACCTTTACAATTCTCTGACACGAGCAAGTTGGATATAATTGTATCTAAGGTTTATTTAAAGATTACCCAATTCTTCACGGAGCATTCTCTATGACGCATATCTTTTTATATCCTGCAGGGAAATGAATGTCATTGCGTCAATAAAAGGTGGCCGTTAAATGATTGTAATGGCAAATTACATCAAAAGTCAAATTCTCAAAATTTTCTTAAAAACTGGTCAAGATTTTTTCTCTAAAATTCTTGTTCAAATTGATGGTAGTGCTCTTATAAATACGTTTAAAATCTGATTTTTATTAACACCTTTTAATTTAAAATGTAAAATCAACTTCGAATGTACAAAAACTCGTAAAAATGCACTTAAAATTTTAAAAAAGTATACATATAATTTTACAAAAAAATATTATTTAACAAAAGTTCACCGCGTAATGTTCTTGACGAATTGAAAGACTAATTGTACATCGTGTCACTTGAAATACTAAATTATGTCCTCAAATAAAATTCTAAATGTATATTCGAAATTGTTTGTTAGTTTTAAGGTCGTCTTTTCATTTCGAGGTCTGTTTTACATTTTTACTTTCTTAACCATGCCTCGCTTCTCATCGCCGGCAAATATTAAAAATCGTCCATTGTCCAATTGCAGTTTAAAATGGCACGATTTATAATCTTTTTGGTGTGTTCTTTCTTTATGAAAATTACTATATTTATCCTCCAGTTGTCGTCCCTCCTAACACTCCTCTTACTGTGGTGTGTACGGATTGACCACCTATTTCCACGGAAAACTTAAAATTTTGCGTGTGATCCGGCATGCAATTAACATAATATTCATGTACTAATGACAATGTACGAAGTAATTTCTTCATGCCCATTCAAAATCGTCTATCTGAATCCATCTCCTTCACTTATTCCCCATTTCTGGAGGCCTTCAAGGCCTTCTGTACTACTTCCTTCGCATGCAAAGGAGGAAATTCGCTGGAATCAATTCCAAAGGCTGGCCTGGGGCGTTCTCGGGATTCCCGAACGAGACAGCGATTCCGGAGACTGCGAACGGCCTCGCTGCCCGGCCATCTTGGACGGTCGATGACGCGAGGTATCGACCGGAGGCGGGCGCTGCCATATCCGCCGTCGCCGCCGCCGCCGCCGCCGCCGCAGCCAACCCGCGAGTTACGGGCGGTGCGCTGTTGACCCGCGCTATCAGCCCGCACGCGCGACACGAATTACAGCGCCGATAGGCCGCCCCGACAAAACGCGCGGCCTTTAGGAGTGTTGGCTCAGTGGCGGCGGCGGCGGCGGCGGGAGGGCCCACTGCACACGACACCCGCGCCCCCACCGCGCGATGGACGAAGCTCGACTCAACATGGAGAACGGAAATAACACTAAATCCAACTAATCGTAGTTATTTATTTATTCATTTACTTGCCATGTGGTTTTGGATTTGGAGGAGATGTCTGAATGGTCGTAGTTTCGAAGCCAAAAATCTCAACATGGCCGACGCCGGGTCTCCCTGGTAAGACGATGATAATGATGTGAGTAATGATCATGGAGATGATAGAGAAAGTAGAGACAGGGGAAACGGGATAATTGCCAGGAATCCTGTCTCTAACAAGATGTGTCCACCACAAAATTTGTGGTTGAGATTCGATAATACTCTATGGAACCAATAGGGATTGTACCTCGATCCCAAAGGTAAAGGAAGAAAAACTGGGTGCGTTCAAACATGTAGTTGCGAGTTTGCAACTAAAGCTTAGTCGATAGGAGAATATTAGATTTGAGTGTTGTCGTTGGTGTTGAATTTTAAAGAACAACCAAGCCACAGGATCGGACAACGATTCCACTGCCTGGATGAGATTTATAGGTATGATTCTCTGATTATTCCAGTCAGTGGTTCCCTTCCATCAACGATGAAAAGCACGTTAAACGACAGTCCATACGATATCTTTCCTTCTCCAACCTGCCTCCGTTTTTGTCTCCAAGATTGTGCGGTAGGTTGATCTCCATTACTAATTGGCCCATCCCCCGCGATCCTCTCCTGCAACAATGCGGAAGTCTTAATAATAGATAAGCGTCAACATTTCCCTCAAAATATATAAAGGTATTTTGAATAAATTGTCGGGAAAATATGAATCACATGGAAACCAATGCTATCCATAAAACATTCGCTCCGTAAACTAACCTAAAATTTACGTTGGGCCCTTCTAACGGAATGTATTAGTTGAATGATGAATCTTTGGGGAATGATCCCAAGGAATTTAGTCATTTTTTGGCAAATGTTGTGTATCAATTCCGTAAATTGTCAGCTTAACAAGGGGAGAATCGTCCATTCCGTACCATGCATAACGCTGTAAAACACATCGGGATGATTTTGAATTTCTGAATTTACTAACAAAATCCTTAAATCTAAATTTAACCAATTTTTACAATCGGGGCAGGTGACCCCCGGCAGGGGGCGTGCGCCAGGCGCATAATGTTCTCCCTGGACATGGATGTAAGGGAAATTCATTTTTCACCAATAACCTTTCGCGGGCCTCAATAAATGGCACTGAGGGCCGCCAGTTGGACAACCCTGTTACAGAACGACGGGAGCAGCCACCAAAGTCTCAGAGAACTGTAATGGAATGGAGGCCACCGAACACTCGTGGATTATTGCGGTCGTTCTAACTTCCAAGTCGTCGTGCGTGTCGAGTCATTGATGATACCTTTCTCTTGGGAAAGATTATAAAGTTGGAGTGGTCAGTGTCAGCTCCCTCATTCATTTGGATTTGAAATGCTGATCAAAGATTCCTAAAAGATATGTAGTATGAAGTTCAATAAAAGAGGTCTGCGTATTCAATAGCGCAACAAAAAATGTTTACAGCCCATATTAATTGGGGCTGTTCTGTGTGTAAAACATGTTCGTAATGAGACGCACATGTCACACAGTACTCATGTCGTAAAGAGCGACTGAAGTTGTGTCTTCGCAGATGGCAGGAAGTTCGTAGAAATAACAAGGGAGAACACTGTCGATCTAGTAAACGTTATGTAAAGTATAAAAGGTAACCTTTAATTGTCATATTTATTATAATGTAGAACATGAACTGGCATTATCTAAGAATTATGAACTTCTATTCGAATAAGTAAGTAGCAGGTGATAAATTTGTAGATACTCAAAATGAGCAACAAAGACTTAGAACTATCCAAATCTATCGTAAATGACGAAACAGCGAAAACGTCTATACGATGTTCAGTATCTACTGATGGTAGAAATTGATGAACCGAAGATAACAGAATGAAAAAATAACTGAGAGGATTGTAATGAGTGCACAGTCAATTAATAACATATTAATTAAAATCAACAGCGATAGATATGAGAGATGGAGGTGCAGAAATAATATATTTAACGGAAAAATAGTTTTTAATGCCCTGGTATTTAAACTTAGTCGATATTTCGTATTTCTTAGTCAGTATTACACACACATAAGAGTTTATTCGACCGTTTATTTATTTCTAAACATAAATCATTCTTTATTGCTTTAATATATTGCATATTTTCATTAGAATCAATGTCGATGCACAATGTATACAATAGACCTTCCTACCTAGTTTTCAAAGGAAATGGCCAGTGACGTAATTGTCAACGCACTAACTTTCTAAACGTGAGCACAGGGATTCATATTTCAGTCACTCTCCGGGCATTTTCACACAGACCAAGTGGATTCGCATCAGGATTACTAGAGATTTTCTAATTTCCTTTGTGTCCCACAGAATCATCTTTCATATTCAGCGTTATTATCTACTCTATATCAGATAATTCGTCTTCCCATAAATTCTACTGCCATTAAGGCAGAGAATTCATATTAAACGATGCATGAATCCAAAATCATATTAACCCGCGTAAGCCTAGCAATCCTGGCTGGTGCCGGTGTCAAATATGACATCTCCTCTTAAAGAACCCTCAGCCAACGCGAATGTGGACTGCCCACCGAAATCCATGGAACAGAAGCTGCAGCCTACTTCACTGTTAGGCTGCCTCCGCGCGAAGCGACTAGTGTCATCGCCCAGGGCGAGCAGCAATGATGCGGCAGTGAAATCAAAACACCAAACATCGATGTGTACAATTAAAACATCAATGTTAATAACTGATCGGCCAAAATTCATCAATATTTTTAAACGTCGATGTTTTAAAGTTGTTTAGCAAACTCTAACATTAAATTCGGTTGCAACAAAATTTAACTTGCCAGTTGCCTGGTACATTTTTTATAATCAAAATTTAAGTGAAAACGAAGTTAAAAACCCCTCTCTAAATGCAAAATACGAGGAGTGACGAAGGAAATAACAGGACGTCTGAATCATCTCCGGCGAGGGATAGTAGTCTGCTCGATGAAGCTAATGTGTTCGTTTGGTTCGAACACTAACACAGGGGTACCATGAGTTATTATTATTTCGTATTTTAACTTTTACAAAATTTTGATTGGGTGTTTTTTTCGTCCAGAAAACAAAACATCGAAAACGTGAAAACATCTAGCCCAAAATATCGATGTTCAAAAAACCCTTGCTTCAATACACCGATCTTCAAAAACATCGGCTTCAATACATCAATGTTTTTGATAATAGGGAGTTCGAGCCACCTTGAAGGTAAAGCACTATCGATCTTCTGTACATGTGCAAACGCACTAAAGTGGTGAGAAACTTAAACTTCGCATGCGCAGTAGATCAATAGTGCTTTGCGTTCGAGAAGGCACAGACTATTTTTGTAGAAACATCGATCTTTTGAAAGCATCGACATCGATGTCGCATCCCTAAACAGAAGCAGCAGCCTAGTTGGCGGTCAGGCAGCCTCCGAGAAGCGTCGGCCGGGCGATCGGACGAGCAGAGGGAGGGGAGCGGGCGGGCGCGTGAGAAATGAGCGGGGCGAGAACGAGGCGAGACGCGGCGCGGCGCGGCGTCCGGGGCGGGCTGGCGATGCGGTGATTATCGGGCCCTCCGCGTTGAAACGCGCCTGTCGAAGGCGTTGAGCTGCGGGTGCGGGGGCGCCGGGGGGCGGGGGAGCGGCGGGGAGGGGCCCGGCGGGGCGCCCCGGGCCCCCCCGCGCGCCCTCGCCGCCCGGCCGCGTCCGGCTGACAAATCGACGCCCGCAATTTAGTAATTTCCCCGCGCGCGCCTCCTGATTGAATCCCGGACGCGCGCCGATCCGTCAGTGTCGCGCCGTCGCCGGACCACACATTATGCAAAGGAAGCGAGGAGCCAGAAGCCGCTCGCCGGCGCTGGCTCCCGCGGATGACAAGCGCTGCTCGAGAGGCGCGTTCGCCCGGTCGCTGCCCCGGCGACCGCCCGCGCGCCCCGACTCGCCCGCCGGCGTCGGGACGCTCTGCGGAGGCGCTCGCGGACGTTCTGGGGACACGCTGCCAGCCTGACCCTTCGTTCGCTCAGGCCAGACGGAGTTTCCGCTTAACCCATGCGTGGCTTTGATAGGTCTCTTTCTGAATGCCCTTTTATCGAAGTGTGGAAAAAAGTAAAACCCATAGTTTTAATAGAGAGAGACAGAGATACCCATAGTTGTTTTTTTCTCGAGAGAGAGAGAGAGAGAGAGAGAGAGAGAGAGAGAGAGAGAGAGAGAGAGAGAATTTTGAAGTGAGAGAAATTCGTATTTTTAATGCAATCATATTTGTTTGAAGAACATAATGGAAACGTGTTAAACCCAACAATTTCGTCTAATATTGATTGTTTAAACAGAATCACATTGTACTTTCTCTAATTGTTAATTAGTGTTTGACTACTCTACAATATGATGTTTAGTGATTTGAACTTTATCAACACTATATTTCCACTTTCTAAATGAAATGATAATGAATACATTCTTGGACAAGCTCACATTCCACTAACCTAATACAATTTTATAGGTATGAAACTAACGACGCTGATCTAACGCAAACAATTATTTGGCAAGAATAAGTAAATCTTCATTTACCGTTACTCCCCTAAGAATATTCTTTCACTTTAACAAACGCGATATTTAATAGATTTTTCTAAGTTTTACGTTTCCATAGATCGCCAATGACTCCTTCACACTCGAATCTTAATTTAAATTAAGACATGACGTAAACGGGTTCCAAAACTCAAAGATTTGAAATTGACAAAATAGAGCAAAGAAAATGTATACCGAGTTCACACAAAGATGTTCATTCTCATTTTCTCGTACGCATTTGTTCACTCTTTTTTACGCGTAAGCATTAACATTCTGAACATTAATCATACAAAGATCTCGCTCGCAATATCTGTACCAATGATGCGTATTCCTGTTCGCTTATTTATTCCATCCGCTTTGGGAATACATCCACCAACCGTAACAGGTGAGGTTAAAACCACTCAGTTTGATGTGTCTGACGTTAGCCGAAGATAGCATTTAGATCTTCAAAAACATAAAAATGTTTATCTTTTCTTTCCTGTCGTCTTCTGAAGTTTTAAGCGTTAAACGACAATTGAACACAACTTTTCACGCAAACATAACATCCCAGGATCACAATTTTTCATGCTAATTCTCTTTTCTGTCTTTCACACATTTTGACGCTTAAGCGAAGTTTAAAACCAGAACTACTGTGATATAAACATTCCAATATTATTTCCATACATGTTCGCCTTCTCTTTACTCCACAATTCACTGCTGATCTGTCACCCGCGTTGCGACTTTAGCAGTTACCAACGCTCACCGTTGACAATAATATCCTGCGCATCAAAGGCGTGAAGCCGGTGATCCTCGACATGAATCCATACATTTTGGCGTATGTCTTAAAAATCCAAAATGGAACATACAACAATGCACAACATAATTTTTCGCAGATATTATATTTTTTGGCCTTTTCATAAGGCAGTCAATGACAATTGAGCCCACAGTTTAAGCATTCAAAGCTTAAAAGCGCGAATTTCTTTCCTGTCCCCACCAAACTCTTATTGAATTAATTCATATCTATCATCCATCAAAAATATCGCTCGTAATTCTTTTGACGCGTCTTCACGTTCACTCACTCCTCCACCTGTTGCTGACGCGACACCCACGTTGCGACCTTAGCAGATAGCGACGCCCACCGACGTCAAAAAGATCCTGCGCCTCAAACACGAAAACCCGGGAGATCCTCGTCATGGACCTACTTAATTTTGTGGCATATAACGTTAAAAAAGGGTTCGAATCAAATCCAAAACTCTTGCAATAATAAATGTATACATGCAACAAGATGCAACACATTTTCTTGCAAATATTATATTTTTGTGCTTCTCTGTGATTTCACTTGTTTGGCATTCAACGAAAATTGAAATCATATTTTTACGAATTCAAAAGAAAGACAAGAATTCAACACGCGGATTTCTTTGCTGTATCCAACCCACCTCATAATTTCAAATCTTCCATCCAATAAAAAAATGTCGCTCGTAGTTTTTTGATGCGTATTTGCGTTCAATTCACTCCTCCACTCACTGCTGGCGCGACACTCGAGTTGCGACCTTAGCATGTAGCGACGCCCACCTTCGTCACGATCCTGCGCTTCAAACAGGAGAACCCGAGAGATCATCGTCGTGGATTCACTGCATTTTGTTGTATTTAAGGTTAAAAACGAAAAATCTTGCATTAATATAAAAGTATAGTGCAACAATATGCCGCATATTTTTTGTGGATATTGTCTTCTTTGACCTCCGCTGAGGGTTTTTTTCATATGACATTCAACGAAAATTAAAGTCATAGTTTTAAGAATTCAAAACAAGAACAATAATTCAACGTGCGAATTTCTTAGCTATATCCAAGCCAAATCTTCAATTCAGAACTTTCATCCCACGAAAGAAAAAAAAACAATGTCGCTCGTAGTTCTTTTGACGCGTCTTCGCGTTCAGTTCACTCCTCCACCCGCTGCTGACGCGACACCCGCGTTGCGACCTTAGCAGGTAGCGACGCCCACCGTCGTCAAGAAGATCCTGCGCTTCAAACAGGAGAACCCGGGCCTGTTCGCCTGGGAGATCCGGGACCGGCTGCTGGCGCAGCGCGTGTGCGACCCGCGGGGCGTGCCCTCCGTCAGCTCCGTCAACCGCATCCTGCGCAACAGCGGCGTCGTCTGGCCCGACGCCGCCTCCGCCGCCGCAGCCGCTGCCGCCGCCGCAGCAGCAGCCGCAGCCGCCGCCGGTAAGTTTGGACTCGCGTTGCTCGCGCGCTGTTTGAACCCAGACCCCACGGAGGCCCAGCACCAATGCACGGGGCTTCAACCCACTCATCCTCGGAACCAATTATTTATTAGTATATTCATAAATAGAGGTATTTTTTATAGTTATAAAAATAATAATAAAATTTAAATTCAACGTCAATGAGAAATTCTTTAGAAGAAAACATCAAAACAGGTGCACATTATTCCTGTACCGTCCCTCTCCCTAGAAAAGAACCTTGTCACGCTACCGTAAGTTATTGCAAATTACACCACATGTTTTGCTAATTAAACAAATAAGTTGAAGTATCACAATAAAATCATAAATAATCGATATAATATCAAAAATACTGATAGCCAAAGTGATATTTAAAATATTTTCCATTTGTATTGATGTTGGTGATACACACACACTCAATGATTGTACCTTGTACTATTAGGGCTCTATTAATAGAGATCTGTGGAATTCTTCGTTGCTGTCCGTTTCCTTCAGAGATAAATGTTGCAGAAGTAAAGGGCTTCATTACAAATGAAGCCCTTAACACAAACGTGATGACATAAGTGAAGTTAACGGAGAGGTACTGTGAAAGTAATGACTATACTATTTTTTCAGCGATTAGATGGTTAGAAAGAATGTTTTAAGTTTAGTTATAAGTCACAATACATGCTAGCAATTAATGTTATTATGAACAACATAGAAATCTGATAGATTGGTTAGAAAAGTTAATAATAATAAAAACCAATTTCTTCTTTCAAGTCTGTTGATTTTTCTAATAGCAACATTTAAATCACACAAACGTATACTGTACGCGCGGGTTTTTTAAAGTATCCGAAATGAAAGATACACTTTAACATAACGTGTGCCAGCATTAAGTGGTTTCGTATAACAAAATGCATAAACGGAAATTTAAATGTATGAATACACCGTTTCATCAAATTTATTTCTGAAAAGCAAATTTGAAAAATCAGCTTTATTAGTGTATCATCGAAATACAAGAAAGTGGATTTCAAAGCAACGTACAGAAAAATATTTACGAAAAATGCACTACTCCATGGGAAATTGATAGTCATTCTCACACTCAAGCAAGACATTTTTTTTATTTTAATAATGTTCAATTACTTTTTTCCCTTAGCCTAATACCAAATACTTCGGTCAATTTGTTTCTTCTTACTTTATCTCTTTTCTAGCGTGTTAGAGGAAGTGTCTCATTTCACGCCCATGACACATCGGTGTTTCTTTCAGATGGTAATAGAGCTTTGAATATTCAACGCTATAGCATACACTCAGATATTCACAAGATAGTATTGCCACAAGGCTTTGCCAGATACGGCCTAACCTTGATACACGACGGTTTCTTCACCTTAAACCAAGAGTACAGGTGCATGTCTATTAAATTATTCAAATTGGCACCCACAATGAAGTGAAAAAGGATAGCAACATTAACATTTACATTAACATAAAAGGCATTACGTATTTTCGTATAACATGAATACGCAGGCTTCCGAACCGTTTGTTTTGAACACATTTTTAAAAAAATATTTCTAACTCATTCTAATTTCTCTGAGTCTACGAATTTGCAGAAAAATACTCATTTTTTCAAGAAAACTTGAGCAATTTCTTACAAAATACCGTATTTTTTGAAACTCTATTTTACTTTAATTGTATTTTCTTTTGGTGTGTTGTTAACAAATTAATTCAAATATATTTTAATTGATTTAAATACTTCTGAAAAACAGCTTCCTTTAAAACTAAATGAGCTTCCTAGAATTGTGTTACTTTTCTGCGCTTCTTCAGTTTTATGACATGCACTTCCGTAAAACAAAAACAAAACATCAGGTACGTAAACGATAAATATTTTTTAAAAAATTACTCGTCGCGATCAAGCAAGATTTACAATCTTAGTTATTTATTAATGCAACCCGACAGCTCCATTTCCTACAAGTCACACTAATGAAAACAGACATATTTCATCTCGCCTCATTACGAAGCACGTGGGTCGCCGATGCGGTTGACCTCGCCGGTGACCGAGGCGACGCGGGCACCGCTTCCCAGTTACGTTTTAATCTCCGAGATAAAAGAAAATCAATACGAGAAAAGCCTAATCAATAGAGCGATCGCAACTCAAATGGTGGGTGTTTGCGTAGTTAAAAGGGGGGCAGGGACGATAAATATTTTTTTTTTTTTCCGAGCGGGTATCGTGGCGCGTCATCGCGCTAGGGCGAAGGGCCGGGATGAAGTATGGCGGGCGGAAACGCGGGCGGCGACGCCGGTGTCGAGGGCGGCGGCAGGAGCACAAGGTGGCGTTATTCAATTGTCGACGACGATGGCGTAGCGGTGGACGAGACTGGCGCCCCGAAGCGACGGCGTACAGTGGTCCAGGATGGATCGAAAAGCGGGCATCCGGTCGACATTTCATCGTCAATCAAACCATCATCAGTACTAACGTATGTTTTGAACCTGGTATACATTAGACGTTTTGACAATCAGTAGTTGTTTATATCGATGTAAACTTGTGCGAAGCTTTATAATCTTTTTTAATCTTTCTGAGCGATTAAATTCAAATTGAATTTCAAAATGCAATTTTGACAGTTTTTCTCAATTTTATTAGAAAATAAAAGGAAATTATGCGAAGTGTTAAAACTGTATTCCGCAAAATGCTTTCTTTTTTCAATATACCACACTTGTACTATATACAGTCAAATTTTTTAAAGTTTTTTTTTTTCAAGTTAAACTAATAAATTTTGAAAACATAAATATCTTCAACGACATTACATGGTTATGTGGTTTTTGTACATGTTACCCATGAATCTCCTGGAAAACCTAACACCTAATTATCATAAAAATGACTCTTCTAACATGAATTTATGAAACTGAAGGCCGCAGGCATTACACAATTATGTAGAATTTCAAGGTGCTGCCCACGCGCCAGTAAGAAAAAATAAAATTTTATTAACATCTCAACGTTCACAACGTTAACTTGAATAATATTCTATGCTAAAAAATCCCCACCCTTGTGAGTATTAATGTGAATAAGAAAATAATATCTTATTTTTGGTCTATTGATAATTATATGAAAAATATACGTAACAAGTTAATTGAATCAATGTCCTTGAGAGACAAATGGCCAAGGAGGGCACGCTAATTATTACTGTTACGTATTTTCGCATTCCACATATTTGGTTTATAAATATACATAAATTGCTCTTGTTTACATTAACACGTGTATATAATCTTGAAGGAGGATTTTGGGCAGTCTCCTATGCAACCGAAAGGAAGACAACAAATTAAAAAGTTTTTACTTTTTTCTAAAGATTGACATTGCATCGTTTACGTATTCTGCAGCTCTGTGCTACGCTCCCGTCGGCCCCGCCCACTGCGGCCTCGCGTCGCCTCGCGTCGCCTCGCGTCGCCTCGCGTCGCCTCGCGTCGCCTCGCGTCGCCTCGCCTCGCGTCGCGTCGCCTCGCTCCGCCGCACGCCTCCGAGGGCGTGATGCCCCGATAACAGGGCGGCTGCTGACGCTCCCACGCCGCGCCGCGTCACGGCAGAGCACGCGAGGCCCGCTCTGGTGACCGCCACCCCCACCACCCCCACCATCCCCACCAACCCCGCCGCCCCCCCCTCAACTCCCTACCCTCAACTCCCTAAACGAGGACTCGCCCGACATAAGGGCGAACACTGTTAATTATCAAAATGGTAGGACTACTTGTTCAGAGGGCCGCTGGGGAGCCGTTAGAGGAGAAATTGATTAAAACTGATTTTGCGGGGTATAATTTATTGGACGAGATCCTTCTATCTTAATTTTCCAGTTTCTGGGCGATTTGACATTATATTTATCATACGATACGTCGCAATATACATGATCTACTTAAAATAAAATTTTACTTGTTCTAAATCTATTTAAAATTTTGTCAAAATACGTTTCAAAGGAAAACATGAAAGAATGTCCATAAAACAAATACTTGTCAAGTAGCCACAACAACTGAAAAAAAAGTAATCATGTTCTACATCAGAACAAAACGCTGTTAAGAAATTTAATAGCGGTTCTCAGACAATTCGAACGCAATTAATATCATTGAACCGTCGAAGCAGCAATATAAACGCAAACAAGAAAGTCATGCTTTTACATCAAAAATGTTTTAATTACTAAATGAACATGTGCGATAATTTTTCTCTTAGTAAATCATTGTTTTAAACACGAAAAATGTTTCAAATTGAAAACTAACTTCCATGGCCCAGGCCGTAAAATATGCCTTACATAATCTTATAACATTATATTGCTAAGGTTTTAACAAAAGCAAAGACCACGTACAATTAAATGGCACAGAATATCAAATATTTAATTTAACTTAGAATTCGAGTTCCTGGTTCCTGGTTCCACCTAAGCTACGATATGGGAAAAGAAGTCAGAAATCCAAAAGAGGGTCTCCAAAACTATTCCATTTGATACATTAGAACCTTCGAGACTTACTGAATTAGGGGAGCTTTTGACATACCGTCGTCCATAGTGAACTACTCGTATGGTGTACTGCGAAATGATGTGCGTCTGCTGATTTCTTTATTTATATTCCTCTACATTCTAAACTTTTATGCTAAATTTGTTTGAAATACACTTACGGGGTCTACACAGCAGTAGCCAGGTTTTTAAGTCGATGGGGCCTTATAAACGACAAAAACGACAAAATCTTCATCGTTCCATATTGTATTCTAGGGGGTTTGGTACTGTGAATGAAGACTAAAATGTGAAACACACAGATTTGTGCGTCGTTATGAAAAGTCCTGCCCCTATCCCGACTCCAAGTAGCGCCAGCTATCAGACTCTATACAAAATGTAACCTGAAGCGCTGATTCTTTATCATCTTCTTAGGCTAGACCACCTCCAGAGTCTCTGTAACTCAGAATACACAACGATGGTGTAGTGAATAACGACCGGAAATGGATAGCCCTCGTTTGCACGTCGTCGTGAACCCCTTTCGTCCATCCCGCGTCACCGCTCGCGCACGCGCCCGCCTCATCCGCTCTCGACCACGACGGCGTGCTTTCAAAACATAGATCTTTTTATGGAATAATCAATGTGTGTAACAACTCAATAAACTCAATAAACTCAATAAAAATTAATAAACGATATCACTTTTAAATTAGCCCATCCCCCTCGCGTGATCTTCAATGCAGTTTTAAAACTTACGACGTTTAAAAACATCGATGTTTTGAGGTCGATGTTTTTTCAACATCGATGTTTTAATTTTAAGCATCGATGTTTAAACACATCGATGTTTTATGAAACAATCGATGTATTTAACATAGGTTTTAGGGTCGATTAGGGTCATTAACATCGATGTTCAGTACTCGATGTTTTTACATGGTTCGATGTTTAAATTACGAGCATCGATGTTTCGTTGGCGATGTCGCACCCCTACTCTCGCCAGGCTTCTTCGTGACGGCGCCGCCTCGCGCGGCCGCGGTTGCAGAGGGCGGGCTGCGCGCGCCGGGCGCCGCCTCCGGGCCGGGCGGCTCGCCGGGGGGCGGGGCGGGCGGCGCGCCGCCGGTGCTGGCGTCGCTGGGCGGGCGCGGCTTCTTCGGGCCGCCGCCGCCGCTGGGCTACGCGCCGCCGCCGCCCCCGCCGCCGCCCACGTCGGCCGCCGCCGCCGCGGCCGCCGCCGCCGCGTCGGCCAGCGCGCGCCTCGCCGCGCTGCACGCCCTGGGGCTGGCCGTGCCGCGGCCGCAGCAGCCGCAGCCGGCGCACGCGCAGCCGCCGCCGCAGCAGCCGCCGCAGACGCAGCCGCTGGCGCTGGAGCCCGCGCCCCTGGCCGCCACCGCGGCCGCCGCTTGCAGCAGCGCCAGCAGCAGCAGCGACGACGAGCCCGACGAGGACGCGCGCGCGCAGGTACTTCGCTCCGATTCACTCGGAGCTCCAGTAGTTATAGAACAGGGGTGGTCAACTTGCAAGGCCTCATCAGTCAAATCCTTTTATATGGTTGCTATGCTGGTATTCTCATTACTCGAGCAATCCACACCTCACATATTGTTGTTCTCAGCACTTTTCCCAGCTGCTCTAAAAAAAGGGGTGGGGAGGTAATGGCATCATGCTTGATATCAGGTCGTATCATGCATAACGCAATGAAACACATTGCGTGCTTTTGAATAGAAAAAATCCATAAATCTAAACTTCACCTAATTTTATATTAAATGGGGCGTTGTCGCCGGCAGGGCGCGTGCGCTAGGAGCAGAATGCTCTCGCCCGATATGGATGCAAGGGACTTTCACGAACTTTCGCGGGCTGCAATAACTTAGACAAACCTGATACAGACAGATTACTGTAATAAGGGACCAATTTGACACCTACTGCTGGCAACAAAACTGAAGAAAATGTCGATGTGCCCCATTCGTCAATGTGTTCGTTTGCAGTTGGCTCATTTGTAAATGATTTCGACATTTACGACATTTACTCTCTTAAAATGTCATCGTCCGACTTGACGTTCTTTTGTTTCGCGTTCAGTCAAACTAGTCCCTTCTTAGAGTAACTTTCCTATATTTATGCAACAATGGTGTTATAAGCGTCCGAATGATCTAATTACGACAAAAAGAACGAGAACATTTTGTTTCCAGAGATCATTAGAACCAGTTAACGCCCATACATGTACATACATGATTTTATTTTTTACCTAATTTGAACAATTCAGATTTATTTACTTCTTAATTAACTAGTTTTTAACTTCTCGTAATTCCCTTTCATAATTCCCACCATGAGAACATTTATCGTTCAACTGTTTTTATACTTCCCTTGTAACCACCATCCTCTCGATGCAGGTAAGTTACGTAGCATACATCGAGCTCCGTGTACAAGGTATTAACGAGCAATAACGTATCAGAAAACAAATAAAATATACTTCTATTTCACGTTTATGTTTGGAATTGGGTTTAGTTATATCAGTCATTTGCCTTATTTTCTTTTTCTGCTCTCTTTTTTCCTTCTCTCTTCCTCCCTTACTCTCTAACTCCATCCTTACTCTCTAACTTATCCATCTCTCCCCTCTTTCTGTCTCTTCCTTCCTCTGTTCCTCTATGCCCTTTCTCTTACAAATGCTCTCTCACTCTATCTCTACCTCTCTCTTTCTCTTTAACTCTCTCTCTCACGCTGCCACTCACCTACTCTATCTCTAACTCTTCATCTTTCCCCTCTCTCGGTTTCTCACTTTTCTATCGCTTTTTCTATGTCCTCTCTCTCTCTCTCTCTCTCTCTCTCTCTCGCCATTCTTCTTTCTTTCTAGTTTCCTATACATCCAGCTGTGGTGACGAGCTCGAGGAAAAGAAACGCGAGAGTACGTTGTTCGGCCGAACGAAAGCGGAGGGGAGGTATCCGCGACATCAGCCTTTGGATCTCCAGTCCAAGCGTCAACGGATTCAGAACTCCTGGATTCCCTATCTGATTTATAAGAAAAGCTAATAAGATTGAATGTTGAGATAATTCGTTATGAACAAGAACTTTCATAGAATCACAAAATTTGAAATAAACACTCCCAAAGTGGACAACTACAATACAATATTGACACAACTGCAGTACTCATTTCCAACGCATTCAGAAAATGAAACAAAATTATGCACCCTCCAGTCATGTGAGAGGGATTTATAGTTTCCTTAGATACCCAGGAACTTGAAAAGAAACACTTAAACAACTTTAATTTTAACTTAAAATGCTAATATTTGGTTGTGTTATTCAGCGTATCCAAAAACTGCGCCCGCCGACAGAATTCTGCAACTCTAGCACGTCCGTTAAAATTGTGTGTGACGTGCTATGTGGAGAAATTAATTTGAAGTTACATTTACTGGTTTTGAAGTTATTTTGAAATTGCTTTTGAAGATGATTTAAAGTTACACTACTGCTAAGAACACAGCTGACGTCAGGCGACAGAACGTCTTCAACGAAGTAGTCACCTGCCATTAAATATTTGCTTTTTAGTTATTGCATTGTGGAACAACAAGTTTTTCGATAAGCTTGGTACGTAAAGAGCTGTTGTACAGTACATATGCTACACTGTGTTCTTGCAGAATTCGTGAAGATTGTCTTTTTGTGAAAATATTTAATTAATTGCACTATATTTTATTTCTTATACTGATTGTGATGGGATTGCTACTTTTGGAAAGCTATTTTAAGAGGTTTTGTTCAGAAGCAATTTTGCACCTTCAGGTCAGGACATAAATTGACAAAACATTCAAATAAAATTACGTTAAATGTCCAAATAACTGTTCTGATTCTAAGCAAGTATTCAAATGGAAGAGGAAAAGGCATTCAATTTACAATTGGTAAACTGGAAGTAAAGAAAGTGATATTTCGGGTAAACTTTCTATAAATGATGTTGCATTTCATTACCGTGTACCAAGTACGTATTCAGGGATGATGTGAGCAAGTGATCTTAACGTACACAAATTCTAGATACCATAGTATCTAAATTCTTTCCACAACAAAAATAATATCAAGCGCTTCTTTTATTCATAGACCTTTCTAAACCACGCGGCAGAAACAAAGCTACGTGGTAAATGTGAGATATCAGACGAAAAATTCTAATACTTTTTCGAAAGCTGACAGGAAAGAAATATGTTACGCGAGCGTCATAAATATATGAGCGTTTTATCTGTCAACTTAATGCGGACCGCGTTCCATGTCTCTCCTTTTTCGACCTGCACAACGCAACGGCGCAATTCAGTCTTATTACGACCCACGCCCAGCGCGGACGAGAACGTCCAACCCCTTCGCCCCGTCCTCCCAGAGGTATACGGTTGCCGCGTGAATCCATCCAATCTTGCTCCGCGCACTTTTTTTCCTCTATCACCAGGTCATTTGTCATCCCGACCTCGTTTTCTCGCTCGCATCGAGGTCTCAATTCTGACCCTTCGTCACCTAAATGCGACGCACTTCATCGACCTGGAAAAAGACGTCCTCTGCGTCGGGGCTACCCGCCAACAAGGCATTTCCTGTGGCAGAATGGTGTTTTTTTACACTGGCCGGTGTTTTTATGAAGACCGTTTGCTGGTCGCGCTCAGTAAAGCGAAAATATGTACCAATTTTTGTTTTTGTTTTTTTCTTCGTTGATACACCAATGTAACGAATTTAATGTATGTTCTGAAGTCATCAATAAGTCAAATTACACAATGGTCTCTCAATAAAAAAATAAATCTCATTGCAGTTAACGTATTTTATTCAAGCACAAAGTACAGTAACAATCGTCATCTACGAAAAATTCAGATTGCATTCCTTTCCTTTCTTCTCTTCTATACTTTGATTACGTTTTCCTTCATTATGAACTTTCAATTAACATAGGTGTGCGCCCAGAGGGCTAGGCATGGGGAGAAGGCCTCCCCCCCAAACATTGTGAACACGAGCCCCTTGTGTTCCCGTAATAGAACATTTTCACCTGAAATATATTGGGCCTTTCATTTTCTTCTTTTCCCTCACAATTTGGGACATTGTTATACTACATTTGGGGAAGATGAATCTGGCAACCATGTAAATGGTTTAACATAAATCAATTGTATATGTAGTAATTTATTGTTGCCGCAAAACCTAGAAATTAGTTATTAAGCAAGACCATTCACAACGTTTTGACAAGCAATGCAATCGTAGACGTAAATCCGTAAACTTAAAGAGTTCGCAAGCACCGAGCTTCTATGTACAAGTTTACGTCCAATTCTGCCTAACATTAGTCAGAGAATATCAGGGAAAAAACGCATTAATAGCAAAATCTCCGAAAAGTTAATTGAAGGTAAACTTCAGATTGTTATCTGTGGCTATATCACTATAATACATTATGTATTTCATTAAATGTCAGTTGCCTGTAGTTATGTGATTTCATCATGGTTGTGTAGTAAACAAGTTTGCGAACAGTTTTGATAGGAGTTGTGAATTGGGAAATTTTTTGTTTGACTTCGACTTGCCATGGCCAATAAAATAATTACGTTCGACGAATTAATCGTGAATTTGGTACAAAATAATACTTGTTTATATGATAAAGGAAATGCGAGAACTAATCCAACATCTACTCGCATCGTATTTTGTCTTAAGCAGTTTTTAATCTACCTGGGTGTTGTGTAGTGATCAAACCCCTCACCTTCCATCTCTGGGTCCCGGGATTCAAACCCCGGTCATTCCAAGAAGAATTCGCGATGTACAAAACTAGCGTTCTTTTTCGTTTTCCTGCCAGTCATTTCACTACATCTTCCTCAACATGCCCCAACATTTCACCCTGAACCTCTCTCTCATTTCTCACGTGCTCATTTCGCTGGTTAAAAAATGGTATTCTATAGCAGACGCGACAACGGAAGAACCAAAATGACCCTTACATAGTTCGAGTATTCGATTAGGATCCGTCCATCTGTGCGTGCCTTACTCACGGCTAGATGCCGCATCGTCTCAATCGAGACAAATGAAGTATCTGTATTTACTTGGCTGTCCGGGTGACGCCGCGTCCATGGCGAAGGTGCCGAACTTTCGGTCGCCATACGGTTGGCATTACTCCCTGAGGAAGGTCGCAGAATGGCGACCGAAACGTCGGCACCTTCGCCATGGACGCGGCGTCACCCGGACAGCCAAGTAAATACCGACTCCGGCCGTGGAAGCCTACGCTCTCAAACGAAGTATCGTTCGTCGCGTCTCGATCTTCTGGCGACTAAATGATGATTTGTTTTAAGATACCACCAGAAGATTCCAAGAAAACGTGTTTTTTAGCTCTGCGATCTGGCGGTAGCAGCTGATCCACGTGCCCCAGCGGCATGGTGCCCCAGCGGCACCCAGGCAATGATTAGCATACTTCTCTAGATATTTTATCGCTCGGAGGCCTGTGTTTACAGTATTCTGTGAAGGGCTTGCAACATTCGGAAAGGAAAGTTTCATAGTCAGAAGGCAAAGGATAGCTATCATTTCGTACGATAATTTTGTTATATGTAGCATATACGATAGTGCTAATGGGATAATCCCATTTTGTAGGATAATTTCAACAACACAATTATTTGTTACTAAAAGTCTTTAAGACTGGAACAGAATGTTCCACAATAAGAGCTTGCAAATGTATGCATTTTATTTAATAAGCTCTTCAGAACAACTCTTCTGAAAGCGTTCGGATGAAGTTCCCCAGCATCGTGTTCTAGTGACCCTAGCCAGAAACAACGATGCACAAGAAGAGTTGCGACACACATTTTTTTTTAATTTAATTTTAATTCTAAATGAATATTTTGTATGTATTATGCCCAAGGATGAAAGAACCTGACAACTTTATGTTTAAAGGGTTTTTTTAATTTAGAATTTGCATAGTAGAAGTTTTAAACTTATGAAAATATTTTTAAGGCGTCTGCGATGACACATTCAGCTAATTTCCAGTAACTAATCGTTTCTCGCCCCCAGGACACCGAGCCCCGCCCAGCGGAGGGCCCCAAGCGGCCGCGGAACCCGTACAGCATCGAGGAGCTGCTGAAGAAGCCGTCACGCGTGCACCCGCCGCAACCGCCGGCGCCGGCGCCCGCCGCCCCGCCGCCGCTGCTGCCGCCGCCGCCGCCCTGCGCGCTGTTGCTCGACCGGCCCTGCGACTGCTCCATCGCCGCTGCCGCAGCCGCCGCGGCCGCCGCCGCCGCAGCCGCCTCCGCCGCCGCGGCCGCCGCCGCCCCGCCGTCGCCGCCCGGCTCGCCCCCGCAGTCGCCCCCGCGCTCTTCGCCCGGCCCCTCCCCGCCCGCCGCCCACGGCGGCTCGTAGAGGGCCCCTGCCCCGCCCCCGCCTGGTGCTGCCGTCGCCGCCCTGCCCCTCTTCTTCGTCACTCCGCTGTTATTCGTCCCCACCGCACAGCACTCGCGCAACGCACGTCTGCTCAAAGCACGTACGCCGCACCGAGGCAAGGCGCTGACGATGTGCGACGCCATGAAGCCGGCTTCTTCGCTTCGAGGTCAAAACACGGACTCGCGAAACAGACATTGACGAGAGGATTATAACGCTTGCCTCTTTCTGAGTATCTGTGAGATTTACAATCATTTGTGTATTTGTTGTTATAAACCTTACCTCAACTAATGTGTCGAAAATACAGAAACACAAAAACCTCGTTTCTAAACATGAAACAAAAAAACTCGAACGAATTGTTTAATGATGCCGAGAATGAGACTGTGAAGAAGATTGTAGCAACACCAGTGACACAATGTAAATGCGAACACAAAGCAGCATTCTTGATGTATGACGAAAAATATAGTGAGTTTTTAACTTCTAGTACAGTTCAGCTTAAATATTTCATTCTTGAAACATTTATTAATCGAAAAAATGCACGTCGAAGAATGCGAGTTCGCCATTCCGAACTAGGCTAGCTGATGTTGTTGAAACCCTTTGAGAAGAACCATCCCACGACGACATCCGAGTGAATCCGTCACGGAACTAAGAACTTGGAGTTGCAAACGAATGGCATTTTCCGTGTGCGCTAGTGTGCTTCTTCATCTCTGAGCGCGTGAGAGCGCTCAGGTGGAGAGCGACAGAGAGCAAGAGACCAGAGAGAGAGAGAGAGAGTAAGAGAGCCTTGCGCCGCTAGATGTACTGTGTAGTCAGCGGAGCTTGTAAATAAAAGCTTGCAAAAGAAAAGAAGTCTGTTGCTTCCCCGCCCCCGCGGGGCCGCTGTCGCCACCGCCGCCGCCGCCACCGCTGCTCGACGCTGTCATTACGCCGTAAAAACGCGCGCGCGCGCGGCCATCAAACGCGGACGCAACGGCTCGTCAAGCGACGACGGCGGCGGCGGCGGAGGCGGTGGCGATGACGCTGCGAAGACTCCAGCGCCGCGCGACGATAAACCTTCGCAGCAGGGATGCCCAGAGTTTGCTGTGATAGCCACCTGTCGCCCTCTTGGCTTCCCTGATGTTCGGGTCGCGTCGCAGTGTCAATTCGCGAATAAGCCGTATTCACAGTTTGCCTGCAAACTTTTAATCTGGCTTATTGTCGAATTAGCCGGTTAATTTTTCACGTCATCCAAAATGGATGGATAAAGTCTGAAGTAGAAACAGTTTCGAAGCATGAAAGCTTAGACTTCCACGGCCGGAGACAGTAACTAAACTCCGATATAAGCTGAGTGGCACTTCAAGATCACGAGCTGGAAGGAGAGCAGGATATTGTCATTCAATCGGGAGATTAAGTATCACAAATTCAAGTCGTAACAAAGCTTCTCATTGGATGACAGTGTCCCCCTCTTCGTCCTCAAAGTGCTACTCTGTTTAAATCAGAGTGTACTTGGCTCTTCGGGAAAAGCCGCGTCCTAGGCATAGAATTGGTATTTCGCCGCGGCAGGTCGCGGCAGGTCGCGGTAGGTCGCGGCAGGTCGCGGCAGGTCGCGGTAGGTCGCGGCAGGTCGCGGCATTACTGCATAATTCGAACTTCAAATGGATGAAGTTGACACCAGCCAAGTGGAGGAAACTAATGGTAGATGACAAAGCAAGTTAATACGTGATACATTGCTGCTGGTGGTAAGTTTCTAAGACTATATTCCAATTTAATTATAGTGACACTTCAAGGTCACGAGCTGGAAGGAGAATGGGACATTGTCATCCAATTGGATGCTGGGTAAATGTTTAGTATTGGAGCTCTCGATTGGATGACAATGGCACCCTCTCGTTCCAGTTCGTGGCCTTCAAGTGCCACGACATTTACATCGGAGTATAATGAGAGAAAAGGGAGTTTTTGCACACCATATCGTGTTATTTTTAAGTTATAAAGAAAGAAAAATAAATCTTTAAAAAATTAAATATAATTTTCAAGAAAACTAAACAACGCCGGTTGACAACAAAACGTTCGAGTTATGTTTCCCTGTTTCGTTTCATGTCCTCTAAGTATAAACTGTCCTTACAGTAAAGGGAATGTCAGAAAGGAAATCATATTCCCTAAGTCAGGTTCCACGTTGCCGTGCTGTGAGCCGAAACAGGGAAACAGCATAGTACCATGAAAAATCAAAACTAAAAAAAGTGGTGAAGTTTCCAGAGGACTTGTTTCTGCTCTTGAAACTGTGTTATAAATGACATGGAAGTTTTACTAATCAAAATAGGAAGTACTAAGATAATAATACCAGTAATTGCCACTGTTTCAGTAGTGATCTCTTCAAGAACAAATTCGAACAAATAAGAAATGAAGTGAATTGACCTCAAACTTACCTAACGTGGTGCTCATTTCTTTCAATGTTAAAAATTACAACGAATATAATTTTTCCCCTTATTTTATAATAGGAAAATGACTTGAAAACATTAATGTTGTCATTGCAATACTGTAATATTAACACTTTTTTTCTCTTCTTTGATCATCGTAAAATTCAGGGGCGGTAATCGTAAATATTATCTATAACTAAGTTGCGTAATTGACAACTTCAAAACGTTAACAATTTTTAAAGTGGCAGTTCCTGAAACAGAATTGGAGTTTGGAAATAAATTAAAAAAATAAAACAAATTAAAAATGCACCTTTTCAACCAATGGATATTTTCAGAAATGGGTATGCTAATTTGCTCATTGAGCTTCACATTAAGAATTCAGCACTGTATTGCCGAAACATTTTGAGAAAACTACAAACATTTTATTACCTGTTGTCATTACGGATGCTTTTATCATAGGTGTGGATACAATATTCGAAAATAGTTTCATTTGTTAATATGGGTGCCAACCATCCTCATTTGAATTTTGTCCCAAGTGCAATCCCTGAAGGGAATTGTTCATGAAAGACGCCTGTAGAGGTGACAAGGGATGTCGAAACTAAAAAAATACCAAAATGAAGAATCTGATTGAAGATTTCAGCTAAAAAAGAGAAAGAAGCGAAATTTTTTCTAGCCAATATTACAGGAGACAATCAATGACCTACGAAAATTTTACTTTGCAAGGTCCACAATACATTTTAGATCACTGTTCCACCATCGTTGCACTGATCATACTGAACCTTCTGTGATCGGTAGGTATTGAAGAACATCTGATACAGAGCTAGGGCATATGGAAGGTACGAGGCAGATGTAGGAACCTGAGTGGTAACCAAGCTCTTTTGCCAACGATCTCCGGCCTCCCCGACTATAAAAAAGGCTACCAGGTGGCTGAAATATTAGTAAACAGACCTTCGTCGCAACGTCGTTCGGGATCCTACATCTATCACATCTCACTCTGTCTTTATAACATACAAGGTCTGTCCCAAAAGTAAGTTGAATAAGTCTAAGAAAAAAGATTTATTGCAGATAAATATACAAGTAACTAAAATTCTTCAAAGTAGCTTCCTTCCGGGTCGGAACACCTGCGCCAGCGTTTTTCCCAGTCGCTGAACGCACCCTGGAAGGCGTCGACGGAGACCTCCTTCAAGCACCTCGTCGTTGCTTCTTTGACAGCTTCCTAAGTCCCGAAATGGTGGCCCTTGAGTTCCTTCTTGATCCTCGGGAACAAAACGAAGTCCAGTGGTGCCAAGTCGGTGCTGTACGGCGGCTGGGGCAATGTTGCCACACCGCGTTTTGCTAAGTTCTCTCTAATAATGAAGGAGGTGTGCGACGGCGCGTTGTCATGGTAAAGACGCCAAGTGCTGACGATCTCCTTCCTGACAGGTTTCACTCTGCTTTGGAGCCTTTTCAGGACTTGCAAGTAAAAATGACTGTTTACTCTTTGTCCTTGTGGCACAAACTCTGAGTGGACAATGCCTCTTTTGTCGAAAAACACG
The DNA here is from genome assembly GCA_038098605.1 of Gryllus longicercus. Classification (NCBI taxonomy): domain Eukaryota; kingdom Metazoa; phylum Arthropoda; class Insecta; order Orthoptera; family Gryllidae; genus Gryllus; species Gryllus longicercus. The sequence goes on from JAZDUA010000021.1 coordinate 5,743,464, forward strand.
ATGGGCATGGCCTTTACACGGAACTTGCTCAATCTTGCCTTTTTGGGCGCGGGGAAGCTGGCGTGTGCCACTCAGCAGTTTGTCTTTTGGTCTCCGGGTCATACTCGAAAACCCATGTTTCGTCACCCGTAATCACATTATCCAAAAAATTCGGATCATTTTCACACTACTCCAAGAGGTCACGCGAAATCCCTGCACGAGCAGCCTTCTGTTGGAAGGAAAGCACCTCGGGGACCATCTTCGCACAGATCTTCCGCATGCCCAAATCTGCGGTAACAATGCGATGCTCAGTACTTTTAGGGATATTACACTCATCTGGCAGCATTCTAACATTCAGGCGTCGCTTATAGTTCAGCATGTCCCTCACTTTCTTCACATTTTGATCGGAATGTGACGTTGACGGGCGTCCAGAGCGTCTTGATCCTCGGCGTCCTCTCTGCCCTCTCGAAACACCTTGTGCAAGCGGTAAACCATATTGTTGGACATGGTGCTATCGCCATAAGCTTCCCTTATCATGGCAGCGGTCTCAGCGCCCGTTTTCATGAGCGCAACACAAAATTTTATTGCGTAACGTTGGTCCTTGAAACGTGGCATCTTAAAATTCCGACGCGTCCCTAACACAAGGGTTCAAACTAGCAGCGATGCGCACTGTGGAAGAGCCTGCAGACAACTGACGTGTTTGTCCTTGGCTTTCCTAAACCCCACACAACCATTCACGTCACTTGGCGCGCCTTGCTAGTGGCTTGCTTCGGGGGCGTAAGGTCATTCAACTTACTTTTGGGACAGACCTTGTATTTACATATAGTTAGGTTAAAATATTATGTTCGTTGCCACTTCATCAGCCGCAAAGCTGTCGTTCAATCAAGGACTTAAACGTCATTATAGTGACAACTGTAGTGACATTTAAGCTGCCGGATAGATAACGCTGTCATAACTGACGAATCTCAACGAACTTAATTGTTTTTATCGAGTTAAACAGCTGCAGATCCTACTTGAAAATACGACGGATGCTCTCATCCCTGAAAGGGCGTTTGTCTTCAAAACCATTATCTTATAAAGTCGGCATCATGGCTACCAAGTGTTGAGCTGTGAATGCGACCTCTCTTGTTGAGTTCCTGGCTGTAGAGGTCTCGCCGTGCTGGTACATGAGTCCTGAAGTGGGCGAGAAGGATGTGTCGAAATGTCTAATCTCTAAAATACAGACACTCGAATCTTCTCTGTTGCCCATCCTCATCATAAGTTGCATTGATTGCCCTTTTCAACTAGCTTCGAATGGCCTCCAATTGTTACAGACTCCCATATTGTACGTCAGACACAGACTCAACAAAGAAGTCAGATTATTTGTTTGTGTGATTCCTTAACTAAGCGAAGACGAGTCTGATTATGACGGATACTGTCGAATTTATTACCGAGAGAGGCGGCTCAGGACATCAACTGACGACACAGCAGTAGCTCTGACCGGGTGGTCCTAAGTTCGAGTCCCGACGGTGGCAGAATTATCGACTCTAGCTAGACAGCTGGATCGCATTCAGCCGCTGTCTGGAGGAGAATTCCAGTGACCAGCTGCTCTGACCGGTAGTTTTCCGTGGTTTCTCCGATCATCGCCAGGGGAATGCTGGAGCAGCATACTAACAAACCGACCACGGACCGCGCGCGATCTTTCCTTCCTATTCCTTGTCCTATCCTCACTCATTACTTACACACACTTACGTGCACTACACTTCCATACATGCCATACGTGCACTACACTTCCATACTGGAGCAGTACCCCGCTGGTAGGAGATACCTGGTTGGGAAAAACCCCGTTAGCCTACGGTAGATCGGCGCCATCCAGCGGGAGAAGATCACTGCCACCTCCCAAGAAACTACGCTTACAGGAGTAACTACCTTAGCCACTGACGCTCTGGAATCACTGACAATCAATCAATCATTCAATCGAATTTATTTTTGCAGAGTTCCTACCAGGGTTGTTTAATATGACACTAAGGTTTTCCAACTGTTTTAAAGTTCACCATACTCCGCCATGCTTTGACTAAAGACATTGTGCTAATTCCCTTAGCACTGTGACTGGTTGGTTCTCAAATTAAACGACCTTCAATGCGTTGTTGTCCGGAAGCATACAACTCCACCATTTTTCCTGTGCTGCCTCCACATTTATTTTGTGCCTCAATTCACCTAGGCTGCTCTTTGTACACTTGCGATTACATCGACAGCACCAAAAGAGTGTCTCTCAAAGAGTGTTTCAAAATAGAGACGGCGCCAGTGTTCCCCAGGGTTAGCTCCTTTAGCGACCTCATGTTTCATGAACTCGACTTCCCGGCATAGCAGCGTTTATTGTCGAGAACCTCGATGCCATAAGATGGTCGAAACGTTGACCAACCAGCCCTTCACGCAACTTAGTAAGTCGGTAATGTAAACGTGACTCTCGACCTCTTAAAATTTACCCAGAAACATCTCATCTCTTACAGTTATAACTGCACTTGTATCGCATGCCTCAGCACCCCTAGAAGAGATCTACCCCGTCCGCACAGGTCATTGACGCTCGGGGAACTGGGTAATACAGTCTGCGACAGGACTGACTAATTATGACCCTAGCAGCACCTTATTTCCATTCCTTTGCGCCAACATTTGCTGTTTAATTTACCAGGGGGGTTCTAAAGTGAAAGTTAGAATAACCAGCTTTACTGAGAATATTAAAGTCCTTTTACTTTGGAAGGGAATATATTTTACATACTGGTCACCTTTCATGTGATATTAGAACTGTATGGATCGGAAAGAACTAGTTAAGTAGTTTTGACAGACGTATTTTATTGATAACCCTTAAACGTTTTTGTATAATTGCTAGCTCTCATTCTTGCGTTCTCTTTGAGCTCTATAGTTCGTTTCCTTTTCTCATTTTCTTAATTTACTGTATTTTTTTCTAATACAAGGTCCCTTTTTTAAAATTTGGAAACAAAACCGCAGGGAGATTAATACCCGGGTATTTCGAAATGAGAAATATTTTAACGAATTTTTCTAATAAAGTTACAAATGGATAGATAATTTTATTTCTGACATCGTGTATGCAATTATCTTGGGATCAGCTGACTATGCAAAATGCAAGAAATTAGCTACTTTTATACAACATTATTGCAACGAATAACATTCGAAGAACACACCGGACATTTTCAAAATGTTCAGCCAAAAGACGGAGGAAAGCTTATACGCAATGTTAGATTTTTACAACGCAAAGACATTCAACAAAATATCTAAGTAAACTATTTTTGTAAAGTTTCATCTCGTTTCTCTAAGTTAACTTGGACATTTTTAACTTGACTAAGGGAAAAGTTGAGGCTTCTGCCAGAAAAACCTATAGAACGAAGAAATAAAAAAGTTTTTTCCCCCGAAGAGTGCCTCAATACATGTCTTTTAGCAAGACGACGAAACGTGACGCATCGATTCTTGTGAAGGGTGCCGACGCACGAGGGAGCCAATACTCGGCGTTCGATAGCGACCAGATATTTATTTTATCGAAGCGCCCCGGCAGAAAGAAACATTTGACGCCACGTTCGGTGTAGTCTTTCGCCGATGAAGGCCAAAGACAAAACGTTTCCACAGAAGCGATGCTCGATTTTTCTTGTCTCGGCCGCGCAAACATCGCTTTGGAGAATCCGTCACGCGCCGCTCATCTGTTTTTCTCACACGCGACGTTTTTCATGCGACCGAGGGGGGGGGGCGAGCGAGCGGTGGTTAAAACGAATGGAGAGAAGGCAACACAACGCTGTTTCCTTCGGTAGTACCTATCTAGCAGACTGGAGCTGCTACAGCTACAAGAGTTGTGCGATGACAATAATAAGAAAGTGGGGTATCTTTCGTGCTCGCTTTTAAAAATCGTTCGACAAATGCTTATTAAAAATCGTCATATTTTGCTGTCACACCACCCTCCTTTCGCACGGAAATCTTCTACCCCCTCAAGTGTATTTACCTACTGATAATTCATCTTTTTGTAATTGAATGAATTTGAAACTAAACCAGCAAACACTTTCTCGCCCTTAATATCGGTTTCGTAATATTATTTCACCACAATTTCTGCCCACATGAACACATCTGTCATAATTTTTGTAAAACTCATTACAAATCCTAGAACATTAGGTGCGGAAACGAATTCTTTACGTTCAAATATCAACACGAAGTCGGCAATTACATGCGTATTTTAGCCTTAAAAAATAGGAGATAATAATACGACCCAGCGACGGCGGCGGTGGCAGTGGCGGATTCTACTCAACCAGAGGGTTGGGTAGATGAGATTGAGCTGATGGGTTGTTGCAAGCGCGGCGTTGTGAAATCAATGGGCGATTCGTTTGGTTTATATGCGTGGCGAATATTTTTTATTAATTCTTTACATGAAAGCTCATTTTCAACTGTTACAATAGGTAATAATATTATTCTTACAATCTTGTTTTTTATTATTTATCTTGCCTTATAAACATAAAACAGACAAACTAAAATTAATAAAACAAAATCTAATTTTAAGAAAATAAATAGAAACTATTAAATTACTGTTTTCTTTATATTGTGTTGACGGTTGCAAATTATAAGATCAAAGTCTGAAAATTTGGAAAACTGTAGAGAATTTACAGAGCTACAATTTGTATTTATTCCTTTTTATTATCTTAGTCAGTACATGAGATATTCTTAAAAACAAAGGGAAAAAGTTTTTTTTTTCTATTTTTCCTTCATATTTGTTGATTTTAGGGGTCAAAATCTGATATAAATGCCTGCAAAATATCTTGAAACACTTTAATCATATATAGAAAATCGCAATTATAATTAAAGTGAATATTCACAGGTGTAGCGGCTATAGAGGCAGTAAAGCTTAATATTCCTGCAGAGGACTTCCGACTTCTTGAATCCATGCCGTGTCGCCTCTAAGGACTTTTGTCTTTTCAGTGTACATTATTGAAAGAAACATCCTTTTAATATATGTTATGTCGTTTGAGAAATCATAATCTAAACATTTCGTTTTGACATTTTTAGTTCTACAAAAACTACATTCCTACCACCTTCTAAATTATAGTTTTAGCTTGTGAACATGAAGATTCTCAGACGAACTGTTACAATGTATATGAAACACGTGTCAATACATCCAATATAAATATGCTATCCTAAGAAAAATATGCACCTCTCATCATTCGACTTTGTTTCATCTCGCCCCAGAAAACTACACTACGAAAACACGTTCACACATTTCTTGAACATATCCAACATTTGCACGTGGGTTTCCCAAATAAAAGTCACCCTTAGTCCTGTGGAAGCAATCCAATTTCCTATTCCTTTATTTTCCCCAGATACACGTATGAAGCGGCTATCCACTAACGGGCTGACATCGTTTTCCTCGTCACGCGATACGAAATCCTCTAGTGGGCGCTCGTCTGGTCGGGGCGACAGTGCATGCCTCAAAGAGGAGAAGCTCATCTCCAGACGCAAATTACTCAATCTGTGGCTAACGACCGCGCGACAAGACCTCGGACAATTTGAGCACCCCGTCGGGTCCCCCTTTCTCCCGCGCTACTGCCGTCGCCGCCGACGCCGCCGCCACCATTGCCACCGCGGGCGGGCGGGCGGGCGGGGACTAAAGTGCCTCGCGGCAACTGGTCCTTTTGGGTCCTTTTTTGAAGGCGGCGCGCGGGTGGTCTGGCTGCGCGGACACTTCCACCCGCGGGTGCCCCGTGATGCGCGATAACGACGGACGCCAGGACGTCGATGCGCCAGAGTTAGATGAAGTAATTTCCACAAGTTGCTTTCTGTAGAAATTGGATTCGGGAATTCTTGTAATTTGGTAAGTGGGTTGTCTTAATCGAGCATTTGATGTACAGGGAAATTATCCCGACCACTTAACACCTTGTAGTCATTCAAGTATATCCATCACTTGGGCTGAAAAGTAAAAGGCTTGCCGCCCACGCTGGCAAGGAAATGCGAGATTGAGGCGAATGAATTTCGTCCTAAAAGTATTTTTATATAAAAATGCATCGTTAATTGAGTGTTGCAAACTGACGATTGTTTTACGTAAATCGCTTAATTCTAAGGTCAATCTCGTTACTAATTTCGAAATGCACGAGCTAAGTGCGTTACTTTGAATCAAAAAGTATTTTTGGCGAAATGTAAGCTATACTACCAAACTACAAAACTAGGAATTTCTTTGAAAAAGTAGGAAATCTCATATCCTAATTCTTTTTTTTTTTTAAATGAACTGCTACATTTTCGTAGCACTCACAGTGGCCCGATGCGACAATTTTTTCAGGAGACATACACTGACGATGTTCACAAGCAAGTGTTAAGGGGGGGGGAGAAGAAGTTACATAAAATCAGACTCTAGGCAGAAGGTGAGAGAGACAGACATCATGTTTCAGACAATTTACAAAATAATTTTTAGATCACTAATTTAAAATTCCTTCAATTCCCTGAAAATAAGGAATATGTTACCGATAGTTTCTTCACGAGGACCCAGAATCAGCTACAATTCCCAAAATATGAAGGGTGACGAACTGGATTTTGGCGACTTTCGTAGTTTTCCTGCTATTGATTACATAAATACCCGACTTAAGCACCCTTTTGTTGAGGTTTAAAAACTTAATAATTTATTATTTTTATTATACTTTTTTAATTTATTTAATCATATCCGTGGGATTGCCACTTTACAGGTGAGTTTTAATTTACTACATAGTATATTACACAATGTATGGATGAACTACTGGGACCCGCGAATGAAAGAGCAACAGCAATGGGTGCACCATATCCCTAATTCTGAGCGAGGACATCGCTACTGGTAACCTCTTTAACGTCTGTTATTATTGTTATGAATTTGAAGGTGAGAAAATGATAAGGGGTGAGAAGTGAGGTAACTATTTCTTTAGGTAATGAGGGACGAAACAGATTATGGGGAGACTGGATTTGATTCTTGTGGGAGCAACCCTGGTTTTACCGAAGTTAAAGTGACTGGTCCATGGGGCAGTTCGGAGGTACTGTATCCTTATCAAATAAACGATAGATTATCAGTTGTCGTACCCGAGGTAATCTCGGATTCCAAGGACCACGGATACTCGCAAGTCTATACAGTGTAATTCAGTGATCGTTGCTAAAACGTGACCCTATCCCTTATGTAATGTACAGACCGATTTGCCAAAATTGTATTGGACTATTCGTCGTTTAGTTTTGTAAATACAAACGTTAAACTCTGAACTAGGCCCTTGTGCTCGTGCAGCACGGGCTCTGGCAAGTGAGCGAGCGGCTTCACCTCGTCTCGCCATTTTTCTGGAAAACTCAGTTATTACTACGATGCTATCAGATAAGCCCCGGAAGCGAGCGCAAGGCAAACAGCGCGCGAGGTCCCATCAAAGTCCGTCACCTGGCGAACAATCCAAGAGGGGAGATTACGAACTTTCCATTTCCAGCGGGTGCACAATTCGCGCAGTACACTTACAACATCGTTCTGAATTCTCGAGGCATTTTCTGTGAAAATACGAAGAAAACCAAGCATTTCTGAAACAGCTCCGTTCGCACGAGATCAAAGCATCACAGTCCCTCGTCTGGCGAACACTTCATGCAGAGAGATTACATTTCCATTTCCAGCGGGTGCAGCATTTACGAAGCATACACTTATAACGTCGTTTTTAATTTTCTAGGTATTACCTGTGTAAATGCAATCAAAACCAGAAATTTCGTTCTTTAGTAAGAGCGAAGCGAGAAAACTTACTTTTGAAAGTAAATTGACATTAGAATGCGGCAGGGACAAAGCGTATGAAGGGCGAGCCATGAAAATCGCCTATCCGTAAGTTTTATTCATTTCTATCAGAGTGCGTAACGTAATTTAAGGGAGGGCTTAAGGAGACCCTTCCCCGCCGCCACGATTCTCTGAGGGTGTACCGTGTACCGTGTACCCTACTTTATCCGATTCCTGTATCATGGAAGTGTAATAGTATTGCCCCTAGTTGTGGTCTGGAAAGTGAGTAGTTTTCGATTAAATTTACAATAGTTTTCCCTGAACTACCTTTTACTTGAGTGTAAAAGTTATCACCTATCTTCGAGGTTGACATATTAACGAGAATTTTATAGTTCATCACTTCGTGGATAAAATTTGGGATTGTTTTTTTGGTCATTGTCTCATTAGGGTGGATTGGGATACAGGGATTTTCCTCCGTAACTTCATCAGTCTCTTGCCCGAGCTCGCAGCATGAGTCTCACACTCATTTTGCCAGAAGGGAATGAAGCCTTGCGCTTGGAATAGTTTACCTGGCGGTTGTTGAAAGTCCGTTTACTTGGGCCTGACCTTATTGCCTGCGGGCTTGTACTGACGGTTGTCGCGAAGAATTATTGTTGAAGTGCTGAGTAGACATCTGGGACGGGGTGCCCCCATGGGGGTCGAAAAGATTTTGCACTTTGATCACAGACGGGCCCGAGTTGAAGTTTACCACTGCACTACGTATTTCCGACTGAACACTCGGCACTGACTGCTCATCGCGGAGAGATACGAACAGCGCTGCGGTCGGTGCAAGAAAGTAGAGCAAGATATGCGAGCTATTCCTCAATATTAGATCTTTAAATCATTTCAGGTACATATTTTCAGGTAAATGCAAACAAAACCAGAAATTTCGTTCTTTGGTAAGAGCGAAGCGAGAAAACTTACTTTTGAAAGTAAATTGACATTACAATGCGGCGGGGACAAAGCGTATGAAGGGCGAGCCATGAAAATCGCCTATCCGTAAGTTTTGTTCATTTCATCAGAGTGCGTAGCGTAATAGGCCCCTCACCCACGTCACGTACACTTAGGTCCTAAGGAGCCAATTTCCTGAAATAAATGTGTGGTTTGGGAACCCTCTATGCGTATTCATGCATGACTACTTTCCATGCCACAATAGGAAAGAAAGTTGAAAATGTTATAGACACTGATAATACTGTGCTCCAATAGGTTGCAAATATCCCTGAAATGAATCTCATAGAAAATGTTGAATCTATAAACGGAACTGAAGAAAAGAAGGTCGTAGAAACTAGATCATAACCCATTCGCCTCTGTCAAAATGGCTCTGAAAAAGAAAGAATGGGTTAAAATATATTTTCAACATGCCACAAAACAAACATGATAATTATGAATAGGGGCGGATTTTAATGAAATGTCATTTTTTTCTTTTAAAGTTAGAACAGTGCCTTGTAGTATAGGCATTAATTTTATGTTATGACAAAAATAAATAACCCAATTTTATATAACCTTTTTCGCATTTTTCGTCGATTTCAACTAATAAGTCATATTTTACCTTTTCTCACCATTTCAAAACGTTTTTCGCCGATTTCATCGATTTTATGTAATATTATTTTAATGGTACTTGCTTCAAATAATATTTACGCGATGCAATAAATGTTCTCCACAGAATTCGTGATTCCTTCGCTCAGAAATTTTGACGTCAGCCGTTGTGAGTTTGTAATCTAAGGTTTCCATGACGCCTAACAGCGCCGTTGTCGGTGCGGCCGATTTCGGGATTCCTAAAGACAGAGATTTCCTGGTAAAGAACAGTCCAAACTAAAAGTTTGCAAACTGAGTTCACTTAAATGAAAGGAAGAATCCTCGATTACATCAGTAACATAGCCAACAGCTCGATTTGTTCATCTGAACTGATTTTGATATAAAAATTGTACGTCATTTACCTGTGCTTATAAGTAAATTTAAGAAAGTGATTATAGAACATTAGAAACATGTACACACAGTTATTGCCAAGATCTACAGCCCTCAAAACATGTTTGTCTCATTCAATAATTATATTTAAATAAATTCTCCACCTCCACCGGATAGCTTCTGAATTTGGCGCTCTGCGTTCGGGCAGCAGCGCTGGGCCAGCCGGCCGACAGGGTCGCGCCGGGTCGCGCCGGGTCGCGCCGGGTCGCGCCGGCAATCATCGCGTTACACAGAGGCGCACGGGGCGCGCGCGAGCGGGCGGGCGGGTGGACGGCTGCTCCTCCGCGTGCGCGTTTTAACCTGCCCGCTGACATCTGTCGGGAGCTAATCTGGCGCTCCCGCTGCTTCTTTTCTTTTCTTTCCACCTCTGTCCCTTCCCTTCCTCCACGACCTCCCCCGCCGCCGCCGCCGCCGCTGATGCTGTCCGAGGCCCGAGGTAAATAAGTAATGGCGCTCGCGTCGCTGCGTCGCGCCGCGCCGCGCCGGCAGGTAATCAGGGCCCGAGCAAAAAGCTGTGACCGGTGTCGTGGCGGAGGCGGAGGTAAAGGCGAAGGCGAAGGCGGAGACGAAGGTGGGGGTGGGGGACGCGTCGCTGTAGTGGCGGCGGGGATCGAGGCGACAGAAGGCTCTCTCTCCTTTCCTCCTCCCCCCTCTCTCTCTCTCTCTGTCTCTCTCTTTCTGTGTATTTCTCCCTCTGTCTCTCTCTACCTCTCCCTCTGTCTCTCTCTCTGACACACAAACACTTTCCCTCTCACTCGTAACACACGTGACACAAGTATCTCTCTGTCAACAAATGTAAAAAACTAAAATCTTTTTATTTCCTGTATTTGAGTAGAAATTGTAAAGAAAAAAATTGGAACACTTTTTTAGAAAATGTTAAAAATGCCCTAAGTGTAAAGTATTCCTAGAAATTAACAATTCCTGCTACAACAGTAAAAAACGTTCTTGCATCATTTGTAACTTTTGCAATCTTCAAAAATTCAGAGAGTTTAACGAACATCGAACCTGGGCGAATTTTATAAGCGTGCTTTGCACTATCCGAGAAAAAAATTTAAAAAAGTTTTGAGAAAAAAATTCAAAAGAAATTCAAAATGTTTGTGGTTTATGTAAGTAGTACTCTCAAAACTCGATATATCCGTCTCAAATTCAAGGGGCCATAATATCAGCCAAGTAGATTGGGAAACGTCAATTTAGAGCAAAATCCTGGCTACAGTTTACCTGGTAGTGTTGTTCACATACGGACAGACGTTTTACCGTTGCGACAGACGTTTAAAGATCCACAAAATGGGGAGTCCACAAAGTGTGGACAACGCATTCTATGAAGTTAATGCAAACGGTCACTTCATACAGGAACAAAATCTTTGTAATAGATACCCACAATATTAGTTTTCCGTGGGAAAAGGACCAGATTCCGATGCAGCATTACAATACTTATACTACGTAAGTAGATGCAAGAAAGTCAGCCAGTGGTGCTACGGAACAGCACAGAATTTCTCGTAATAGTTAGTTTCTCATTCACCTCAGCGTCTCAAATACTACCAGGACTCCTCCTACCTACCGCTTCTGTGAGGTGTGGTGAAAAGAACCTTCGCCACCCCAAACACCGCATAAACGTATCTTGAGCCTTTACATATTTGGCATGATGCTTTGAGGTCGTTAGTGTAGAATTTTAAAAGACTTTAAAATGAAATACATTACGATTTGGATTATATTAGCAGGCAAACAGATTGACGCGCTTAAACATGGGTGTTTTAGAGAGCAATTACAGGAAAGTGATCAGCGCTACTGATCTTACAAAGTTAAAACTGTTACTACAAGTCGCAGGTCTGGGAGACATTTCTGCGGAGATTATTAGTGTTAGAGGAGCACTGAGATAGAACGATTTTCAGATACAGAAAGGTAAGAAAACCTGGTAGCAACGGCCAAAATACGCTCGCTAGTACCACAAATTCACACTAGCCTAGTATGAGGTTGAGAAAATTACGTTCACATTTAAAAGGGACGCAAGAGGTGGTTGAGGTTCAGGGGGTTAATGCAACACGGATTGAAAGATACAAATGGCAATCACATCTGTGTGATTTGTGATAATATTGAAGATTTGATCCCTTTAAATTGCTGAGCTACCGAAACATGAATATGAAAATGAATGGGAATTGGGAACTATTACTTCCTACGCCATTAAGTAATAAGTACATAAATTAGTAAATCAATAACAAATACGTAAACCGTCAAATAATTCAATGAGAACATTCGCGAGCAAGTGGGAGTGGGTGTCTGAGAAGTAAGCGCAGAGGCGAGAGTGCAGACGACATTCTATGGCGCTGTTTCATTTTAGATTCTGAGGAGGTCAAACACTGAGAGGAGAACGTGTGACGTCCGCGCCAAGAAATAAATTCTTTAGAAAGAGTCTGGTAGATTAGCATACACTCGCCTTCTGGAGGCAGGTTTCCCCCTCAGGGTTTTTTTCCTAACCAGTACCATTGGTCTCTTTCCCTTCTTTTTCCGTAGCTGCCGTATTGGTGTCTTTTTCGCTGTTTCGATACCATGGAGAGAACATCTGGTGTGAATACCAGAATTCGGAAGGTTAAAGCGCTTTAGAAGGTAGGTATTGAAATGGCTAAAAGGGCTTCGGCCTAGCCACAAAGTGCCAATTATATGTGTAGCCCGGCAATGCTTCGCAATTGTAATGTATTACACTTAACATGCTACTGATCACGTGGTTGTTATTCGACTTTTACGCTACCTTCTGCAAATTTGTCAATAGGCTAAAGACTTTCTCGCAAGTATGGTTCCGTCTCTGTGTCATCTCCGTGTCTTTAAGTCTCTCTCTCTGTTTCTGTCTTTCTTTCTCTGACTCTGTTTCTGTTTGTTGCTCTCTCTGCGTCTCTGTCTTCTTTGTCCCTCTGTATCTGTCTCTTTCGGGAGAAATTTCACAATCGCAGGGGTAGAATACGCAATGAAGACGTCTTAATAATCTTACTTCAGTGTGCGGCGGGTTGCTGAGAGAGCGACGTGGCGTAAAGCGCCTTGATTATGGCTCTAGAGTCTACATTAAATCATCATTAACGCGCGACTATGTGCGCAGGAATATGCACTTTCCCATTGTATCATCATCATCAGCAACAGGGTTTGGGCCTAGTGGCCCGTTCCGCTCTCAAGAGTCTCTTTCCATCTTGTGTGGGGTCTGCCTCTGGATCGTTTCCCCTTTGGTTTGTATTCGAGGATAGTCTTGGGAAGCCGTTCTGGTGGCATTCTGGTTAGGTGTTCGAACCAATTCTTCCTCGTTGAGTCGATCTTCTCCAGTATGCTGGAGATCTGTAGTTCACCTCTGATGTCTTCATTTCTCTTGTGATCAAGTAGTGTATATCCTGCTAATGGTCTCAGGAATCTCATTTCTGCCGCTTCGATCTTTCTTCTGTCTGACCTATTGACTGTCCAGTTTTCGCATCCATAAGTTAGCATTGGGACTGCCATAGTTTTGTAAAATTTTAGTTGGGTGTCTTGTCTGGTCTTTTGTCTTAGTGCTCTGCGTATAGTACCGCACAATTTCTGGAATTTTTGGATCTTTATGTTTATATCTTTTTTGTCGCAGTATGAGATGTTAAATCCTAAATAATTAAAGTTGTTTACTTGTTCAATACTTTTTTCGTTTATCACTACTTTACATCTGATATGGTTTTTCCCCTGGAATGCCATTGTTTTCGTTTTAGAGGTTGATATCTTCAAGTTATAATTTTTCCCTGTTAACTCGAGGTAATGGGCAGCTCTCTGTAGGTCGTCTTCTGAAGTACTAAAAATAGCCTGGTCATCTGCAAAAAGAGTAGTGTTTAAAATTGTATTGCTTATTTTAAAATGTGTGGTTAATTTACTTTGCCATTCTTGAATAATATGATCGATATATATATTAAAGAGGGTCGGGGACATCGGGCACCCTTGTTTGACTCCTTGGTTTGTATATTCAGTTAGGTTGTTCGCTGTTCCTTTGTCAATACTGATAGTGGTTTTAAAATATAAGCTTTTGATGGTTTCTATGATGTGGTTAGGGTATCCACTATTACGCATAATACTCCATAACTTATTCCGAGAGACTTTGTCAAAGGCCTTTTCAAAATCTATGAACAGGATATAGGTAGGAAGGTTATATTCGCGTCTTTTCTCGATCAATTGTTGTACAATAAGTATGCTATCTGCGCATGAACGTCCCTTTCGGAATCCATTTTGGAATTCCGAAAGTAGGTTATTACTTATTTTATTTAATCTCCTAGTAATTATCTTTGCATAGATTTTGTAGGCAGAGTTTAATAGGCTAATTCCTCTGTAATTGCTACAGTCTTGTCTATTTCCTTTCTTAAATATTGGGTGTATAATGGCTTTCTTCCATTCTTCTGGGATTTGATATGTATTCCAACATATATTTAGTATAAAGAGAAACCTAAGTTTGATTTGTGAAGGTGCATACTTGAATAATTCTATATTCAGTCCATCGCTACCTGGAGATTTTTTGTTCTTTAAATTTATAAGTATCTCTTCGAGTTCGTTCATTTCTAATGGGTCTACGTTTGCAAATTCTTGTTCTGCGAGTTCTTCTTCTTGTGTGTTTGAAGTCCACAATTCCTTATAGTATCTCAGCCATTGCTTTTCGGGTATATTATTTATTTGTACAGTGTCTTTTTCGTCTTTATTTAGATGTTTTAGAATTTTGTACGCTTTATTTTGGGCTCCATGTATATCATATTCGATTTCACTTATGTATCTATCCCAACTTTCTCTATTTAATTTTCGAACTTCTCTTTTAACTAATGCACATTTATGCTTATACGTTATCCTATCTTGTACGGATTGTGTTTGCAAGTACTTTAGATAAGCCCTTTTCTTATCTTCAATGATGGTTTTTATCTCATCATTCCATATTCGTATTCCTTTCTTTTTAGATCTTCTACTTCTTTTTCCCAAAATTTCTGTTGCTACTTTTATCATCAATTGCTTTAAGTCTTCCCATTCTTCATTTACATTTAAACTTACTGCTCTTTGGTCTAAGTAGTTGTGCAGTCTTGTGCAGTATAATTTCCTTATACTGTCTTGTTGTAGCAAGTGTGTTTTGAAGTATATTTTGTCAGTTTTGTTTTTGTCCGTTCTCTTTCTTATCCATCTTGCTGGGATATTTATTTTAGTGCCTACTATATAGTGGTCTGAGAATACATCAAAACCTCTATATGCTCGTGTATCAGTAACTAGGGATGTCAACTTAGAGTTAACTAATACATAATCAATTATGGATTTTGTTCCTCTCGCCGCCCATGTGTATTTGTGGATTTCTCTGTGGTTGAAGAAGCTGTTTGTAATTTTTAGTTCGTTAAATGTTGCAAAATTAATTAAGGTCTTTCCGTTTTCATTTTTTGTGTCTTCTCCATTGGTTCCCATTATTGTTTCAATTGGTTGGTTTCCAATCCTTGCATTGAAATCTCCCGCAATAACTATATAGTCGTTCTTATTTATGGAATTCATGTGTTTTTGTAAAGTATCATAGAATAATGTGCTTTCTTCTTTCCTTCCCTCTTCTGGTGCGTATATTCCCAATATTGTCATGTATCCTCTTTGGATTTTTATTCTAATATTAATTATTCTCTCTGAAATATAGTTATAATTATTAATTTTGTTTTTCCATTCCTTTTTTATCAGTATTGCTACTCCTGCGGCTGCTCTAATGTTTTGTGGAACTCCACTGTAAAACATCAGGTAGTTTCCCAGTTCCTTAGAGCCTTTCATCTTTTTCTTGGTTTCTGTTACAACGCATAGGTCTGCTCCAAATCTTTCGAGTTCGGTTATTAGTTGGATTTCTTTGTTTATCAAACCTCTAACATTCCAGGTTGTGATTTTCATTTTTTCCGTCTTCTTAGATCGTTTATCCTTTTTCGTAGCATTGTTGTCTTCATTTACAGTCCGGCTATTCTCTTGAGAGTTGTCAGTAAGGTAAGTTTCCCCTGGTTGCGTTACGGGCGCCACGCAGGGATAGTTTGGTGGTGGGGCTGCCACCTTACTGCCTCCAAACTTGCAGGGCAGATTCTTCGGGTTGCTCTCCCTAGACGCATTGCCTTCTCTACGGCTTTTGAGCTGCGTCTGCCCAGTGAGGATTTTTCTTGATGTTGAGGTCCTCTTCTGGAGTACTTCTTCGTCTGACCCCTCTCCTTCGACCTGTCCGGCAAGGGTGGCCCTGCCAGTAGCTACGCTACCGCCGGCATAGCTCTCAGGATCATTGGGGTACGCAAGCTCCACCACCAACGACAAGGTCATGTACTCCCTAGGTGGGATTCCCATTGTACTATGCCTATATTCTTCCTGGAAGTGCAAGCAATAAGTTGACAAAGTTTTATCGCACTCGGATGAACAGCGTATTAACCACGAACCAACCAGCAAACATTGTTTTTATATTTTAGACTACCGTACCCGTGCGAGAACCCTCGCATGTTAAACTCCACCCTTTCCCTACTCATTTCCCAATCCTTTCCATTAAGAAGGAACTTTATTAATGAAACGTGTTTATTTGTTTAAAAATGCATAAATTTGTGATCTCACTTACAGAATATCAAACAAAAACAACAATGCAATTGATGATAGAAACAAATTTTCAATAAAGGTTTATTCAGTATTATATAGTTATGTTCTTCGAACAATTCACACTTCCTTAAATACAACATTTGAAGTAATTATTGAATCTTCCTTGACAGCTTTTGTCGTTCCTTGATAGTCACAACAAAAGTTTTTATTCTTGAGAAAGCCAAGTAATGTTTTCCATGCGAAAATACTGGAGGCGACAAGTACAACCCTATTCTTTGCAATATTATTTAACTTTCCTGGTTTTGTTATGCGAAACAGAGAGGGTTTTGGAGGGGCAGGGCGCCAGTTTGCTGGGGTGCGAAAATTGAAAAATTATTTGTACAGGTACTAAAAAGTATTTGATTATTTTCTGCATTCTTACGTATCTCAAGAAAGGCAATTCCGAGCCAAAAAATAATAAAACTAATAGTTTCACCCATAGAACAATAAAGGATAGAAGTGCACCCTCAATATTAAACGTCATGTAAATGAAACAAAAGTCGCTCGCAGCACCCCAAGTGGGCTGGCAAAGAACTACTTAAACCGGCCGCCCAGCGCAGCGTATGAAAGCGCAGCGTCTTGGTGAAAGTTAATGGATATTAATAGGCTACACTCTACGGCAATTTTTCTAAAATATATTAATTATCTATTTTCGTAATGCACTTGGGAAAGGTCATAACTGAGGAGAGTCATCTAATTATATGGTAATGGCAGAAATAAAGGAATCAAAGTGAATAAAAAAGGCATATATAAATAAATAAATCATTACCTTTATTGTACAATTTATATTAAACAATATTCAATAAAGACTTCAACATTTTAATTTTTTCACCTTTTCATTTTCTTTTAGTTTGTATATTCTGTTTTTTATCTATTACATTTTTGTATATTAAAAAACATACACACTTTTTAAAAATAAGTTCTTCAGATAAATGCACTTAACAAAACAATGTATCATCAGGTGGCTTGGAATTAGAGCAAAACCTTCTCTCCAAATTATTTAAATGACCATTTGTTTTCTAGAAATGTATACAATTATTCACTAACATTCTTTAAAAACATTACATTAAAAAACAAATCTTAATAAATCATTACATTACATATCAAAAAATGCATGTTTTCCTGATAGTGTTATGTGAATAACGTAGGCTACAAATTTCTTACGAATAATCGTGAATGACACTTTACATTAAATGCTAACCTCTATATTGCGAAACATCCTGTATTCCACTAAGATCAGCAAATCGAAATGGAGAAAACTCGAAACTGTTGCGATTGTATCCGCTAAAACAAAATATCTTAAAATGCGAAACACATGCATGAACACAGAACACTAAAGTAACTCATGAACGTAACCAACGGCAATATGATTCACTCTTCCGCCATGTTGAAATCGCATGCAGGCTGGATGTGACGTACAAACAACAAGTAAAAACCACTAACCAATCATTGCTTCATATTCTTTCAACTACCGCTCCAAGTGGCCTTGCAGTGTGTTGCCAATTTCCGTATCTCACCTTCACCTCTGTGGTTTCACCTTTGTGTAACAAATGACATTTGTTATTATTAGAATTCAGTAGGCTTAGACTTCACTTCGGTACATAGGAATGTTTCTCGTATGATATTTACGTATTGAATATCTCAGCAAATAGACACCTTACGTTTAATATCAAACGGCGTACTATTTACAATATGAGTTAACAGCTGGGCATTGATGTACAAACTTCCAGATACCGCCAACATTTAAATCGTGCGTCTGGATTGTGATCGTTGGCAGTTGTCGAGTGACTTGTGTCGAGTGAGTCGATAATTTTAAATTTTGATGCTTTTTTTATCATTCACGTGATATTGTAGGCTGGCGCATTTTGGTTTTTGTTGTTCATTTATTTCAAGATATTTTTCTTTAGTTACTTTAAAACGTTTTTTGTTCTTTATTGTTGTGGCATAGCACAAGTTTTCCTCTACTACCTCCGCGTACCCCTGCGAGAACTCTTGCATGTTAAACCATACACTCTTCCCTATCCTTCCATTTCCATTCTAAGAGGGAAAGTTGTAAAGAAGCGTATTTGTTCAAAATGTATAAAGATAACTTCCAATGAACTAACACAAAAATAAAAAACATGCAATTCATATTTAATTTTCAATAAAGATTTATTCAGTATTACCGATAGATTTTTTCGAACAATTCACAACACTTCCTTAAAAATATTTGAAGTAAGTATTCAATACTCTTTGACAGTTCTCTTTTTGTGATAGTCACCAAGACACGTCTTCACTGTACATCCACATACCTCCACATTTAGATACACACTGTAGACCTCGAAAAAATGTTAAATGAATGTTTTCATTACACGCATTGAAACAGCCGTCATCGGAATGAAGCAACTAGTAATAGTACTTCTAGTTGTAGCTGCGAAAGCGAATCTTGAATGAATGATTATGCAAATAAACCTTGTCAGTCTGCACTAACCATGGTGTACACAGAAAGCGTAAATGGTAAAAGATAAAGGAATAATGAAAAATAATCAGTATATTTTGAACGCTAGTAACAGAACTAAAGCAATGTGGAATATCATAAAAAATATGACCACATGATCTCGATACTTAGTAGAGAATGTTGTTTTAAGGGATAATGAAAGAGAAGCAAGGAATCCGAAAAAAGTGGCAAATTTCATCTAATCAACACTTTTCTAAAATTGCGACTGAACTCACGAAGGGACTAAAACCACAAAATTATACATCATTCCCTTCCCAAAAAATGTTCGACACGATGTGTATTTCCAAAACTTCTTCTAAGAAAGTCCTGACAATAGTCAGTAAACTAAAAAATAATTATTTATCTAGTTTAGATGAATTTCCAGTTAGTTTATTGAAAACTAGTATATCTGCCTCTATTCACACGTTAACTCACATTTTCAATGCTTCTTTATGCACAGGAATATTTCCAGATATTTTCAAAACAAAAAAAATTAAGTCACTTTTTAAAAAGAGGGAACAAAAATGAAATTCAAAATTACCAGCCAATTTCTCTTTTGTCAGTTTTCTCAAAAATATTACAGAGGCTTTCCTATACGCGAATGGAAAATTTTCTCAGGAAAAACGAAGAGTTTTCAGACTCACATCATGGTTTTAGAAATTCAAATTCTACGGAAACTGCAAATATTTCTTTTCTTAAAGATGTTGCTTCATCAGTGAACCAAAATGAAGCACCTATTGGGATATTTTTAGGTCATTCGAAAGCATTTGACGTTATTGACCATATTTAATGCTATCAAAATTACCTTCTTATGGAATTCTTGGTATCGCCCTAGTTCGTAGCTTACACATCGATCTCAAAGAGAAGAAATACCGTACTGGCACGAAAGGATATTATTTACTTCTATTTCCAATTCTTTACCAATTGAATATGGGATCCCCCAAGGGTCGACCTTAGGTTCTATCCCCTTTCTGTTATACGTAAACGATATGCCCTCGTCTATTAAAAACGGAGAACAGGTCTGTTTGCTATGTTCGAACACGAATGTTCTTTGGGAAAAAAGAAACAATAAATGGTACGATTTCAGAAGTTTCAAATTAGTTTTGTAACAAAAAATTAATAATTAACAAAGGAAAAACAGTCAATGCATTTTTGCATTTCAAATCAGTAATTGCATGCTCCATTGAAAATGAACAATATGCAATTAGGTAATGTTAAAGTAAACTTTTTAGGTCTTTCAATTCAGTCAAATCTTAAATGGAAGGTACATATTACAGAATTAAACACTAAATTAAGTTCATTATGTTACGCATTCAGAATTCTTTCAAATTCTGTCAGCCTTCATACAGCCTTCGTTACGTGTATTTTGCAAATGTGCATTCCAGCCTGAGATATGGCATAATATTCTGGGAAAGCTCATCATGTAGTACCCAGATTGCAAAAGAAAATTATTTGAATAATTAAAAAATGCCATCTACGCAAGTCTCTCTTCATTGAGCTTGAAATCTGACCATTGCCTTGTCTATTAATTTACGAATATTTGTCAAAACTGACTTTACGGTAGAGACATATTTTCATGCTAATATTTATAAGTAAAATCTTCATCAGTAAATCGCGTTCATCAAGTATCAGTATCAAGAGCTCACTACCAAAAATCCGCATACAATAGATATACGTTACTTTACAACGCATTGCCAGATGACATTAAACATTAAAATTACATTGAGGTATACACCATTAAATACCAGGAAAAGCCCTTCTGTAATGGGGAGCCTTTGTAGTAAGGCTGAGTCATCAAGTCCCTTCCCAAACCTCCTCGTGGTGACCCTGGATGCTCTGCGTGGTGAGAACCTACAGAGTAACGAAAAGGGTGGAACGAAAGGCGAGTTTCCGGCGCCTTAAAACGGGAACCATGAGCTAAGGGAAGGAAACCCTGACAGAAAACCAAGGGGGGAGGGGGGTCTCCGTAGGTGTAGTGAAACCAACCTTCCTAAGGGATGACAACCCTGAAAAAAAAACATCTACCTCCAGGATTAAACATGGGGGTTGGACGCAGGGCTAACATCCCGGCTCCATAAAAAAAAACTTCAGTTCAAAGCGATTTAAATATGCCTCGGACCGGACCAAAATTAAATGTACGACAAAGGCTACGAAAACGGACAATGAAAATTGGAACATGGAATATACAAGGCCTACGAACAAAGCAGAGGGAGGTCATCTCAGAAATTGAAAAAATGAACCTGGATATAATTATACTTACGGAAACGAAGAAAAATTTCTTCCCCTGGGGAAGAAATTTTTAATGAATATCTTCATATTTGGAGTGGTGTACCCAAAGATTTTAGAGCTAGAAGTGGAGTCTCTTTCCTTATTAAACGTAAATGGACAAAATTCATTAAACAGATAGAGAATATTAATGAAAGGATACTAAGAATAGACATGAACGTTTTTCGTCATAAGATAACAATTTTAGGGGTATATGCCGTAAATGATAATGCACTTGTAGATGAAAAGAATAAGTTCTTTCAAGACCTCAGCGAAACTATAGCGAGTATTCCGTATCAAAATGAAATAATATTAATTGGGGATTTTAATAGCAGAGTAGGTAATAGAAAACGTGAAGTAGTAGGTCAATACGGAGAGGAAAGTATTAATGACAATGGAAAAAGATTAATCAACCTATGTAAGGAACATGCACTATATGTAGGGAATACGTTGTTCAGACATAAAAATATCCACAAATATACACGAATAGATCCAGTAAGAAATATACAATCTGTAATTGATTTAGTTGTGGTGAAGAATGAGAGAAGAGTTAAACTGAATGATGTGAGGGTATACCGTCAACCAGAATGTGGAACTGATCATCATATGGTAGTGAGCAAACATGTTTTTCCTTTTAGAAATAAACGAAGATGTACTGAAAAAGATACTGACTTTTTAATTGAAGAAAACTATGTAAATTTTAAAACAGACCTTTTAAAACAATAGTGTTGAGATGCTCTACCAAAACAGAATTAAGAATAAGCTAGAAAACTCAGATGATAAAAGTCCCGAAGAAATGTACAATCATTTAAAAGAGGCTGTTTTTGAAGCAGCTAAGGAAGTTTTAGGAGTGGAGCAAGAAAAAAGCAAGTTTGTAGAGAAATTTAGCGAAAATTTAGAAAGCATGATTAAGGAAAAGAAAAAATTATATTTGGCATGGATTTCAAATAGGAATGACGACACACGAAAGGAATATGTAGAAAAGAGAAAAGAAGTTAAAGAATTAGTAAAAATCGAAAAAAAAAAAATGAACACTGGGAGAGATTATGTAGGGATATAGATAGTACATTGGGATATAACAGATCAACTGAAGCATGGAAAACAATTAAAAATATGAGAAAAAACTGTAACAGAAGCAAAATACAAATAATAGCTCCTACAAAATGGATTGACTACTACGAAACATTATTGCAAGAAAATAGAGTGGAATACCAACTAGATTTGGAATGCACACATTGGCAAGAATGGGAACCTGAAATTAGTCGGCTTGATGTAAAAAGGGCTTTGGCGAGAGCCAAAAACAATAAAGCTCCAAGACCAGGAAACCTTAGAATGGAACTTTTAAAATACGGAGGCTCTAGTATAATTGAATACCTCCAAAATCTTTTTAACAGAATTGAAGTTAGCGGTGTTATCCCGCAGGAATGGAATATGTCATACATCAGTTCCATACACAAGAAAGGTGACAAAACTAGTTGTGAAAATTACAGAGGAATTAGTGTCATCCCATCAATAGCTAGGCTATTCGCTAGTATTCTAAAGGAAAAAATACAAAAAGGAATAACTTTCAGCGAAGAACAAAGTGGTTTTAGGAGTGGGAGGTCATGTTTGGATAACATCCATTGCTTACGCCAGATAATAGAAAAAAATGGAATGCACAATATAGATACATATATGACATTTATTGACCTGGAAAAGGCCTACGACAGTGTTCCAAGATGTAAAATTTGGCCAGCAATGAAAAGACTGAAAGTGCAAGAAAAATGGATTAATTTAGTTACAAAAATGTACCAGAATACTGAAGCGTGCATTAAAATGGGGAGGAAAATTACCCGAAGCATTAGAACTAACAAAGGGTTAAAACAAGGATGTAGTTTATCGCCACTTCTCTTTAATATATATATGGAACAAGCTTTGGAAACCTGGTACAAGAAATGTTCTCAAATGGGAGTTCCCATAAATGACAAGTGCTTACATTCTTTGCTTTTTGCAGATGATCAGGTAATTATGGCAGCAGATTGGGAAGATATGGAGTATATGCTTCGCAAATTAAAAGAAGAATACGAAAAATGGGGACTTAAAATCAACCTTAAAAAGACAGAATATTTATGCATAGGAGGAGATGCCTCTAATATTAATATCGCTGATGACGAGATAGCTAACGTTTCGAAATTTAAATATCTTGGGACTGTAATTACTGACGATGGGAAAATTGATGAAGATATAACTACTAGACTTGCAATGGGGAGGAATGCAATTAAAGCTCTGCATGGCCTTATATGGAATAGTGTTTTAAGGCAAGACACAAAACGACACATTCCACAGTATCGTGGAAAGTATTATATTATATGGAGCAGAAATGTGGCCGTTAACAAAACGCCGTAGAGACAGAATACGGTCGGTAGAGCTCGACTTTATGAGATCTTTGCAGATAACAAGACTGGATAAAATAAGAAACGAAGTGGTGTGGGAAAGAGCTGGGGTTCAAACAACCATAA
Organism: Gryllus longicercus; assembly: GCA_038098605.1. Lineage (NCBI taxonomy): Eukaryota > Metazoa > Arthropoda > Insecta > Orthoptera > Gryllidae > Gryllus > Gryllus longicercus. The sequence continues at coordinate 5,767,000 of JAZDUA010000021.1, forward strand.
CCAGAAGACTAGATAATAAAGCTCTTCAATGGTATGGACATGTCCAGAGGATGCGAAATGAGAGATGGCCAAAACAAATTGTAAATTGGATACCTAAAAGAAGACGCAGAAGAGGTAGACCTGGTTTAACCTGGAAGACATATATACATGAAGTAATGGAGGAGAAAGGATTGGAAGAGGGTCAGTGGGAGGACCGAGAATTATGGAAATCGAAAACGGCAAACTCTAAGGGGTAGAAACCGTCGAAGAAGAAGAAGAAGAATTACATTGATATTAAAATCTTTTCTGCGGCATAACTGTTTCTATACAATTAGAAACTAAACTGATCATCGAAAAGAAAAATGATGTTTATGTTAACAGAACAGTGATTTGTAATGAAGTAGTTCACATTTGTATTGTATATTTTTTTAAATACTTAATATGCTAGTAACAAATAATCTACTTCAGCTTCTGTGTCAAGGACCCCCGTCTCGATCAGTTTTTTGTCCAGTTTCCCTGATACATTAGGCAAATGCTGAGAAAGCCCCTTGTTTTGCTTCTGAATGTAAATCTTCACTATGCACACTTTTTTTAAACTTTCATTTTGCTTGTAGTGGTAGGAGTAGAGGTAAGGCCGAGTTAGTATTTTCTTAGCTATGCAGAAAAATAAAATCTGAAGCTCATTTACCGTTGCAAAGTTTTCTTTAATTCGGAAACGAAAATGTCTAGTTTTTCAAATGTTGCTAATCTCACTCTTTTTTACACTTTATTTTTATTTATCTTCGATTTTTTTTCATCTGTCAACTATTCAAAGTTAAAATGATAGGAAGGGATTCTGGAACTCAAAAAAACGTGCTCAGCTTTCTCCCTTCTCTTCTTTTTACTGTTTTTGACAAAATAAATCTAAATCTAAGCCTTCTAAGCGTGATGCCACAAAGATGCTCACCATCCCCAAGGGTTAAATTGTAGGTGGCATTGTTAGAATCGAGAGGGAGAGACAGAGACAGAGAGAGGGGGAGGGAGAGGGAGAGAGAGAAGGAAAGAGAGTGAGAGATCTACATATTCCAAGTTTCACGAAACTTTTTAATCATATGAAAAGAAGCAATTGCTTATGAGGAGTGATAGTTCCTACTTGTACTAGTGAGTAATTGCTCTGGAGTACTTTTTTTCATATCTCCCATTATCCTGGGCATGGGATCCAGTTCCTCAATTAAACACACAGATTGCACACAGTCTGGCCAGATATTACGAAAGGACTAGGAATGCCCTCCAAGCCCAAACCCAACTGAAAAATTCATATTTTACGTGGGCACAAACCATCGAAGTCAGTGACCATGTACTGTACTTAAACTCATCTGCCCGATGCTGTTCTCTCGAGACCGAATCTTTTGACCGTACTAGCTGCAAATATTTAACGGCTTTGTAACATATAATTAGATCAAATCAATCAGATAACTAAAACGGACGATTTTATACTTACGCTACTTTTGTAATATGAACTTCTGTATCTGAATAACTTTGACACCATTCGTTTCCACAGTAACAATGCAAACAAAGTTACTTTACCATCAAAATCTTTAATCATCGCACTCAGTAATGAACAATTTTCTCAAAATGAACTAACTCTAAAGAAAACGTAGAGCATTATATTTACATCACGTGTCAATTGACAGAATGGTTTCATTTACATTCACGAAATATTTATACTCAGAAAATTAAGTGATATCAAAAAACATAATAATAATAATAATAATAATAATAATAATAATAATAATAATAATAATATCCTAATAAAAGGATTATAATATGACTTAAATAATATTATAGAAGAGTAAAACTTGGCTCTACATGACATTTTCACTGAAACCTTTGAAGCCATTGTTGGGAAAATGTCTTTTGAGCGTTTTTGAAAATGCTCAATTTGGATGTCATTTCAACTTTTGAGTTTTCAAAAAAATTCATTAGAAATCATTAAAACATTCTACTCACAAATGCAATAATGTATTAAAACGCTCGTGGTGAAAATTTGAACGACGTGAGAGATATTACAAGATTACATTTATATAAATTTTGAAAAATTAATAGAATACATCAAAATGGCACTTGTTATTCAATGTGTTTGGCTTTATCCGCACACAGTTTAAAAAAATTGGAGTCGTTTTTGAAAAATTCTCCAATATGTTTTTAATATTCCCCTATTTTACTCAAAATTACGTGAAAACTTAAAAAATCTTCAAAAAATTTACTTGACATTAATTAAATAAACTATTGAGGAGAACAAATTTAATTTTAAGAAAGAACCTGTTTTCAATGTTGTAGTTGTACGAGAGTTAAAAAACTTCAAACTTTTGCGATTTTTATAATTCGGAGTTAACAGTGAAAATCGGACCTTTGCCATCTTTACAAAGGCATCTCCATTTTGAGGGAATTTTGAAAATGATGATTTATGTTTGAAAATACTTATGAGTGTGGTTCACGGACGGGCAGTATGACGGACGGACGGACGGACAGACGCCTTGAAGTAAAAGCTGTGGTTTCGGGAATCCGTGCGTATACGAGAAAGCAACCAGTCGTGTTACAACAGCACATACTTTCTTGCATTATTTGAAACTGCTACGCAATATTTGTATTGGTATTACCCTCCTGTATATGGCAAATAGTCTCAGCGCCGTTAATCACGGTGTTCTTAGTCGGTCACCCAACCCGGAACACGCGAAGTCTCGAATTCGCTTATCCTTCGTGACTTCACGTAATGTTTTAAGAATTTTATGAAAAGTACGCAAAATTTTCAAAATGATCTCAAGTTAACTTAATTTCTTGCTTCTTTTCTTACAGAAAGCATAATCTTAGAAATAATGTTTGATGTAACATCTTGAAACAGAAAAACATTCATTCTCCAAAACAAAAAACATTTTTTAGAAATAATTGTCAAGACAAATTTAGAAAGAAATAATGGCGGTTAAACAATTATTGACATTGTTGAATTAAAAAATTGTTGGCCGTGACAAAAACTACATTAAATATATTGTTGTTAAATAAATGAATAATAATTATACATTTAATATATAATTATCATGTCATGTCTTATTTTTACTTCCTCGCACTGACTAACGTAGAAGAGAAAGTTTTGTAATTGTGCGCCGGAAAACGGCGAAATTTCGTCCCAAACTCTTATTGCCGGATCCTGGTACTCGTAATGAAAAAGTCGATTAATCCAGTTGCTAAATATAGAAGGAATTCCTTTAACACGTGGTGTAGTCAGAATCCATGTTTTGTGCGTCCTTGATACCGGAAAATCGAATGACGCCAAAACGTCTGTCTGTCCGTCCGTCTGCGCACAACGCTAGCGCATAACCCGCTCAGCCGATTTTCTCCATTGATATTCCCCAATCGATCTTGATGTCGCGACACCTGCAATATGAAACCGATATTTTAAATTACATGTAGTCCCTCAGACATTTTTTAAAAAATGGCATCAAATATTTTGATTGACTTTGTACTCGGAAAGGGTTGTGGACACTTAACAGAATGGTGGAGTTCAGGTCTCATTCGTTGAAATCCCTAATTTTTCGAAAATTCAAAAAATTTCGGATCTTCCTATATTGGAGATAGATATTTTTTCCTGAATTAAAATGTTTTTTAAAGACAAATCTTGAAATTATGTTCGCATTCAACTTTTCGAAAATATGAGAACTTTTCGTGTAATTTTGCACGAAATACAGGCATTTTTTTAATATTTTTAACATTTTTTTCTCAAATATCGCTCCAAATTTTTGCCACATCTGAAACAATAGACGGTACAAAATATGGTGCTAGGCCCATTTTCGGGTACTAATAGTTTGTACTGGGTTTTTTGAAAATTGCAAAAAGTTAAAATTTCAAAACTACAAAATTATTGAAAAAGATTTTTGTCTCACAGTCTGCAGTAAAAAATTAACTCTTTAAAAAAGATTGTGTACAATTTTTTGAAGAAATCAGTATTTTTTCTCTAATTTGCACTTGAAGTTTACGCAATTAATAAAAAAATATTTTCTCAAAACCTAATTGAATATTTTTATAATTTTCTGGGTATAGAAGAAAAAGCGATTAAAAGAATGGCAGTCTCATTTTCGTTGAACACTCAGTATTTTTGAAAATTGCAAAAACTTTACATTTGGGAACTACAAAATAGATGGCAGAGATTTTTGACTTAAACAAAATCTTTCCTAAAAAAACAGCTCATTAAGAAATGGTCATGTACTACATTTCATTGAAAAACTAGTAGTTTTCATAAAATTTCTGCTTCAAATTAACGAAATGTATACAGGCATCCCATCAACTACAGGCCATGAGAAAAAAAACCCTCAAAAAACAGAAATGGATCAAAAGGATATGAAAAATAATTCATTTAATTTTAATTATAATTTACTATCAAAAATCCTAATATTAATTCTACTTTTTCTCTCTTATGCAAGTTGTATTCTCAATGTTTTTATATTTCTTACTGCAAGCAATTCACAAACCTTAATTGAAATTTGCACAAGAATGCAGCGAGGCTTATAAAAGAAGTTCAGTGCTGAATGCCAACATGCTGGCGGAAATAAGATAAAGCGGTTTTATTTACAGTTGGGGGTGGTGTTATATGTATACAACTTAGCCTTTTAGAAATGAATTGGAACTTATTTGATAATCCATTTTTTTTGTCTGCATTGCAAGGTATACAACATACATATTTTCACTGACTGAAAGGTCACTTATTTATACATACTTCAGCATTTCACCAGCAATAAATTACATATTATAGTCTATCACAATTTCAAAGAGTATAAAGCAATACAGTAGAACGTTCATTATCCGGTTTTCTTTGTTAAAAAAAAATATAGTTTCAGATTTTGGTGAAACATTTTGTGAGTTGAACATTAAACAAGGTTTTCGAGAACTTAAGAATTTATTTTATATTTTTATGTAATAAAAAAAACCTTGCTGTTTCTCAGCTGTAGAACATTAAAGGGTTCATGTTTTTTGAAATTTTCATTATATGAGATGAGTTTAGCCACAGATACAAGTTTATAAAAATTTTTGAAATAAAAACACTCAATAATATTATTATAAACTTTGAAGTTTAATTTTCCTGCGCTGCATTTGAGGTGGTATCAATATATAACAAGACGTTATAAATTAACTTAATGTTCCTTAATATTGTACAATATTAGTAATTTAATTAATTTATTAGTATTAGAATTATTTATCAACTGTGTACGATTTACTATTACTAACCGAAAAACAAATAGAAATCTGAATACAGATCGAAATAAGGGTTTTTGCCAAGAATTGATATTATTCAAAATGCTAATGCACACAGTTTTGAAAACCTTACGCTGCATAGATCACTTCTGTATAATTTGTTACAAATACCGTAACAGTCATATTTATTCCCGATTGTTCCATTTGTCAAGAAATTATTGCTGCTTTTGACTATTTAAATGAATGCAGATACACAACTCAGGCGCTTTGTTTGAATTAGTTGAATTTCGACATTTTCAAGTAGTAGCTGAGGTGATCATAGCGCTGAAATTGCAATATTTCAATGTAGCTGTTTCCAATAATGCGAGAAAGTAAGTGTTGTTGTGGCACCACTAGTTTAATTCAAAGATAATAAGCCAATTTCAGAGATTTATTTCTACATATTTCTAAATTTCGCATTATAATACTGTACAATTCTCAGGATGCCAATTGTATCAGAGTATCAGCAATCTCAATCGTCCAAATAATTGGAATGAATGAAACATATTCATATTTTTATGTTTCATTCATAATGTGCAATAGGACAAACAAAAACATAACTCAAGTAGAATTTTATCAAGGAGAAAGATTTAGAAACCAATGTTTTCTAGTTACATTCATAAATAATCTCCAATGACACTACCAAAAACATAAATCAAGAAGATTTTTTAAAATGTCTTTTTCTAAATAAATAAAATAAAATTATATGAAGCTAAAAAGATCATACATCAATCAGTAATGTCACAAAGGTAAAATCTACATAATTCGACAGAAACAAATGAGTTGTCATCTCAGCGTTTGAATGATATATTCTTGAAATTTTCAATAAACAGAATCAGAGTTCAGACCAAATAATTAAGACATTAAATATCCTTGAAGCACAACTTCATAACAACAAATTTCAGGTATAGGGGTACCTAAAATTGTAAGGCTTATAAAATATTTATTTTAATTTTTTAGACTTTCTTGTAACAGCAGGAAGTTTTTATCACAAGAAACCTAAAAAATATTTTCTTCAAACAGATTCCGTTATGAATTTGAATTTATGCATGATGATTCATGACAATTTTGCCACACACATTAAAAGATAAATCAGTTTCCTGGTGAAACATATTCCATTCCGATTAATCATTATTTATCTTCACGCCTCTAATCATTTTTGCATTCACATAAAAATGGAACATTTATAAAATTAAGAATTTGATAGATAAATACAGTTAATATTTTGAAAAGAATAATACAATTTTATTCTACATAAATTTAAAACCAGACTAAGTAGAAATACGATTTATTACTATGATTGTTTATATTGGGATGTATTTTGAATTACAGTGACAAGACTTGAAACTTCTCCTGTAGAAGTCTCTGAACTAATGCAGAAAAAGAAAAGAAAGGAACTCAATAATTTCACTTGTAATTGTTCCCATGATACGGTGACAACAAAAAGTATAACAGACATTTGTATGATCTTGGTTAACGAAAAACCATAATTGGAAATCCCCATTTTGTTTACGGGTTTACGGGAAACAATATCTTTTAAATTACTTACAGTGCAAAAAATCACACATTTAAACACACCACGTTCATCTTTCCTTAATAAAAACAGTGTACAGATATGAAAACATTACTTTAAATAACCAGAAAAGTAACTGGGTTGAGAGAACTTAAATGCAGAGTTTTTCACCGTTCATTTTTTTTAATGAATGTCTTTGGTCATGTGTGATTAAAATTATTATTAAAATATTGTGTTGTTCATATATGATGTGTTAAACATGAATATATTAGGAATTCTAAGCACCTCTGAATAACAAGTGGTTTCATTTTTATCAGACTTTTAAATATTAAGTAGTCTTTTAAATATTACTGAGAATTCTGCAGATTGAACTATTTCAGGTTATTACTATTAAATATTATTATTGTTAATAATTAATAATAAATAATAGTTAATAATAATACTTAATAAAAATAATAATAATACTTAATAATAATAATAATAATAATAATAATAATAATAATAATAATAATAATAATAATAATATTTTATATATTATTTACCCTCATGCCGAGGTTCCTGATAATATTTTTAATTAGATGATAATCTTTGGAAATGTCCAGAAATAATACCTATCTTGAGTAAGTACAATTTGAATAGAGTGGGAAATATATAATTTCTCTCGTTTCATGTAGATGTCGTCCTTGTACAACTCCAGAGACATTGTTCCCTGCTTTTCAATTACTCGTTGCTATTGTCTGTTGTTCTCAAATCTATTTTTTAGTTACAAATTAAACATTTTCTGCAAAATAATAATTTTTGTTGGCTACTAATAATATTTCAACATATAATCACATTTCAAATTAACAACAAAATGTATAGAAGATTTACACCTTCCATTGTCACATTACATTTTTCACATTTAACATATTAAAGGCCAAAAAGAAAAACAATATGTGGTCACTGAATATATTTCAAATTGCAACACTCGTATCTAATCTAAATACAATGTAATACAAATGCTACACAGTAGCAATAATTCAATGTAGATTGTACTGTACATGTTCATACACATATGAAATACTTTGGAGTCTCGAAGTTTATAAATTATTGGCTGGTCAGGAGTCACCTTGTTCTATGCATGGAGTGCAACAATGCCTAGGACATAATGTCTTCCAGTCTGCCAAGAATCTTAACTCCAGCCACAAAAGCCTACAACTAGTCTTTAAGACAACTTTGCTTCAAAATTGTAAAATAAAAGTGAAGCTCCCTAGCAATGATTACTAAACTACAGAGAAATGTGGTAAGATGTAAAGCTAGCAATGTTTCTGAAATACAGCATTGCAAATTACTTGAATAATAAGTGGACACAAAATAGAGATCAAATTGCAATTGGCTTAGTAAAGAACTGGCTTAATTCTTTTACAATAGTTACTGTTGCTTTATACCAACACTTGGCAAGATTTACTTACATCCAAATTCATATTTTTCAGGTTTGATAAATTATTGTTTCTCAACAAGAATAAACTCTGACACATACATAAAATAAATATTAACACTACATGCCTAAGATCTGGTAAATAAAAGTATCAGGTGAAAGATTAGATGCAAATGTCATATAAATTTTTCTGCTATATTGTTAAATATTTTAGAGATATTGAATACATAATTTTTGTCCCAAGTACTCACAAAAAAATTAATTATCAATTTATTTTTTATACAATACGAATGTTTCCTAAAAATCTTGCTGTTACTATTCTGCACATACTCAAAAACATAAAATTTGTTTGTAAATTTGCAAATATTTTCAGATAAATTCCATTCCAAAGAAAACATACATTTCTAGTATGAAACAAAACTAAATTTACTTACAAGCACCTTCATCAAAACTATTAAAAATTCAGAAATTCATTAGTTGAGAAAGTACAAATAGTGTAGCAACAAAATAAACCAGTGAGCAATGTGTATAATGCTGAAATCATTTTTAAATTCAGTTCATAGGCTGCTTCATCCATAAACAGTTTTTGAAACAACACAGTGCAAAAATTTATCACAGGCAACATCCAACAGCAAATACAGAAAGGAACTTTGCTGGTGCACACATAAAATAAAACAAACCTCAGACATCCTATTTTTTATTTAATCTAGCATCCTGTACTTGTAATGAAATGTCCAGGCAGAACACTTCTATTATAGAAAAGCTAAACTGCTGTAGTTCAACAAAACAGTAATTTCTATAGATCTATGGTTTAAGTTTTTGCCAATAATAACAATATTGAATATTACATTCAAGTTTTGTAGGCTCGTCCAGGAATATTTAAAATGTAGGAGCATTGAGGATGAAGAGTCGATCCTCCTCTTTCTTGATCCATCGCAGAAGTTTATTTACAGCATTGATTGCATTTGGTTTGGTCACAAGGGGTTCAAACGTCACATACAGTTCAAATCCAGATGTAACCTATATAGAATTAGAAAAGACAGCAATAAAACAGAAAAAATACATTACTAAAGTGTTATTAAATGACAGTGTACCTCAAACCTAAAATCAAACTTACCCATCCCAGCATTGTCTCAGTGTGTAATTGCTGATGCAGTAGTTTCAAAGGTCTTGAAGCAGCATGTAGACGGTGATGCAAGGTTTGGTAAAGTCCTAACAGACGAGATGCATCTTCTGGGGTGTGGTAAGGTGGTTCTAAAGTAGGACTAAAAAACTGAGCTGTAGACCGACATTTGTATAAAAAGTGCCTGAGTTCAGGAACTCGCACTTGAGATGCTGTCATTAGTCCGGATCTTAGCATGCTCTCATTAATGGCCTCCAGGAGCCCACCCCGTCGTAATTTCTGTAGAGCAAAAAAATAAATAAATAAATAAATAAATAAATAAAAATCAGAAATCATTTTGAAAACTAAGAGCTTCTCAATGGAAAGAAAAAGGACTTTCAGCGTACAATTATAAACTGGACAATCAACTTTGTAGTTCATGTTCATGATTTATTTCTCGGGCTCAGACTTTTAGATAAATACAAATTAATTTTGAGCATTGAAAGATAAGTGGAAATTCAAGTAGCGTCCAGGAAATGACACTGAGCGATAACATTCATTCATAACTCAACATCGGATGTTTAGGAAAATACCTATTTTATTCTAATTAAAATTCTCAACAGTAATTAATATATCTACATGAATTATGAAAAACTAAACAATCTGATGAATTTTTATTTTGTCTCTTTTTGGTTTTTTGCGACATAAATGCCATTTTAGACATATTTTTCTTTTTAAATGATTTTTTTTCAAATGTATGTACTTCTTTTTGTTCTTGGTTCTAAACATAAGTTCAAATTAATTTAAGTTCTATTAATCACTTAAATTTTCTACTGGCAAGAATCTCCAGTGTTTGTCCTGACTGAATGTGTCATTTGGAATTGGAGGTTACTGAATTTTTGGGACTGAAAAGCTTGCATTGCGACTTCAGATTTCTTTTCTTGCATTTCTTTGCACAAATAAATTAAAATCAAAAAGGGTAGACTCTAGGCACTTGCTTGAGTGGTGGCCGCTTACAAGAGCGCTGAGCATCGATTCACGATGTAATCAAAGCACTTGTAGCAAGGCAACTATCCCCACTTCCAACATTGAAATCTTTCCATGTTCTTCTGGAAAGTGTGCAGTGTAAGACCATCTTTGCCAGACATGAGGTGCGTTTTAATTCTGCTCACAGTTGTCCCATTGGTGCTAAGTACATCAGTGCTTTTAAGTGTAGTAACCAAGTTCAATCCTTTAGAGATGCTAAAGTCTCTCACTCGCTAATGATTCATTAATAGTCCATTCTCTCATGTTATATTGTTTTTTGGTATTGGTTAATTTTAGATGCAAGTGCAATTAAATACATTCCTGTTTCTCCCCCTCCAATTTTAGGTTTTTAATGCCTTCTTTGGTGCTTACTTGAAAAAAATTTTAATGCCTTTTTAGACACCTAAAACATTAGTTTTTAGTGCTTTAACATACGATATCTACTCATAACACAAGCAACTCCCAACTCCCCCAGACTGCGTAGACAAAATGTGCAGAATGATGAAGGGAATGAGGTCATGTTTTACATCGACACTTCTCTCAATCTTGGTCACTCGTTATCATATGGGTAATAAATTTTTTTTTCCTGTTTTTTAGCACCTAAAAGTCCAAGTCCTATCTATTTCATGATGAAAATTATTAATAAAAAGTTAAAAAGACTTTTTATTAATAATTTGCTTACTTTTACTTTTTATTAATAACAGTCAGAAGATTAATAACTTCTTTAGACTTCATATTTTTATATTTTTAACATATAATATATGTATTAGTAAGATACTTCAGTCGTAATTTACTTTTTTCTTGTTTATCATTAATTGTTGGTCAAGGTATTATTTTGAAATAGAATTTACAGCTGAAGTCTTTAAGGTACAACTTACGAAAGTCATTTACACTGACACTGTGACACTTTGGTGTTAACTAGACAGTTAGATGTTGGTGTTTTTCTGCTTAACAGTTTAAAGTAAATAAAATAAGGTATTTGATGTAAAATTTAGTCAGTCATGAGATATTTTAAGAAACAATGCTAACTTACTGTCAATTTAGGCAAAAATTCAGTTACAAGCTCTTCATTTATCCATTATTAATCATTTTAAAAAAGTCAACAGATATATTTGAATAAAATTTAGAAATGAAACCTGAACCATAAATCTGAGGGGAGTCCCTTCAGAGTGCGCATTTAAGATTCTAATTTTAACAAGTATTCAATTAATAACTCACTTCAACAATCTTTTGTTTTGCTTCAGAAAGTGTGAAGAAAACATCTCTCTCAACAGTCAGAAGAAGAAGGCATGCTTGACAATCCTCTGATAAGTATGATACATGCCCATGTAAAAATCCACTGTGTGAAAAAGACCAGTTCAATTAGTTTCTCTTCTCTATGTTTGCAGTATTAAGTAAAACTTAAATTAAAATTATTATGTTGAGATTTTTTTCAAATATGCTTACCTTGAATCAAATTTAGGCAGACAAATTGGAGTCCAACTTTCAGCTGCTTTAAAACTTTCACTTGAGCTTACCAAATTGAAAAGTAAATGAAGATCAGCAGGATGAAGAAAATATTTCTTCATTCTTACTAAAGTGACCAACTGTCCTCGTGCTAATAAAATAGCAAAAACTAAATTCTTGATTTTGCCACATGCCTGAACAATTGTCTGGGTCACAGCTTCACGAGCACTAGCTGCCAAAGGCAGACATTGGACAGCACCAAGTAAAAAAGCTGGTTCTCTTTCAGTCCATGCTAACAAATGGTCTATGAGACGCTCTGCACCAGCAAGTAATCTTCGTAAATCATAATTTCGACGTTGTTCAAATATTCGTGTCAATTGTGCAGATGTAAGTACACTTACAATTTGACTGTAGACATATCTGAAAAGAAAATATATCCCAAATTAAAACAACAATATTTTTAAAGAGTGATGAAATACTACAGAAGGGTACTCACGTTAATTGCAAGACCAACTGAGGTACACTTTCGTGGGTACGAGACACAGATACAAGTATGATTGGCCCTTTCACTAGAAAAACAAATCTGGTTTGTCCTGCATGAATGGCTCTAATTGTATCTTGACCAGCTTGCACAAATGACACAAGAGCTTGCATTACTCCAAATATGGTAACAAGTTTGTCTTCACTACCATACCTATATTAAAAGCACAGTCAAATATAATTAATGATCATTAGCTGCAAGACATCTTCGGAGTCATCAACTACCTTGAATAAATAGGTTTCCCTGCTGCACTTAGAATGAACACATGTTTCTTTTTCTCCTTCCATTCTGTATTATTCCAGTATTCTTCTTCCGGTGGAGCTCCCACAGGTGTTATGACCATGTTTCCTTCCTCAATGGAAGTGAGACTGGTTTCACTTAACTGAGAAGCCACTTCTTCCTGAAAATAATAAAAATAATTTTAAATGAGACATCTACAAAATGTAATATATTGATGGATACACTAATGTCACTGTATAAAATCTTAATTTATGTATTTCTACATGTCATCTCCTCAATGTATTGTACTGCAAATATTTTACCACTTCATCATTCTTATTCCCTTTGTCATCACCATCTGAACCTAAATCTTCAGCTATGTTTGTCTCCTGAAGTTCCTCTTGTATTTCACTGATAGTACTTGTCGTACTTTCTCGCATCTGACGTTCATCGAAACTGGAATCCATTTCCTGCTCTAGCTCCTCGAAAGAGTCGGTTGTAACCAGCATGCTTTCACTACAAGCGCCAGGCTCAAAATCTGGCACAACATCAGAATCATCGTTATTTTCTATCACGCTGTTTTTCTGGACAGCACCATTGGATGCCATGATACAAACAACATAGAAGCCTTCCTTTACATACGCAATTTCGTTTCCCAAAGCATGTTGAAATTTGTCCACGACATTGTCGCCAATATTTTAGTAGGTTTAATTCCAGCAACATTTAAATCATAACTGAGCGCAAATTTTACACTGCATAATTTGCAGCATTATAACCTAGCTAGTTGCTCGATCTGATACGACCAGCAGTAGCGGCAAAGAGCAACTTCAAGCAACTGCGAGCAACTCCTTACTCCAAAACCATGGTCCGTCCTCATTTCTCTCGTGCTCCCGTCCCAAAGTTGGGACCCAAACCCTCATTATCTTGACAGCTTCGATTACGAACATCCTCTTGAACCTGAACAATCACGATCAGTTATTACGGAAGAAAGCAGGAACACATCTGTTTCCTTCCAGTTTTGAGGAAAATAAATAATTAAATACCTTAACTTACTGACCATGAGGAAGCACGGTGATAACCATTACATTTATTATTTTCCCGAAAGTTCACGTGATTTTTATGTATTTTTAATGAATTACTATGTAAAAAATTACGAAGGTGATTACATAAAAGCGAGTTTTCACTTACAACTCTTACAACGTTTTTGTCACGCGAAAATAATCCGTAAAACTATCGTGTACTGTAATATCGTACGAGCCTTGTACACGGAAATGAAACTTAGAAAGTCCCTACTTATTAAGAACTGAATTATTGACGTTCGATCTCATTTAGTCTGAATCGCTGCGGATTAGCGGACAGTATTAGTTTGGACCTCCCGTCCCCTAAATATTTTTTGAAATAACGTGTTTTTGAATTAATAGCATGAAATAACAGGGGGATAGTATTGTCAATACTCTTCAGATGCGATTCGATCAATATTGTTAAATGGTTTTAAATAAACATTTTAAAGCAGGTTGGAAAATGGTTCGTATGGATGTGCCATCATCCCGGAACCTTCACCGAGATTGATTAATGAAAATATGAATTCAGAAACCTACGACTTGATTAATACTCAGAAATAAATTTGTTCATAAAAATATCCACCACCTATCTGCGCACATTTTCTAGAGCCCCCGCTCCTTTACTGACATTGGTTGACTAATGTATAAACGTTACCAACACAAGTGTCAACAAAAATCTAATAATCAGATACTATTTTGCATCGAAAGCCGAATTACATGTCAGACTACCAGTGGCAGCCCTTTCCCAGTTACCTTAGCGGTACTTTTAACTACACATACGAAATATTTGGAGTCTGACTATACTCTTTGGAGTCTGACAAATAAGACACCTTTTCCGTTCCCTCGACTCTAATAAGCAGTGGCGGGATTTCGGATCTTTTATTGGAGACGCAAATTTGGGAGCAATTATAAACATGAAAATATTGGTTTATATTAATGCTTTGATTTAATTATGCTGCAATTACACACAATGTTTTTGATTTTGTTAATCATTTAATTGAATGTTATTAATTAGATTAGTTGTACATAGAAGTGACGATACTCATTGTTATTTGGTCTGAACTGTTAATTCAACAATGCATTTTTCTCAGTGAGTCTATATTGAAAGTGTTTATATTATTAAATCAATATTTATTTATGATCACAAATGTTTATACAGGACAAATCTACATTAATAAATTCTTTTATTTAAAATGCTATCAGTTTTTGGCAAGATTGAAAGTATTTGTAGTTTTATTTATATGTATAATATATAATTAACAGGAAATAGTCGAGTCAATTTGATTGTTATGACTCATGTTTCATTTCTAAGTAAATAAAATTTATAAGCAAAATATAATTGAAAGAGGATTTAAAAGGGATATTCACAGTAACACTGAACAATATCCCACACAATTTATAATACTGAACTTAAATTTACCAATTTATTAATGCTTGTTATTCGCTCAGCTTAATAAAATTATTGTTCACTTAATTATTATTATTATTATTATTATTATTATTATTATTATTATTATTATTATTATTATTACTATTATTTTTTTTTTTTTTTCAAAATGCAGAAAGAAGTAAATCTTTTATAATAAAAATTTTAAAATCCAGGAAATGAAATCTCTAATTTTTTTTTTTTAATTAGTCCCAAGTTTGAGGCAACAGTTGTCCCCTCCTGCCCTCCTAAATCCTGCCTCTGCTAATAAGATACATAAGTATGTAGATACAACAAGTCCTCACTTTAATACTAACTTACCTAGCAATACATTTGTTTGCTCCTTAGATGCACGAATTGGTTCTGATTCCATTCTGGTTGTAAATAGAAAATTGCAAAAATTGTAGTTACGTCAGTTTACCCTAAGGTAGCCTAAATGTTCATGGGTGGCAAAACAGATTACGCAACAGCAGCAGATCCCCAGAAGGGGGATGGGAGCCATGCCCAATCTCAATACTTTTTTAAAAAATTTTATTCAATTAATTCAAAACAACTGTCACATATTCCAAAACATTAATTCCATGAAACACACACAGACAGGATGTCAAGATACTCAGATTCTAAAAATGTGTTGCAAGTTTGTTCAATTCTGACAATAATTCAGAAATCAGTAGAAGCCAGTAGTGTGGAAGAAGTGGCTAATCTCTTCAACCAGCACTTTTCTACAATTGTGGCTGAACTCATAAAGGTACTAAAACTGTGAAATTCAACATCATTATCTTCCCAAAACATTTTCGACACGATTTTTATTTCCAAAACTTCCTCTAACAAAATCTTACTAATAGACAGTAAACTAAAAATAAATATTTATCTAGTTTAGATGAATTTCCAGTTACTTTATTTGAAACTAGTGTATCTGCCTCTATTCACACGTTAACTCACATTTCCAATGCTTCTTAATGCACAGGAATATTTCCAGATACTTTCAAAACAACAAAAATTAAGCCACTTTTTAAAAAAAGGAACAAAAATTAAATTCAAAATTACCGGCCAATTTCTCTTTTGTCAGTTTTCTCAAAAATATTACAGAAGCTATTCTATACACGAATGGAAAATTTTCTCAGGAAAAACAAAGTTTTCAGACTCACAACACGGTTTTAGAAATTCAAAATCTATGGAAACTGCAATTATTTCTTTTCTTAAAGATGTTGCTTCATCAATGAACCAAAGTGAAGCACCTATTGGCATATTTTTAGGTCATTCGAAAGCTTTTGACGTTATTGACCATATTTAATGATCATCGAAAAGAAAAATTATGTTTATGTTAACAGAACAGTGATTTGTAATGAAGTAGTTCACATTTGTATTGTATATTTTTTTAAATACTTAATTTGCTAGTAACAAATAATTTACTTCAGCTTCTGTGTCAATGACCCCCGTCTCGATCAGTTTTTTTTCTAGTTTCCCTGATACATTAAGCAAATGCTGAGATAGCCCTTTGTTTTGCTTCTGAATGTAAATGTACCTTCATTATGCACACTTTTTTTTAACTTTCCTTTTGATTGTAGTGGTAGGTGTAGAGGTAAGACCGAGTTAGTATTTTCTTAGCTATGCAGAAAAATAAAATCTGAAGCTCATTTACTGTTGCAAAGTTTTCTTTAATTCGGAAACGAAAATGTCTAGTTTTTCAAATGTTGCTAATCTCACTCTATTTTACACTTTATTTTTATTTATTTATCTTCGATTTTTTTTTTCATCTGTCAACTATTCAAAGTTAAAATGATAGGAAGGGATTCTGAAACTCAAAAAAACGTGCGCAGCTTTCTCCCTTCTCTTCTTTTTACTGTTTTTGACTAAATAAAACTAAATCTAAGCCTTCTAAGCATGATGTCACAAAGATGCTCACCATCCCCAAGGGTTAAATTGTAGGTGGCATTGTTAGAATCGAGAGGGAGAGACAGAGACAGAGAGAGGGGGAGGGAGAGGGAGAGAGAGAAGGAAAGAGAGTGAGAGATCTACATATTCCAAGTTTCACGAAACTTTTTAATCATATGAAAAGAAGCAATTGCTTATAAGAAGTGGTAGTTCCTACTTGTACTAGTGAGTAATTGCTCTGGAGTACTTTTTTTTTTCATATCTCCCATTATCCTGGGCATGGGATCCAGTTCCTCAATTAAACACACAGATTGCACACATTGTCTGGCCAAATATTACAAAAGGACTAGGAATGCCCTCCAAGCCCAAACCCAACTGAAAAATTCATATTTTACGTGGGCACAAACCATCGAAGTCAGTGACCATGTACTGTACTTAAACTCATCTGCCCGATGCTGTTCTCTCGAGACCGAATCTTTTGACCGTACTAGCTGCAAATATTAAACGGCTTTGTAACATATACTTAGATCAAATCAATCAGATAACTAAAACAGACGATTTTATACTTACGCTGCTTTTGTAATATTGAACGTCTGTATCTGAATAACTTTGACACCATTCGTTTCCACAGTAACAATGCAAACAAAGTTACTTTACCATCAAAATCTTTAATCATCGCACTCAGTAATGAACAATTGTCTCAAAATTAACTAACTCTAAAGAAAACATAGAGCATTATATTTACATCACGTGTCAATTGACAGAATGGTTTCATATACATTCACGAAATATTTATACTCAGAAAATTAAGTGATATCAAAAAACACATAATAATAATAATAATAATAATAATAATAATAATAATAATAATAATAATAATAAAAATAATAATATCCTAATAAAAGGATTATAATATGACTTAAATAATATTATAGAAGAGTAAAACTTGGCTCTTCAAAACATTTTCACTGAAACCTTTGAAGCCATTGTTGGGAAAATGTCTTTTGAGCGTTTTTGAAAATGCTCAATTTGGATGTCATTTCAACTTTTGAGTTTTCAAGGAAATTCATTAGAAATCATTAAAACATTCTACTCACAAATGCAATAATGTATTAAAACGCTTGTGGTGAAAATTTGAACGACGTGAGAGATATTACAAGAAGATTACATTTTTATAAATTTTAAAAAATTAATAGAATACATCAAAATGGCTCTTCTTATTCAATGGGTTTGGCTTTATCCGCACACAGTTAAAAAAAATTGGAGTCCTTTTTGAAAAATTCTCCAATATGTTTTTAATATTCCCCTATTTTACTCAAAACCGTGTCATATGCGTGTCCCTACGGTCTTTAACCAACCTAAAGAGATTGCGGAGCTGAATAGTGGGTGTGAAAATGGTTTTGATGTTGTGGTGCTTCAAAATCTTGCCAATACGGTTCGTATTGTTCTTGATAAACGGCAGTGTGACCTTGTGCATGTTACCTTCGGGAGGACTGCGTGCTGTGTTGTTAGGTCGTAGTGCTTTCTTCACCTCTTGGATTGAATATCCATTGGCTTGAAGAGCATTTTCCAGATGGCTGAGTTCTTGGTGAATGTTGTCTTCACATATCCGTCTGGAGCGGTGGACGAGTGTCTTCATCATTGCTGTCTTCTGGCTGGGGTGGTGGTTCGATAGTTTGTTAAGATAACGGTCCGTGTGGGTAGGTTTTCGGACAACTGTGTGGCCGAGAGATCCGTCTTCTTTCTTGTTTACAAGCACGTCCAGAAATGGTATTTTTCCATTACGTAATGGAATTGAGGTGTCGAAGAAAATCTTCTAGCGCTTCTTCTCCGTGGCTCCAAATAACGAAAGTATCATCGACGTACCGCAACCAACAACTGGGTTTGAGTGGCGCAGTGTTTAGTGCTGTGACCTCGAAGCTCTCCATATATAAATTGGCTACAATCGGATTCAATGGGTTTCCCATAGCTACTCCATCATTCGGCTTGTAAAACTCACCATTCCATACAAAGTATGTAGTAGTTAGCACGTGATGGAAAAGTTATGTGATGTCCTCCGGGAATAACCCCTGCAGCAAAGCTAATGTTTCGGTAACCGGTACCATGGTGAATAATAATACTACATCGAAGCTGACGAGCAGATCGTTTGGCTGCAGGGTCAGTGTCTTCAGTTTTTCGACGAAATGTGACGAATCTTTGATGTAGGAGTTTGTTTTGTCAATGTGTGGTTGGAGCAAGTTGCATAAGTACTTGGATACGGAGTACGTAGGAGATCCAATAGCGATGACAATGGGCCGTAAGAGAACTTTTGGTTTGTGTATTTTTGGTAAACCGTAAAGTCTGGGTGCAGCTGCCTCCGATTTCTTGATGGAACATAGCGTTTCGGCTGGAATACTGGAATTTTCGGGAAGCTGGTTGGTGCGGCGGAGAATGCGTGACGTAGGGTCATGTGGAAGCTTGCTGTAGATGTTAGGATCCAGGATGTTCTTTATCTTGTTTTCGTAGTCAATGTTGTTTAGAACTACAGTGGCATTGCCTTTATCTGCTGCATGAATGACGATATTATCGTTGCTGTTTAAATTTCTTAGGGCAGCACTCTCCGTTCTGGGAAGATTGCTTTTAGGGGGTTTCGCCTTTTGAAGAATTCTGGAAGACTCTCTTCTAATTTCCTGCGCTATGTCTGTCGTATTCCGGCAATGGCAATGATCGTATTCCGGACTCGATTCTGCAGAGAATGTCTGCTATGGGCACTTTCGAGGGGCTCACAGCGAAGTTGCCTCCCTTTGTGAGAATCGCAGTTTCTTCCGGAATCAGTTGCCGGTCCGACAAATTGACCACGGTCCGCTGTAGTTTAAGTGACCGGCATTTCCTTCTTTTCTGTAAGCTGGTCGTATTTTCGAATTTGTTTTCTGGAAATGTGTGTTTTCTGGGTAGTCATCGAACTGTAGGTGATGCGCTCAATGTAAACCCATTCTTTCGGTCGGAGCGTTTTACAGATCTGTAGGTGCAGTCCATATAGAGCTTTGTGTAGAAGCAATATCTCGTCGGGTTTTTGTGTATGACTGAGGATGTCCACCGCAGACGTGGACGAAACGTTTGGTCCAAAAATGCCAACTAGACCACGGCCTACCAGCCCGGAAAATCTATATTCTATGAATTCTCAATGTTTTTATATTTTTTACTTTAAGCAATTCAACCTTAATTAAAATTTGCACAAGAATGCAGCGAGGCTTATAAAAGAAGTTCAGTGCTGAATGCCAACATGCTGGCGGAAATAAGATAAAGCGGTTTTATTTACAGTTGGGGGTGGTGTTATATGTATACAACTTAGCCTTTTAGAAATGAATTTGAACTTATTTGATAATCCATTTTTTTTGTCTGCATTGCAAGGTATACAACATACATATTTTCACTGAATGAAAGGTCACTTATTTATACATACTTCAGCATTTCACCAGCAATAAATTACATATTATAGTCTATCACAATTTCAAAGAGTATAAAGCAATACAGTAGAACGTTCATTATCCGGTTTTCTTTGTTAAAAAAAAAATATAGTTTCAGATTTTGGTGAAACATTTTGTGAGTTGAACATTAAACAAGGTTTTCCAGAACTTAAGAATTTATTTTATATTTTTATGTAATAAAAAAAACCTTGCTGTTTCTCAGCAGTAGAACATTAAAGGGTTCATGTTTTTTGAAATTTTTATTATATGAGATGAGTTTAGCCACAGATACAAGTTTATAAAAATTTTTGAAATAAAAACACTCAATAATATTATTATAAACTTTGAAGTTTAATTTTCCTGCGCTGCATTTGAGGTGGTATCAATATATAACAAGACGTTATAAATTAACTTAATGTTCCTTAATATTGTACAATATTAGTAATCTAATTAATTTATTAGTATTAGAATTATTTATCAACTGTGTACGATTTACTATTACTAACCGAAAAACAAATAGAAATCTGAATACAGATCGAAATAAGGGTTTTTGCCAAGAATTGATATTATTCAAAACGCTAATGCACACAGTTTTGAAAACCTTACGCTGCATAGCTCACTTCTGTATAATTTGTTACAAATACCGTAACAGTCATATTTATTCCCGATTGTTCCATTTGTCAAGAAATTATTGCTGCTTTTGACTATTTAAATGAATGCAGATACACAACTCAGGCGCTTTGTTTGAATTAGTTGAATTTCGACATTTTCAAGTAGTAGCTGAGGTGATCATAGCGCTGAAATTGCAATATTTCAATGTAGCTGTTTCCAATAATGCGAGAAAGTAAGTGTTGTTGTGGCACCACTAGTTTAATTCAAAGATAATAAGCCAATTTCAGAGATTTATTTCTACATATTTCTAAATTTCGCATTATAATACTGTACAATTCTCAGGATGCCAATTGTATCAGAGTATCAGCAATCTCAATCGTCCAAATAATTGGAATGAATGAAACATATTCATATTTTTATGTTTCATTCATAATGTGCAATAGGACAAACAAAAACATAACTCAAGTAGAATTTTATCAAGGAGAAAGATTTAGAAACCAATGTTTTCTAGTTACATTCATAAATAATCTCCAATGACACTACCAAAAACATAAATCAAGAAGATTTTTTAAAATGTCTTTTTCTAAATAAATAAAATAAAATTATATGAAGCTAAAAAGATCATACATCAATCAGTAATGTCACAAAGGTAAAATCTACATAATTCGACAGAAACAAATGAGTTGTCATCTCAGCGTTTGAATGATATATTCTTGAAATTTTCAATAAACAGAATCAGAGTTCAGACCAA
The DNA here is from genome assembly GCA_038098605.1 of Gryllus longicercus. Lineage (NCBI taxonomy): Eukaryota > Metazoa > Arthropoda > Insecta > Orthoptera > Gryllidae > Gryllus > Gryllus longicercus. The sequence continues at coordinate 5,788,676 of JAZDUA010000021.1, forward strand.
ATAATTAAGACATTAAATATCCTTGAAGCACAACTTCATAACAACAAATTTCAGGTATAGGGGTACCTAAAATTGCAAGGCTTATAAAATATTTATTTTAATTTTTTAGACTTTCTTGTAACAGCAGGAAGTTTTTATCACAAGAAACCTAAAAAATATTTTCTTCAACAGATTCCGTTATGAATTTGAATTTATGCATGATGATTCATGACAATTTTGCCACACACATTAAAAGATAAATCAGTTTCCTGGTGAAACATATTCCATTCCGATTAATCATTATTTATCTTCACGCCTCTAATCATTTTTGCATTTACATAAAAATGGAACATTTATAAAATTAAGAATTTGATAGATAAATACAGTTAATATTTTGAAAAGAATAATACAATTTTATTCTACATAAATTTAAAACCAGACTAAGTAGAAATACGATTTATTACTACGATTGTTTATATTGGGATGTATTTTGAACTACAGTGACAAGGCTTGAAACTTCTCCTGTAGAAGTCTCTGAACTAATGCAGAAAAAGAAAAGAAAGGAACTCAATAATTTCACTTGTAATTGTTCCCATGATACGGTGACAACAAAAAGTATAACAGACATTTGTATGGTCTTGGTTAACGAAAAACCATAATTGGAAATCCCCATTTTGTTTACGGGTTTACGGGAAACAATATCTTTTAAATTACTTACAGTGCAAAAAATCACACATTTAAACACACCACATTCATCTTTCCTTAATAAAAACAGTGTACAGATAAGAAAACATTACTTTAAATAACCAGAAAAGTAACTGGGTTGAGAGAACTTAAATGCAGAGTTTTTCGCCGTTCATTTCTTTTAATGAATGTCTTTGGTCATGTGTGATTAAAATTATTATTAAAATATTGTGTTGTTCATATATGATGTGTTAAACATGAATATATTAAGAATTCTAAGCACCTCTGAATAACAAGTGGTTTCATTTTTATCAGACTTTGCCTTGATAATGATACAAGCTGTATCAAAATTAATTGAGGAGTAAATTGAAAGTATACCACACAGTTGTCTTAATGTTCTTCTCTCAGTGCCAAATAATTATTTTATGAAAATGCAACAACAAAAATTATAACCTACGTTTTCATCAAAAGATTTCTCACATAATTCGTGCATTATGCCTTTATTAGACTTTCCAACCATAGAATAAAAAATAAAATATTTGTCCCAATATTCATATTCATAGAACAATTATCTCGGTTTCTTCATTCCATTACTTTTTGAATGTTTCTTTTAATACCATAATACAAAATAATTCTTTGTCACTAATATCAAATAATTTTAATGCTCCTCCTGCTGTAATACAGAAGTAGTCTTTTAAATATTACTGAGAATTCTGCAGATTGAACTATTTCTAGTTATTACTATTAAATATTATTATTATTATTATTATTATTATTATTATTATTATTATTATTAATGTTCATAATTAATAATAGTTAATAATAATGATTATGATAATAATAATAATAATAATAATAATAATAATAATAATAATAATAATAATAATAATAATAATAATAATAATAATAATAATAATAATAATAATAATAATAATAATAATTTATATATTATTTACCCTCATGCCGAGGTTTCTGATAATATTTTTAATTATATGATAATCTTTGGAAATTTCCTGAAATAATACCATCTTGAGTCAGTAGAATTCGAATAGAGAGTGGAAAATATATAATTTCTCTCGTTTCACGTAGGTGTCGTCCTTGTACAAGTCCAGAGACATCTTTCCCTGCATTTCAATTACTCGTTGCTATTGTGTGTTGTAAACTCTTCGACACTTTCATAAAATTGTAAACAGTCAAGATGGCGAATCGCACAGTGAAGGATGCGAAATCCGTGCGCGGTACAAATCCACAGTATTTGGTGGAAAAGATTATTCGTTCGAGAATTTACGACTGTAAATACTGGAAAGAAGAATGCTTCGCTCTCAGTGCAGAATTATTGGTTGATAAAGCTATGGAACTTCGGTACATAGGTGGTGTGTACGGAGGGAACATTAAACCCACACCATTCCTCTGCCTGGTGTTGAAAATGTTGCAGATACAGCCAGAAAAGGACATTGTTGTTGAATTTATTAAGAACGAAGAATTTAAATATGTTCGTGCTCTTGGTGCTTTGTATATGAGGTTAGTAGGCACTTCTTTAGATTGCTACAAATATTTGGAACCGCTGTTCAACGACAGCAGGAAGTTACGCCGGCAGAATAGGAGCGGCAGTTTTGAACTTGTACATATGGACGAATTTATTGATGAATTATTGCGTGAAGAACGAATGTGTGATATAATACTCCCACGCATTCAGAAACGACATGTTTTGGAAGAAAATAATGAACTCGAAGCCAAAGTGTCTGCGTTGGAAGATGATTTAGAAGAAGGCATGGAATCATCTGGAGATGAAGACGATGCACCGGTGAAAGCTCCTGAACCTCCACCTGCCCCAGTAGATAACCACTGGCCAACATCTCGGAGCGGGGGTGGTGGAGGCGGTGGAGGAGGTGCCGGTGGCGGAGGAGGGCGTGAAGAAAAGACGAGACGCCCATCGCCCCCGCGTCGCCGCAGCCCATCTCGAGACCGAGACAGGGATCGAGCTCGGGAGCGTGACAGGGATCGGCGCCGCAGCCGGGAGCGTGATCGACGAGGCACAGAACGAGACGTTAAAAAGGCCCGTCGGAGCCGCAGTCGTGATCGACGGCACCGTTCAAAATCCCCCATCGTGGCAAGCGGACGACGTGATCGTGATCGTGACAGGGATCATCGAACAACCCGGGATAACAGGGATACAAGAGACACCCGTGACAACAGAGATATGCGAGATGGCAGAGACAACCGTGACATGCGCGACAGAGACAGAGATAATAGAGATACCAGAGATAGTCGAGATACCAGGGATAATAGGGACAATCGTGATACCCGTGACAATAGGGATAATCGTGATAACAGGGACAGCAGAGACATGCGTGATAGTCGAGACAATAGGGATTCGGACAGGCGTCGTGACAGAGATGTTGATAGAGGGCGAGCTCGCTATTAGAAAGAAATTGGTTTGTACACGAATTTCTTGAATGAAAAGTTCCAGGGTGGCTTTGTCATGCAAAACAAGTCATTTTTTTATGATTGTTATTCATTTGTCAGAAAACGAGCAGAAGTGTTTTTTGTATTGCTTACATAACAATCAAAAAGTAATTGTTTTTCCCAAGAAAATGAGTGTCAAGTATTTTTTTGTAATCACAAATATTTATAATAAAAATAATTGTTTATTAAATTTATATAGCTGAAAACCAAATTTGCTGTATTTTCTTCTCATCTTAACATCTTACATCTTAAAATGAAAATAATGAATCATTTTGCAACCACAATTTATTATTGTTCTTGCCAAGTTACGGAAATTAATTTTATAATGTAAAGAACAACACAAATACCAAGGAGGATTAACATTCCAGTTGCCATTAGACTTTTCACAACATTGTAATTGCTATATGATTTCAGACAAATATTTGCTTGCATAATTTGTGCCTGCCATATTTATGCATGTGTCAGAAAATAAATTCTGAAAGCAAAGAAACTGCAATAGTCAGCATTAATCTACAGAATTAACATTCACACTATACGTATATGAACTACCTTACTAACCTGTGATTTACTTACAGTGATTTCTGACATTTGATCTCCTGTATGCAGTTATCCAAGCGGGAGCTTCATTACAACTTAATTGTTTTGAACCTCACAGTTGGATATCCACATCCCAAGTGATTGAATGTCAAGAGTCACTAGAATCAAATAACGTACAAGAGATTATGTTAGTGCTAGCTATTTAGTATCATTAGGCAAATCATTTAGAAAATTAAAATTATATTTCCAGAAGTAGGTTTTCAGATGGACGTCAGTTTACCCTAAGGTAGCCTAAATGTTCATGGGTGGCAAAACAGATTACGCAACAGCAGCAGATCCCCAGAAGGGGGATGGGAGCCATGCCCAATCTCAATACTTTTTTAAAAATTTTTATTCAATTAATTCAAAACCACTGTCACGTATTCCAAAACATTAATGCCATGAAACACACACAGACAGGATTTCAAGATACTCAGATTCTAAAAAAGTGTTGCAAGTTTGTTCAGTTCTGACAATAATTCAGAAATCAGTAGAAGCCAGTAGTCGGGAAGAAGTGGCAAATCTCTTCAACCAGCACTTTTCTACAATTGCGGCTGAACTCGTAAAGGGACTAAAACTGTCAAATTCAACATCATTATCTTCCCAAAACATTTTTGACACGATTTTTACTTCCAAAACTTCCTCTAACGAAATCTTACAAATAGTCAGTAAACTAAAAAATAAATATTCATCTGGTTTGGATGAATTTCAGGATTGTTTACTGAAAACTTGTGTACCTGCCTTTATACACCCGTTAACTCACATTTGCAATGCTTCTTTATGTACAGGAATATTTCCAGATATTTTCAAAACAATAAAAATTAAGCCACTTTTTAAAAAAGGGAACAAAAATGAAATTCAAAATTACCGACTAATTTCTCTTTTGTCTTGTTTCTCTAAAATATTACAGAGGCTTTTCTATACACAAATGGAAACTTTTCTCAGAAAAAACAAAGTGTTTTCAGTCTCACAACAGGGATTTAGAAAATCAAAATGTATGGAAACTGGCGTTTATTTTTTTTGAAGATGTTGCTTCATCTATGGACCAAAATGAAGCACACATTGGAATATTTTTAGATTTTTCCAAAGCTTTTAACGTTATTGACCCTAACATCTTGCTATCAAAATTACCTTCTTATAGAATTCATGGTATCGTCTTAGATTGGATAACTTCGTAGCTTAAACATCGCTCTCAAATGTAGAAATACCATACTGTCACAAAAGGACATTATTTACTTATCTTTCCAATTCTTTACCAATTGAATGTGGTGTTCCGCAAGGCTCGATCTTAGGTCCTATCCTCTTTCTGTTATACGTAATGCCATCATCTATTAAATCGTAATGCTATACGATATGCCGTTGTCTATTAAAAACGGAAGAACGGTTCTGTTTGCCGATGACACGAATGTTCTTTGCAAAAAAGAAACAATAAATAGTACAATTTTAGAAGTTGCACATTGGTTTTGTAATAACAAATTAATAGTTAATGAAGGAAAAACAGTTTCAATGCATTTTTGCCTTTCAAATCAGCAATCGCATGGTCCATTGAAAATGAATATAATGCAATTAGGTCATGTTCAGGTAACAAAATTTCTAGGTCTGTCAATTCAGTCAAACCTCAAATGGAATGTACATATAACAAAATTAAACACTAAATTAAGTTCATTATAATACGCATTCAGAATTCTATCAAATTCTGTGAGCATCCATGCAGCTCGTTGCGTGTATTTTGCAAATGTACATTCCCGCCTGAGGTATGGTATAAAATTCTGGGGAAACTCATCATGTAGTACTCAGACCTTTAGATTGCAAAAGAAAATTATTCAAATAATGAAAAAATGCCATCAGCGTTACCCTAGCAATCCTCTCTTCATTGAGCTTGATATCTTACCACTGCCTTGGGTATATATTTACGAATCTGTAATATTTGTCAAAAGTGACTTACTTAACAGTGGGAACATACTTTCATGCAATACTGATATTTATAATTATAATGTCGTAAAAATCATGTTCATCAAGTGTCAGTATCAACAGCTCACTATCAGAAATCCACATACAATACATGTACGTTACTTTACAACACACTGCCAGATGACATTAAACAAGTGAAGTCGGTTCACAAATTTAAGTTAAATGTAAAATCTTTTCTGCTGCATAACTGTTTCTATACAAGTAGAGACTATACTGATTATCAAAAAGAAAAATAATGTTTATTTTAACAAAACAGTGATATATAATGAATTAGTTTACATTTGTATTGTATAATTTTTTTTAAAAGACTTAATATGTTTGTAACAAATAATATACTTCAGCTTCCAGGTTAATGACCCCCATCTCAATCTGGTTTTTGTCCAGTTTCCCTGATCCATTGAGCAAATGCTGAGATGGCCCCTTGTTTTGCTTCTGGACGTAAATGTAGCTTTACTATATGCACATTTTGTTGAATTCTCCTTTTGCTTGTAATGGTAAGAGTAGAGGTAAGGGCGAATTGCTATTTTGTTAGCAATGCAGAAAAATTATTCGTGTACCAATGCAAATAAGTTTTCAATAACTCAGAAACGACAATGAGCATTCTTCAAATATTGCTAATCTTGCGATTTTTAAGATTTATTTTTATTTATTTATGTTAAACTTTTACTCATCTTTCAACTATTTACAGTTAAAAAGACAGGAAGGGATTCTGGAACTCAAGAAAACGTGTGCAGATAGTCCTTTCCCCCGTATGTCACATACACCTTTACTGTTTTTTTGACTGAATAAATTTAAATCTGATTAAAGTGTTTTTCCAGGTGTTTAAGATTCTCTGAATTACATATGCAATTTTTTGACATTTCATGTTTTTGTACAGCTTTTGATAAATTTTTCATATCAAAATATCCATCCCTATTACAAGTGCTCTCCTCAATTGACAGTAAAAGACAAATCCAACAATAAAGTTTCACTTGAACATCAATACCCGTTAGCTATTTGCGTGAATACCATGAATTGAATTTTCTTGCACTTTTATCGCCAGCACAATGTACAACCATACTCAACATAAGCATAGGTCGACCGCTGTCCAAAATTTGTCTCTATTTCTACATCATAAAGACGAGAAAACGGTGTACATAGTAATTCATTCACTGTATATCATAATATTAATGTAAAACCACCTTTAAATATAAATATCAAGTAGCACTACAAATCCACATCATACTAATTTAAAAAAAAAAAAAAAAAAAAAAACCTAAATTATAATCGGTTTCTCTACTTGTTAATTCGCCAACAAAACGGTAAACACACGTAGTACAGGGCTTGCATGGAAATGGAAATCAGTCCTCCATGTGGGCAGACGGCACGGACTGCAAGAAAACTCTTGAAATGGAAATAGGACTTCTCATGATAATGAAATGTTTATTATACATTACCAGATGAATTATACGTACATCAAATTGAAATTTTAAGATTTTGTTGCAATTATGAAGTGTATTAAACTAGTACACATTAATCAGGGTAGGCACTCCCTACCTTGCCTACCCCAAGGAGACTCTACTGCAGACTACTCATATTCATTTTGAAATTTATGCAACAAGAATGTTCACTTTTCCTTTATAAGAATTTAAATTCTCTGGATGTCTTTAACAGTAATTGCATATATAACTTTGAATAAAAATAATTGAAATTAAAAATATTTTATTGTACAAGAATGCTATATTACAAGTATTAGTTACAAAACTTGTATCCGTATATTAGGAAGTCATTTATTCATATACAAGTTAGTTAACAATTATGGTTTGCACATTACCTCCATATGTCATTTATAAATTAAGATTGATTCACTCATTAAAATTTAACTAAAATAAGGTATGAAAAATGAGACTTGTATAAAAGGCCAATATTACTTAAAGTTTGTGGCACAATAAATTCTCACATACAGAAATTAATTTAAAAAGTTTCTAATGACAGGTACGCATGATTTATTTTACAATTAGTAAACTAAAACAAAAGGAGAGAAGATATTTTTTGTGTATAGGAAACATACCATATGAGAACCAATATATTTTAAAGAATTATTTTGCAAAGAAAACAAGAATTACTTACATAGTTAAACAGTTCTTGTTTACAGTCTCATGCAAAACTGACTACTCCAAATACTTAGCAGTACTTGTAGAGACAAGTCAAAACCATCATATAAAAAGAATTTAAGTGGAGGTATTCATTTCTCAGCACCAGGGGTATTTTAGTTAAAAAATGTGAAGTAAATATGCTGAAATAAACAAATGCCATTGGAGTAACAAATAAATTAAGAATAATGTAATTTTAAACATTTGATTCTGATATTTGTTTTTGGAAACTGAAAACTTATCAAATTACAAATGAAAAACAATGCAATCCACACACTCTTAGAATCATTAAAATGTTTGGACGAATTATAATAATTTCATGAATTTATTTAAAGAGAACTTAAGTGAAGTCATTTTAAATGGAACACTACATTAAACTACTGTAACTAGTTTTGACTTCATTACTTATCTTTCAACACTGACTCAAAGAAAACAGATATGCTTATATACTAATAAGCTACATTAATTCTGTGCTGTTCAAATTGATTAAAAGTTTTATCAACTACGAAAACCCCTTAAAATGAATACCTCACACTGCTGAGAAATATAAAAGGACAGACTGCTTTCTGGATGAGCTCAAGATGCTTTGTACTATATATCTATACACTAAAGGATCTACCAGATTTGATAGCAAGTTGTCAGGCACAGGGTTATTTTTTTTCACCTTGTTGATTAATTAGGAGTATTACACAAGGCAGAGAAACCAGCCACCATTTTTTTAAGGCAAACAATGTAAGAGAACCCAACACCAAAAAAATATTTTTGCAAAGTAGCAAAACAGTACTCTGTAGCTCTTTGAACATTGCTTTGACATCACAAATTAATACAAATAAACTCAATTATTTTAACATTTTCCTTATGCATGATTACTAAGAGGAATTAAGCTGGGAACAAAGCAAAGATAACTGCAAGTAAGTAATATGCACCCCTAATATGGTGACTGGATAAAGTAGATAGAGTGGTAACAGTGTTAAAATAAACACTTTACCACTAGAGCACTGACCACAATAACTAACCTGGTAAAAGTCTACCATAGATAATAATGAAATATTTATACAAACAGTCTTATTTAAAATTTCAAATGCTGACATCTCACAATTTGAAGTTCAATAGCAACATTCACTGAAGCCCTCCCAAGGTATTGCATACTTTTATTTATCTGGAGCTGATTCCTATTACAGCAAAAAATGCTGGCCCAATGCTACAACTTGTTTAGCACCACAATTACTCCTTGGCTATTTTTTTTTTGTTTTTTTGTTTTGTTTTTCATTCTTGGTTGTGTTTCTGGGACACTACCAAGCTAGGATAGCAATCTAATTATCACTGCTCATGAATGCATACACAAGTCAACAAACACACACTCAAATATGCACACACAGCTCTTACATCCTACTTCACATTTTGATTGACCACGTAATGTTATGTTCTTATTATAATAATTTTGAGCCTATGTCATAAAGAGAAACTTTGTGAAATCTTGCCTACTCACAAGCTCATTATACTAACCCATCTTCACCATTAAAATTTCAAAAACAAATTGAAAAGTGCAATGCATTATGCTACATTCATGAATGAATAAGTTTATTTTGTTATTAAGCAAACAATCTGCAGGGCAATTAATAAATGTATATTTAAAAGACAACAGTAAATCTAGCAAACACCTGACACAATCTCACTTTTGAAATTGCATGTTTTGAACATCTTTCAGATTTTAATCCATTTAATAAATTCAAAATTTAAAGCTCACTGGTGAGATACAAAAGAAATTAAATGGAAAATACAACAGAAATAGTTGAGAAAAGTAAATATGAAAATGTTTCTGTGATGAAATGATGGAACTGGTCTTCATATCACATATTACATGAACACAAATTAAAGTTTGGGCTGACGAAGAGGAGTATTGCTTTCTGGGCAATGTTTAAGACATTTAATTATGATCTAATGCCCCAAATACAATTTTTCTCTGTATTTTTGAAAGCCCTGCAAAATGAACAATATTCTGGATTATTTTCCCATTAACACAGTAAACATGAGAAAATCACCAATGTGAGCAGTATAGCTCACTAAGCGTACCACTAATTGCTGCTACTCCCAGCACTACCCAATTATTTACAAAACCCGCTACACTAGAAAAAATGTTGGCTTGAACTCATTTCTAGCTGCCGGGCATTGTGTCCAGTTGAAGAACAAACTGTTAATCTACACTCCTATTGCATTCCCATAGCTCCCCAATTTCTTGTATTAGATCTATTTCTATGCCTTATTATCAATACATTGTAATGCATCACTGGAATAATCTTGCAAAATCTCAAGCAGATATCTAATAACTTTTAATATATTTTTATTATTTCAAAATAAAATATAAGTTACACTTCATTACTATTTTATAGAATATAAAACCTATATTATTGCCAAGGAAACATACTCTCAATACACATTTTTGGTGGGTAAAGCCTTTGGCTACATTCTAATTCCAGTTTCACTGAAATTTAACAAAAGGAAAATAAAATTTCAAATAAAAATAAATGATTTAACCCTTGATTTGATAAGGAAAACAAAGAATATTACTTTGCTACTTATATAAATACATAAACTTTACAAGTTTACATTGACACCACATTCATCCTGCAGAGTTGTCCTCTACCACAACTGTGGCACAAAGCATAATTTCATAATTGACAATAGGCATGAATTGTTAAGATGGAATAAAAATTCCACAGTCAAAGGGAAAGCAAATCTGACACTGCCCAGCCCCATGCTCTAAAGGCACATCTCCACTACTTAACATTCTATACCAACATGTTAAATGTGAAATGTACATGTGAAGTATTGCAACATACTATATGTTGAATGTTACACCTTTTACATTGCATTCATTCAACATACTATATGTTGAATGTTACACTGTTTATATTGCATTCATTCTTGTTGACATGTCTGCAGATTTTAGTATTTGAATTATGAGCTTTCTATTATGTTTAAATTTTCTGTAGTTATCAATTAAAATTACAATCACACTGGTGCTATTTTCTTTTCGATTGCATTTGAAAAACAGCTGAACATAACCACTACCTCCCATGAGTGTGTCGTGCTTCCCCCGCCCCTCTATTCCTAAATTCATTTCACATGTTCAATAAATTTGGGCATACCATCTTCAACTCCTAATTGTTTCTCTTGTTGACCATTTCATTTTAAGTAAATTTGGAAAACTGACACGAAATCGAAAGTACAGCTCTTGCCATGGAAATTTGCACAAGTTCAACCCCCCACACCCGAATGAAGTATTGCCTTCACACTATTTCCATTCTTACTGAAAAACTTCCAATATGTTAAAAATGTTTTCCAACATTTGCAGAATTATCATGTTAAGCAGAAGAGATGTGACAAATGTACTTTAACATGCATATATGTAACATGGTATTGTACATTAAGTAGTGGAGATGCACCTTAATGGACTTCAGTTCAGTGGCAGGAATCTGCTGTTTCCAGCAGCTGCAGGCACTTGGAGGAATTACAGAAAACAGACAACAAAATTAACACCTCTTTCTTTTCAAGATTAAGTAATTTGCAAATTAAAAAAAAATGAAATCCAGTGTGAAGCTCACTTAAAAAATGATTACCAGCAAAAATCATTCACTACATGATAGCATTTAGGGGCCTTAATTCCAAGTGCTCAGCACTTAGTTGAAAAGTTCAGGCATCCAAACAATGAAGTGAAAGTTGATACAGTCAATGACCAACCAAAACTGTCAGTCAACAAGTGACAGGCTATCACTAAGAGAAACCACCAGTATCTAAATGATTCAATTTCAAGTTATACAAAAAAATAACTTGGTTTAAGCAATATAGACCTCTTTAAAATATGCATTATATAAAATAGAATCCACATGGAATGTCAAAGAGTAAATGAAGATCATGACCTATTCCCCTCAATATTTACCAAAAAAATTTAGCGAATCTTTGCCGCACATATTCCTTAGCTGGTTCATAATATTCCTGTCGCAATGTCACCATTTCTGGCCACTGGCGTACTGAGCTAAGCACCTCACAGTCAGACTCCAGAACTAGCACAGCACCAACTGCCAAGGACAAGGCCACAAACAGAAAGGATGGGACGAACACTTGCAAGAGATTGAAACGCCGGGGAGAACCAGAAGCTGGAGCAGGCCCAGGAGTGGCTGTTGCAGGCACCGGGGCCTGCAATGAAAGCTTGCTTGCTGCCCGGCCTCGGGATACAGGTGTCGACCGATGTGACAGGCCACCACCACCGACACTAGGAGACAGATGTTGCACTCCTGGCTTGCCGCCAATTACAGTGTCCACAAGTTGAGATTCTGATGAGGAGTGGTCAAAGGAGTCCCGAAAGTAGTAGTCATCAAATCCATGGCTGGTTTCCCCAATTTTGGTGCCTAAGATGTAACAGAAAATAGATATCAAGTTTTATTATACAATAGGCACTCATATTTATGGTACAGCAAACTGACCATTTGTTGACAGGAATTAATTTGAAGTACAGTTATTGTTGCAATCATCATTAACTTTAAAAATACTGCAATAGTTAAACATTAAATAATGATTAGGTAGTGCAAGCAAGTGCTTTTCCAATTTTTTTCTCCTTTTAATTAATTCTCTTTATAATTTGGGATCACAGTTGTGATTTATGAACAATTATTAACGATACACTTTTTGTCACATGCGTACTACACTTTTTCACAGCTCAAATGTATGACACATAAAGACAGCTAATTTCCCATTCGCAATTCATTCATGTTATGAATAAATTTTATTTTCAGTTAATGCGAAAAATAAATTTCATAGTTAATGCTCATTGAGATTTTTGACAAAGAATTAATTGTAGTGCTTCAAATCATACTTTGTCTGAAGGCATAATGACTGCATATCTAATAGATTTCCAATTCTTTCTATCAACACTTTGATAAAGACAAATCAATATTTTTCTAGAAATTTTATTGAAACCTTTTATTAACCAAATTCCTATGACATAGAAGTTTAAAAACATTAGCTCAAAAATTCATCGACTTCAATCCTGTAGAGTTTATATTCAAGAATCTAAAATATTCTTGAACTTCTTATTAGCTTCAAGAATATTTTTATTTCACCTGCCAGTATTAAATAGTAGAACCAGATTGCCGAGTGCTCAAAATTTGAACACAAACGTCTTTTTCACTGACTTTTCAACATGCTGCTTGTTCTTCAAAAAAGGCCTTCAATCTTCTCAGTACCTCTTTACTACCCTTGCTTCATTTTCAACCTTCAATAATTGTAGATTGGAAAATTGGTCTTCTTCGATGCCAAATTGTTTGCAAGTCCACCAAAACAAACATAAGAAAATAATCTCTTCCACAGACTGGAAACAAAATAATTTGCTCATCAAGCCATTTAACCTTGCAACTTGAGACTTCATGATATTGTGAGACCACAAAATTGAACCATACATACTCACAAGCTATTTGCATAATATACAATTATTACTTGGAAAAATATTTCATTCCTATATAAATAAGCACATTTAGAGCTTTCCAGCAAAATTTTTTTTGCACATATTTATAAATTTGGAGATTTTTGTATATTTCAGCATATTTAACAATAAGATATAAAAATACCAAATAAGAAAAAATTGCATAAATTTCAAACAGTTTTTGTTTTGTTACAGTCTTGGCATTTGTCGTATGCAGAATAATTTTAAAAATAGGAGAGAATACAAGAGGAAGAAAATAGACATGCTTGCTCCTTGGAATTGGAAATATTTGTTTGATTCTGATTTTCCACACAACAAGAAACTTTTCGTCATTGTTGTATCCCCAAAGAGTAGATAGATTTCATTTCTAAACAGTTTCAACAGATGGAAACATGCTGAAATAGGAAGGAGTTTAAATAAAAAGATACTAAATGAGTGGATAATCTTGATGAATAGAAAATGCCTATATTTTAACCGATGGAAAAGTCATGGTTTGTAATGCAACCTTATAGGAAATACATTTTCTCTTACATATCATGGCAGGCTTCATAATTAATTATAGGTTCTCATTTATCACCTATTCAGAGAAAATTTGCTTCACAGCACCTGTTGTCATCTGGCTTCTCAGTCTAAATACACAATATATACCAAATAAAACTAAATAGCAAATAATTTCAAGCAAGATCAGTTTTATTTACTCCCCCCTGACATTCCACTTCATAAATTGTGATTAGGGCATAGTCACTAGTACATAAAAAACAAATAAGAAAGGGTTGAATGTACTTAAATTAATTGGTTTTGGTATAATTTTTGTGCTTAACAAAGAAATATCATCTATAAAAAAGAAAAATGTTTTGAAACATTTTGTTTTTTTTTTGGTAATGTTTAATGTTTCAAACTAGTGAAATGAACATAATATCACAATTCAACATTTTAAATCACTTTATAGAAAAAAAATTGTTCTCATTTTTTAACCCCATATTTAGAAGATATTAGTACATAGTATTTCAAATATGTAAGACTTTTTTACTGCATATAAAACCAGACTGTTTGATACTAATGATTGATGATAATATGATAGTACTATATAACTTGTGTAACAAACTATCGATTAGTATAATGTTCAATCCAGTCTTTTTGAGATATTGTAATGATATATATAGTACTTTCTTTCTTATAGTAACTCTATTAATGCAGCTGTATACAGATTATGAAGCAAGAGTTCAAATAATAGAAGGAAACACGAAGTGGTTAGTCAACAAAGGAATCAGACAAGTGTAACCAGGTCTGTTCAATTTATAAACAGAACATGTCACTAGAGAAGCAACTGGATGAAATGAACATTTGCGTAAGATTTGGAGGATGCTAAATAAATAATATTCATTATGCAAATGACATTATGATAATAGCAGAAAACAAGAAATAACTAGGTCAGCTATTACAGAAAGTGATAGAAGTAAGAAATCAGGTCTGAAGTTGAACTCAAAAAGATCATTGTAATGACAGAAAAAGAGAATATAGATAAATGATGAGGAGATACAACATATAAAGTAAAGTTTTGGGTAGTAACTGAAACAAAAGATGGGTAATAACCAGAACGAAATAGAAAGAGTTATTTGGGGGAAGGTAGCCATATAAAAATATAATATATTTATCAAAGACTCTATTATCAATGAAGACCAAACTAAAACTAATAGAAACAGTGAAATTTCATAGTACTATAGGGCTCTGCATGTTGGCTGTGGACAGGACAAAAATTGATGAGTTTTAAATGTATTGTTGGAGGAAATTTCTCCCAACCTTCCCCTTTTCTTGTAATCCTTCTTGTCTGAGCTTTTAATTCTTGTTAGTGTATTTGTTTTTGTTACTTGAGTAGTGTTCATTTTCGTTTTTCCACATTGGTTACAATTCATAATTTTATTATTTAAACTTTATTGATAGAATTCTTTAATGCTTGGTTCTTCTATTATGCAGACTGCTTCTTATTCAATCTTTTTTGGTTGTTGCATTTTTGTGTATCAATAGTTTACTTTCTGAAAAGAAATAGATCATGGTCACTATTTCACTACCTTAATTCACATATCTTTCACTTTCAATTTTGGAATTTCTTTGATAATCATAGTTTATGATAGACTTAGTGTTTCTCCCTTCCCAAGTATACGTCAAGTTGAGTCAAATGTTAGTTGGGCTGTTATATGTGCATAAATTTGTTAGTAATTTTCTTTTCTTGTTCACTGTTTTTTCCTCTTTTGGTTCTATGTTGAATGATTTGTTTTATTGCCCATCCTGGCATTAAGATCTCCTCTTGTTATTAGTAAGTCTTCTGTGTTTATTTTAACTATATTATCTTGTAAATTTTTGTGTTATTCTTGTTTTGTGGATGCTGATTGATCCAAAAATTGACAGACAAGGGGGATGAAAAGAATGGTAGACTGTGTATACATATGTTACATCAAATATTGCTGTGTTTTAAGTTTTACAGTTCTTCCTAATTCATATTGAAAATACATAACTGTAAATTTCTCTAAATTAAAAACATAAGTTCTCTCACAAAATCAAATTTATTTTGATCAAACATCAGGAAAAAATTAAAAAAATATATGCCTATTAGTTTCAAATATTTAATACACTTGATTCACAAATCCTTTTCATGCATCTTGTACTTTCTTCTGTTTCTTTAATATCTTCTCCAGAAGGTGCTTACACTATTATTTTTGTTTTATGTGGCAACTTTCAGTCTTGATTTTGTTTTCCTTTCTGATATCCATTCATAGTTTAACATATATTAATTCTCAGGCCCTTTTTTTACGTTTTTAAATCACTACTCCTGAGTTGGCCTGGCCCTTTTCTTCCACTCCTGAATATATCATTAAATAGGGATTAATTTCTTTAAATCTCTTTCATTCCTTTTTGGTTTCTATTGTTATTGCTGTTTTTAAATTCCTCGGTTAATTCTCTTTATAGTGTTCCAAAAGCTTTCATTAGTTCACAAAATTTGGCTTCAACATATAATTTGTTTTCTTTACCCCCAGGGCAAATCTGGACCAAAATTATCATCACAGCATCACCTGCAGAATGTTGGTTTCAAAATCTATGCAGATCTTTTGTTAACAAATTCTTTGATTCAAGATAATCGTCAATCAATTTCAATAATTTACTATTTCCTCCATGATTTTAAACACCTTTGAAAGTGTAAGTACATGGAAAAAAGGCCTATAATTATTAGGATTTCCTTTGCTTCCTTTTTAGTAAACTGATATTACCTTTGCTTCCATTTTAGTAACCTGATATTTCCTTTGCTTCCGTTTTAGTAAACTGATACTTTGACCACCATGAGTATCCTGAAAATAACCACTATCAAAAGACTGCTTAATTACACATGCAAGAACTTCCAACATCCAAAAGCTACTGTTCTCCACAATAAAAGTTCTTTGCAATAATAAATGATCTATACATCTAGGAAATTGTCATTGTTTTCTGGTTTTCCTTTTCTGTTACATTTTTTTTAATGTTTTGGGGCTGTTTTCCACTATTTGTCATTTCTTAGATTGGTTCAAATTTCTTATACTTTATTTGTATTTTTATTATGCAAATGGTAAATGTTGACAGTTCTTAATTGTGTCAATTATGTGAGAATGAGAGGAATTCAGAAACACCTAAAAACTGCGTAAAATTGCAAACAACAATTTATAAGACTCTTTTTCTGGATTAACTGAAAAATTAATTGTTAACAAAAGGGTGATAATGTTAACATCATTATCCTTCAATGTGCAAAGAAAACTAACACTTACAAGTCAAAAACAGAATGAAAAAGCTCAATTAAAGGTTGGAAACAATAAAAAAGTACACAAAATGTCATACTACCCCACTCAATTTCTACCAAAGTAGTTGAGCTTCAACAGCACACACTTTCTTACAGTCTTTGTAACTTTTGCAATTTCCAAAAATTCAGAGAGTGCAATAAAATATCTGCGCCATTTTTCTAAGCAGCCTTTTCCATATCCAAGAGAAAAGTTCAAAGAAATGATTTGGAGCTGATTTGGAGGAGCCTTTTCTCTATCCAAGGAAAAAAATAATAAAAAATAAATAAATTAATTAAAAAAGGAACCATTTTGGGGAAATTTGAAAAATGGAAAGTACCCGCAAAATCCAAAATATCAGTTTCAAATTTGCAGAGTCAAGAATTTGGCTCAAGAGATGATGAGTGTTGGCCAGAGACAGATAAATCAGCCATGAACCAATTTTTTGGTATCCAGGACCCACAAAAGTGATTCCGACTACACAACATATTAGAAAAAGTAATTTACTACATACTGAGGCAAGATTTATTCCCTTTTGCGAATCAGGGCCCCACATTATGAGTGTTAGTTGAAAAAGTAGCCACAGTATAGCAATATTTTCTCCTTACTACGTAAGTGCAAAAATAATGCGTGAAAGTAGTGGTACTATAGAAAGGCACAGAATTTCTTTTACTTGTTTCTTTCCTATTCTCGTCAGTGGCACAAAGATTACCAGGGACTATCACTTTCCCCACGGCTTCTCTTGTGCTTAGCAAAGACCACGTTCACACCCCTCAAACTTCACAATGACCAGTGTTGGATCTTTGCCACCTTTACATCTTTGCCTGAGATTTTTCTTTGGTCCCACATCGGTGCTTGTATCAATGTTTTGGGAGTGGGGTCCAGTTCCTTGATTAAATATACACATTGCACACAGCTGTCTCTCAGATCAACTGATTATGGAAGGAATATGATGCAGATGAAAAACACAAGGGTTTCAAAATGCCCCTCACATCTCAACTAATTCAAACATTTATGTTTTATGTTAAAACTCACAACATTAGTGCCCAAGTGAGAAAATAGTGTTTTATTAAAAATCATGTAATTTTTTAATACTCTCTTAATTATATTATTATTGAAAAATTTCAAGACATTTCAGAAAATGTCATTTTAATGTTTCAGAACAAATATAATTTTTTCCTTTCTTTACGGAATACTTTCAGA
Organism: Gryllus longicercus; assembly: GCA_038098605.1. Lineage (NCBI taxonomy): Eukaryota > Metazoa > Arthropoda > Insecta > Orthoptera > Gryllidae > Gryllus > Gryllus longicercus. Next base: position 5,806,966 of record JAZDUA010000021.1, read on the forward strand.
TACTTCATAAGAAATCATTTAAAGTACTTGCACTCAACTGCTTTAATGTGTAAAAAATGCTGGGAAGGTAAACATCAACATAAGAGATATTTCAAACCTCAATACACTGTGACTTGTTTTTCAGTGCAGTTAATACTATCTGTACAACAAGCTACAAGAAAGCTACAAGCAACACAAGGCGGGCAGGCGGGTGGGCGGGCCGGCAGATTATAAAGTACTCTTTATTGTGTTCTTATATGAAAAGTTAAAACGCTCAACCTTGAAAAACTAATGGAGATTTTTTTACTTTCTTGTATGCTACTTACATATTATAGACGATTGTTGACCCTGAATTTTTGAAAGTTGCAATAGGAAAAAATACTGCAAGAAAGTACCATTTGCTGTTATAGCACCATACTTGTGGTATTTTGAGTATTTCGAAGGTGAAAAATTGATATATAACTAATGACATTAATGACAAGTCTAACAACATTAAAAAATTAGAACTAAATGATAATTTGCGACGTTGGATGTATAAATTGACGGCTACATGGACCAAGGATATTTTATAAGTAGGTCTACATAATTTGTATTATGAAAATGATCTAAAACAAACAAAATAATTTTGCCTTCTCCATAAAATGGAATATAATTAAACTGGGCTATTTCAGGACACAAGATATTATGCCATTTTATTATTCACAAGTCATTACAACTTTGACACAAAAGGTTTAAAGAAAAATGTATTTTCTAGCAAATATTATGAACTGTTAATACTAAATAGTTAATTGACAAGAAACTTTGTTCAACAAGTATCATATAAAAATTTAGTTAAAAAGAATTTTGAGTTTCATGTGATTATAAAAAGTTACAACACAAAAGTTAATGAATATATCAGCACATCTCAATTTATTAAAAGAATGCAGAAATCATTTGAATTCTCCATATTTCGAACAAGTTTTCCACTGTTTTGTAAAACCAAAACTATAGACATTTTTCGTTATGCTATCAAGTACCTCTCAGGCTTTGTTGTGCGAGACAATCCTATCAAAAAACCCCGCGATAAGCTTCATTATTGTAACATCAGGGTCTTGAGATCCAAAAAAATTTGTTTGTTCTAGGAACAAATTTCATTTGTCCAAATCAATGAGATCAATACAATTCTGCATGTATTAGAACAACAGCTAAAAGTTGTACCTTGTATCATTCAAAATTATTATTTAGAATAAATACAAAAGTGTCCCAATCAACTTGCTCTCAACAATTTATTGATGTTTAAATTAAAAAAATTATTTTAATAGTTAATTTAAATTCTTAAATTACAAAATCATGGCAATGACAATATAATTAAAAAGGTAGAAAATATCAAACGAGACCACTCAGAATTAGATATATACAAATTACTTTAACACAAAGCATCAGCTGTCTTTGGTGCGGCTAAAGAACAAATTAGAGAAACATTAACATCAAACTACTATTGACGGATTCAACAGACTTACCTGACATCAACCCATCAACTTCCTCTGTTAAGACTTCACTAGGGGCGTCAAGCAATGCATCGCCACACTCATGCTTTATAAAAGATTCCACCTCATCTGCCGCAGGAGAAATCAAAGAGAAAATACAACATTGCAACCAAATAAAACATGAGGCTCCCTCCACAGACACATGCAACAGTTTGCACATTAGGTTAAAATAAAAAATAAAAGTGAACATGAACATGACAAGAATAAATGGCAGAACCAATGTAATTGTATAGGTGACTGAAGGTTCAGAGGTATAAAAATTATTACAAATACATTACTAACTGAAAGCTAAACAAATGCTAAATAATAAATACTCCACTGCACAGAAAGTACTATGTAAAACAGACCTATACACAACAATATTCCTAAACATTTACACAATGTTCAAATTTATGAAACCAGCAGTGTGATAACACAAACTTTCTAGGACACCCAACATGTGCTGCTAAACTAGAAAACATCTCTGCTGGCTCATTCCTCATATCTATGTTGAAGCTATTTTTTGCTACAGTATATACAAAGCTAATTTACATTAAAAGCACTGTGCTAACCTACAGCAGGACTTGCAACACACACAAAGCACACAGAAAGGTCATGAGGCTTGCCTTTTTGAAGATTTTGTCTCCTGGTTTATAAAGTTGTTATGTTTTTAAAGTACACACCCAAGCATATATAATTACTTACTCCATTATTATTTCATTTTTATCAGTGTTGTTGACTTGCAATATTTTAGAAAACTTTCCAATTTTTTCTTCATCTTTATTTTCTTTTCATTAAAGTCAGAAAAACACTACTCATATTCAGAGAAATACCAGAATTCTCTTTTGAGCATTGCTGTAAGTTCATTTTCAATAGAATCAATTTATTTATTTATTTATTTATTTATTTATTCAAACGTTAATTTATTAATTTTGTCAATCAAAATTCCTGTATCCAACAAAGAAACTGCCAAATCAAAAGAATGGTCACTATCTATTCTTACGAATGAAATTCATTATGGAAAAAGAACTAGATCAGTAAATTGACATTAAAAACAGAAAAATGTTGTCAATTATACCTCTTTCATATAAAGAAAAATATTTGTTCGTGACCTGATACAGGGGTTGTTTTTTTGATTTGGTACAGGACTGACTATATCAAAAGACATGCCAGGAGCTTTTAATAATGTATTCAACACAGTGCATGAAAGCTAATGGACCTGAAAGAGTACAAAGAAAGGTAATAAAATTACAAGGATCAATAATACAGAGCTTGCGTAAAAAAAAAATGGATCTTTCACATCATTATAAAAAAATAACTTTATCTACACTCTTTTTAATCTTTTTTAATTAAACATTATAAATTAAATTACATAGTTTTATAAATTAAAATATTATAAATAATTAATAAATTTTTATAATAAACATCAGTAATAAATCCACAAGCACAGACATAATAAAAAACAAAAACAAGAGTTTTCTTAGTCTATTACTTGAAATTTAAACACTCCTTAAGAAAGTTTATCTATATTTCCTTATATATATTTTTCAAAATATTCAACTTCCCTTTATGCAAATGTGCTGTTACATAGAAAACAAAACTTTAAATCAAAACCATTCACTACTTGTTGTAATAATCCTATAAATTCTTACAATTACACAAAATACATTTTCAAAATTCACCAGGAGCTGTTTGAGGCAAGAAGTCACATCAAGAATGAGAAGGAGAGCATGTATAGCAAGAGAAAGAACAGCACAGGGACAACAACCTAAAACAACATCAACCACAGCAATACCAATAAAATGCTCTAAAAATTAAAAAAAAATCTTACCTCTTAACTTTGCTGCTATCTCCTGGTCTTCAGCCACTGGCTCTAAAAGAGGCAGTGTGTTGTCAGGGCAATAAGGAGATGAAAGTGGTCCAGAATCCAATAAAAGAGCTCCACTGGCATCATGTAAGCGCGAGTCAGACATAGGAGTAGAATGATTTGCACGAGGCAAACTTCCATATCCTGCAACAAAAGCTCATCAATTTCATATGCCAAGATGAAACACTGAACGTTTCCTCTAACAAAATGCAAACAAATTATACTCAGAAGAATCACATAACAATTTATGCAAAAACTTGATGTAATAACAACAGATCTGAACACTACATTCTAGAAGCAATATATTCACCCACAAATCAAATGATAAAGCAAATTTGCAGCTACTGAGTTCGTTGGCAATCCCATTTATTTGAACAGTAGATCTTACAAAAAGTAGAAGGGTTCCCTTACTAATCTCACCCAGTTCTGAGCCCACGGGTGTGGAAGGTGTGGCAGGCACGGAGGCAGCCTTCCGGCGCAAGCTGGAGGACCGCAGAGAACGGTTGATGGCAGGCTCCTCCTTGCGCAGAGGACTGCTATCCTCCAGAATTTCCTTCTCCACCCGGCCTGAGTAGCGGAACTTGGTGCCCCAGGAAAAAAAGCTCCCCCCAGTCACGACAGTAGGAGCATCCGAACTGGAGGGCAACCTAAGGTAATGGACAGGGTTTCTTCAGGTGCATGCTACTCAGGAGCTCCAACCAACTAGTAGCTTATTTTAAAATCCTTACCAAGAAACCAAAACAATGAAATCATTCACAAGATGAAATGTGTACGTTGTTTTGTGAAATTGGTTTTGGAATGTATGTAGTGGTATTTATGAGATAATAATATTCAAGTGTTTCTGGACTCATTTCAGACATATTATTTTGCATGAAGGATTTATAATTCCTGATGAAGACTCCTTGAGCCAATACGAAACCCAAAAATTATTTCTTATGTTGACTGCCCATTTGCTGTAAACTGGGGACTGTGTACAAACTTTTTATAATTATGTTGTACTCGTGTTGGATGTGTGTGTGTCTGTGTGTCCTTCGTTTTTGGCTGTTGAACTTAAGGGACTTTAATCTAGGTTAGAGTAGAAATTTAAATAACAGACAGAAATATATCGTTCTATATAGTTCTTTAAATGATCGAAGGAAACACATACTTATTATAGTCATCATAATACATCATTAACACTACTCACACACACGCACACACACACACGCCCCCACACGCACCCCCCACACACACCCACACCCTCACCCCCCACACACACACAAATACACATTCATAGGCACATATTCATCCTACCATTAAGCATCATCTCAACCTGCAATTACCAATCCCCCCATAATTCAAAATCAAGAAGAATCACTAAACTATATTAAGAAATGGAAATAAATTATTCTTGAATTTTACATCTGATTGTGAGACAAATTTCTTCTTTGTTTCAAAGAAACACAGAAATTATGGAAGCCAAGGCAATTTTTCTTGATCATAACTATTTTATTTTAATCCGTAAGTTTCTGTCTGTTTTTTCTGCTTTCCCTTTTCATTACTAAAGATAAAAATACTCTGCTTTCTAGGTAATATTGCCATTATTTAAATGAAGTTCCACATTAGAAGCTGGATTGGTTCGATTGCATAAAAATCTCAATGTTTATACTTATACCAAGTAGCATAATCTAAGCTCTCTAAACAACAATTCAAATTGTTGAACATTAATTCTCTCATTTATTTCATCAGTGAACAGATTTTTTGTCTGTTCCCAAGAACAGTACCAACCAGAATCTAATGAAATAACATATTTTATCCAAAACCTCAAGTTGGAAAGTGAAACAACATACCCTACACATTTAATTTTAAAGAAAATGCATTTGATCAAAAACCAAAGAAGAGCCATCAGTTTACCTATTATATTTACAAACACTCACGTGAAAAAAAGCATCTGCTCAATTGCACAACGCCATACATGTCTGCAGGCTGCACCTGTCGGGCACTTGAAGCCTACAGTATGTTTCTTCTGTAGGTCAGAAAAAGTTTGTTAGTGTTACTAAATCACTCATCCAATCATGAATTAAATCCTCACCAATCTACCTGTAGGCAAATTCAGGCAAAAGCAAATTTCCTGGGTTTCAACAGCACACACAAAGCTCACAAACTACACAATGCATAATATCTCCATGAATGCTACAATGTAAGCTACTTTCAATAATTTCATTATACAAACTGACACACTTCTTGAAATTTGATATATTATATATAATTTTTTCTACAATGGTTTGAAGAAATTACATTTAGGTAATTATCTCTACTTTCATTTCATACACCTCATTGAAATCATGCATTTGCAAATTTCGAACATCTTTGTACCTTCGTTCTGGGGTCCTGGTGAGGGCAGCAAGGAAAGCAAAAACAAGTTAGTGTCATAATAATATTTGGCAAGTTCGTGCAAAATTAATTAAATGCAAATCCAGTTACACGTGAAGACAAATATACAAAAAACATCAGCTAAATCAGACTTGAAATGCCGAATAAAGAAATAAATACTCTATGAAACTCAAAATCGATTTTAGTTATAATATTTTGCTTATCAGAAGTGAAATTAAAGCTTCATTCTTCCAGGCTTAACACTACAAAAGCCATAACACATCTCAGGAGCAATTCAATTTTCACTCCACACACCAAGCTGCAAATCATTAAGAAAATACTCTACCTAGTCAACCTATTTGTGCCACCAACATACTGTTTTTATCAGGAAACACCAGAATTAACAGTGCTTCAAACCCGCTGGGCCTCCCTAAATTAAAAGAAAACTATCCACAATCTCATAATCAAAAAGACACAAGAGGTACAGGCATCTCTATACTTCAGTCTCATTGAATTTCTTGAGAGTCTGTCAGTAACCACATGGGCCACATCCACCAAGTAGGTTTTATTGAAAACAATTCAAAGCTGAATAAAACAATGTTAGATTCACTTTAGAAGAAAATTACAAGTGTACACAGGCCTGCCTGTCCAATGATTTGAAAATAACATCTTATGATGTGTACCCACGTACATTTGTACTCACTCACACACATGCATGCACAAGCACTTATATGAACCAGCACACACCTACACACATACATACACACACATGCATGCATGCATGCATGCATGCACACGCACACAAATACAAATGTATCCACATGAAGATTTACAAACTTCTCCCATTTCTCTAGCTCACACAAAACAAAAGGCAGTTTCATATATTTCAAATAAAAACTACTATCAATCTGTCATCTATCAAATATTAAAACATGGACACCAACATTCTTAATCAGAAGCTCAAGAATTCAATCAGGCTGAGGCAAGAGAGACTCTTTTAGCAACTATGGCACAAGAAGTTGGTCATTGCGCACCTCGTTATAGGTAAGATGCACGATGAACATCTTGCCTTCATAGTTAATTTTCTGCACCTCATTCCATTTAAAATGATTGGTTTTGCGACTGCCCTGGAAGGTTAGGATTCCACAGTGATTGATGCCAAGATATAGCTGACTACCACGATGATCCTAAGAAAAAAGAAAACACAAAGTCAGTACTCGAGAGATAAAAATAATAAATATTTATTTTAGGGCTTATTCAGTTTTTTTTGCAACTTTCATGACCAAAATAAGTATGAAAAGGAAGTCTTAATTATTTACACCATTAATGCACTGAATCCATTTTAAAAAATAATCCAAATTTTTTTATTTAAAAAGAGTATCTAACAAAGATGTACTCTTACAAATTCACAAAGCTTTCTGTAACTCGAGAGATGCAATGCACAATCTTTTTTCTTCCCTGAAATTTTTCATTACTTAATACTGATGTCCCTCATGATTATCATCAATAATGCATTTTAATAAATCTCAAAGGGTAAAATTTCAGACTGCCACTGCTGATAAACATAGTGACACCCGTTTATCAAGTATCTACCAAACATCTCTTTAAGGATTTCCTCTTATCCAGAGAGTCACAAGTATTTTCACAAATCCTTGAATGCTTAAAAGTACCTGAAAGTTGACCACCGCAACAAAAATTATGTAAGTGATTAACCTCTTCTGAAACTTCAATTGGATGCATTACTTTTGATAATAAGATACAGTTGTGAGAATTTCAAACATCCGTTTCATAATCAAAATCTGCAATCATAACAATTCAGATCGTTTTTCTTAATAAAGAATGACTTTCTAATGTTGAAGTAGTAACATTACTTGGACAAAACATTTGAACGAAAAAGAGTTAAGGGGATTCAAAAAATTAATTAGATATAGTTTTTCAATGTCCAATACATCATATATTTTTTTTTTATAAATTAGATTTTGACGGTTCAAAGAAATGACAGACCCAGCCAAGAATCAATGCAGGATCTTCCAGTATACACCCAGTTGTTCTAACCACTTGAGCTACAGAGTCAGTTAAACAATTATATGGCAATATTATGAAACCCAGGTTTGATTCCCAGCTGGGGCAGGCAATTCTATGTACAATCAAAACATTATTTGAAATAATTACCTCAAGCTTAGTAGTTATTGGGTTACAACAGTAGTTGACAATTGCAAAATGGGTGGTGAAATGTATAGAATATCTGTCATAGGTTTTAATCTCCATAAGGCTGTTCGAAGAGTTGATTGTCTCAGTAGCTCAAGTAGTTAGAGCAACTGGGCGTATACCGGGAGATCAGAGTTTGATTCCTGGTGGGGGCAATTAATTCTTTGAACAGTCAAAACAAAATTATAACAATTACATCATGCTTAGTAGCTATGTGGTTGCAACGGTAGTAGATAATAGCAAAATGGGAAACTTATTCCCATGTAATTGTTAAACTTCTAACTTATCAAGATGAACTAATTTTTTTTAGCAACTAAAAGGATGTTTCTTCAGAAAGAATTAACACATCTATCATGGACAAAACAATTTCAGAGAATTTTAATTTTGTGGCCAGTAAGTAAGTATATTTTAAAGAGAAACAACTATACACCTTGACAGGATGTGGATCTACACCATATGTATCAAGCTGACAAGCTTTCCTTAAAAAGCTGGTTTCTGTTTGTCCAGGAGTTTGCCCCTTCATCTGTGTTTGGTGAAGTTCTGCTATCTTCTGCTCAATGTCAGAGGTCTGTTTGAGAAGTAACTTGAATTCAGAAACATACCCCTCGCCATGCTCCTCAGGATCATAATCTCCAAGCTCAGCTACACAGAAAATACAGAAAAATGAAATAAAAAAACTGCATTGTAAGAAAGTAAGATTCCAAAGAGTACTGCAGTTACAGAGTATCATTTATTTAACCAGTAAAAGAGCAATAAAAACAAGCTAATAAGAGACTTATGTTTTCCACAAATATCCAAGAAAATTTAAAAGAAAGAAAAAGAAAAGAACAAACTCCAAAATGAAAATTGTACATGATAACTCACTTTAAAAAACATGTGAAATGATTAAAACATTTTAAGTAATTCTGAAAATTGGTGTTTACAAGACAAGATAAACCTTGAAATTGTGAGGACAAACAATGCAAAGATTTCACAAACTATCTACTTGCTTCCCACTAAATCTAACAACTACATTGTATACACAATAGTACTTAATTTTTTGTCTATCACAAGTACAGCGTTCCTGAAGTTTACACAGCCCATTTACCTTGAATGATATATGCAGCAAGTAGTGCTGCTTCAGCTGCAGTACAATAGAGACGCCCATGAAGCAAATCTCTCTTTAGCTGTAGATAAATCTGGTATCGTGTAATTTCTTCCTTGAGGCGGAAAGGGTCAGGTGGGTAAAATTTGACTCTGAAGCTGAAGAGAATTGGATCCATATCTGCATCACAACAACTTCGATCAATATTAAGATTGCACCCCAAAAAATGAATATATATGACCAATAACAAGACATATGATGAAATTTCTACAATAAATTTCAATATGACAATCATTTGTAAATTATAACAAATAAAATGTGCAAAATTATATAGTAGTCAATAACAGAAAAAAAAAAAGGATTTGAAGTATTTTTTTAATGCACTGAACATTCAATAATTCACATAGATGAAAGTACTACTCTATATGACTAACAATACAAGCCAGAAACACACAAATCACAGAACTTAAAAATTGAAATGTACATTTTGAAAAGCCACAGTGTAATCAACAAATACAATAACTAAACATTGCACTAATACAATAATTGAACATTACAGTATTTAGCTAGATTCTACCTTAAACATAGAGCACACAAACCTTTCACTTGTTTGAGAACAGTTTTAGCTGGGTCCAGCCAATGCTGAAAAAACAACCACACACTCATGAATTGCGTAAGCAGACATCACACACTGACTTGAGGCATCCTCTTGTTAATGCTAGCCCAAACACCAGAAACTGTGTCAATACAGGAGGTAACCCAAAGATTAAGTCCTATTAATGTAAGTCTGTGCAAACGCAAAAAAGGGTGCAAGCTATAGGACATTATTCAAGTCAGGCTGGGAAGTTGCAGATCTGAATCTGAATTATAAAATGCTGATCTCTTTTAAATGTTTTTGAATATTCCTAAGTATATGTCTATGCCCAATTCAAATTCAATAATTGCCACAGAGAAACAATCATCACATGTCCAATAACATCACTTCCAACAATGCCCCAAGCACTAGAAACAGGCAGAACGAAGCTTTCCCATCACCATCACTATGATCACACATGCATTATCATCATTTTAATAAGCACTTCTCACAAAACAAAATTTAATCTCAAACAATGACAATATTCACAAACATATTTTGCACTATTGTAAAGTTGCCCAAGAGTTACAAGCACAAAACGGAGAAAACTTCTAGAGATACAATCTGCAATATACTCAAATCAAACAATTTTTTTTCTTTCAAACTTCAACACAACTAAAAAGGAAGATGCAGAACAAAAGTTCTATGAAAAATGTGAAGGGAAAAAAAAAAAAAAATCAATATATTCTGTGTAATTGACCTATTTTAAGGTAGTAAGTTTTTACAATTAGTTCTTTCTTTTACAAATTTCATTTGATATTGATTCAATTCAGAAATCTCTTGTCAGACTCTATATTAGTAAGTGCATCCTTTCCAATTTCAAAGAAATTCATTATTCCAGGTAATGAGTTCACCATTCAACTGTGTATTTTTTCTATTCTAAATGCAAGTTAACATACACACTTTCCTTTTACCTGCCACTATTACATTTTCTACTTCTATTTCCCAGCTAGTACCTTCAGTTTTAATTTCGACCTTCAAAGAATATGGAGTTGTTAGTGGAGTTAAAAGAATTTTTCTTTTAGGGTAATAGACGGAAACAACAATGTACTCACAAGCAACTACAAACTATCCCTTACTACATTTATTTTAAAAATTACTCACATTTTACATAATTGCTATTTTTTTAGAAATTTTAGTTCATCACAAGGAACATCAAAGTTCAGATAATAATCAGAAAAAATATGGAATATTTATATAATACCTAGCCTAACACAGAAATAACTTGCATACTCACACGTTGTCGTGCAATATCCACATACCGAAGACCAAAATGATCTCTCTCAGCTAAGTTTAATTGTTGGCAGACTTGCTCTAGCAAATACTTTCCTTTATGATGACACTAAAACATGGATAAACCAAAAAATCACTAATATTGTATACATGATATATATTAACACATACATACACACATTTTTAATTCTTTGTCCATGTAAAGCTGTAAAAGATTAACAATTAGAATGAGGTTTTTTATTTACCAGTGAATAAATTTACAGAACCAAAGAATCTGTTTAAAGGCTTTTCATAAAATGGAGCATTAACTTAATTAAGAACTTAAAATTTATGAACAATTATTATTTTCAATTCCAAAATTATCAAGGTAGAAAAAATACAATGATCTTCAATTAGGTTTTAAAATGTTTTCAGTTCTCATGAAGAAATTCTTGCCACAAACCCTCTAAGGATATTTATAATTAAAGAAGTAAAATTGCTAATTAATAAATTACTGAAAAAGATAGTTTATGCAGGTGTTTATTAGTTTCTTAGAAAATGTCTCCTACCAACAACTGAAGAGAAATCAGTTTCAAGTTTGAAACGATTTTTTGCTCACTATCACTCTCTCAACTTGTATTATTAAATTTCGACATTCTAGCAAGATGGAGAACGTAAAACTTGAGGAAGAAAATCATTGGGTGTAGTTTTCGCAGTAATGGATGCCGATTAAATACACCAAGATGCCTACATTACCCAATATTACAATTAGTATTACAAAAACCATAAGAAACTGCGGTTTCTGTCAAAGAGTGTAAAAAGATGAGACAGGGAGGGGATACTAGGGATTCTCCCCACCCCAAAAATTTTCATGTCCCCCACTTCATCTCAACCAAAAATATTTAATTTAATCTGCAAGCAGAAGGTGGAGATGTTGAATGTGGGAATATAAAAATCCACAAGGATCAACTTAATACCGGTTAATTCATAAGCAAACTAAGCACTTATTTTAGACCCCCTACAGGATAAATTTCCAAACAACATTTTATTGTAGTCCATAAATATGTAAAAGTAACATTTTAACTATTTTATTAACACAACACAAAAATGAATTAAATTAAGATTTTTAAAAAATTAATAATCCACTTCTAAAAAATTGTAACATGTAAACAAATAGTACTAAAAAATATATTTCTATGTATATGTTATACTATTATTGTAATATTAAATTTGAAAAGTTATCGTTTCATTTTCTAATAAATGTTAATTGTTTATGATTAGAATTTCGAAATGATTGAGGAGATCCATCGTTTGGTCTGGCTTAAGGCGCCTTCAAGATATTAATCAGAAGCAATAGGAGCCCTGGGCCCAGCGTGTTGGTGACACTCGGCGACATAAACTCTCGGTCGCGTACAGCGACCACGAGCGCCCTCCCACGTGGTGGCAGCATGGCCCCAGAAGCTGGAAATCGATCGGTTTCCCTGGCACAGGAGAGCAAGGCCAGGTCGATAAAGGAATCATCAAACTTGCATGCAGACGTGGAAAATGCTTCCCGAGAAGGAACCGCAGAGAGGGAAGACGATCAATGGGAGGTTGCGAGCAACCTCACGTTCGGATCGGACCACACACAACCCAGGAGCGGGTGGCGGGGTGCTTGTCACTTTTCCGTCGCTCTGCGAGTATTGATTAGCATGCCGCAGGCGGGCCCAAGGATCGAGGGGGACCAGCCTCCGAAGGGATTCCGACTGACCTACATCCTATTCGCCGAGCCCCCCTCCTGAGATAGTCTAGGATGGTCAGCGTCTGTCCGATGCACACTGCCCCTTGCATTGCCCGCCCCGCCCACCCCCGCCGGAACCCACCCAAGTCGTGTCGCCAAGAAGCGGCGTTGATCTTTCGACAGTCACACTGTCTCCGTTTCCTAAGCGTCTCATTACATTGTATAAACAGACGTGGGAACTTTCTACTGCAACACGAATATAACGATGACGCGGCGTAGAAATGCGCCGTTGAGCGACCTCGGGTCGCCGACTTGGGCTCTGCTGAGGAAACGCGCTCTCGCCGCCTGGAAGCCCATGAACACTCTCGGTTTTACGTAACGCGATGCCCCGGTGACCCCGTGTTTCCACGAGCCGTCCCACATACGCGATGCGAGGTCTCTCGTAATTGAAAGCACAACATGAAACAAGGCTCCTCTCGTGAAGCATGATTCGGCTTGTAGGCAGGCGGCCAACAATAACGCTGGTTAAAGCTCTTGGCACAACTCAAAATTTTCAATAATTAATACATTGACTATTCATTTTAAATGTAATACATGCATAATAACTTATTTGACAAATAATAAAAAGCATTTAATTATCTCCAAACAACACATCAAACTGATGATTTATACATCTTTTACGAAGCAATTCAAAGCGTTTCCCAGCTTTAAAGAGCTCTTTCTTATCGGAGCGAATTCCAAAAATTGCGTAAAAAACAAAAATGTGAACACTAAGCGATGCTCAATCACATATATGTCGAAATCCTAAAATATGAGATCACATAACCCCTCATTTGGAGAGGTTATGTTTAAGTATATTGTGTCTTAAGTTGATTCGTTGTCACTTCCTTACTGATGCAAATAAACACATAACACAAAAGAATTTAGATCTAATGCAAAACGTTAAATAATATTAATTCCACAGCCTTACTTGAAATTCGCACTCCACGATTTCAGTATCTTCTAGTAAACGCACAGTACATTTATAAACGACATTAATGTCACTTTTGCTTCCGAACTTTAACATCGTTGAACCTCAAGCTCATGAGATGCAAATGTTAACTTTCCACGTTTCAAAACAGCACTGTATTCTGACACAAACTCCCACACCAAACACTTGACAGCAACACTTGCAGGTCACAAGGAACGGTTAAGGAAGGAACACAAGGAACGTTGGTCATGAACCATTCATTACTCCAAAAAATAAGTATATTCTGTCATATTCAGAAATGACAACTTGCAAAGGAAGCGTAACCTTTAAACTCGGAGTGTGTCAGACACATAACTGCAGCATTTGAAGCTGAAAAGTTAAGACTTACGGTCCAAAATAGCACATTACATTGATCACGATAAAACTGCCGGAGGAGCTTCTCATGATACCGTCCTGCCAGTGGGAACGAACCGGGTATGAGAAATTCATGCTTCAAACAGTATTTCCACAGAGCTTTGGCAAATATTTGTGCGCGACTGTAAACACTTTATTGTACTTAATTTCACAGCATCACAACATAAATAAATATTATTATGTTTTTAAATATAAAAACTGATACATTATAGAAAGATTCGTCTCTAATAAGTTGACACTCCGAATGCACAATTTCTCATAGCCACCCAGCTATCAATTAACAAAGGGTACCGAACAGGCGGTTTTAGATTCAAACATGGCAGCGGCGACGAGTGTTGTTGTTCTTGACAGAGGAAATAACACAACGTGCACCATAAATCTGCACGGTGAGTAACATTTTCTCTGCTCTAGTTTGTATATAATTGTGAATACTTTATTATTCCATTAATTATATCAAAATTTAAGGTCATATTTTTCATAAAATAATAAAAGTTAGTGACAAGTTTTAGCAGTCATGCCCTAGTGCATGAGGCGCCTCGCGTTAGTTTTCATACAACCGATGCTCGGATTTTTTATGTTTTGACCGTCCTCGAGGGATATTTCAAGTGAAAAATATGTTTTTCAGGTGCCACCGTTGTTTCATGGCGTGTCAATAATCAGGAACAATTATTTGTGAGGTAAGTCTAGTGTATAATGCTACAATCTCTGCATGTTTAAGTACATTTATGTTTCTTGTTGTGGCACAGCAATCCTCCGTCTTTTAGCCCGCAGCATTTGAGTTGAGCGTACAGTCTTAAAACTGTTTTTTATCATCCCTGCATATTTTTTTGTTCATGATTCAAAAAATATCTAAAACAGTGTAGATTATACACATCACTTAATCATATTATATTGCAAGTGGTTGTAAAATATTTAGTAGCATGAAATTTTAACATTTTATTATTTTCATTACGTAGATTTTCTTGTGGCAATTGATTAAATTCAAGGTTTCGAAATAAATGAAGGAAGTAGATTCTGTGTCATCTGGTTGACCGCATAGATCTCGACCCCCGTTAGCATTTTTTTCTTGGTCTGGGTGCCTGAAACGAGTCCCTTTCACAGGGTGAACCATCTCCTTCCTCTTTGGGTCGGGGATGGTGGGATCGTGCATCCGGGGGTACAGCTGCGCCTGGAAGCTTTGGGGGCCCTCGTCGCGCCCTTCCCCCTCCATTCCACCGTCTGGGGGTGGGTCACCCGCCCGAGCAGCCCAGCCCCTACCGTCTTGGCAGAGTGCCGGGGCTGCGATATCTCACCCCTTAATGATGTCCTGAGCTATAGTCGGGCAACTGTAGCGAGCGCCGCTGACCTTGCGCTCCCTGTCCGGCGACAGCCGCGGGTCGTAACAGCGCAAATGAACCGCGGGCGGCAGCCGCGGCGCCGCCGCCACCTCCCTCGCACCCGGACGCGCGTTGAGTCTTTGCTAATTGCTCGTTAATCGATATCGGCGGCGCTGGGCCGCGGCCAGACCCGCCTGCAGGTGCCCGCGGGCGGCGGCGGAAGCGCCGCATTAGCGCCACATCAACGCCCACGTGGTGCCGTGACGCGGCGCCTCGCGCGCGCGCTAGTTCGGGCGGCGGCGGCGGCGGCCACGCTCCATGGCCGACGCTCCCGCAGCTCAGAGAACGCCGTCACCACCACCGCTGCCGTCAAAAAACAGCGCCTAGCTCGAGCCGGGCAACAAAGCGGCGGTGCGGCGCCGGCACCTGCGCCCGTCCGCTCGCCCGCCCACCCACCCGACGCGCACCCTTTTACTGCCCGCGTTCCGCGCCGCTTTATCGCGCGCAAAAACTCCCCCGCCACTGCCGTCGCCGAACCGCTTCGCGCGGCTTTGAATCGGCTCAGCTCTCAGGCGAGCCTACCGTCGGGGCTGCTCGCTCGTGCACGCTTCGCATGGGTATGGTCCCCGGGTCGGAAGCGCTGGGCAGGGCCGGTTGCGGCGGGCCTGGGGGCGTTCGCCCACCATCCGCCAAAGCGGCGAGGGAACCCTCGCTAACGCCCAGGGGAGGACGGGCGGACGATCAGGGAGGAAGCGAGAGCGCCGCTGCAGCAGCCGCCGCGGCTGCCACCCCGCGGCCCCGGCCTCTCCCGCAGTTGCCGAGCTCTAGCAGGCTCCCTCGCTCGCTCGCCCGGCCGCACGCAAAAACAGGCGCGCGCTGGTTGGCTGCCGCCGGCTGCCGGCCGGGAATGAATGCGGCTTGCAGAGCTGGCAGGGGCAACTTTTTTGTGGGCCGTCGCCGAGCCGCGCCGAGCCGCGCTGCGCCGCGCCGCGCCGTGCCGCGTCCTTCTGCCGCCGCCGGCAGCCGCCTCCGCCACCGTCACCGCCGCCACCGCCGCCGCCACTAATGACTCAGCCGGCGGCGGGCGCCCCGGCCGGCGCGCGCGCGGAGGGCGGCGGGGGAGGCGAGGCTCGCCGCGGGCTGTCGTCCGTGACGCCTGCTGCACCCGCAGCCGTCGCCCCGCCGGGCCCCGCCTCGCCTCTCCACGCCTGGCCCTGCCCGGCGACGCCTTCGCCGCCGGGCGCGATGTTCCTGATCTTGCTCATTGAGGCGGGACGCCGCCCTGGTGGGTTCCGGGATGCGCCGCGGCGCCCCGGCTTCGGGGTCCCCGTCGCCCCTCGATGCGCTGTGCCCGTCGCCGACTCCGCCTCCGGCTGTTTTCGCGCCGGGCGTTCTGGTCATAGATAGGGGCATGAACTCGAGTCACGCATTCTCCCTCACGTCCAAAAAATAAAAATGTCGTAAAGCGTAACTATGTGATTTCCGCTCCAATAATCACAGCCCTTGAATTACCCTTAATACCTATGTACAAATGTCTCAGAATAAATGGTACAAACGTTTTAGGGATGTGGAGGGGTCGAGAATCACTTGACAATGAACATGACGTAGGAAATTTCATTGAACGGAGTAACGCGTGTGACATATGCCTTTGTTGCTTACGCAAGTCCTTACACACGAGCGTTCTGCGGGTCATGTTCTGACACAATTAAGGGGTCTTCGTGTATCTGCCGAACGTGTGTGCAGACGGTTATCGTAACAGTCAGGGTTAAATACAAATGAAACTCAGTAATAGGATAATTCTGACTATATGTTCATTTGCAAAAGGGATAATTTTCTTCTCCTCATTTCTTGGAAGTTTGTAACTTTATTCTGAGACAGTCTGTAAATGCATGCGGAAAGTATCAGCCAGAGGAATGAAGACCCTTTCGTTGATTAGTGATTCCGGGCTCGTCAACTGATTAGGTCCCGTAATTGTGGGACATGTTTTTATCGTGGGAAGTGGTGGTGATCTTCCCTCGTTGGATAGCGTTACAGTGTCGACTTATGCCGGCTTGCGTGGATTGCCAAATATCTCTCACCATCGTGCACAGCCCCAACCAGGACAACCTCTTAAGCTCCCTACTGGCTCCCGGCAATTGTGGTGTGCATGTGAAAGTAAATACGGGTAAGTAAGGGGTGAGGATATGGAAAGGAAGAGGAAGGAAAGATCGCGCACGATCCGTTGCCCGTTTGATAGGGAACTGCTCCGGCATTCGCCTGGTATGGATCGGAGGAACCATGGAAAACTACCGATAAGAGCTGCCGGTCGCAAGAATTCTCCTCCGGACAGCGGCTGAATTTGACCTAGCTGTCTGGCTAGTGTCGAAAATCCTACCACCGTCTAGAATCGAACCATAGGACCTCCCGGTAAGAGTCACTGTAGTGGCATCAGTAATGCCCTGAGCTAATCTTTCCCGGTAAAGGCCCTTTGAAAATTCGTGTAAAGTGCACTATGTAGAGATGTTAGTTATCAAGGAATGTCCGTTTCTTCCGGAATCCCATCGTTTACTGCATTAAGGTCAAAGATAAAATTGTCATGGTTTGTTCTTTTAATTTTAAACTTTTTTATAGCGATAAACATTGTCGAGCCTTGCACGAGTACCACAGGCCGCAAAATTTTAGGTAATCCAATCAACTGGTGCTCAAAAGGACCCGATTCAAGAAAAAAAATTTTTTTCCACCGGTTACGTGTTTTTGGGAGCTGAATACGAATATGAGGTTTGTCATTTGGAGAAATGTCAGTTTCAGAAAAAAATGTCGCCAAATGTTCCAGATTTTCGATTACATCTCGAAAACTGCGCTTTAACGAAAATGCCATCGCTAATTACGTCTGTAATTAATTTAATTAAAGTATACATAGTACTTTTGACATGTACATACAGTGGAACCTCGCAAATCCGAAATTTCGGATAATCCAAAGAAAATACGTGATGAAGGAAAAATAAACAAAATAAAATGCTGATTTGTAGTGTAAAGAAAGGAAATGAAACATTTATTGTACTGGTAACTACGATGCGTATCAATGTTTATGTAGCAGTAATTTTCACTTAGAGGAACTTGCAAAATCGGTAATCTTTTGCTGTAAGGAACTGAATCTGCTTGATATTGCGATCGCTACCCTATGTTTACATTTTCTCACATCGCATTCTACATTGTATTGTCTCGTAATTCTATAAATTCGTATTTGTATATGTACGGTACATTTTTTCGGATAATTCGAACATTTCCGAATCGGAACAGACCACACCCCCAATTAGTGCGGATTACCGGGGTTCTACTGTACTGACTTTATTTTTGGAGAGTCTCAATGAAAGATTGATGGAGTTCAGAAATAAGTGTCTACAACATATTCAAAGAATGAAAAATTCCCATTTACCGAAGTTAGCCTTCCAATATAAGCCAAGAGTTAGGAAGGTAAAGAAAGAGATGGAAAGAAGTTGTAAGAGGTCGGGACAGTCACAAGCCAAATCCTTGAAATTACGTTTATTTTGCCGACAATTGTTTTAGGTACTAGAGCGCAAACGGTGACTTTTTGGCTCTATGGTTAAAGCGGAAGAACTATTCCCCGCCCTATTATCTCACAGCGGCGCTCTAGTTTGACTATATCATGTTCGGAACTATTTGCATTATTAAATGATTAACACTCCGTTACTCGAAGACCTGTGGGAACTCGTTTACTCGAGCAGAGTATTTGAATATCCCAGCCAGTTCGATAATAACTAAAATATGTCGTAAACGAGAGAGAAAAGACAAAGAAAATAGAAGAGACAATATGTTCTATACTATGCAGTATGTTCAAATAATATTTGTACCAGCAATATGTTCTCCCATGTGCCAAATTATGATGGAAAAGAAAGAATAAAAGTAATGAGTAAATTTTAGGTGTGAAAAAAAATAGGATCAGATAATTATTTTGGTAAGTAAGATTTTGGATAAAAGGAAAGAGATCATCACTGCAGATTAATACGATGATACGGCTCCATAATGCACTAAATGTTTTTAAAATGTTAGTATTTTACTTGTCATTTTTATTCAAATTAAAATTTTCAAAATATTCTTAAACAAAAATTTCTAAAGAAAAGAGGATCCAAATTGGGTGATAGCAGTAGAAGACGCCATAGTTAAGAACATTTTTGTAGTTTTCTTAAAATTCCTGGGCTGCAGTACTAAATGCGTTAGGAGAAATTTAGTAGTCGCTTAGCATACCTCTTTTTGAATAGATCCGTTGTCTAAAATTGGCCAATTTTCAATATTTTATGTTTTTTGTTTATTCAATTGCATACGTGAATGCGTTTGAGTCCTTCAAACATGTTCAAAAAAAGGGGGCATCAATTAATGTTCTAGTTTTGCAATAACTTTATTAATAAGATACATCTTATTTATATTTTTGTATAAACTTATATTTCTGTAAAAGAAGGAAAAATAATTCGTTCTATTTTCCGCACTAGATATCTCCTCGTCACGCACGTTTGAAGTGAGTGAGAAATCTTCGTTTCTTATTTTTATAATTTTGTACTTGAATATTGACGCAGAGGCTTTTTCTGGTGGCTTTATCTTTTTTCAAACTAGTGGTGCTGCAACAGTACATACTTTTTTGCGTACTATTGTTAATGGTTATGTAATATTATAATATAACCATTTCTGAGTTACACTTCAACTGCCATTTGAAAAATGATTCAACAAACGAAGCGTGAAAAATGCATATATTTTTAATTCAAATGCTTAAACGAAAACAGCTTTCTGCCATTGAATTCAGTGTATTCACGTTCTACATAAATGTACCAACGATGCACGATGTGTATTTTAGCCGTGAATAAAATTATTAGTTTATATTAACATGAACGAAAGGCAGCCGTAATTATCGCCTTCTGTTATCAGTGCGGCGTTTCAATAATGGGTGGCAACAAGCAACAATATCCATTAATTCGTATGGGATACACATATTGCCAATTAGCATTGTTCATAACGCTAGAAGAAAATGAAAATGGAATGAAAAATATAATACAATAAAATATAATTAAATGTAATATTTTTATATTGATCAAAATGACTCTTTTTACTTGCATTACTCTTGATTCCCCGATCTTACGAAGCGAAGCGAAATCGTCTATTCGATTTCACATTTAACTCAATTAAAGGGCGCGCTTTAAAATACGTTTTAAATAATTTATAAAAGATTAATTTTAATACTTATAACAAAAGCTTGAATGTAAGAAACGAACGAAGAAATATGAAATAATATACAAATTCTAACTTACGTAGCAGCCAAATGCCTACCAAATCATTTTACGTTCACGAAGCGCAGTAAATTCGGAGCGGACGACTGTATGAGACTTAATGACAACCAATACGAGACCATTCTCTTAAACGTCCTTGAGACTATCCAACAACAAAATTTCTCAAAAACGATGGAGTCGTTTCTGAGACTAAGATTGTTTTAGATTGTTTTAACAAAATTAAAAACTGCCTCTATTTCACGCAAAATAACGCGAAAAATGCCCAGATTTTCGGAAAATTGTAGATGATTTTTAATCTTTAAGGAACAGATTTTACTAGGGGAAAGTATCTCTGTATTTAATGTTTTTGTTTCAGGAAGACGCCGAAAAAATTTGAATTTTTGCAATTTTCGAACAATATGTAGTTGTGTAGAGTAGGATGCGCCGCATCACTTGACATCAGCGCCATTTTCATTAACACTTTTTATTGTTCAAAAATTATATGTGTATTTATTGGAAAATCTCCCCCGTTCGTAATATATTCATCACCTATATATTCCATACTTTTGTAGTCACAAATTCTTCTGTTGTGATCCCATTAGTTTCTCGATATCCCAAAAGCTTTCGGTGGTAAGTGAACTCAAATTTTGGTTACATTTTCAGAAGAGGAAACAAAAAAATTGAGAAAATGTGATGAGATGTATGGGCTTTTTATGCAAAACCTAAGAATCCACAATACAAATACATATTACATGAAAGACCATCTTGTTAATTATTGAGTACTTCTACAAAAATATTCTACATTTTCTTTAGGATTAGCTAAATTTTAAGAAATGTGTTTGATCTTTTATAACGTATTCTTTTATCTACCGCCCTAATTTTTTTGTGAATAGTTTCACGAATCCACTCGTAAATTTTCTCAAAATGTTTTCCAAAAATTTATATCTTTAAATTTGTTCACAAAGTGCGCTCCTAAAAATGGGTCCGAGATTCATTCAAAACTTTCAAATTCCAAAAATTGGAAGAGTTAAAAATTGTTTGGACCTTTTTTTTCCCTTTATGATAAAGATTTTTACTTTCTCGCCACGTACGAGTACTTGCGTTGTTGAGAGTATTTTAATGCAACGGAAAGTGGCGATTTTTCGTCAGAAAAACTTGTATTGTGGGAAAAACATGTATATCGAGATGGATAAATATTGTTCACGTATGTAGTAAATTACTTTCTTCAACACCTGTAGTCAAACCACGTTTTGTAGATCAACTGATGTCACTGCAATGCCTCTGGCCGGGAGGTCCTAGGGTTCGAGTTCCGACAGTGGCATGCGTTTCGACACTATCTAGACAGTTAGGTGGAATTCAGCTGCTGTCTAGAGAAATATTCAAGCCGCCGGCAGCTCTGATCGATAGTTTTTTTGTGGTTTCTCTGATCCACACGAGGCGAATGCCGGAGCAGTACTACCTTAAACGAGTCATGGACCGCGCGCGATCTTTCCTTCCTCGTCCTTGTTCTTTCTTCGTCCCTTACTTACGCACACTTACTCACACGCATTCCACTACCACACATGTTGGGAGATCAGTCGAGAGGTTACAGTTTGTTCCGACTGGAGCCATACCACGCATGTGTGGTTAGAGGAAATCCCCATAAGCAGACGTAGGTCAGACGGCTCTCGACATCTCTCGCTATTAAAATAAGCACTACACTGGCAGGATTAATGCCATTAGCAGTTGACGTGCCCGGAGTCACTAACCAATAAAAAAACGTTTTGTGGGTCAATGTTCCTGAAAAATAGGTTTACGGCAAATCGTTTATCTGTCCGACCGCGTGTGGTCAACACTAGCAAGTTTTTTTACGGATAAAAGTAGTTTTAACATAATTTTGAAGTCGGAACAAATCTTACTTTCTCAAATTATTTGTAATGGTCACGTAATGTTATAATACTACTTAAACCTGCTAAAGTGTTTCCAGAGCGAGAACATTTTTGCCACGCTGAGATTGGAAGTGTGAGCGTAGCTATGAGGTTTTACCAGCTATGATCACACACACTATACTAAATAACTCAGACCGAATAACAACCTTCCCGACGCTTTAAAAGGAAGTTTAACTGGTGAAACACACTTTCTACAAAAATTACATGACATATGAAGATTTAATTTGAAGAACAGGTTTCCTTTAGAAAAAATCTCTATTAAATTTATAAAGGTAGGGAAGCAACCATAAAACTTTTGCACTTTCCGAAATTTTAGAAAGTTCATCGAAAATGGACCTGCGCCATTTTTAAGACGTACTTCGTTTTATTCGAAAAAAGTATTTAAAGAAAAAAAATGGAGCCGTTTTTGTTCATAATGTTGCCTTTCACGCACAATTACACGAAAACTGATCAGATTTTGAAAATTTTGTACAAGCCTCATTTAGCAGATTTGAACAGATTTCATTGAAAAGGAAAAAATCTATCTTCAATATTGTTCTTGTATGAAGGCACCAAAAAAATTAAAAACGTTTGCACTTTTCAAAAATTCAGAATGCAACGGAAGATGGACCAACGTTATTTTCATGTGCGTACTTTGCTCTGCTCGAGAGAAAAGGAAAAAAAGGTAACACTTGGAAATGGTAAATCTTGAAAGTATCATTCCTCGTGTAAAGAAACCCTGAATATCAAAATATCAATTTCAAATTCAAGAGGACAAGAAATCTGTCAAATTGTTCGGCGACTATCAATTTGAGTGAAAATCCTACCTACGGTTTAGCCGCTAGCGCTGTTCATGGACAGACTGACGAACATTTTTACGTAAATCAATTTTTCGTTATTAAGGATCCAAAAAACATTGCCTCTGACTACACAGTGTATTAAAGGAAGTAATTTAGAACACTGAGAAGCAAGAAATGCCCATTTTTTGGTCTTCAAGAGTCCACAATACGAGCTTTCTGCCGAAAGATGTCCGTTTTCCCCTGCAGCATTACAATAATTTTTCTTTACGTTAGTACGTAGTAGGCAAGGAAGGAATAATACAATCAATATTTTCTCAAAAATGGCTCCTAGTTGTCTTTTAATTTTTACATGAATGGAACAATGTACGTATATAAATGTTACATTGATTTCTGCGGTTATTTTGCGCAGTGTTATTTGCCTGTGATCACTGACAACTCTTCGCAAACGCCGCTGATGTCGGTCATTATCTGAAAGCCGTCGGCCGCTGCGTTGTCCGTGGGGAGAGGCAATGACTGAAATGAGGTATTCTCGGCACAGTGTGTGGATCTCGGAATATTGAAATGGAATGCGTCTAGCTCCAACTACCATTCCGCGTTCCAAGTCTGTTAATTTCACTTTTGTCACCTCACTGTATATAAAGGTAATAAAGAATGCATTCATAAGATGGACATTACGTAATGATACCGTAGGTACGTACTATATAGTATGAATGCATATAGCATGTCCTTCAATTCCTGATGTTTAATTGACGTGTGAAATTAACCTTGCTCATCTGTATAATGAGATGCAAATACTGTAACAGTTGAGATTTATTCATGTTTCATTCATTTCTAGAAATAAGAAAAGGCTAATATTCCGATTATTGAAACAATTGCAGTTATACTTCGTAGGGGCTTCGTTGGAATTTGTTTGAACTTTCTTGCTACCGCGTGCGCAGTAGAGAGGTTATGTAATGCTGCGAGAAAAAACGCCGAATTTTCGGCAGAAAAACTTGTATTACAGTGTCCTGGTAACGCAAAAGTGGATAAATAAAGTTGCTAAATTTAGGGGGGGGGGAATCCTATATCACGTACTGAAGCCAGAATCCACGTTTTGTGTGTGCTTGTTACCCAAGATTTAAATGATGGCAAAACGTCTGTCTGTCCGCCTGTAAACAACGCTAGCGGCTAAAGTGTTCGGCCGATTTTCTCCAAAATTGATATTGCCCAATCGATCTTGAATTTGAAACCGATTTTTTAATTCTTTTTTGGGGGAGGGGATCCTTTACATTAAGCCCCTGAGACATTTTCATTTTTTTTATAGATGGCTCCATCGTTTTTTATTAAATATTGTTGGGGGATAGTGTGAAGGACGTTTAATAGAATGGTGCAAGTCTCATTTTCGTTGAAAACTCTGATTTTTCGAAAATTGCTAAAATAAATAATGTTCGGTGTCTTCCTACGAGTACAACTACAATTAATGAGATAGACTTTTCCCTTAATGAAATGTTTCTTAAAGATGTATTTTGAAATAATGTCATGTACAATTTTTCGAAACTGAGTATTTTTCACGCAATTTTGCGTGAAAATACGGGCGAGACAGGTCGGGCTGTTTTAGCACCACTGGTTCAAGTTATGTCTGAAATGAGTGCGTGTGTGTGTCGCACATAGTCGCAAAAACTACTCGACCGATTTCGCTGAATTTTTCACTTTGTTCTTATTAGTAATGAAAGAGTTTAAAGAGTGGTTTGAATTAACTCGTATAAGTGGGGATATTGTTGATGATTTATCGGTTTATGACGACTCAAGCACCCCTGAACTCTACGCCACCCGCCGCACAGTAAAATATTAAACGCATCTTAACTGCATGCAAGGATTCTGCCCCCACGATTGTGAAATATCTGCCTGAATTATTACTTGAATCTCGGACAAGTAAATCAAATTTCTCCAAGATATTCTCATAGCGAACGCATGCCCAATGTTTTAACGGGAAAACGTTTTAACAATGGGATACTTCATGTCCAAACCACTACATTGAACAAACCCATACCTATAGAATTTTTGCAGAGCATAACGTAAAACTGTTAACAATCCCGTGAACAGTAGCTTGTGAAGTGTATTACATCGCCTGGTCCACTAGGAAGTGTATGTGTGTGTGTATAACCGGCGATTTGTGTACGTTATTGCATTTGTGAGTCGATGTGTTTCAAATGATTTTCAATGAAGTTTCTCAGAATCCCAAAAGTTTTCTGTGGAAAATAGTTTCTAATTTCAGTATAGTAAGGGCTTCAAATGATTTCGAATTAAAATTATGAAAACTCAAGTTTTCTGTGAGAATAAGCTCAAATTTCCGTATTTTCAGAAAGGCTCAAACATTTTCTCCAAAGTGGCTCCAAATTTTTAAATGAAAGTGCTTTTATGAGCAGATTTTGCTCTTGTACAATATTTAGAAGTCTTATCATAGTTCTACCATTACTGGCAGAAAATGTGGTGAAGTAAAAAAAATGTCCTTTAGGCAGCAATAGATAGCATCCGAGACGCAGGAGAGGTAAAACCTAAAAACTAGTCCATAATCCATACTAAAAGTATTAAAAACCAGCTAGTACGAGAAAGTCTGTGCCTTTGTGAAATTGCCAGTTACTTTCTCACAACTTCATTCTTAGTACAGAGAAAGACTCATAATGCTGCAGCGACAGTCGGCAGAAATAAGGGAATATTCAAAAAGTGGATAATTAATTTCGTTGCGTAGTCGTAATCCAAGTTTTATCATTCTTTGATAACAAAACGGCTAAAACATGAGCAGTATTTTCATCGAAATTGATATTCTTCTATCGATTTGACTGATGTCGCGGTCCCTTGAATTAGAAACCGATGTTTTGATTTTGGAAGGTACTTTGCATGAAACCTCAAGGACATTTTCAATTTTTTTCTGAAAAATTGCTCCAATTTATTATTATTATTATTATTATTATTATTATTATTATTATTATTATTATTATTATTATTATTGAACTGTTCTCGGATAGCGTAGATAACTCTTTAAAAAAATGACGTGGGTCTTGTTTTCTGTGTGATTTTTCATAAATTACCAAAGTTCCTATAACTACAATATTGAAGATAGTTTTTTTTTCTGAATGAAGTCTGTTTTTCAGACTGCTTTTAAAATAAGGTGATGTACAATATTTCGAAACTAAAAGTAGTTTTCACATAATTTTGCGTGAAACACGGGCTATTTTAAAATACTATTTTCGAATTGTGGTAATTCTGATGTTTTGTAGACGTAATTACGTTATGAAATAATGGAAGTCATCTCCGTCAACTTAATATATTTATTTAGAGAGTCGGCTTTCAACGACTTGCCGTCATTATCAGTCTCGTGTGTGTGGCAAAAGTCGGGAGACTGCCACCTTCCACTTCAATAAATGTAATATCATCCTTATTAATTTTCTATTATATTTCAGTAAACAAGCAATCTTTGATGGCAAGAAACCAATTCGGGGAGGTATCCCTTTTGTTTTCCGTGAGTATAAAAAAAAAATTATGTTTTGTTTTATGCATTAATTTCATGTCTAATGTATTATTTTCAAACCTCAGCCCAATTTGGACCGTGGACGTTCGGTCCTCAGCATGGCTTTGCCCGGATCGTACGCTGGAATTTGGAGAAGGCACCAGAACGTCTCCCTAGCGGCGATGTCGAAGCTATATTTTCTATTATGGATAGCGAATTCACGCGATCCATGTGGAATTATCCGTACGACACATGATATTTTACTTTCCATTCCATCAATCATTAGTATTCGTTCACTAACAATCTTGTTTCTCCCCCCACAGGTTTCGGCTCACATACAGGTTGATTCTACGTGAAAAGGAACTGCATTTCAATATAGGTGTGTACAACCCAAGTAAAGACCTCACCTTCAGCTTCAACTTGCTGCTTCATACATATTTTAAGGTTCCTGATGTCCGACGCTGCCAAATCACGGGGCTACACGGGTGTACGTTCATCGATAAGGTAATAATAATCCATTGGTTCAATTCACTGTGCGTTTCAGTAGCACACCCAACTAAATGAGGAAAAGTAAATCTATCATGGTGCTTAGCCAAATAACATTGTTTCATTGTAGTTTTATATTAACAATGGAATTTCTATATATTACAATGTTGTTTGGTAAAAGCTCCCTTTAAACATAATTCATCTTTTCCTTCCACCTCGTTCCATTCAGAGACTTAGGTGTATTTTCCTTCTCTGTCCCTACCTCATAATCCTACTATAAACTATACACATAACAATCTTTAATTATCTCACTCTTATTATCTTTGTATATGTAGTTTAAAGTTAGGATCATTAATTACATCTGTTCTTTTGTTATTGAACACGAGAATAATTTGCAAGAACACTAAACAAAAGCCTCATCATTCTTTTGCTATATTTAAAAAAACTTTTGTCTTACATTACTATATTCTTAATTTTAACTGATGAAAGTAATAATTTTAATAAAAGTAACAAATTTTATGGAAATATTATTTTCATGTTATTCATATAGCCATGCCATCAAAACATTAGTGTTAGGCATAACACTATTTTATTGATGCTTAATATTATGTAAAAATGAAATTATTTAATTAAAGTATTATAATGAAAAGTGATATCAAACGAATTTATTGTATTGGTAAACAAGTTATCTAATAATAAAGCTGTCAATTGCCATAGTCTTCACTACCGTATTGATTCACCCGAATTCATTTGCAATTTATAACTAAAAAGATGTGAAGGAAATAATATCATTCACTATTTACACTTATAAACTGAAATCCAAACAGATTCATTTCGCACTTCTATTCACAATCTTGAATTGAAAAAGAATAATGAATTTTATTGTTGTGCTGACATTGAGTAAGAATGGCCTACAATATTAACTCACCATTACAGTATTAATAAAAAATTCTAATAAGAAATGCAAAGTTGAATGAACCTAAAATATTTTTTTCTTGCTGATGCAGTCAAAATTTATAAAGCAATATAGTTATAAAAATATAAAATCGTGATTAAATACCACATAATATTCTTTTTCAAACAGTTTTTAATTTAAATTTATTTTTAATTATTTATTTACATTTAATTAAATTGATGTATATCTCATTAATGTTTAAGAAAAATTGAAATAGAACAAAATTATAATTTTATTTTTGTGACAACTACTATTTAAAATTGATTTTAACATTCTCTTTGATGTGTCGCAGGAACCTTTACCTTGTATGTAACAATTTTATTTAAGCCGTTTTTAAGGAAATTAATCATGTAATGTCATGCTGAAACATAAAGAAGCAATATTGTGCAGGTTCATTCATGTTTTGACAAGATCAAACCAGTCAATCTGGCATTGTGATATCAGTATTAAGATGTCTAAGAGCCTGTTAGCACGAATATCGCTTGTGATAAATTTCCTTCCTTTGTGTTTTAGTGTTTCGTATTTTCATCATGCCAAGAACATGTGTAAATCAGATGATTTCTTGTGTAGATAATTTTTGCCTGGTGAGCTAACTTGCTAGACGCAGAGGCAAAATTTAAAGCCACTTGCAAAAAAGTGTTGTCAATATTACTTGGGCTGTCATGTTGGTGATTTTGAAAAGAGCTGGGCCCAAAATATATTTTTTGTGTGTTAAGACTGTTGCCTTGATAGAAATACTCATCATATGCCATTTGCAATTCCTATAAATTGGAGGGATCCGAAGGATTATCTAAGTTAGTGTTATTCAAACTGTGAGGTGCGCATACCCAGGGGTGTATGACAGTTTCAGAGGGGAGGCATGAGAACTTCAGATTTTCAGCCATGACCGTAATCAAGACAAAATATAGATCAAGAATGAATCTCCAGAATGAGATATTTAGCTGTTATTTAGAATTTAATTGTAATGAGAGGCGTGTGCAGAATTTGTTACCTGAAGGAAGACACGGCAGCAAAAAATTTAAAAACCACTAATCACGTTATTTCTGTTTGACAAATATTAAATTCAAGGAACCTTGTATCCCTGACCAGAAAAAGTTGTCTCATGTCCATTTCGCAAATCCTGAAAATATATATTTATCTCCATTACATATTTAATTAAGAGGATTGAACAATTTCATAAAAGCTATGGATAAATGATCTCTGATGGATTCTTGTACTTGAAATCAAAATTTCACAAAGCTAGTTTCCTAATTGAAAGATAGCATTTATGGTTCTAAAATATTTTGTTATTAATGGCTGAATGTTTTGAAAAACTGTTAAATCTACTGGAAAAAGCAGCTTGTATGTGTTTCACAAATTTGTATTGTAATTTCCTTGAAAACCGTAGAGGCTAAAGCAGAATAATATTGAACGTAGTTGATCTGCATTTTTTTTATAATGCTTTGAGTTGTAACATGTCTTCGAAAATTCACTTTTTAGACTTACTTTGACTTCCTCTCGGAAAAACTTGGGGCTGTTAGCAATGCGTCGGTTGAGAGTTTTCATCAGTAAATTTCTACAATGGGAAACGGGTACCGAGGCAAGTGAAGTTCTAATATGTTGACAGACTACTGTCAGACCATGAAGAGTGATTTCATTAAAAATTATAAAAAGTTCAAATGAATATCACAAAAAAACCCTTGCCTGATGGGGGAAAACTGAAATTATATTTAAATTTAGTATGAAAAACACATCAAGAATGTTACTTTATTCTTGTGAAAGAAAACGTTTATTTTTGAAGATCAGTGTAATGGAAATATTTTGAAATTCTATTTTTCAAAAAAATATTTAAAAACGGGCAACAAATTTATTTTTATCAAATAACTTATAACACCAAATTATTTTTTCAATCCTAACATCCAAATTACCATTACTGTTCATATTATGTTTAGTGCATACTTTGTATGTTATGATGTTTATTTACTCTAAATTCATATTCACCAAAAGTCTTGGTGATGTTGCTTTTTTTTTCCTGTTCATACTAAATGTGATTAAAATGTGGGTAAAAATATTAATGTAATGAATATGTGCAATTGTTTATTTGCAGTCTCGAGATGGCACTGTTTTTCAGGAAGGTAGAGATGTTGTAACTATTTCTGAATGGACAGATCGTTTATACCAAAACACTCCACAGGAACACATTATAACAAATGTAGTTTCAGGTCGAAAAATGAGAATACAGAAATACAACTTTCCAGATACAGGTAGGTTTGTAAAATTATCTGTTTTGATACCTTGCATCTACCTTCACACTGACATATTTTTTTCCATTGCTAATAGTTGTGTGGAATCCATGGATTGAAAAGGCAAAAGAAATCTCAGACTTTGGCGATGATGAATTTCCCAACATGGTCTGTGTGGAATCGGGGCATGTATCCAGTCCTGTTATTCTGTTGCCCGGTACCGCTTTTGAAGCCAGTCAGATCTTGCAGGTGTGTAATGCTACATTTCCAAACATCTTTTTAGTATTCCAAAAACCCAATTTATATATTCTCTCCTTTCTCCTGTTTTCATAATAAGGAATTAAAACTTGGATTTTAAATAATGGAACAAAATCAAAATTCTATTTGGGAAAAACTATTTTTTTATGTTTATGAAGCTACTAACCTTGTATCGAATAATCAGTTTTTACTATTCTATGAAACATTTAGAAAATTACTACCTGTTTAAGGAAAATCTTAATATCAGTGCCTTGATATTGTTTTTGTCATAACTTCCTTGAAGTGCATTGTAATTCATCATGTAATGTCAGAAACATTTTTTGAACAAAATTGTTATTACTGACGTTTATAAACAAGAGAGAGTAGTGCAGTCTATATTCCAAGTCATTTCAAAAACCCGCAACAAACAGCTCGTGCGCCTCATTACATGGAAAGCCATGCATTTCACATTGCATTTTCCTGCAAGAGTGAAAAGTCTGTTACTGTTCGTTACAACTGAACGCCTTCATATAGTGAAGCGAAATTCAAGAATAACAGGTATGTTAGATTACCCACTTCAATTATCATCTGGTTGTAATTCATGGAAGTTCATGAAAGACAATGTGGCAAATTTGGCACATCGGTCTCCCTAGATCAATCAAAACTTTGAAATTTTGGCAATGAGTAATTTTGCCAAATTAATTAAAAACCAAAAAGGAAGTCTCATAAGAAACAACAATAATAGATCTTAATAATATTTCAATATAAGAAA
The DNA here is from genome assembly GCA_038098605.1 of Gryllus longicercus. Classification (NCBI taxonomy): domain Eukaryota; kingdom Metazoa; phylum Arthropoda; class Insecta; order Orthoptera; family Gryllidae; genus Gryllus; species Gryllus longicercus. The sequence continues at coordinate 5,838,348 of JAZDUA010000021.1, forward strand.
TACAATAGAACAAAACGTTCTTGTTTCTGCAATAGAATTTGTTAGACAGATAGAAAATATTTTTCAGAGACAAAACCAGTAATATCAAATGAGAAACATGACACCAATAACCAAATTTAGTAGAAAATTCACTTCTGTAAAAAAAATATCTTAACTCCAAAGCTCAAGGACATGCCATCAATTGCAGGTGATGTGAGTGGAGGGTGGGGCTGCAGGTGGAGCAGGAGGGCGAAGAGGGGGAATCGGGCGATCACCGAACGTGCAGCCTCCTCCTCCGCCGCCACCCACACAGCAGCAGCAACAGCTCCAGCAGCAGCCACCACAAGCCCTCCCTGGGGGCCACATGGGACCCGGTCCATCCTCCTCCGGAGCCTCAGGAGAGCTTCTACCCACAGGGTCTGTGTGGCCCACATCCCCTTGGTTAGCATTTAACAATGTCTATGTTGGAGAAATGTTGCACCACAGGCTGCTTCTGGAGCAAGGCGGCACCGGGCGCAAGAGCAGCAACAACGGGCACATGGCTTCAGAGAGTCACATACCACACCACCAGTGCTCTTCCCCCTGCAGCATCTGCTCCCTTAATCTGTAGCCCTGTAATACATGCAAATCAGTGACTGAAATGGAAATTGTGAACCAGACCTGTTAAAAACTAGCATCTTCTGTGTGTTTCAAAACAGTTTGAATGGAATTTTCCGAAGATAAGACTTTAACACAAGAATTAGTTCTCTGAACCACAGCAAAAATTGTATTTAAAAAAACCAGCTTAAACGTTTTAATATAAAAAAGAAATTCAGAAAAATTGATTCTTTCTAATTCAACAGGGCCTGGTGTGTAAATTCCATTTCATCCACTTTGTAAAATGAGCCACTTTGCATTCTCTAGCTATAGAATAGCCTTACAGTTTCGTTTCGAGTAAGGGAAGGGTTAAGGGTTTCATTATACATACCCATGGATTTCTTTTACGTGAACTGTCGTAGTACATAATTATCTGCAATGTACTACAATGCATTATAAGACTTTGACTGAGAACATGAAGAGTAGTGTACATTCTCTAATTTCAGCAGTATTCACTTGCACTTCTTGCCACAAATAGTTTTAATATGATGGTAATGATAGTATAGGAAAATTTTATATCCATAAAAGCAAGGGTTCAATCTAGTTGCAACTAGAAAAGTGGGCAGACAAAGTTATGTCCCTGTCTGTGTCAGTGCATAACTAGAATGTTTTTTAATAAGTAGGACCACAGTAAGCTTTATAGTTGAATCAATATTTTATATTATATTAAGGAACACCTTTGTGAATATATTGTAGCGTTCAGCCTAAAATTAAAAGGGCTCCTTGAACTTATGTTACTGTGCTAGCGCATATGATACTCATTATAAGATCTTGCTAGAGCTTAAAGCTCCTTATTCCGTCAACTTTATGATGTAGGTGTTGTTTCTTTTAAGTGTTTTACAATTTGTTGTTCTATTCTGTTTAGGGATTGTGAAGTTTTGTCAGTTTTTAGAAGTTTTATATACCTGAAAATACATCAGTGAAAGTGTTGTGAAAGCTGTTAGTCTCGTTGTTGTCACTATATATATCCTGTAACTGTAAAAGTGAGATTGTTGTTATTTAAGGAAGAGTTTGATCTCGTCTATTCTCAATCTAAGAATGTATTTCCAACACTTACTTTATTTCTGTCAGATCTGTGTAATTGCATTTACAGGCTAGACAAGTTGGATTAGCTCAATTTTAGTAGCAAAATAAATTCTACATGTACGTGTGAAAGGTGTCATCTACCTTAGTGTTTATTAGAAGTCCATTTCATAAATTACATTTCACTAGTAATAAAAATCAGATAATTAAAAAGGAATGACCAATTTCATATGTTACATAAAGATATCTATAAAAATAAGACATTTTAGTATAATAAGTAATACATAATTTCTTAATGCATTTCTCATTTTGTTGCTTCTGAAGATGAAAAGCATAAAAATCTCACTAGTAACTGTTCAGAAACCACTATTTTTCTCATAACATTCCTTGCTAGTTAAATAGTTTAGAATTCTTTCATTCAGTTGGTCATTTTCCTCCCAAAAGCATTGGTGCTCCCCAAATAACTATGGCCTGCTCTGTATAGACGTTCCATGTAGTTATCAACTAGCAACCTAAATCCCTAAGAATTCATCTTGCCTTAAACAATGTATACGAAAATAATGGCAATAATATTGGAATCCAATCCACGTCTGTAGGATTCAGATATCGACTGTGAAATGTAGTTGAATTCAAGTTTTAAAATGTTAAATAATGTGATTACAACAAATTAGAAGCATGTTTCAAGTTTTATAGGTATATTAGATAAATTAGATGGGAGATGAAGGGTGAGCATTTATGATATTTTTTCATCTGTCCATTTCTTAGTATTGTTAAGTGCTTGACAAATTACCAAACGACCCATCCTCAAACAGGATTACTGCACCTTTCACCTCCCACCTTCACTACTTGCTATATTGTCTGCAAGTTCTCCAAAGCTTTCCCTGCATTTTACAAATTTGAAGAAGTTATCACTTGTATATTGCATGTGACATACCTGAATAAATATGCAGCTTAAAAGTATTTTAGTTAAACTTCTCTATGTATAATTGTAGTTTCCTTGCAACATAACTGTCTTCCACATGTAAATGTTGCAAGACATGAGCCTTGAACCTTGCCAACTGTATTTCAAAATAAAAATTCAATAGTCAGGCTGTGCTCAGGCAACCACTGTAGATGGGAATGGTGCAATAAAGTGGTCTTGTACTGGGTGCTGTATTTTTACTGAATCCTAGGCATTCTCGCACATGTCAGTTCTCTCCTGCTCAGAAACGTTTTCACACTACAGTTATGAATCAATGAACATTCATAACACGTTACACAAACTCTTGCTCAAGATAAAAGGGAAAGTGAATGCCATTACCTTTCACAATACATTAGGAAACATGAAGGTCACTTCTAATATAGCCCAGTCACAAACAATCCATGCATAACACTCAGTGAAGGGGAGTACAGGCAAACAGCAATGGATTTGAGAAAAATTTGACCTTAAGTTCCTTCAAACATACAAAAGTCTTATTTCAAATAAAATACATTTATTAAGATATTCACACAATATTACAAAATTTAAACACCAGTACAAATAACACTTCAGTACCGAGGAAATAATGGCAGTTCCTGCATAATGAAATGTGTTTGGTAATGGAGAGGGAAAATCTCCACATAGCTTACTAATCTAGTTGTGCTTTACAACAAAAACCTATTTGAATGAATAACTTTATTTCAGATTTATCCTGTTACATCTTTTTCAACAATGAAAGCCACAATATCTACAGCAGATTATTTGCCTTTCCCCAGACTCTAGGCCAAAGGGAGGGGGGCTACAGTTAATTTTTGAATCGGAATTTACTTTGATGTTAGTGAAGTCATGTGCTACTGCCTTCACTATCCAACAAATTTCACAATAGTTCATGTCACCAGTTATGTTGTATTGAAAAGACCCTGCCATTTTGTTAGTAAACAACAAAATTCATAATGCAAGAAGTCAATGTGCTTGCCTTTACGTGGCAGATGAATTGTTTTCTTTATTCTGAGCCTTCATTTGTTTCTGACGCATCAAATCAGCATCTCTGTGAAAAATGTTTCAAAATTTCACTTAAAATAATTACACGATTGACAACTCAAAATACTTTATATTTCACTCCATAACCCAACTTTTTGTTAGACTCTTAACATCACAAAATTTACTTTCAAATGACTACTTTCATAATGAAAATATCAGGTTTTTAATTATACCTCTGCTTGCGCTGCTCCAAGGTTAGTCCTTTGTTTGAATCTTTCGCTTGTTGCCCTTTCTTTTTATTTTGTTCATTCTGTTTCTTCTGATTTTTCTGGCGAGCTAACTCTCTTTGATTTCCCCCTAAAAATATTCGAAATTTTTGCAGGTTAATACACGCATCTGTGTCAAAGAACTAAAATTAATTAAAAAAATTATGCCCAATAAACTATTTAATCTTCTGTGATTGTTTACACACTAAATGTTCAACAAAACACGTATGTTGTAACATTTAGTTCCATTTAAAAGGAACGAAAGCCTAACGGAATATGTTGTTTTGATGTTGACTATGACGGTAGTGAAGTTTCCGAGTAATCGTTTCTAATCAGCCAAAAGTTATCTTAATCATTACAAAAATTTATATCGTATTATCTCATTAGGAACAATTCCAACTGACAAGGATATGAGAAATTCGGGAAATGTTAGCATCAACGTCAAAACTTCCAACAAACGACTAGTACGATAAAAATGCTTAAATAATCACAAACAACTTTAAATACATTTATAAAAATACTTACGAGTCATTGATATGTCAGTCTTGGACACCAATTGTCAAGTACTGAGATCAATGCGGGGAAAACCGCAACTTTTAGTTGTAACCCACTTGCAGCAACGGAGAGAAACAACAGAATAACACCTTTTCCTGATAGGTAGTACGCAAAGTCGTAGACCTTTTCAGGGAGAATACGAGAACATTCTACCACGGAACATACATAAGTTGGGAAGTCTGTCAAACTTGATTTTTATTGAATTAAAATATTTAATATTTTTTCACAATAATTTCGAATTAATTGGACTAATTACAAAAAGTTTGTTAAACCACATGGCCAAGTCTTGAGAAATAAAACAAACGAAACACAACAATCACATACGAAGATTGCGTCACTTGCAAGGTAGACAGTAATTTGTCGACGTAAGCGCGAAATGGATAAGGAACGTAGCTAGCAGTCTAAAGTACGTCGACAATAAATTACCAGCATTTTACGCATTTTTTATTTAATAATTTTCCTTCACATGGGGTTGTTCACCTTTAGGGTAGAATATATCAGTTTTCACTATTTCATTAATAAACTTTTGTCTGCTTAAAATAATTTATTACTCATATAAAAATACCAGCAGTACGTATCTAAATCCACTAAAGAAAAACAAATTATAGGCAAAATATACTTAATACAATGTCATGTGTTGTACCAACTCAGAATATCACAAATCTGAATGCACCAGAATAGTATCAAATCAACACCACTCATTACAGTAACTACAACTCTCAAAACATGAATAGTTCCAATACCAAAACTATAATGCAACAAATTAACACTGGAATCTTGCAACAATAAAATAGATGTAATACTGAACATGTATGAGTTTTTTTTTTTTCTCCCTTTCCTTTTGGACCAATTTCATGGATTTACAAATTCAATTATTTTAGCAAATTACCACAGTTTAGTACCAAACCAACACTAACATCACGTTCTCCGATTCATTCTTTTCTTGAACTCATCATAAACAATCCAATTTCTTACTAATTACTGATAATTTATTACTTCAACTTTAATAATCTTTTAATAAATTTAACTTGTGCTGTGATTTTGTTTTAATTCAATGGAACAGTACAAAAAATATTAATTCTTAAACATTCTAAAATTGTATTTAACAATATTGAAGTAAAAACAATTGGAACATTCCTATATACAAATTATCGATTGCAAAAAGAAAAAAATGAGCAAATACAAAACATCTAAATAAAAAGTAACTTCAACTTGAACTTAACAAGATCTAAGAGAAATAACATAATCATCAACTTTTTCTCCACTTGGTAAAATTTATTTCCAATTATCATTGAACCTACATTAACCATAGAAACAAAAATTTTAACAAAGAAATTAACTGAAAGGGAAAATGTAGGTGGGTTTCTTAAGAAATTAAACATTAAGATACACACTAATGCATCACACTATTGACAAAGAATCAAAATGCCCAAGTTGATTATGTGGTAAATAGAACACACCAAAGCCATTTCAGAGAGAAAAACTTTTGTTCATACAAAAATGTTCTCAGATCAACTCCCTTCTATCAGCAGCTCTCAAACAGACTGACATGCGGTCACTAATTAAATTTATCCAGAGGGATCTGAAAACTTTAAAGCTATTGCATAATTTTCTACTCATGTGGGACTTCAGTGTGAAGCAGCGCAGATTATGTGGAATAAAATATTTATAATTTCTAAGATTTCAGATAAATTTTCCTCCAGTAGACACATTAACTACAGAATCTTAAGCTTACCATCTATTACATGCATGTTTACAAATATATCACAGATAACGTACGCATGTTAATTCATAATAATAAACATACAATGATCATCTGTAAAGATTTGAACATTTGGAACATGAAGCCTTTAAATTTTAAACTGCTTTATAACTCCCCCTAAAATGATTTTTTAGTGGTGCAAAACACACCTCACTATTCCTATCAAATATAATTTTATGAATCCTCAACTTATAACATCGATCTCATACTTCAAGGGATATTAAAGTAATTTAGAATTGCATGAAATGACCTCAAGTCAGTTTAATGCTAGAGTTCCTTCAGCTTTATTGAGCCACATGTCAATTATTCAAGACCCATTCCTATGTTGATTTATTACATTTACAAAAATTGAGAAGTAAACATTTTTGGCAATGCCAAAAACCACAGTTTTAACACCTCAGAAAACAATATAAGAACCTATTTAAATGTTAATTCTACGATCAGTACGTAATGGGATGCGGAGCAATGTTGGATCTTCACATTTAACTGTCCTTTTTCAAAAATTCTTGGGTTGCTAAGCCTGCAGCTGTAAAAAAATAAATAAATAAATAAATAAAAAACACACATTATTTAATGATTATAAGTACTACAAAATGATTTAAATTAAATTTTAACACTGATCAATTATGAAATTTCATATTTAGTCCACTTCTAAATAGCCAAGGTCTTTCTTTTCTTTTTATTTCTTAATCATTACCAAACACAAACAATTGCAAAGAGAAAAAATTGCTATTAGAATTACTGTTGACAACTGCTAGAAAAATGTTAATTGAAATTTTATTCTAGTTCAGGGCTGCTCTAGGCCCACTTTACAGTGCTTATTCGCAAGCAAACAATTTGGGCTGCTGCTTGTTAAGTGAGTCTGAGAGGAGGGGAAAGGTGGTGGTCGTGCTCATATTGCCAATAGAGGGGAAATGACGGGAAAGGAGGCAAGTTTAGTGAAATGGAGTTAGAACAGGGGCCAGTGCTCCTTGTGCCCAAAGGCATTCTAGTACTAAATGTTTCATTTGAGAAGCCCTGGTTTAGTCCAGACATCAACTCTAGCTGTTAATGTTCTCGACCTAACAAAGCGCACAAATCAGATAATCGGTAACCCCACCTCCCTTTTCCAATTTTCATGGAACCTTTGGGAAAAAGGTGTAAATTGCGGGAAGTGTAAATAAAGGGAAATGATTATTTTCTCTGAAACTGAGGGCAGTAGATTATTTTTAGATACATACCTAACCTATATTCAATATTAGATACATAATAAACAATATTACAAAGTCAAATTGAAATTGACAGAAATTTACAACATTGGAAACTGAAGCTTAGTGAATTTTAAACTGTGCTCGCAACATTTCAAGTCCCTGCCATCCACTGGATAGTAGCTTTTGATGATGCAACAATATGCCCATTGTTGGATAAGGGGGAGGGGATAGTATTTCTACTGTAAGAAAAAAATATTAAGTTTACATTTTCCCAACTCAATAAAATGTTATTTTTTGGCAGTATGTAATGATTTCCAACTAGTAATTTTTTTAAAATTTATTTATGAGATAATACAAAGAAGGTTCATGAAACTAATTTACACTTAAAACACACGGAGAATTCCATACTTTGATGTTTGAGCTATTAAGGGTGGGAAAAAATTACGTTTATTTTAGAACGAGTGAGAGTGAAATTGTGACGGAGGATGATGTAAAATAAACAAATGATCGCAGGGCTACCTCTCTTAGGCCCGTGTCACATTAGGGTTGCATTGACGCGCGTCACCTAACGATGACGTCAGCTACACACGACGTCAGCTGGTACACGTGTCACATCACGCACGTCGTAGATTATCCACGATCTTATGCGAAACTGCACACGAAGGCTCTTGACGACGTCCGTTGTGCCCGCACCTTAAGCTACAGCGTAAGATAAAAGTGCGTTTTCTCGCTTTCCACGCGCGATGCCCGCTAGACGACGAGTGTTGTTAACAACGCACGTCGCCAAGAGCGTTTGTATGTCGTTTCACATAAGAGTGTGAAGTGAGAACCACGCACGATAAGTGAATCGCGTGCGCAGGCATCGAAGCAGCAGGCGTCGTCAGTGGTGGGTGACGTGCGTCAACTTCTACCAATGCACGTTGGTAATTTTTACCACCTTTTTAAATATCTCTGCAATGTCATGAACTGAAAATTTGTATAGGCCTAGCTGCTCAATAATGATTGTCTCTGTATTTAAATCTTCTAGTCTTCTCTCTATAATATAGCACCATTTCAAGTGTCTTTCCGATATGGCCATTTTTGACGCGACAAGATGGGACATTTCACACAACAGGCACTGTTGCTGCAACGTGAAGTGCATTACAGATGGTGTGGCAAGCAATTTTAAATTGCGGGAAAATTAAAGTTATACTATCGTAAAGCGGGGAATTTATAACATTATAAATACACGAAAACTGATGGAACCGACAAGAAATGATTGCAAATGCCGGGAAAACGTAAATTGCGGAAACGTAAAATGGTGTTTAACTGTAATTGCTAGTGTCCCTCATGGATCAATTTTAGAACTAGTTATTTTGTATCTGAATATTTGTGTAAGAGTTCTGCCAGAAGATTCAATAGACTCATATGCTGACCCAATTGTCATACTAGTTCAGAGAAACGTTTGGAAGGATACAGAGAAAAGTATGATGGTTATCTAAATATACATCATCGAATACAACCTTTCCTAGACATTTAAAAATTTACCTTCAGTCCTTTGGTACATACTTGCGTAATGGTGACTGATACTTAGGGTTACATTTTGATTGTCATACAAGGGACACATGGAGTATGATAAAAGAAGAAATCACCATTTACGATTCGCCTTTCTAAGCTAGGTAAAATAAAGCACTCAAAAACTTAAATGGACAATACATTACTCTTAAGTTCCTCTTTCATACCATTTGCAATTATTTCACACTTGCTTGGAGAGAAATATATGGCAATTTAATACACAATTTGCAAATTTACAAAAGAGAATCTTAAAAATAATGTTGAAAAATATAATTATTGTTAACAGACCTCTAGATTTTAGACAATCATACTAACTTTCTTTTCAAGTGTTAAATATATCTCTTTGAAATAAAGAACTAATATTACAGGAATAAAAGCAAAAATTTGCCAAAAATTAAAAAGAAAGTCAGAAATGAAAAAATGCAATAAGAATTAATAATTATTTTCCACAAGCTCAAAAATACTGAACAATATACTAGAACAGGGGTGTCCAACTTGCAAGACCTCAAGGGCCACAACTAACACCTTTAATATGGATGTGGGCAATATTTTCATCACTTGGGCGATTCACACCTGACTTCAGTACTCTGGATACAGGCAGTTTGCTTGGCTGCTACGAAACAGGAGGGGCACAGTAAGGGATATCAGGCTGTAGCGCAGTGAACATATGAATGAATATGAATAGCGCAGTGGAACATATTGGGATGATTTTGAATTTCTGATTTTAATAGAATTTTATAACAGGGTAGCCACTCATTTTCTCAAAATTTCCTTGATTGTTCCTGGTTTTCCAGAGCATTCAAAAAATGGCAACTGATAAGATTAGTAGTTTTTCACACTGAAGAAAATATTAAAGCACGCCTGAAACAAATTTGATCTCTGATTTCGCAGCGATAAAGTACAAATTTTAAAAAAACTCAACATATACAAATTTAGCAAAAAATAATGGTATTATTATTATTATTATTATTATTATTATTATTATTATTATTATTATTATTATTATTATTATTTATTTTTAGGAATAATATCTAGTTTTATAACCATCAAAAAATTTCCTGACTTGTAACAGGTCTTCTACAAATTCCCCAATTTTTCCTTACTTTTCTACAGCAATGCAATACTCAGATTTTCCAGAAAGTTGCCACCCTCTTAAATGTATATGTATTGTTACTACTGTCACATGATCTTCATGAAATAATAAAATATAATCTAAAATTTAGCAGAAAATAAGTTGTTTTTACCTTTATATGCTGTTGATTTAACTGCAACAAAGAAAATGCACGAGTAAGAATACATCATATACTAGAAAAAAATTAGTAAATGCACTTCTGGAAAAAATTAAGAAACGTACATAAAAATAAACAACTGGTGCTACAGAACGGCACTAACTTCCTGGTAGTGGTTAGTTTCCTATTTTCTGTGACATCTAAAGAACTAGCGCAACTTCTCACAGTACCCACCACTGCTCTTTAGAAGTGGTGAACAGCATCTTGTTACACCATTAACATCAGGTGGACCTGTATCCTTACATATTTCTCCATGGTACCCCTTCGTAACTACCTAAATGCTTGTAAAATTGTTCTTGTGCAAGGTTTGTGCCCCCCCCCCTCTATGGCGTAAGGAAATTCTTACACAATGCCCCTCATTCACTTTGAATACAACTGAAATTATTTGTCTTACTGTAGTTACAAAAGCTCAGTCTCAGTGTCCGCGTTCTTTGACTCGTCTGCCCCCTACCCCCTTCCTCAAGAGGCCGAGTCACTTGATCATAGTCATTGTAAACTTGTTACAATTTTGAAATGCAATAATTTGAAAAATGATGATTTGCATTTGGATGGCGCACCTTGGTGGTGCCACCAAGTGACCCTGTATGAAGGTGGCCTAAATAGAAAAGTTCTTTGGCGCATCCAAGTGGCCTTGTGTGAAAGCTGCTTTTTAGAACTGCTCTGCTGGCAAGCATACGTGCATCCGCACTGCCGGTGGCAGTAGAGCGCCACTAAGTCATTGTGCTGTTATGAAGCAAAAACTCTCAAATAAGCCAACGCTTTGCCAGCACTATTTTGGAAGCACTGCTGAGTTCTTCCATGTGAAGGGACCCTAATGACGAAGGCCCCCTTCATACAGCGCCAGCAGAACCCAGTTCTAAATTGCAGCCCTTATACCAGACCTTTCAGGTGTGCTGATGTTGACTGCCTTGCGGCCACCAGCAGAGTATACTGCTATTTTCGTGACCCTGCCCCTGCCAAGTACCAGCTAATCAGGAGCTTGAACATCACCATAGTGACGTTTCAGCTCCTGATTGGATGAATCCGCCATTGCCCAAAGCAACAAAACTTCAAATCTCCTTTCCAACCATGCAGGTACCGGGCCTTTTTTGTTTAATGCATAGACTTCTACTCCCGTCTTGGAAAAATAACACAATATGAGACTATATTGTTTCAATGCCATAGAATATTTTAATATACCTTCACAACTTCCAGAAGCACATTTGACAGGAGGGAAAACTTATTACCATACAAGTGTGATGCTCTATACAACTATGTGGTACAATGTTAAACATAAAATGCTATATACAAATACAATTATAATTACTGGGTGAATCCATTTCAAGTATTTCAGAATTAAATACTTCACTATCTCTGAAAAATACTTCTTACTTAGTACATAAATTACTGTACATTTTTGTTGTACAAAATCTTTTAGATTTTCTAAATTACTCTTAGCACTGGATTGTTATAGCTTTTTAAATAAAAATGCATTCGATTGGACTACAAAGTGTTAACCACGTACCAAAAACGTTTTCATTCAGGTAAAATCAGCAGTCAAAACTATCAAATGCGAATGAACAAATTTCAATTTTTGAAGAGTACTTTTACAAAGAAGTAATAGTCACAGCCGTAATTTTTTCTGTGCTCGTAAACACAACAGTATAGTGATGAAAGAACGTAGAAAAAGAAACTATTTTTACTTCATTTACAATTTTTAAAGCTACCTTGTGCTAAATCTCAAAGATGGAATTTATACTGCAGAATTTTATCATAGCAATCTTTCACTAGTACAAACTTAATTTTTTTATCTGATCCAACAGAAGTATTACAGTTAAAATTTGGTGGGGGGAGAGAAAGAAAAAATCCAAAATTACAATTTTCAGGAGAGTAATATTTGTGTGATAAGCTAGTTCGTATCACTGATATTTTACAGAAAGTAACTACACTGTTGTGTTTGTTGTGAAATTAAAGCTGCGACTATTTCTTTACGAAATTACTCTGCAAAATTAGAAAAAAATACAACAACATATTACGTAGGTAAACTAAATTTTGATTTGTAGGCCTCGGTACACTGAATCCAATGCTCTAGATTTAAAAAGCTACAAGAAACTTCGATTCTTTAAGAACGTGAAAACATTGCACACGAAATAGGCGAATAAAAAAGCTTGGATGACCTGTCCTTTTGGAATGGCAAATGTATGCTCTACGCAAATATGGGAATGCAGAACAGAATAATTATTTTATTTATTGATAAGTGCACTGCTCATCCAAAGCAAATTAACCCTTCCGCGTGGGGAGCAGAACGGCCGCCGCGTCATCGACTTGCGGACAAAGTGAGAGGGTGCGGTCTACCTGGGCGCGGCGGCCGGGTAGCGGCCGGGCGAACCCTGCCGCGGGAGAGTTTCACAGTGGGCAGCGCGGGCAGCAAGACTCATTCAGCCGGGCACATGATGTTAACTTTTGCTATTTAAAATATTTGTTTGGGCAAAAATGATAAAATAACAGAATATAAATAAGCACTATTTACACAATATAAAACATAAAATACATTTATTTCCAATCCCAGATTAGTAAACTACAGAAATAGGCAATTTTTCTACATAATAAAATTATATATACAATTATTGCTAATCTAACTACACAACTTATGTACACAATTACAAAATGAATTTAGTCAATAATTTTCTTTTGTGTGGTATTCTCTGAAGCAATTCTCCACACACAATCCCACTTTACAGTCAGGACACCAGTAGCAAGGTTCGCGTCTTTTACCCTTGCTCTGGCAAACAACACATCTTTTCTGCGGTCTCGCTTTATTGCTTACAGGAGGAATTTTCTCTATGAAGTGTCTGCCAGTAAGACGCTCAACATTGTTTTGTAATGGAGTTGGTCCTTTCTTTCTCTCGGTAGAATGTTTGAGAAATAATTTCTCTACCAGATCCACACGGAATTTAAGTGTGTCAATTTTTGAATTGGGATTGTTTGCTTTCCAAATTATTAAAGAATTTAAAACTGTTACGTTCAGTAATCTTTTGAACATTTTTATGTTCCATTTTTTGGTCTTCTTCCTTTCCATTAAATATGTTTGCAAATACTGATCTTTTAAGTCTACTCCTCCCATGGACTTATTGTAATCAATTACACAAACAGGCTTCTGAACATCTCCTTTCGATTTGGTTTTAACCGTTTTAAAATCATTTTTGTGGTAAGTGCTTATCATCGTGACAGGTTTTTTTGTCCATCCATTTTATTAATGATACAGAACCCGAACACTGAGCAACATGTTCACCGCGTTTCAACTTCTTATCTTTCACGTATTTGGGAACATTCTTTCTGTTTAAACGAAGTGTTCCCACACAATCAGTGCGGTGGTTTTTTAATGTTGCAGCTAACGTCGGGGAATTGTAGTAATTGTCCATCCACAATGTATGCCCCTTGTTTAGCAACGGGGAAACTAACTGCATCACAATTTCACTGGTTTTGTTGACATATTTTAGAGTCGTAATTGAGGTTGTGTCACTTTCTTTCCCTGTATAAACAATCAAAGACCACAAATAGCCAGTAGCAGATTTGCACAATTCAAAAGTTTTAATTCCAAACTTCGCAGCTTTTAGAGGAATGTACTGCTTAAATGATAAGCGGCCCTTCCACAAAGTTAAACTTTCATCAATGGAAATATTCTGCCCTGGCAAATAGTACTTTTTAAATTTGTCATTTAAATGTTGCAGAACAGGGTAAATTTTAAAAAGTTTTTTCAGTCCTTCAAAAGAGCTTCTTTTATTGTTGTCAACAAAACGCAGAAACCTACAAATCGATTCGAAACGGTCCAATGACATCACCAATGAAAATATAGGAGTACTTACGATGGAGTTCCTCAAAAAATAGGATCGAATTGTTGGCTTTTGTACAATTCCCATTAGCATAAACTCCCATTAGCACTCTCTCACTCTTGAACGAAATGGAAAAAGCATTCCTCGATTCACCATTAACTGTTCAGCGTAACGATTCGTCTCACATGCAATATTGAGATTAATTCTGCATCAAAAAACAGCTTGAACAACGATAAAATATTAACTGTGAATTGAGCTTCATTTTGTGGTCCATGTTCACTCATAAATGTTTCTCTCTTGCCAGAATAATTGTTCATGTCTCCCCACGTAAACACATTTGAAATATGATTAGTGCTAGTATCACATGTCACATCCAAATCGTCTTCGTCTTCGAACACAGCATCGGAATCACTAGAACTGTCTGTATCACTGGAGTCATCGTCACTCTCTAACAAAAGCTCTTCCTCAATTGCTGCATCTGACAAAACAATTTGATTGGACATTCTACACCTCGGGCCCACTGTGTACGGGAACAAAATTAAACGATTTACACACTTAAAAGTAATAATAATATAACAAAATATTATTAAAACTGTCTTCAAGGGCTAGCTTCTGAATATTTGGGTACTAGCGATAACACTGTATAAACGAAGCGCGAGCAACAACGGTTGTAATAGAACTAAACAAACTTTCCGTGTTGGACACGGCAAACCGCAAATGAAAGGAAGAACCTAAAAGCGTTCTTACACATCATCCCGCGACAGAAGGAAAAGGCCCTTCGCGTACCTGCCACGGCACCCCAAAATAGATGTGAAAGGACTGGTGCGTTCAGGACACGGCATCCCAAGCGGAAGGGTTAACTTGAGAAATATTAGAATTAAATTCTTGCCAGCAAACTGCACTAGCAAGCTGAAGCCAATGGTTTGAGGAATAACCCATGCTTTCAAGACCTACTACAGAAAAAATATTGTACAGATTATTAGGTTTGATGGAGGCAGGAAAGAACTCAATATTGCAAAGGCATGGAAAGATTTAAAACAGTCCACTATCTGCAATAGCTTTAGAAAAGCTGGCTTCATCCAAACACATAAGGAAGATGTAAGTGAAGAAGAGAAAAGAGATAAGTGTTCTTTTTTCTGCGTGGGAGAAGTTGAAAATTAATTAAGTTAAAGATTTCCTCCATTTTGATTATGAACTTGAGAATGTGCAAACAGTGTCTGTGGAAAGTATGATCGATTCAGTTCAGAGAGAAAACTACAGTGAAAGAAGCAGTAGTGATTTTGATGATAATGACAATGATGGCGAGTCATGTGCTTGCTTGTGCAAAAGTAGTTTGTGAAATAAACACAATAAAATAAATATATTTCTTCAGCAGATTGTAACTAATAGTTTTATGCTTGATGTGTGGAAAACGCAAGAAGTATAAAAAAATACTGATTATAAATACTAGTAATAAAAGGGGTTTGTATTTTTTTTTTAATTTTATTTATTTATTTATTTTTATTTTTATGTGCCAAAGTATTTCCATTTGTTTACATTGTCCTGCAATTTAAACAACTTTTTTTGGTCCTTTGAGAAGTGTAAAAGAGGGGTTCTGTATGTAAATGTAAACATAAAATTGAGGCTTTTGCTTCTCATCTCTTGATCTTTCTGATAAATATTCCCAAAAGAAATGGGAGAGAAACAATTAACAATACATCCTAACAACTTCATGATTTTCCCCAGCAATACAAGCATCCCAGATTTTCTCATAATACTGAGTTTTCGTAAATGACGGTCACCCTCAAAATCATTACTAGTGCTCAACAATCTTAACCGAGAGCTGACAAGGGCTATCAATGCTCTCTTCGTAAGTTGATAAAGACAATCTCATACCTGTATCTGCAAGATCCAGAACATTGTCAACTTGTTGCTGATGTCGCAAAAATCTTGGGCGTATTAGACGATGGTAAATAACCAATGAGCCATTACTATCCAGTGGTACAAAGCACCAAATGTAGAACAAACACTAAAAAAGTGAAAAAATGTATATCATTGCAAGAACATAATGAAATGATTAAAAAAATATTACTGTATTGCTAAAAATAATAATTAAGGTTGAACTACAAAATGTGCCTGGCTACAGGCCACTTAGTCAGGTGGGAAAGAAGGGCATATTTACATAGGCCTTATGGAAAAATTAATTGATTCCACAAAAACTGGCCATCAATGGAGATGACCAGTTAATCAACATTAAAGATTCAATACCTGATAACTTTTAAACCATGTACATTGGCATACAAATCTATGTATTTCAGACCCAGTTCTTAATCTCATCCTTAAAACAATATTTTGTGCATGTTAGAATCATTTGTAATCCATCGACATTTCTCATGATTTCCTGCTTTTTAAAATGCTAAGAATATCAACTTTTTTTGAGCAAGAGAGTAATGTAGTTTCCAAAGCTTCCCAAAGACTCCAGGAGATGATATTATGCAGTATTGTGAACTTTTTATCACTTAAAATAGATGCGCATTTATGTTCTCCAGTACTCCTCTGGATCCATTACTGCCCCAAAAGCTATTTATACCAAAATATAAGAACACACAATAAAACAAAGAAATGGATAAGGCCTATGAATTACAGTCCACTAATTTAAGCCAAATCCTGAAAAACAGAAACCTCAAATTCATTCCATATTTTTTTTCCTTCCTTTAACCACCCTCCTGTTTCATCACACCATTACGACAGAAATTAGTCCTTTCCTCCATGTACCTGTCACCAATAATCATCATTGTTCTACATGTTCAATATGGTGTGAAAATAAGTAACCACTTTATTCTTGAAGTTTAACTCCTACCTTCAATGATAAAAATGTTCACATTGAGCACTGAAACTAAACTCTCATATACCAATATTTTAGAAAGTAGTACTGGCAACAATTAATCAAAAATATTAATATTAGATTAATTGGAATTATATTATTGATTAATTGAATGCTTTTTGTTCCATTAGATAATTCAAAGAAACCATGAAACAATCAAGATTTTAACTTCTTTTTAATTCAATTGACTTCACAATTTATTAAATTTACAAAATACACATAAGAATAGCATTTAAAATAAAGTTAAATAACACATTTAAATTCATTGCAAACTCCTTCCTTGTTGAGAGAATTGTCAGTCAAGGAGGTTGATTTGCAGTAATGCCATAATTCAAAGCATTTTTTCTCTTTGTACAATGTTCAAAAAAACCAAAGGAATATTTCTCCTTTTTTACCATAATTCACACTGTTTCAATACCGTGTTATAAACAATGGGGATAAAAGCATTCATGATAATAATTTTATTTTTATTTATACTGTTAAAAAAGATGGTTTTACATTAATTTTTTCACACTCAACATTACTCTCCTTTATGTGTAGAATATAATAGTAAAATGTTTTGCTACCCTAATTTAAAATAGCTCTTATTTGTTACTTTTCAGCTAATTGATCAAAATTAGTTTCTCTTTATTATTAATCAAATACAATTAATTGTAATAGTTAAGCAACATAATCCTAGAGCAGGGGTTCTTAGACGATAGTACCCAAAGGCAATTCAAGTGGTACACAAGCTAGTACAAGGAAAAACCTTAATTTGAAGTTGGTAATCTAAAGTTTAAAAGGATTTTCAAAATTAGTGGCAATGAACAGCCAACTCTATACTGCAAGTCTGAATTTGCACAAATATATGTAGTTATAACTGAAGTTCCCTCGATTTCAGCTGTGTCAAATCAAAAATTATACTTTTTATTTCAACTCTGACACCAAATGCAAGGTATTTTGGATGGCCTTCAAAATGCCAAAGCCAGACATTTGGAGATCACAGCTTTCTTTAGTGTGTTATTTGAAACAAAAATATCTGCATTACTGGCATTTTTTAAGGTTTGTTTGCCAAAGTCTGTAAATTTTAAGAGGTTTTTGGACTTTCTCAGTCTGTCAGACTGGGAACCTCCATTTTCCAATATGCTAAATTAGCCTTTAATGGAAGAAAACAATAATCCTCTACTTTCCATAATAATTCCATCTTAAACTATTCATATAGTTCTTGTAGACCTATTCAAAACAATGCTTATAAAAGGCACATCTAATTATAAGAAAGCACATGAGAATCTGCGAAATTTTCTCATGACAATATCAACCAAAGTAATTTTTCCACAACAGAACTCTGCATTTGCATTATATTCAACTATATTACAGATACATTTGAAGTTTACAGATAGTTTCAGGTGCCATCTGTAAACTTGGAATTCCATTCCTAGCAAAAGAATGAGGTTTAAAAAAAGTTATTTTTAAAAATGCATCAAACAATTTGCCATTTCTCTTAAAAAATCATGTCAATTCAATGAAAACATTACATTTCTTACCTTAAATAGCCAATAAAATGGGATCCAATAAAGCAAGATATCTGAAAAGTACTCAAATGTTGAGAAGAAAGCAAACACAACCCAGTAAGTCAACCATTTAACATCATCATCCTTAGCAGGTGTTTCAAGTGCTTTCATTGATCGGTATGCAGGATACATGAATCCAACAACATTACTTATCAGCTGGCCAGCATAGCCAAAAACCAAGTATAAAGCCATAAAGACCACAAAGCCTGAAAGAAATTCAAAAATGATAACAACTCAATACAATTCCAAAAGGAACAATAGACAAATGATTTCAAGTAACCTTACCCAAAAATAGATACAGCCTGTTCACTCCTGTTTTGTTTTCTGCCCAAGCCATTACGGGAGTCCATTGATATTCCGGATTGTGAAGTGCCTCATTCAATGATTCCTTCAAGGCGGCAATTCGCGACGTCATGCTCGCATTTTGATTCTGCTCCTGAAATTTTAACAAATCATTCGAAACAAATTACTTACACTGCTAAAAGTCTGGAAACAATCAACACTACTACTTCTGCGAACAAACCTTCATATTCATTGTTGCAAGTTCTTGACCACCAGCTGATAACAGTTCGTCGCAAACTGACCAGAAAACACGCCTTCAGTGGTCGAGCGATCGGCCGGCGGGCACAGGCAACCAACAGTACCAACTATAATTTTCAAACAGTTAATTTACTTTAAACACAGTGCATGGACTTCCCCATTAAGCGACAATAGAATTTTCTATTTCAATCAAATTCTCAGTGCTAGATATGATGAAAAGGGACACAACATATTAATTTTAAAGAATATCCAAACGGAAGTGGAATGACATAACTGTACGATGGTGGTGACGTTTTCGAAATTGCGGAAAGCGGGATCACTGCAATTATGGGCGTCAACGAAACAAAAGAAGAACACTTCAAATATTAAATATTAAAACTAAGTGGCTAAATTCTAATTCATTTATTCAACATTATTTCATGTATTTTAAGTAGATATTTTTTCATGCGTGTTTATTTCCGTTTTAAACTCATCTTAAATTCAAACATTGTTTTGCAAGAATCTTTTTCCAGAAAATAAATATTCCACTTGGCGCCAAGTGAAATTTCAGAAATACTTCACTTTATTGTTTTATATATGTACTAAGAATTAAAATAACATTTCAAATACAATAAGGAAAGACATTGGATATAGTCCCATCCAGCAATCGATATTACTCATGATCATGGCTTGAAATTCAAGCGCATCACATCATTCTACTTACACGTCAAACACTTGGTTGCCGAGTTGAGTTTACCGTATTCTTAATGATAAAACAAAACTTCCGTTGGCACACTTTCTATCTTCATGCCACGTATTGTCCCATAATCTATGTAGTGACAAAAGTATGTTATTTACAAACAATTGGCTGTCGCTTCCGTGAAGAAGAGTTGAGTTTCCGCAGATTATTCTCACTTCATTGTTTCCTTCCTTTATGAAAACTTAAGACAAATATTTTATTTAATCACAATTTAAACAAAAACAATGTAGTGATGTAGTGTAGTACTAATAGGTTGTGTCTTGGCAAATATTGTTCTAGCAAAATTTTACGAAGAATTCTCAGCTTATTTTTCTTCGGAAAATAAAGATTAATTTCTTAGAAATTGTCTGTATCACTGATGATCGCAACTACTGAACTTTTTCGTCATTTCAACAAAAATGGTCTTCTCTGGTGAACAAAAAGGAAAGAAAGAATGAGAGACCACGTTTGAAATGGTTCAAAGATTTGGAAATGGACTTCTAAACAGAGGGATTAGAGACGAAAGGTAACTAGGGATACCAGATACCCAAAACAGAAATAGAATACATACCTTATATTTAATAGGAAAAAGTACGTTTCGTCACTTGTCAGGAAAGGCAACCTGTTAATTTACATTTTATGATTATTATATATTTCCAATAATGTAGTCCATTGCTCTTTCCATGTCAAATCTAATTTTGGAGAAGGCCATCTTGAATTTTGATGAAATTTTGTACGTTGAATTCCACATACGTCAAAGGGACGCTTCTGAAAGATTGTAGCTTCACATTTGAAATAGTTGTGTATGCTGCAGGAAAAAAACGGCGAATTTTCGACATAAAAACTCTTTATTACCGGGCCCTGGTAAGGAAAAAGTGTATAAATCCAGTTACTAGATTTAGAAAAATAATCCATGGTGTAGCCAGAATCCTTGTTTTGTAGATCCTTGATACCGAAAAATCGATTGACGGAAAAACGTCAGTCCGTCCATCTGTCTGTGCACAAAATACTGATCAGCCGATTTTCTCCAAAACTGACATTTCACATTCGATCTGGCTGCGTCACGGTCCCTTGTATATGAAACCGATATTTTCATTTTGAGAGGTGCTTTACATGAATGAAGCCCCTGGGATATTTTCAAAAACCAAAAAGGCACCAAATTGGTTATTAAATTTTGTCGGATTGCGTAATAAACGCTTGACAGAATGGTGAAGGTTTGATTTTCATTAAAATCACTTATTTTTTGAGAATTGAAAAAGTTCAAAATTTTTTCGGCGTCTTCCTACAACTAAAATATTATTGATAGATATTTTATTCTTCAAGGAATCTGTTCCTTAAAGACAGGTTTTGAAATAAGGTTGTGTACAAATTTGCGATTATCTTAGTACTTTTCGCGAATTTAGGCGAGAAATAAAGGTAATTTTTAATTTTGTTCAAACATTTTTTTCTCAAAAACGGAACCAACTAATTTTATTAAATTTTGAGCTCGAGTAGCGTATAAGACGCTTAAAAGAATATTGCAGGTATCATGTTCGTTGAAAATCCTGAGTTTTGAAAATTGCAAAATTTCAACATTTTTCGGCGTCTTCCTACAACTACAATTATGAAGATAAACATAGTTTTCATAATGAAATGCGTTCATAAAAAACGGATCTACAAATAAGGCACCTTCTGCCGTGAAACAATTTTTCGGTGTACTGACAAAACGTGGATTCTGACTACCGAACGTAGTAGAGAAATTAATTTAATACCGTAAACACGGGATACTTGGAATTTTTCAATTCTTTCATAGTTTTTTCTTTACTAATCCATGACAAACTAAAGAAATAAGTTTGAATTTTTTTCTATACGCTAACGGCTTAATGTAAAATGGTCGTAAGTAGTTTGATAATACACAGGATGTTTGGAGAGGAAACGTCGAAACTTTGAAAATTATCTTTAAAGACAATTTTAAGCATATTTTGTCCCATAAACTACGTGATATTCCGAATAGTTGAGCCGCAATAAGCATTCAAAAGTTGTTTTGGGAAATGCTTGCTAGGCAAAAATTTGCATTGTAAAAGCTTAGAAACACCCCAGAAACTTGTAAAATTATTTATTATTTACAAAAGAAATGAATATATTTGTTCGGAAAGAAAAATTAACAAAGAAATAAAAAAAGTCCAATTTACACAATTCAACTGCTTTTTAATATCTCGGTATAAGTGGCTTCAACCACTGAAACCATTTTTTTCGCGTGGGTTCAAGTAGTACCCTAAAGGTCTAAATTGCCCGTGATGACGGTACCTTTAGGAACAAGAAAAATCTTTTTCGGTATCAAGGCACGCAAAATGAGTTTGTTTGGTCGAAAAGTCGCACTTTTCGACTGAATCATTGCATAGCGTTCTCTATACTACCTAGTAACATGCGAGAAAGTAAAACTATTGGCTATTGGGGAAACCTTTGTCAAAGAATTTCTAAATTCTCGATTCAGAACGCTAGCACTATCTCTGTGATAAGATGTAACAGGTCGATTTCTCTATGATTTGCAATGTTTTTCGTAATCCCCCGCCATAGGGGCGGTTCCAGCCGATCATTTTTTTGGGGGGGGGGGGGTATCATAGAGTTTTGTTTAACAATGAACATGTTTGTTATTAAATTGTATATTTTTGTAGTATATATGAAACTCTACAATAATATTTTTAATAATTACATACTTCTAAATAAATTTTAGCAAATAAAAAAGGTAACAAACATTTTTCTCTAGGTCTTTTGGGTGGTGTCATGCCCCACCCCTGGATGCGCAACTGGCCGACCACGATAACTTAACAGTGGCACGGGGGTGGCGACGATTGGCGGCGCTTCCCACACAAAAACTTTCGCTGGCCGTGTACTGCCTTTGTGGGAGCTTAGTGTGTTTTTATATGCGCACGTTTTCTTGAGCCCTACCTGAATTCAGCATAAATTATAGCAAGGAGCGTTGTTGTCACAATCTGATATCCAAAAATGATCGCTTCCGTGCATTTTGCATTGAAAAACGAGCAACGAATTTAATATAACAGTTCTGTCGACAAAATAATTAAACCACCCTCAATTCTCACTTCTTGTGAAATGAGGGCTCAAGAAAACGCGCGCGGATAATAAAAAAATAGACGCACGGGGGCATTTCTGAGACGATATGTGTATAGGAGGACACACCGCCTTCCGACTGTGGCATCTTAAGCACAAGCACCGGTTGAGGTCGTTCAGGGTATCAGCTGATGTCATTGCAGAGCTTCTGACTGGGAATCCTAAGGTTCGAGTCCCGACCGTGAAGGGATTTTGGACACTAGCTACGTAGCTATGATATTGTAGGGCACTACTAGCTAATATAGGTCGAATTCAGCCGCTGTCTGGAGGAGAATTAGAGTGGCAGGTTGCTCTCATCAGTAGTTTTCCGCAGTTTCTTCGAACAACGCCAGGCGAATGCCATAGCAGTACCCTAACAAACGGTGACGGACTGCGCGCGATCTTCCCCTCCTATTCCTTGTCCTATCCTTACCACTTACACTTACGTGCACTACACTACCTCACACGTCGGGAGCCCGGAGCTTGCCTTGGCTGGGGCGGTCACCAACTGGGGGAGATAGCAGGAGGAGGAAAACCCCGCAAGCCGACACGCAGAACATCATTCAGCGGGGAAAAACTTCACGATAAAACATGCACCACACATACGGACTAACGACCATAACAACTGAAGCGCCTGGAAATATTAAGTTTCAAGAAAACAACCGTTACTTCCAGGATTCTCTACCCAATGGAACCATAGGAGTTGACATGCCCGGAAAGTCAATCAACAGTCGCTTTTTGTGAGTTTCGATGTTCATTAGAGGGTAACAGACAGTTCCCTCGCTTACACTACGGCAATAAGGTATTTAAGGTTTATATTTTGTAAGACGCGCAAGTTGCTAAGAAAATTCTAAAACAAATTATTCATATTTCACAGCAATTTTTTTCAACGATTTCTTTTCAACTTCCTAAGAATTCAATATATTTTCTTCAAAAACTTTACAAAGAAAATTGATAATGCTCTTCAAAACCAAATCTCTGTTCATATAAAGTGTCATCCAAGTTTTGAAATCCCTTTGTAACAGTTATCACAATACTCCTACTGTTTCAAGTTACCAAGTAACTACGTAATTGACACACGTACAGATATTGCACAGGAGATGACAGAGGAATGAATGTACCAAGAAAATTGAAGTCACTGATTACTCACCACCGTTATCACTACTTTCACAACTCAATGAAGTAATCAGGGCGATGGACTGTACACTTTGATACGAGGTGCAAGGTACAGCAACATAGGCAAATTCAAAGGACGAAAAGCAGAATTGATGAAAAGTAGTGAAATTTCTTACAGCGCGACATCACTTAAATGTTTTTAACTTACACTGGAAACATTGAAATCTTGTAACGTCATTTATTATACATATATAACAAATTTTGAGAGCGTTTTACTTTGTTTTGCTACAATCGAGGAAACGCAAATTTGAGAAATTATGGAAGTCGGGTAGTTACACACGTCCCGCCAGATTCTAATTTTATATTTTCATGTACCAAGTATAGGGAAACAATACAGCTGCAGAAAATCTATATCGAGGCTTAGACGGAAGAGCACGTTTTGGAAGTTCCTGTTACTGAAAAAAGTAGTTTTCTTCAACAAGCCTGTCCGTCTTTTCGACTTTTCTAAAAAGATGGTCGAACTTTTTCTTAATTTTTCTCTCTCGAAGAGAGCATACACCTTAAAAAAATGATGCGAGGCAAATTTTAAGGAAAACTCTAAAATTTCAAATTTCCCTCTTTCAAATACATCATCGAAATAATGCATTTTATTTTATCACATACCATTTACGTAGTACAAAAGAATTATACTGCAACAAAAAAGACAGACAAAATTGTATTGTACCGGATACCGTATTCGTACTCATGACGAAAAAATGAATAATTCTTGTACCTATAAGTAGAAAATTACTTTCTGTAACAGACTCTGCAGTCAAAATCCACCTTGTACGAATCCATAATATCTGAATATTGGTTTACAACTTACCGTCTCTGTCCGACAGAGCACAACGCTTAACTAAACCGTTGCCAGGATTTTGATGCACCAAAATTGATATTCCCCGATCGATCTTGTTCATGTCGCGGTCACTTGAATTTGAAACCGATATTTTGATTTTGGGGGATATTATAAATGAAATCAACTACATTTTCATTTAGTTTTTCAAAAATGGCTCCGAATTTTTTTATTTAATTTTACCCCCTTGAATTGAGCAAAGAACGTTTATAAAATGGCGCAGGTCTGATTTGAATTTTCGAAAACTGCAAAAGATTAACATTTTTCGGTGGCATCCTACAATATAGAGTACATATTTTTCCTTAATAAAATATTTCTTCAATATTAGATTTTTAAATGTCAATTTTTTAAAAAAAAATCTAATATGAGTTTTCGCGTATTTTGCGTGAAAAAATGGTAATTTTAATGTCAAGATTTTTTTAAAAAATGGTTCCATTTATTTTCTTTCTTTTTAATCGGATATTGGGAAGTACATTTATAAAAATGGCGCAGGTCCACTTGCACTCTCTAAATTTTCGAAAATTGCAACAGTTGCAAGTAATACAAGAAAGTATGAGCTGTTATAGCACTAGTTTTTTTTTCTCGTATAAGTAGTATAAAGGGTTATGTAATGCTGCGGAAAATCGATGTGAAGATGTCGAAAATACTTGTTTTGGAATATCCAGATACCGAAATTACTTCCTCCTTCATTCCATTTTTTAAATGGGATAGGGTACCATGTATACCGCTCATGTTTTCAATTATTAAAGTAGCTTTTCCAGACAATGGTTTACTAGCAATTTTAATAAATTGTGAACGACAGTTTCTAAGAAAAGTTACATTAATTACAAAGTAAGTACATTTTCGGCAAACGTCATTTGAAAAAATGCTGTACTTGTCACTGCCCTATATACCTGGTCATTTTTCGGCGGAAAATACCAATGCTACCAACGTATGAACATGAGTATGTTTCAAAAACTCATTAACTACCCAATATGCGTTCAAAATTACGAAAAAGAATAGCCATATTTGTACAGTGTCATACATTCAATGTCAAAAAAGGGGGCGTGGCTCATGCGCACTAGGATATTTAAATGGACTTCCAGGTACCCTAAAGAAAAACGTCAATACATTTGGAAAGAGCAAGGTTTGCACTACTTATTTAGCAAAAGAACAATCGATCAATTGACACATTTCATGGTACCCCCTCCCCTTAACATCAGAAACTGTTAAAAACTGTGTGCCGTGCTACGAGGAGTGTTTTCTGTGCAGGTTTTCGAAAATTCTGGGATCCCTATCCTAACTCATATTCAAGTTGAATTCTGACTACAGGTGAAATGAACATTTTTGGCAAGAATTGATAAGAAAAATTCACTCCAGTGTAGTAAAAACAATTCGCAAAGGCAAATCAGGTACAAAGTTTCTTCGTGCTCTTCTTGAAGGAATCGTGAACGATAATTTGAATTACTATAATATCCACAGAACTCTAAAAGACGTGCACAGATAGTGAAGTTAAATTTATGTGCGGAAGCAAAACACGGAACCAGCATTCGAAGTCCAGCTCGAAGGAAACTGCACGAAATACCTAACCGAGATGAGGGTCATTGACCCAGAAGCTGAGGTACAATACTAGTTACAAGTTGATTAGAATTGTATAGTCCAAATGGTATATTCAAAATCATTGTACAAATTAATATTACTTTCTATTTTGATGCTCGGTATTGTCTTTAATTGTATAGTAACATATGCAGTATAAATTATTTTACTTGGCACTTATACTTGTTTATAGAATTTAATCGTTTAATTTCATCTAGCAATGTGTTGTAAAATAATGTACATGTAAGTGAACTTTTTGTAGTGACGGTTGATACTGACACCTGATGAATATGATTACATCAGTTATTATTTTGTATTTATAAATATTTAAGGTGTTCGAGATAGGAATATGCAATGTTCGCGGCCCCCGAAGGTGCTTTTCAATGCGAATGTTCACGAAGGAGCAGTAGGTATTACTCGCGCAACTTGAACGATGGACTGAAGAAATGCGGGTACAGTGGGGGGTATTTTACGTAATCAGCCACTAGATTTTATGAAGCAATGCCAATCTCTGGAGAATAAGTCATGCCTTAGCAAATTTCTCAGTAATTTGCGTTCTTTCTCAGCAGTTCGATGTATCTTCTGTGATGGACCTTCACCACCTTCGGACATTTCGTTAATTTTCAACAGAAAATATTTTCTATTTCGCACCAATGAAAATGTTTGGAAGGTCATCAGTGCTCGCTGCGAGCTTTCGTCTTTAACTGTTTATTGTTCCAGAGAGGGGGAAGCAAGGTCATCGTTCAAGAAAAGTTGCGCGAGTAATGCAGCGATGCCCTGGTATGCATTCTAGGCGCCGATAGATTCGGATCTGTAAAGTGTGCTATTCTGAAGCACTTGTTCACCATTCGTCGTTGTAATCTATTATTCGTATAACATTGTCATTGTCAATACCTTGATTTTTTTGCTCTTTAAAGGAAATAGAACAAAGTGAAACGATCAGAGAATGGTAAGAAACTGAAAACATTTTCACGTTTTTTTATTTTAGAAATACAGGCGTGATGTTTATAAATTTTACATAATTTTTATTTTTGAAAAATTACGTACGAGGAACCTTATTCTACTACTTCTTTTTCTTCTTTACTTCAATGACTGGTGCTTGCGCTGGGGTTGCGTATGTCTGTTGAGAAATTCTATTCACGTAGTACAGTCCAACCAGGGAGAAAATTAGACTGAAAACAGAATAATTCATCGTTGAAACAATATCAAAAACGTCAAGAACATTCAATATTTATCAGCAATCACATGTTTCCACTCTACAGGACTTAATCCACCCCTTCCCCCGCGACGCCGTTTCTTTGTTGCAAAAAAATTCTACAAAGTAGGAAGAACAGTTTTCAGGGAAACGCACTTGTCAGAGATAAAGCAGAAGTGCAGGAAGTTGCGAATATCCGAGCTAATTGGGTTCCAGAATTACCCGGATACTAAAAACTACGATACTACGCTATCTGGGTTGACAAATAAGTACTAAATTCGACGATAACAAAGTGTTTTCACAAAACATAAATTTTTACACGCCCTTACTTCGTATGAAGAGAAAGTGTAATGGTGCGCCACAAAACGGGCCTTGTATGTCATGACCTTATTTGGGCTCATAACATACTTTCAATTTGTGAATTACACACATTAAGTCAAATTAGTTAAAAGAGCAATGATTACAAAACACACATATTTCGGCAACACTGTAATTATATGTATTTAAGAAATAAGGAAGACTATTTGGAAAAGTTGTTTTAAAGTAATATACTGATTTAAAATGTATAAAGTAATATATGAATATAGATATTTCTTGTCAATGTCGAGAGGTCAACAACACGTATTAACTTTCATAAGTCAGTCAACATTTGAAGGAGTCAACTAGCAATGGAACAAACGTCCTAAACAGAATGTTTATCCTCCACAATAATTCAATATCTAGATATGGGCAATAAAGTCATCAAAAGAATTACCGATTTAAAACTAGCAGATGCTACAAAGAATGTCTAACGTCAAATCGAGTTGCAAATAATTTTGCCACAGTGAATGACCACTTAGTCAAGTGAAAAATACTTGTTCTTACAAGCCTGCAATGAGGCACATTGGCGATGTTTCGCGATATAACCTGAGACAATTTCAACAACACACATTCGACATAAACGAATAACTCGATACCAGAGATGTCTAATGTATTATGATA
The DNA here is from genome assembly GCA_038098605.1 of Gryllus longicercus. Taxonomy (NCBI): domain Eukaryota; kingdom Metazoa; phylum Arthropoda; class Insecta; order Orthoptera; family Gryllidae; genus Gryllus; species Gryllus longicercus. Next base: position 5,866,870 of record JAZDUA010000021.1, read on the forward strand.
AAAATGAAGGCTTTACCAGCGTACCGTAGGTAAGGACGCACATGGTAATTCAGCGATGACAATTCAAGTTTATGGAGGACTTTTATGAACAAAGTATTGACAATTTCCATTTGACTATTTTCGCTTGTTGATCGAAGGAAATACAATATCGGAATCTGCTCTCGACCAGTCCGTGTATTTCATTTAAATGTACCGCATCCAGCCAGTTCCGTCTGGCGCGTTGCGTCGGCTCAACATTAATTATTTTGTTTGAAGAGCAATTTGTTTGTAATTAACAATTAAAGTTTTAAATGGTGGCACATTTGTTTTTGTGGTAATTCATTGCGGTGGTGCCAGCTTAATCGTAAGCTAGCTCACTATTAATTACTGAGAAGTTTAAAGAGCAATTAAATCAATGTTTGCGTGGCAAGTGTGTTTTTGTGGTAACCGACTGTAGGGCGCCAGCTTAAATCTTAAAGAATGGTTCACCATTTATTACTCAAGTTTGAAGATCAATTAAATACTTTTCGCGTAATTAATTAGCAATTAAATTGTTCTACAAGATTGCACATTTGGTTTCGCGGTAACTGATCCAGCTTATTCTTAAGCTGTCTCACCATTCATTAAACAAAAATTGTTTTGCGTAATTTATTAGCAATTAAATAGTTCTAAATAGTGCCATATTTAATTTTGTGGTAACAGATTGTTCTAATGTCAGCTTAAGAGAGGTGTGGGCAGTTCTTTACCAGAAAATCCGTCTTAAGTTATCCCTAAATCGGTCGCATCTATAATGGCGCTGATATGCGTCACAAGAACTCTACATTACATTACCTAGAACGGCTGACATTGCAATTCCTGAGCGGAAAATTGGAATAGGGTACTTAGAAATTCTGTCAACATTTGTTCAATCTCGTAAATATTATTTGAAGCAAGTACCGTTAAAACTATATTGAAAGCCACGAAATCAGCGAAAAATGCTTAAAAAATGACGAGAACACAACAATGTATAAAAGCAAAACTATGTATAAAAGTGCGTACTTTCCTTTGTCATAACATTAATAATTAAAAAATCATTTTTGATTGAATTTACTTCAGTGTCTCATTAATGGTACCTTTTCATTGAAAAATGATAAGCTGAGAAATGGTCTCATATAATAGCTTCATATTATTGAAGAAGAAAAAAATCAATAACAATTATGAGTTTGGAATTGCGTTATATTTCATTATTACTTCCACTCAAACATTTGTTTGGACACTGTATAGCCTAATAGACTTTAGGAATTGTCTTTGAGTGTAAGGATTGTAAAAAGTTTACCTTCAGTACAATGCAGAAGATATTGACATTATCACGCAGAGTCCATTGTACCAGTTAAGGGATAAATACCTATATTGGAATTGTTTTTGTCTTTTTTAGATGTGTAAATGTATGTAATCAATTAAATTTTGAACTTTTACTTTTATATATAAATTAAAAGTTCATAATTTAATTGTTTCTTCATGAACCATTGATATTCCATTCTCATTGTTTCCAACAGAGTTCAGAAACATGTGGGAATTATATATTGAGATATAGCATTAGTATTGAAATTTTCTTCACTTGGCAAAAGTAATTCTTACAGCAGCAATAGGTAATGGGCATTATCATCCCAGCAGATTAGTAAGTGGGCGAGAAATATAATAGAATGTAATGATCACTCGATAGGGCTGGAAATGCTAGAAACGTAGAGTTCCAAAAATAATTGGGGCTCTACAGCCCCAACAGCAATAATAATAATAATAATAATAATAATAAAAAAAATAACAGTGCCCCCTCTCTCCCTGATGCTGTCTGTGATAAATGAATTCAGCAATGACCTCTGCATGAAATTTGGATTTAACAAAGTGCAAAAATAACTTGAAAAGAGGCAAGTGCTTACGATGGAGACTGTTGAGATTAATATGCATCCTGTGATTCAAGACCTTGAGCCAGGCAAAACCTGTACGTACCTATACATTGAAGAATGTGAGAAAATCTCGAACGACACAATGAAAGAAAATTCACAAGTAGTATTGCATAAGAGTAAGACTCGTTCTATAGTCCGCTCTGAACTCGAATACGAATTTCCAGAATAGGAAATTGATTAAAAATGATTTGAAATTGTTTTAAAAATTATTATTTTAAAAACTTCCTATGATCAACCATGTAAGAAGAAATAGTATCAGATCTGGCAATGATATCAATTGAATGTGAAATCTGCAACAATATTTATTTAGAAATTATAATTAAAAAAATTGCAAGTTTATAAGTGCCTTATTTTATGTTGTACATAGATATTATTTAATAAATCTATAACAACACTTCAATAAAAACTATTTTAAATAACTTAACTTCTCTACTACTAAAAGTATGTAATTAAAGTATTCCTTTTAAAAGCATACTTGCACCAGGAAAGGTAAACCAGTGCGTGATGGCACTGCACCCAGGTCATTCAAATGCATGTGTTTGACTGTTCAAAGAATTGACGGCCCCAGGTAGGAATCGAACTCAGATCTTCCGATATTCTAGGGTTTTCATGATTTCCCTCAGACATACTGGCGAATGCTAGAATGGTTCAAGAAGGCCACAATCACCTCTCATCTTCCTCACACCTCTTAATTCATAATTCAAGGCTTAACAATCTTGTCTTACCAAGAAATACAGCTGAAAACCTGATCCCCATAATGACACACGTTAATCTATCAGGGATGGCCTCGGAAGAGAATGTGTAGCATAGTCAGAAATGGCCGACACACAAATAATAATAATAATAATAATTATTATTATTATTATTGTCATAAAATTTCATTAGTGTATGCAGGTGCACATGTCTTCCTAAACTACAGATTTCCTACTTTCTCTTACTACACCCTGTTATGAGTAAAGGTAAAAAGCAGCATTTTAATATCAGAAATGTTCATCTCTGTGAAAAAACTGCAAGCAACATTCAATTTTGATTTTGAATACACTGTTAACAAATAATTAACAATATTTTGATTTGGGGGAGATCTTTACATCAAGTCGTAGCATTTTCAAAACTTTTTCAGAAACGACTCCAAAACTTTTTGATCTTTTCCCCCCCTTGGATAGTGCAATGGACGCTTAAAAAAATGGCAGAGATCTCATTTTCAATGAAATCTCTTTAATTTTTGAAATTTGCAATATTTTTTGGTGTCTTCCTACAACCACAATATTGAAGATCAATATAATTCATTAAAAAATGTATTCTTCATAGACAAACCTTAAATAAGGCCATGTGTAATATTTTGAAAATATGAGTAGTTTTCATATATTTTTACAATCAATATCAATCATTTTCACAAAAATGGCACCCATTTGTTTTTCTTGAATAGAGCAAATTATCCTTACAAAAAGGCCCAGGATACATTTTCCGATAACTTTCTAAACTATCCAAAATTTTGTAAATAATGTCGCAGGATTCATTTTCAACTTTCTGAATTTTGCAAACTGCAACATTTCTGAAAACTGCAAAAGTAACAAGTAATGTGAGAATGTATTATTGTGCAGTAACACATTTTTTCCAGGTGGCGTTTCTACTTTTGAACTAGCTTTGGCAGTTACTCTCTTTTTTGCTCGAGGTATATCTTGGTTGCACTAGACAAAATCTATGCATTTCATTTATCACACCACACTCCTAGTGTTTGCACCAGATAAACAACTTACATTTAATTATGTGCATTACAAGATGTTCGCAGATCAATTTCAAGAAAATATAGATGTTTTATTGTGAAAATATTTATGTTATATTTTAGAGGCACAATACTAAAAGTATGTTTTTAACGAGAGATTAAATTATGGATTATTTTTCACTAATATGCTAACATAAAAACAAAATGCCTCAATATGTATTCACATGCACAATAAAAATTAAAGTTTTTTTCCAATAGTCAAGAAACATGTTCATTTCATTTCAAAAACATATTCAGAGAAATAAAAAAATACTATAATCCAAAGCAATCTGCCCCCTATTGATTAAACTTGAGAATATATTTCTTAAAATCCTACCCACAGACATTATAAAGGAAAGCAAATAATTTCTTTCCATTTTATTAATAATTTACTCACCATGTGGTAGTGCAAACTCGATGCACCATGCCGGATGCCGTCATTGCAATACCCAAACAGAGAATGACTAAAAATAAACAACCATTTTAGTTACTTCAAGAAAATGATAAAGAACACAATGAATCATAATTTTAAACACAGCATACCTTCAGGAAATAACTTAGTCTGAAAATTCTTTCCAAACATGGCAGTTTCAACATTTCCCACAGCCTAAAAATGCTAAGGAAGTTTGATGAGATACTAAATACAATTAAACATAATTTTAAAAAGCCTTTTTAAAAGATGTTAAATACAAGATAACTGAAGTACGCAAAAACAAAGGTTTCCAGAAAATTACATAGGCTTTTTTTATGGACTCTTATTACTTAGTGATTTAAATCAGGTCAATCAGAAGTCAGTCATTGTTGTTTTCAATTTTTTCCCCTCTCCTATTGTTATATGAATCATGAAGCATTAATGATTTTCTGTGATGCATCAATGTTTTGAGGTTTAATGTTTTGGCCAGGGATTATACTTGGGCAATACTACAACAATTTTTTCCAGAGATTCTAGCCTTTCAGAAAATTTTATATGCATTAGCAGGTTTGGAAATACTACTTTTTACAATTAAATCAGCAAAATTTTACATGTGTACATTAGGGAGGTGACATTGATGTCGATATTTTCAAAACATCGATGTATTACCGCCATTGTTCTTTAACATCACTGTGTTCCCTTTTTTGAAGTTTTATTTCTGAATGAAAAATTCTCATGATCACAATACTGTAAAAGTGAACATAAGAAATAATAACTGATGGTGGCACTGTTAGTTCATATGTTGAACCCATAGGAATGCTGTTTGTACTACTTTCCTTGATCAAACTCTTTTGTCCGAGATAATCTCGTGCCTTTGTATGTCCTCTTCCTTCATATTTATTTAGCACATTAAGATGTCAACAAATACGCTGTGGGCATATGGTCTGCCCCTTCTTCTCATACCTTTATAAGACAAATTCACAAACACAAACATTGTCAAATTAAATTTTTATGCACACGAATTTATATTGTAGGCAAGTCTGTCAATCTAGAGAGTTGGTTATAGGTTATTAAACGTCTAAAAACATCAATGTTGAAAATCATAAATGGTTTTTAGTTGATATATTATTAACATCGATGTTCTGTTATCGATGCTGCATCACTAATGTACATTTAGTATTCACTAGCAGTAATTTGTACTCATGAATTACCTAGTAATATAGATTAGTAAATTAGATTATTACTAATTTTTAATGCACACAAAAATTGAAAGACAACTATGCTGCCTTCACCTTTGAGATGGATGGATTTGTCTGGATGTTTTTTTTTAATACCCAGAAACTCGGGAAAAATCCAAAAGCAATTGAATAATTTCAATTTTGATTGAAAAATGCAAATATCAGATTCTCACCCTATCTCTACGTGTCCCACCTATTCTCATACTGGTTCACAAATGATACTGATTACATTACAGCTTACCACACATCCGATGTCATGTGATATAAAGGCTCCCAAGGTGAGACAGTTTATCATTAAATATTTACTGTTTATGTGTTAGCCTTTGGGAGTTATCCAGTGTTGCGTTATGAAAAACAACTCTTCTGATACATTTGGTATGTAGAGAACTGTTGTATTGTACATATACTATACAATGTTCTAGCAGTATTTATTAAGATGTTTTTGTTAAAATATTTAATTTATTGCAGTGCTGTACAACTACAAGAGTATTTATTTGCTGTTCTTGTGCAGTGTGCATGCAACTTTTGAAATGCGATTTTGAGGGGGATTATTCAGCAGCATTTTTGCAAATATTTTTCTGAACATCTGATACATGTTGGAAGACAAAACTAAGATTTGAGGAATATTCTAATAATAAAAGTGATAAAGAATGGAACTAACTCCTCACCTAAACGAAGGTCTACGAAAGAGCTATGCTGGACAATCATTGACACCCCCCCCACCCTTGATATGCAACTGTTAAGTCACTACTTAATATATTAAGACCCATCTTCAACTTTCTAGAAATTCTAGCAACTTCCTGAAATTTTTGAATAAAACATCTCACAATTCATATTTCTCCCTAAATTAATACAATCAATAGATCAATGTTCTGAAATGAAAGAGCAATATATAGTTTTTGTGTAATATCACCCAAAAAACATATCAGAACATAAGTATCAAAAAATAAGGGAATTTGAAAGGATACAGTCAAAATTAGCAGAAACAACACAGATCCTAAATAACCTCCAAAAATTGTATGAAGCTGAGAAGACGCCAGCCACTGCCTGTACATCTGCATTCCAGAAAATATGAGGACCGTCAAAAGGGATGCCAAAGCAAATGACGTTCCACTCGATGTTGCTGAAACAAAAATACAACTTCTGTGCCGCATTTTCTTTTACTATCCTACCATGAAGTGTGCAGTAAACATTTAATATACCCATGTTTCCTCACGTCTGCTTCAAATTTAAAAATATGTATTAATAAATACGATTTTTCTCATTAACTTCGCGAGGAAAGTAAAATTAGCAGCCTAAGTTTTAAAAAAACACGCCGCAATCTCACAGACACGCACGCGAAGCCGGGTCTCGCCCGTCACGTCACCACAGCTCGCCACAGCGATACTCCAGTTCCCCTTCCCCAGATCCTCACACATGTTGAGTTGACGTGTATATTTCAAAGATATTCCATAGTAACTGTTAAATGAGAAACGGCGCGAGGATTCGATATTCAAAGTAAGCGGATACAAAAATGACATTCAAAAATAATCTATTGGCCGGTATTACACTGGATATTTGACATACACAGTCCGTCCCACAGAAAAGGTGACTGATGTGAAATAAAATACAAGAAGTTGCTTGTTCTTAGTGTACATGATTTTTTATTCAAAATAGTCTCCTTGTGAGTCAATACACAACTGGAAGCATTGGAAAAATTGTTCAAACCATTTCTGATAGTCAACATTTGCAATTGCCTGCAGAATCGTTGTCGTAGCCTTTTGGATATCGGAAATCGTGTCAAAACGCCGTCCTTTCATGGCCATTTTCAGTTTGGGAAATAGCCAGAAGTCGCACGGAGCTAAATCCGGCGAATAAGGAGGATGGTCAAGCGCAACAATACCTTTTTCAGCCAAGAATTTGCGAACGATCTTGCTTTTGTGCGCTGGAGCATTGTCGTGCAACAAACACCAAGTTCCTTGGTTGCGGTATTCAGGCCTCACCCAAACAATCCTCGACCATAAACGAGTTAGAACACCCAAGTAGTAATGTGCGTTCACCATTTGACCTTCTGGAGCAAATTCTTTATGGATAATTTCTTTGGAATCGAAGAAAACTCTGAGCAGTGTCTTGACACGACTTTTCTGCATTCACACTTTTTTTCGGTTTCGGAGATTCTGGACCTTTCCATTCCGAGCTCTGGCGCTTTGTAAGTGGCTCGTATTGAAAACACCATGTTTCATCACCGGTTACGATGCATGACAGGAAGACTGCGTCCTCATCGGCCGATGGTTTCATGTCTCTGCAGTGTTCCACTCTGCAATGCTTTTGATCGTCCGTGAGTGAGTGCGGCACAAAGTGACAACAGATCTTCTTTTTGTCCAGATTTTCAGTCAATATGCGATGCACAGTGTTTTTAGGAATTCCAGTGAGCTCCTCAATTAACCTGGTAGATGCACAACGATCATTGTGAAGAATTTCTGCCAATTTTTGAACATTTTCTTCGACTCGAACTGTCGCTGATGCTCCTGGACGTGGATCGTCTTCAATGCTCTCTCTTCCATCACAAAATATTGCATACCGCTTAGAAACGTTTTTACGACTCATTGCTTTACTACTATAAACACTTTGTATCATTTCAAAAGTTTCTGTGGCACTTTTACCCACTTTGAAACAAAACTTAATGTTCGCACGTTGCTCCATTGCTCTTTTCACGACCGAGGGTCAAAACATTCTGTTACAGTTTTATTTACTGCGAGCAATCTGAGATGCCAGTGCTGTTCCTTTTAAAACGGAAAGTAGTCGAAACACAACACTACTTAATTCCTGCATCAGATCATAGATTATGCGATTGGTTCCGCGAATATAAAATCAGTCACCTTTTCTGTGGGACGGACTGTGTATATCTTTGATGAAGAACTTCGTGTAGGTCCTTTGAACTTTGAAGAAGGAAACTTTGATAAGAAATTTGACGAACGTTTTACATTTCGTTCAGTATTTTATGTAGTTTTGCTCGCGATTCAAGATAGATGACGCACAAATAGTTGTGTTTGTGCTACTTTCTGCTTAATAATAACTAATCTATGCAAGTGCAATGAAGGAATTGGAGAAACAGCGTAAGTAGGTGAAAAAGTCCTACGGAAACCTTAGTAATTATTCAACAAGCATGTGAAAATGAAGTTGCGAGTCGATGCCAAAGTTTTGAGTGGTATAGTCGCTTCAAACGGGGCAGAACTTCGACAGATTAAACGGTCCATCGTAAAAATACACCCACATCATCTCGGTACTTAGTAGGGAATATTGTTTTATAAGATAATGAAAGAGAAGCAAGTAATCCGGAAAAAGTGGCTAATATCTTCAACCAACACTTTCCTAGAATTGCGGCTGAACTCTTGAAGTGACTAAAACCGCAAAATTCAACATCATTCCCTTCCCAAAAAATGTTCGACATGGTGTTTATTTCCGAAACTTCTTCTAACGAAATCTCGAGAATAGTCGTAAACTAAAAAATAAATATTCATCGGGTTTAGATGAATTTACGGATTGTTTATTAAAAACTTTTGACTATGCCTTTATACACCCGTTAACTCACATTTTCAATGCTGCTTTATGCACAGGAATATTTCCAGATATTTTCAAAGCAGCAAAAATTAAGCCACTTTTTAAAAAAGGGAACAAAAACGAAAATCAAAATTACCGGCCAATTGCTCTTTTGTCAATTTTCTCAAAAATATTAGAGAGTCTTTTCTATACGCGAATGGAACTTTTCTCAGGAAAATGAAGCGTTTTCAGACTCACAACACGGTTTTAGATATTCAAAATCTACGGAAACTGCAATTATTTTTTTCTTAAAGATGTTGCTTCATCAATGGACCAAAATGAAGCACCCATTGGAATACTTTTAGATCATTCGAAAGCTTTTGACGTTATTGACCATAACATCTTGCTCTCAAAATTACCTTCTTATGGAATTCGTGGTATCGCCCTAATTGGATAACTTTGTAGCTTAAACATAGATCTCAAAGAGTAGAAATACCGTACTGGCACGAAAGGATATTATTTACTTATATTTCCAATTCTTTACCAATTGAATATGGGATCCCCGAAGGTTCGACCTTAGGTTATATCCTCTTTCAGTTATACGTAAACGATATGCCCTCGTCAATTAAAAACGGAGAACAGTTCTGTTTGCTATGCTCGAACACGAATGATCTTTGGGGAAAAAGATACAATAAATGGTACAATTTTGAGAAGTTTCAAATTAGTTTTGTAACAACAAATTAATAATTAACAAAGGAAAAACAGCTTCAATGCATTTTTGCACTTCAAATCGGTAAAAATACCGTATTGGCATGAAAAGACATTATTTCACTTATATTTCCGATTGAATATGGGGTCCCGCTAGGTTGAGTTGTTAACTTATTTTACGTGGCGAGACTCGAGCCATCAGGCCCGCTCTTCCGTCTGACCACACGAATTACGCTACGCTTCTTTCGCCAATTAGGGAAGGAGGTATTTATTGGTATTTCATTTAGGCTTGAGGATCTTTTACATGCAGTAAATCTACAAACGTGGGACAAACAGCTTTACTTTCCCTCCGAAGGAACGCGTACAATTTTTTCGCCCTAAAAATCAACAGCTCCGATCGGGTTAGAACCTGCGAACTTGGGTATAACAGACCGATGCGCTAACCGTTACACCATTGTCGCCAACAAAGTTCGATCTTAGATCCTATTGTCTTTCTGTTATACGTAAATCATATGCCGTCGCCTATTAAAAAAGGAAGAACGGTTGTTTGCCGATGACGCGAATGTTCTTAGCGAAAAAGAAACAATAAATAGTGCGATTTCAGTAGTTTCAAATTGGCGTTGAAATAACGAATTAATTGATAACGAAAGAAAAATAGTTTCAAAGCATTTTTCCATTTCAAATAAGCTCCATTGAAAATGAACAATATGCAATTAGTTGATGTTAAGGAAACAAAATTTCTAGGTCTCTCAATTCAGTCCACCCTCAAATGGAATATACATATAACAAAATTAAACACTAAATTAAGTTCATTATGTTACGCATTCAGAATTCTATCAAATTCTGTCAGCCTTCATGCAGCTCTTTGCGTGTATTTTGCAAATGTACATTCCCGCCTGAAGTATGGTATAAAATTCTGGGGAAACTCATCATGTAGTACTCAGACCTTTAGTTTGCAACAGAAAATTATTCAAATGATGAAATAATGCCATCAGCGTTACCCTAGCAAGCCTCTCTTCATTGAGCTTGATATCTTACCACTGCCTTGCATATTTATTTACGAATGTGTAATGTTTGTCCAAACTGTGTAAACAGATGGAACATATTTTCATACAATTCTGATATTTATAATTACATCACACGTCGGAGTAATCACGTTCATCAAGTGTCAGAATCAACAGCTCACTACCATAAATCCACATACATGTAGGGTACTTTACAACGCATTGCCAGATGACATTAAACAATTCAAGTCGTTACACAAATTTAAGTTAAAAGTAAAATCTTTTCTGCTGTATAACTGATTCTATACAATTAAGGCTATACTGATCACCAAAAAGAAAAATGTTTATTTTAACAAAACAGTGATATATAATGAATTTGTTTACATTTGTATTGTATATTTTTTTAAAAAAGACTTAATATGCTTTTAACAAATAATGTAGTTCAGCTCCCGGTCAATGCCCCCCATCTCGGTCAGGTTTTTGTCCAGTTTCCCTGATACATTGAGCGCATGCTGAGATGTCCCCTTGTTTTGCTTCTGGACGTAAATGTAGCTTCACGAAGTGCACGTTGCGTTGAACTCGCCTATTGCTTGTAGTGGTAGGAGTAGAGGTAGGGCGAGTTACTATTTTGTTAACGGTGCAGAAAAATCAAATCTGAGGCTCGTTTACCGTTGCAAAGTTTTCTTTAACTCGGGTATGAAAACGTCCAGTTTATCTAATTTCACCCTTTTTAAAATTGTATTTTTATTTATGTTTAACTTTTACTCATCTTTTACCTACTTATAGTTAAAATGATGGGAAGGGATTCTGGAAGTCAAGAAAACGGGCGCAAATCCTTCATACGTCACATACAGTTCTTTGAGTAAATAAATAAAAAATGTAAATTACTGCTATTTTTGTTTCATACGAGTATTTATTTTAAATAGGTTTTAAATAATTTCTACAAGATTAATTTGTAAATGTATAACAAAGGTTCTAATGTAAGGAACGAAAAAAGAAATATGAGATACTAAACACATTCTAATTTACGTAGGATCCAATGCCTCAAAACACCTAAAATTACAATCAAGAATCGCAGCATTTTCAGAGCGGGCGACTAACTCTGACGTCCAATTACTCCAAAAATACTCGTTTCGATGATGATTAAGGTTTAAGGGCGCTTCAACAGCTAAGGTCATTGGCGCCAGTGTCAATGTTTTAAAGAGCACTACGCACTGTAGCAGTGCCACCGTAGAGAAGATGTCCAAGGGAGAAATGACAGTGACCGATCCGAAGGCGTGTCATCTTGAGGCTTGACCCTAGAGATGAAGAGCAAGGCTTTACTGAATCCTTGATTCTCGTGAGTTTAAAGTCTTAGTTCTGCCACTCTGTTTGCCATTCACTGAAAATACGTTTGATAAGTAGTTTGGTATCGTTTGTTGCAACTGTGAGGATGTCTACCTCAGTTTTCTTTAAGGCGAGCTGTGCTGCCTGGTCATCAATTTCGTTCCCTATTATCTCAACGTGACCAGAGATCCAACAAAAAAAAAATATGACGAACCAGTAAATTGTGGATTTGGTGTTGGATGATTATTGTCAGAGGGTTACAAGAAGAGAAGCAGGGGAGAGATTCGAGCGAGCTTTTTGAATTACTGCAGATCACAGCATCTTTTAATGTCATCGATTCAGATAACTGAAGTGCCTCCAAGAGCGCATATTTTTCTGTAGTATAAGCTCTGCACGAAGAGTCTAGTCGAAGACTCCGCATGGCACTGTGTCAGAAGAAGGCACACGCTACATTACCATTCTGGGAGGAACCATCAGTGTATATAAAGTAATAGCCGGGATACGTGGATTTCGTCTTCTGAAATTCCGCCAGAAATGTACTGGGGGAGTTGAAGATTTGGGGAAGTGTGATAATCTCAGGTCTATTTTAGGCCGGAGAAGCTTCCACGGGGGAACAAGATTTCGGGGTGTTTCACAGGGATGGGGAGTTTTATATCGAGTTTCTGCAAGAGGGACCCGGAAAATGGGGTAACAATGGTCTGAGTTCGTACGGTGTCCTGTGACTTGGGTGCGAACTGTTGGTGCGAAGGAGTATTTATGGCTGATACTTTCGCACCGTAGGAGACGATTACAATATCTCGCTTTAGGCTCAGGGATGGTTCACCAGCCTCGGCCAAGTGCGACATCGTGCGACTTGTGCGATAGGCGCCTGTGCTGATCCGTATACAGGCATTGTGTATGGTATTCAATGCGGGTCGATGGAAGGTATGTAACATTACAAAGCCATTAACAGAAAAACCAAGTGAAACCTAGTGGACATTTTTTGGCTATTTAATGGCTAATTACCATAATATTAATTTAAATGCCATTTATTTAAAAAACGCAGTGTTTTTCCAGCTTGATGTCACAGTATTGTACATTCATGGTTTCTACTTCCTTAAACAACAAATACTAAAAAAAATTGGCAATTTAATTGCTAAGTAATTACCAAGAAATTTATTAAATCGCACTTTATTAAAAAAGAAACGCAGTGTTTTTCTAACTCGATATCAAGGTAGCAAAATATTTGTGGTTTTTACTCCCTTAAATAACTAAAACTACCACAAATTTGTTTGCCATTTAATTGCTAATTAATTAACAATAAATTAACTCAATAAACTAGTGCTTTTACAACTTGATCAACAGGGCAGCAAAATATTTACAATTTGTTTTAAGAGTGCCCTATTATAACAAATGCAGAATAATTGATTGTTCTTAGATAAGCCTAATTGACTGTTGAACAGAGTTAAGCTCAAATCATAAATTACTTATAAATTCAAAATAACAAATCATGAAGGTATATATTAAAAAAACATGCACGGATAGAAATCTGTAACAATTTTTGTTAGTGAAATCCTCAACAACTTTCACGATATCAAAGAGTATGCAAATTTCGGCCGCACACTACTGATTTTGATAAGACTGAGGCCCTTTTCTGTCAGTGTATGCATCGAAAGTGGTGTGCGTGTGGTACGTTTTCTGTAAATTCGTCTATACAGAGAAAAAATGTGGAACCCAGTAACTAGAGTTCGTAGTTAAAATGCGGCCCAACTACGAAAATGTAGTTAGCACATTACGTTTATAGCTACTGAGCCTATTTCCAGATTTTCGGCGTAGTTACTGTAACTATAGTGCCATTTCTAGGCCTCAGATTTTTTTGCAGTTTTCGGTAATAAATTAGTTATGTTTTTTGAAACGCATTTCAAAAGATAAGTTGAGTTGGATTTAATTGCTCTTATGTGATAGTATGTGCCATCCTCTCATCCCTCACTATCAACATCATCTCATCGCCAGTACTCCCAAGGCTTACAATTTTGGGCGGATAAAAGTAAGAATTCAGTGAAAATGCTGATCCCCTCTCAAAAGGCACTTGCATCTGCTGAAGTAAGATGCATGCATGGTCGGAGTTGGCCTATAAGCGGACAAACACCACTACACACAATGTTCTTGAAAATGTTTTTCTTATTCTGAACAGCTGATACCTAATGAGTTGTCATATTAGTGAAAATAGAACAAATTCATATAAACCAGGCCAAAACAAATAGGAGAACTACATCAGCAGGAAATTACGAAAAAGGTTGGTAATATACAGATTAAAAATGTGTTCTTAAAAAAGAAATAATAAATAAACACTTATGCTCCAAACTTCTAAAACATGCAAAAAGTGTTTCACCTTTGATACATATAATACTATAAATACAAACTTCATATGAGGATATTTTGTATACCTAACGTTCACAAATACATTGGAATGAAAGTTAAATTTTAGCCTTTTGCAAATTGGCAAAAGAAAAGGTCACAGAAAACTTTACACATTAAGTTCTTCCACAATCAATCAATTCAGTGACCAATGGCTACTAAAAGTGTTACTATACTTCAGCAAATAACTTAGTGCAAATTTATATTAAGTATTTTGTGATTAATTTTAAATATCCAGTCTTCACAAATTAACAAGTTTTATTACTTCTTTCATTGACCCCAGACACATGAGATTCATCTTAAGTAATGGTGGGTCTACTTTTCGTTTTCCTTGAGAAATCATCATTCCTGACAGGCTAACGTGAACTTGATATTGTACTCTCAAATTCTAATTTCAATTATGAATAAAACACATCATTCCTTGAACCCCTCTGTTACGGAACTCATTAAAAAAAATGCTGGTCACTGGTTATGATTTCGGGACAATAATTCAGTTGAAAATGTACTTTACTCTTCATATCTTTATTGATACTTTACACCACACATCTTTTACATTTTCCTTTTCTGTTCATTTCCTGTAATTTTTTAACTAAATTATTTTTTCTTCAAAATCTTAGAAGCATTCCAAAGCACTTGATTCCTGGTGTTGTTCCTGAAAAACACACACTGCAAGGTGGATGAAAGGAAACTGGTATAGGTTTCTAATAAAACAAAATGGAATGAAACAAAATTACAAGGAATAAAACAGGAATTGGAGATGAAGCAGAGGAAAACAATATCACCAAAAATTGCATGGAACAATTACTACCACCTATGAACATGCACATTTCATTGTGCATTAAGAAAAATGCTTCTTTCGCTACATTCTTTAAGCCAAGCAGAACCGTTTAGGGTAATAAAATTCTGAAGTGTGTGGACTTTGGTACCAGAAAAAACAAATAAGAAATGAGAAATAATTAACAATAATGACTTCATACACGCTAAACTGAAAAATCACTGTCCTATACAATTGTCATGAGTTTACTATTATATGTAACAAAATACTATGCCAATGAAATACACCATTTTAATACAAAATATCAAACTGCAATATTTACAAAATTGTTCCATAGTACTATAAATGCTTCAAGTATGTATAGTCTCTAATTTACACTACTTTCTTAGAAAATGTAAGATACCTAAACTCTGGTTTAGCTGCCAGTGTATGCTGGATTTGGCTTTGGTGAATCTTAATATTAAATGTAGAATTTCAAAGATTGACTCAAATTTTATAAAACTTTATATTAGTACCTAAAAACTGGCAAATACCTTATACAGTTTGATTGTTTATTACAAATTCACTGCAAAAACTTAGATGTACAAATATCATTCCACCTAAAAGCTGCCTTACTGTAAACCTTGAGGTGGCAATAAGAATTTTTTTCATTGAAGATTTTATTGTCTTAAACAAAATATTCCACTTCTTTCATGTTCTAATATTAACCATATCAGAACGTAATTTTAACTCCTTACAATTCTATAAATAAAAAAATGAAAATAAAAAAAAAGTTCACAAACTTGCCCAAAATACATTCTGTAATTCCTTATTCGAGAATGGTCATAAGACATGTTTTTTATAAATAAAGCATTGAAAAAATTAACAATTTAAATAACTAGACACTCATCAGGTGCATGGTTGTCTACTGCTACAGCATGCATGTTAAAATCTCTCTTCATGCTAAGTATACACAACTATACATCCATTGTTTAGGTAAAACTAACAGAAATATCACTTTAATTCAGAGGAAGAGGATCATAATATTTCACAGGAATGATTGATCATGTTAACACATTTTTCAAAGTTTAAAGAAACTTCAGAAATTTGTATTGTCTAGTATAAGAATAACAAAGACTACAAATATTTTCGAAATCAAACATTCCTCGAAAATCTGCTCCTCAGCTAAGGTTTCACAGAAATAAAATCAAAATTAGCAACACATAAATATTAAAGACAGTAAGAGTAAGTAAAGTATGATTGAGCACAATGTATTTTTCTGTCTGGTACATGTACAGTATTAGAGCAATAAACCACCCAATATAGTAAAAGCATTATTTCTGTTTACAAGTGATTACAATACCTCCATGCTGCATTGTGCTTAACATAAAATGAATAGCCAGACTAGTGCACTTTGTCATAATTTTTGTATACAGTTATATTTATATTTATATATTATGTTATGAACGTACTCTTCACTCTTCCAGAATCTTCCATTGTATAGTACATAACATACATACAATAGCAAACCCATGACAAATGTCTGCAGAAGTTTTTGAGATTTTAAAACAGTACGCAACCTTCCAAAGAATTACATTTTTTTTATGCGTACTTAATATTCAAGTACGAACTACAAGATTAACCATCTACACTAACAGCCTCCAGAAAAGTCAATCTATTCAAATGTACAGGAACACAATTTTGAAGTCAGTCAAACCTTGCAGTAAACAAATAAGTGCTTTACTATTAGTAATTTACAATTTCCCGAACTGTCAATCCCTTGACACATACACACCTTAAAAATAATAAAATTCAGGGAGGAACAAAAAATTGGGAGAACATTATAAACTATTCCATTTTCATTATCTTTCACACTCTCACACATCCTTTGACATTCAAATGAAATCATTAGAAAGTACTATAACACGTGGAACAATCTTTTCCCACAGGAATTAACTGAAAGAAATACATACAGAGACTCTAGGTTTCCAGAAACCTTGATGTCCTTTTGAAACTACAAATCAGGATATCCAATGACACATCATAAAATTCATGAAGTCTTGTAAATACTTCAGTACGGCATGTAGTATGCAGCCCTTCCTCGATAACCTCTGTAGACAGAAAGAAAACACTCTTACGATCCAATTCATCATATTCGTTTTTACCCAGTGAAAAGCACTTCCAATTCCTTTATTTAGTTAGTAGCAAGCCAAACTTTAATATAAGATAGACTAATTCATTTATGAATTAATGTCCAACAAATATGTCAATAAATTCATGTATTGCAAGTACCAAAGACACATTGCGAATGTGAGGTTATGCAGATCCTTACCGCTTTAAACTCTTTTTACAGAATTTAAAATAAAAACAAGACTCCAAGAAATTTATAATTAAAAAGTTGAGTGCTCACTTCTGGAAGAAGAAAATGCAGGATATTCCCAATGTAATGATGAAACCTGTAAGGTTTCTAAAAGGTATATTAAAAAGCGGTACACTGTAACCTAATGACAATGAAACTAGGTTTAATGAATTAGAAAACATGAATTTATACAGTTTTCAGATTTGAAATAAATGGACCAAGTCCCTACCAAAGCAACCAAACTTAAAACATAACAGAATGACCAAAAATTTAGTTGTCTTTAAACCATCCTTATCCCAAATCCTTAGTCCTGTCAAAAACAAATATCCAAAGAACACAACAAAAACCCTATTAACTGTGGTTGGAGAAGTATATTAAACAAAGAAAACTAAAGACAGGAAGTTTAGGAACCGTCATTAAATAATACCAAAAATAAGAGGTCGCTAAATCTACCCTGATTGTTCCTCTTCATAACTTTCTTTTACTAAGTTTTGAAAAATGTGAAATCTTGCAATACTTTCAATAAACAATGACATTGAAAATAAATTTTCACGGAGCTGTATTTTTTAACATTAAGAATTCCACACATAATGGGAATGATAATTTATTAAACCCCCATTCTCTTGATCAGGTTTTTTGTCCAGTTTCTCTGGTCCTTTGAGCAAATGCTGAGATGGCCCTCTTGTTTTACTTCTGGACAATAAAAATAAATGGAACTTCACTCGCTGCTCCCAAGATGTATTTATATCATATTTGACTCGTCATACACGATTGTAATTGTATATGTGATTCAATAAATATTATTATTATTATTATTAACACATCTGAATGTTCTGTTCGAAATTACTGTGTAAAGACATCTAGTCTGCAAATTTTTTTATCATTTATAGATTAATTTAAAACTACTTGACTAGCATTGTTGAGGCGGCGACATACTCTAAGAAAAAGTTGGGAGAGCAATTAGTAGAAGCTGCAATGAAACATCTCCTCTTCTATCAGTAGTTTTTTATCAGACAAGAGTTCTCTGTCCAAATGAAAGTAAACCTTTCTTTATGAATTTCATCGTTTTTACTTCATGTTACAACTACATCCAGTGCCTGGCACACCCTGAATCAAACTTTGAAGGCGTTCAAAACGTTTTTACAAAACTTTCTGCACTTTGCCTCTGATGACAATGCTAATTCGTCACGTCTAACATGGAAAAGCGTGGTGTTCTGAGAATTTTGACAATACTCTACATGGTTCGAACGAGGAGCTGCCCAGGAGCTGATGCGATCTTTTGGTGATGCTCTGAACTAACAGGAAGCAGCTGACAACCTACGTAAGGAACTCTGTACGAAAGAAATGAGTATTTGGTCAACAGAGAAGAAATTCGCGTGGCTTTGAGAAAAATTAAGACTACCTCTAAAGCGCAATGTTTGAATTGTATAATACTTTCCTCTGTAACGCCTTCCAAGAACATCAAAAATGCCCTATTAAAAAACAAGGTGCCAAATTTGAAGCAATTTGGCAGCCAATGTGCCATCAAGCATCTAATTTTGGTACTTGCAAATGCATAATTATTAATTTGCCATTTTTAATTTTCGAAGGTTACATTCAGACACTTCTTCAAAGACTATAACACTGTTTTAATTATATCAAATGTAAATTGAAGTTTCACATAGACACCATTTGTACTCCAACATAAATGATTAACCTTTCTTCTTTATCAAACATTGGCTGCATATAATTCATACAACAAATTACATCAAAAGAGAATCTCCTTACTCATACTCTTCCACACTCACTTCACACTCAATACCAATACTCTTCTGGCACATAAGTATCTACAATAAACACCATTTGCTTCATGTACTTACAATGGTTATAAATATTGGGTTTATCCCAATTTGCAGGCAAAAAGAAAATATGCTTTTATCATGCACAATAAATTTCATGAATATTCAATTGTATAAACAGCAAGATGATACACCATAACTTTGGTTCCATCAAACTGAACAAAATTTTTGAATTACTTGCAGAACCGCAGATCATATTTCATCCCATGGTTTCTCAGTTTCTTCCAACACCATCCAACTATAATATAAGTCAGTCATTACCAATGGTGACAACTGCCACCACATATTTAAAAATTGTCTACTGCAGCTACCAGGCTTCCAGATTGAACTGAGAAACCCAAACTTTCAAAAAAAACTAGCAAAGCAGTTACAACATAAATATCTAATCATATGACAGAATAAGCATTTGAAGATTCTTCTACAAAAAATTATTGCATTGGAGTCTATTGTATTAATAAAAAATTACTGAATCTTAGGTTTCTTAATCGTTCTTTTAATAAAAAACCTTTCACCTCTACCTCTTCAAAATGTGACTGTTTCTTTTGCTTTCACTTATAATTTGTTTTCAGAATGCTCTCATTTTTACAAATACTTTGAGGAGAGAAATTAAAATTAATAGGAAAACAACCATGTTAAAAGAATTAAGATGAAGGATATTTATGAACAACAAAGCAAATACAGAGGAAGAGAAAGAAACTTGAATTTAAAAAAGAAAGATAAGAAAACAAGTGTGGAGACATCTACTGTATAAGATGTTTGTAGAGCTAGTTATAAAACAGTTTTGATTCTTATCTTAAGTATTCACTAAAATGAAAAATGTAATAAAGGTGCTTACATTAATGACAGTTTCCAAAAAGAGGATTATATTAAAAATTGCAAATTGCAAAAATATTCCGTAATACCAGAATCTGATTGTTTAATTAATTCCGTTCTTTCCATTTTCTGAGAAGTATAATCTTAAAAAAGTGTATTCTTAATGCTAAGCATGTAATCCATTCCTTGTATAAGAATGGAAACAACTTAAAATAAAGTCTGCAACAAAAAATTAAATATAACCTTCACTAAGGTTATAAAGACCGCCTCCAACTTTCAACAATTCAGAGATGTAAATGCAGCTACCATAATCATATTGACAATTTTAACAATTCAACAAAACTAGGAGAAAAGGGTGTACCTAAATTATCCAGAAGCCAACTTCACTGCACTTTGGCCAACAACCAGCAAGGGTGAAGAAGTGGTAGAACTGGAAGTTATGGTGGTTCTAATAGTCATTGAAGCAGCAGAAACAATAGCAACAGGACAAGCAGAATCAACTGAACAAGAAGCAGCAGCAACAACAACAACAAAACAAGAAGCAACAGTGGTAGTAGAAGCATCAAAATTATACATTTGTAATTTTCGACGCATGTACAAACTTTTGGAAATATTAATGAACTAGATATAAAATTTAATTTTTGTGAATAGAAAAAATGAAGTAATGAAGTTAGTTACCAAACATTGAATACAGAAACAATCATGTAAACAAAAAATTCACCACTGAACACTAAATATATATTGTACCATTTTTCATTGTGCTTATCAGATGGGCCTCGAAGACAATATTGCTGAGCTTCAGTGCCTTTGTCAGGTGCACAAGATCTTTCTTGGAGATTGTAAAGCAAATACCAGATTTCAGTTCTATACTTTTGATATCGGGTGTCATAAATTCATGGCAGAAGCGCTCAGCTGATATGATTATCTTTATGCTCTCTATTTATTCACTTATTTATTTTATTCATTTATTCGTAGTTGGTGGCAACTAGTGTAGATTACATTGCTGGAAGAGCTGCTGCTATTGTGTGTTGCTAAGACATCATTGTCAGTGTCAACCACAATCAACTTGACACTCAAATTAGTTTGGTACAGCATATAGGTGTTGACGTTTTATTGTAGATCTGAACACTTGTCAATGCTGGTGTCGATCTGAATTAACTAATAAATATTTTATAATTGAATATACAATGGACTCCAGTTATATACAATTCTTGTATTGTAAACCCTAGGTTTTAGTGAACTGGTCTCGTTTGTTAGTAGCTCATAGTTGCCGGTCTCGTTACTTTTGCATTACAAATAAGCATAAGAAGATGCAGTTAGAGTGAACCTGAACCTTGGCAATGGTGAAAGTAGGAAATACATCCTGGAAATTAATTCCCTTCTGGAAAAGAATATATTGCCTCAGTGCCACAGATTCCAACCTGGGCAGAGAGAAAAAAATATTGTCAGCAAAAGGTAATAATAGAAGAAATCTCTCCTGAGGTGTTCCAGAATGGCAGCCTTACTGATGACCTTAAACCAATCAGTTTCACTGTGAAAACAAAGACTGACCTTGAGCCACAACATAACTGCTTGCTTCAGTTTCAAGCTTGGATGTTACTTAATCCAAGGGACACCTTCAGATAATGGGATGGAGTTCCAACGATGCAAGAGGCATTGAAAGGAGTCAAATCTGAATTACACTTCTTAGAGAAGAAGATAATTAAAAAGCAAGTATAGAGAGAGAACTGACTTCGAAGAAGGATGTACAGAAATTACTAACAAAAAATGAACAAAGCAAACAATTGAAAATAATTGATTTTTTTAAAGGACAAACAAAGATATTGAAATTTTCAGTTTGTGCTGTTAATGTATTTTGGTGTATCTCATTGTAAATAAAATCAATCATTGTGGAGAAATTCTATTTAATTTTGACATCATTGGATATGGTGAACCTCAAATATTATTCCATACATGTTCACATTAACCAGAGTTGACTGTACTTTATAAACAACAAGCTGAATTTACCAGCATTGCCTGCATATTTATTGATTACAATCAAAAAAAGAAATGAAAGAATTATCCTTAATGTTCCTGATTGTCTGAAGTGTCAAATGGAAGTAATTTCATACACAAACCCCTCCCTCTTCACTCACTGTCCTTTCCTGATATTCCATGCTTTGCACTGCCATGTATACAGACCTATCAAGCAACTTCATTTTACTGAAGCTGAAATTGAACACCTTAAATGCAAGTGAAAATCCCATGGATACTTCAACAATAAATTCATATTAACAAATAACAGTAAGGATTGCCAAAACAGGATTGAGAAACACAATCTTTGAGAAGAGACAATGATCCAAGAGGTTTACTGTTTGTGACATTTTAGAAAATGACTTTTTGGTCATCTTTATGATATAGCAGTGATAGCCTAGCCTAGTGAAGTAGTTGGTAGTTCTAATGTTCATATGGTTGCGTAGGCTTAGTTATATCTACAGGAATGTAAAGGAATTTAAATTAGTATAGAGCGTAGTATGCTTATAGATTTGACCATCACAATAGTGCAGCCGAACACTACATAAAAGTAAAGCAAAATCTTTTACACATTTACTACCAACAAAGAAATTGCTTCGAACACACTAAAAACATGTTAAAATTGTTTGCCTCCTATATAAAGGCAAAAGTTTCATTCACGTAACACATCTTGCAACTCGATACTTCAAATACACGTTCTCATACTCAGCAAAGGTATCTGTGGTAACTAACCACATGTACTTTTTTCATCAATTATTTTGCAATATTTTGATATTTGGAAATAATGTTCTCAAATTCACAGATATGAGAAAGTAATTTTTTTTTAATATTTTCACATATCATTACACCTCTTGCATAAGGACAGCGACCCTTCCAAACAACCCTATTACTAAAAGAAACTTATAGATGAAATAAAATGCCAATTACCGTGCTCTTCGTGGTCTGTAGCCATAATAAGCTGAGCCTCTGATTCCTCGACTGCCACGATATCCTCTCCCTCTTGGTGGACGGTTCGTCATGCTCATACCAGGGCGGTTTGTTCGTTTTGGCATCACCTGTTCACAGTCAACCCGCATAATATATTCAAAATACCATAAATATTTGTGAGCAATGCCCAAACATTTTCTAGTACTGACATTGCAAAAAATAAAAAAGATTTTATGCAAGTACAATAAAATGATCCAGATGCAAGAAAAGCCAACATAATTTAAAATATATATTTTCACTACTAAAATTAAGAAGGATTTTCATTTATAAGTTTGCCTACAATCCTCTTAAAATGGGGCTGTAAAGGGAATTAATAAAAAAAGAATATCAATGGACAGATTTTAAAACCTTGCCAGTCCAAGGTCTCTGAAAAATTAGACAAGACCAGATTGCCTAACATGGCTTAAAATTTGCAAATCGCAATTATTACAAATAAGAGCCAAACTATTTTTAAAACTACTAAAGAGAACAAATTTTTTATGTTTTAAGTTATATATGCTCCTGTAAAATAACTCAAAACAGATGTGATGTTTCAAAATCTAATTTTGAACATGTAGCTGAAGTGCTCTCCAATATCAACATTCACTCCAAAGACTGAACATATTTTTTGAACGATCTAACTATAATAAAATGCTAAGTCTACCTTCTATTGTAACTTTTAAGTTTCCAAGATTATCTTTCACAAGCTACCCTGCCATTTAATAAATTTCACTAGCAATTTCCATGGTTAATTGTAAAGAATATGAATATTATACGTGTTCTCACCTTAATCTGCCTCCCTCTAAATAATGATTCATCCATTGCCATTGCAGTTTGAACAGATTCCCTTTCTGCAAATTCTATGTAAGCAAAGCCCTTAGGATGACCGTCATATTTATTACATAAAATAGTAACACGATTGATTGACCCACAGCCATGAAAATGTTGTTCTAATTCTTCTGCTGTAGCACCATAATCAACCTACAAAATAATCAACAATTAAAATTTGTAACAACATAAAACACTCGCTAAAAAATATAAAAATCACACTTACATTGCCAACATATATAGACCTGTTATCTACTTCCATTTTCTCTTCTAGTGACATGTTTAAGGGGCTTGCTGCAAAATACATTTTTCTCTGTATTACAAATTGATTCAAAAATTCAAAGAAAGAAGAAACAAAACTACAGAAGAAGCGCTAATTAGATGCTGAACCATCTTGCATGCCTTCTTCACTATATCCATCACTTACTCATGCCAGGAGGACTACCCAAATTCATCTGCTTATCAACTTCAGACTGTAACTGCTTTAGTTTCTCTGCTTCTTCCTCCATTTCTCTGACTCTTGCTTTAATTGCTTCCAATTCCTCAAAAAACAGAAATACTTTATCACACCAAAACGGAATGTTTTATTTAAGATTATAATTACATCCAAGCGAGTTCACGCATTGATTTTTAAATTTCACATTCAACTATCAACCACAAAATGGAGCAGTATATACTTCTACAAATGAAGCTAGAAAAGTTACTATGAACTTCAGGAGCTTGGAATCCCCCCCCCCCCCAATTCAAAATTGCACATGGCCAGGTATTGCAAATCTTGTCACCTCTTCCCCATTCTCTCACCCCAAGTTGCCTAATTCTTTCACACATTACAAAAATTGTAAATTAACAGCTCTTTATTTACCCGATTCTAAAATAATTAGTGGTTACAAAAAACATGCAATTTTCATCCAGGAGTTACCAACACCTTCCTCTCCAATATTCACTAACTATTGCTCAAATTTCTTCAAAATCCTATAACATACAAGAACAATAAGACAAAGATATGGAATATTAAAAGAGGAATCCAGAAATAAAGACTTTTATTCCATAACAGACCGAAGCAGACACAAACAAAATATCTATTCCTTTTGTATCAGCACATTACACTGTGCATCCTTTGTCAAAACATTACTATGTTCAACAGACTTTTTAACAATTCAATTTCTTAGTCCAAATCTTGCACAAAATATTTATCATAAAATACACTTCTCATTCAATTCAAAAACAAACCTTGCCAACAAGATATTTTTATCAACTTCAAGAAGACGTGATAACCCCCCCCACACACACACACACACACACACACTCACACCAAAAAAAAGACTTGACTTTTGCTATTTTTTCAAACCTACTTTTGTGAAAATATCAATAGTTTTCGAGCTTTACCATATATTTCTTGTGACTACAAGAAAAATAATAGTTTGCGTACTTTCAGAGCCAACCTTCTTTAGCAAAATTTAAAACAAAGATATCTGACAGATCAAACTAACATTAGAAGTTTTCAGATATGTAAAATCTTCCATCTGTCTCAAAATAGTTACAAGCCTTTGTATCCCTAAGAATCCTAACTTACTACAAAAGAAAAATACATTAACCATTTCACAATCCTGCAATTTTACTATTGGAAACAAAATTTGTGGTAATCAAAATTGATATAAAAATCGGACACCTATGAAATGAAGACAGAATTATGTACCTTAATGGAAGTCAGCACCATGAAATTCATCCTTATCCCTATCTACACATGAAAAACCCATTCCTGAAGATCATCTTTAAGAAACTACACTTAGCATGCTGTCTGCAGCAGCACTTCATGTAATAGAACTTGAAGTTTCCTAAAAATTACCAATGACATCATTGGCATGGAAATCATCATAAAATACACAATTACCAACTTAAATTCAACACCTTATCTTAATTATAAAAGTCTAAACACTTAGGTTCACTTGAAAATTCCATTTAAAAACATTACAATTAATACTCATGTTCAAAAGCATAAGAAAACCTCTAGAAACCACTGAACGAAGTAATTAGAAATTGTCGATGGTTGTAATTTGTATCTTGTATGCCGATTCCACTTACGGGGTCATCCACACCACCACTACCTGCTCCCGATGCATCAACATCACCACCATCCCCTACATCAACATCTTGTCCATTTTCTATGGCATCTAAAGCTTCCAAATGTTCTTCAGCAGACAAACCAAGTTCTTCAGCTTCTGCCATAGCAAACCTGTGCAAACAGGGGGGGCAATCACCAAAACATTCTCGCCATCTTAAACTAAATTATTAACTGAATTGTTTTTTAAAATTTTAAGTATGTGCTCACACACCCATTCACTATCTTTGAAAGGCCGAATAAGCTTACTAAAGGTTGACAATTACGACCGGAGTAATTTCACATCGATGTATGAATTATCAAATGCATTTTATTAATCGTTTATCGTCTCAATAATTTATTTCAACTCTCCATTGTACTGGCTACCTCACAAGTAGGAATTCTATGTACTTAACGATTACATGCTTCAACAACAAATAGAACAGCCATATCGTTTCCTGATACAATTTCTCACATCTTAATGAAACAGAAACAAATCGCGAAAGAAATAATACATTAATAATTTTATTGGTTCCAGTACCCACCGTGAGATGCTACAAGGCCGATGAATGCGGATAGAGCTCTCACAATTTTTCCTCAACCCTCTTCAAACAGAAACGTCTCATAAAACTTGTATCTTCGGCACGATGGTCAAGAGCCGGTTTTCTGCAATGCTAACGCTTCATGGAGTGTGCATATCAATTCATAAATTATATCTCTATGTTGCTCCATAGAATTTACACACAACGCTCATTTTGACGCTCAATTTAATTAATGTACAGAACCAATAATTTAAAAAAAATATGAAATCATTTTTATTTGCATTGATCAACACGATATATTGTGGATTATATTATTATGTAAGTTAATTATCCCACGGAAATTAAATATTTACGTTTTATTTCGGTTCCATATTTTTTCGTCATTTGTGAATATAATTTTCCACTGTCACACAGACGTCGTTGGCGGTGGTGGAAGGTACATGCAGTATACATATTCTCCAATTAAATTATAATAAGTACAATATTATAAAATATATCTTTCAGAGGCTCACAAGACTATTCGGACATTTATTACTTTAACCAACAATTGATTAAACTTTCCTCAGAAAACCAAATAATCATTAGTTAGCGCACATGTGTGAAAGAATAGAATGTTCTTATATATGTAAACATTATAATTACTTTCAAAAATATGTATTTGTTTCATTAAAAGAAAAATGAAACGCAGATGCAGAGACTTCAACAAAACTACTGGGACAGCCGTTTGGGCAAACGGTAACGGATCTTTCCGGGAAACCTAACATTAAAGGGAAATAAGTCGCAGAGGAAAGAACACTACTTTTGAGCTGCGTCAGCTGGTTATTTACATTCACGCAAGGGGCAAATCATGCCGAAAAATTAGCAAAATGCGATTAATGAAGAAAGCACAGCGAATGACAATCTCACGGTACATCAATGAAGAGACTTTTGAACTGCAACCCGGAAGACATTTTCTAATCGATAAGAGAATCTCATAGTGAGAATAATAAATAAGGATCCTCGTAGTAGTGCGTCAAAAATTACTCCACGGGTAGAAATTGGCATTGACAAGAAAGTAAATCTCGAAACCGTGCGAAGGTTACTAGGTCCAATTCCCATAGTCGCGTTGCCAGAAGAAAGCAATTTATAAGTAAAGCAAACAGATGGAAAAGGCTGTGGTTTGCTAAATAACAAACAGAAAAACATGAATATTGATGGAATAAAGTAAACTTCGTTGATAAATCGAAAATTAACATTGTGGATCTTATGGAAGAATTCGGGTGTGGAAGAAACTAAATTAAGAGCAGAAAGGAGAAAACGTAAGCAATCGTGAAGCACGGAAGAGGAAATATAATGGTGAGGGGCTGCATGTCAGTCAATGGTGGCGGTGAACTTGTGTTTCAGAGCAAAGATGAGCAGGTTCAACTAACTTGACATTCTTAAACCAAATACTGAAAATCTTGGTACTGTTGTTAGATTTTATTTGTTTCATGATAATGATCCCTAGCACAAATCGCAAGTTGTTCAAATGGCTGCTGTATAACTGCCCAAAGATACTTCATCCATCTCCTCAGTCATCAGACTTAGCTGTTAGAGAACATCTTTGGGAAAAATTGGTAAATGAGATAAGAAATTATACAATTCATACCAAACAAGAATTAAATCAAATAATGCAACATGAATAGCGAGAAATTGATCCTTCTTACACCCAAAAACTTAGCACAAAGTATACCAAATATACTGAAGGAAGTGCTGCAGCAAAAGCGGATGGCTACCAGTGTTGCCAGTTTAGCGGATTGGCCGCTAGATCTAGCGGAATTTCAACAGTTCTAGCGGCGAGAAATAATGATTTAGCGGCTAGCGGAAAATCTAGCGGAATGAAAGCAAATTGGCGGAATTTCTAGCGACAAGATTGAAACATGTTTCCATTTATAAACTTTTGTTTCGATGACCAAAAACTAATGGGGACATGTAAAGTATTCCGTCCGTTATTATCCAAAGTAAACAAATACCGCTGGAACCATAAATCTGATATCTGAGTCATATTACCTTAACCCTCAACTAGGCGCGTGGTGCCTTTCTCATTGGCTAGCGGCCGGAGATTCTCCACCAAATATCCAATCAAACGTGGAGAAAATATTATCCGCGTTCTCTTTAAATATGCAATATCTCTCTGTACAGTTTTTGAAATGCTAAGCATAATAGTTTGTGAATAAATAAATATTCAGCCTGCAAATTCAAGTCTCTATAAGAACAATATTTTAATAATATTGCAGTAATATACTTTAATATTTTTCTACATCCGCGTTAATATTCTATCATATTAAATTATGAAACTAATATTTAAAAAGTATTATTTTAGTAGACATAAGAATATCGTGAAAAGTAAGCTAAGAAATCGTATGGAAACCGAAATGGTGAATGCTGTTTTAAACATTCGATTTAGTTTAAAACGGCATGGAAAGTGTTGTAATAATTTTCGATTTCCAGATGAAGTTCTTAGGCTTATAGGTTCAAATGCGAAATATAATAAGCAAATAAATTAGGACAATAATGAAGTCCAAATAATAGACGAGCTTGTTTCAGAACTTAATAGTAGTGAATAGTAATGTAAAATTATAGTAATAATAAATCAATATTATTATTCAATTATTACTGCGATTCGTCTGTGTAAACTATTATATAGTTAGATTTAAGTTATAAATTATAAATATAATTACACAAACATGTGCAATATTTAATCATTGCTTATATTTGTATATTTTATATATATTTAAAATAAGTTGTAAATATCGAATTTGTATTTTTATTATCATGTAATAAAATAAAAAATTATAAATTATTTATTCTACACGCGTAATTAATATTATTTCTTACATGGCATATTTATCACCCTAGTTCTGATTCATAAATTTCAAATATTTTCATTTTTAATACTTTTGTATCACATATTCATTTAATATTTATAAATTATTTATATAAACAATTAATCGATTTTATAAATATTATTTATTAAAAACAACTGTTATTATATGTAAAATTAAATATCTTGATTTAGCGGAAAAATTAGCGGCAAGAAGTTTTAAATTTAGCGGAATCTAGCGGAATTTAATTAGGTTATTTAATGTATCAATAAATAATGCTTGCGTACCAAAAGATTGGAAGCTGGCTCTCGTAGTACCTATTTTTAAAAGTGGCGACAAGACAATAATTAGTAACTATAGGCCGGTAAGCCTTACATCAGTCGTATGCAAACTTATGGAACATCTAATTTCAAGCTATATCAGGAAGGAATGGGAGGGCAGGGAGTGGCTTTATCAGGGTCAGCACGGTTTCAGAAATGGTTTCTCATGCGAAAGTCAGCTAGTCTCACTTCTACAGGACCTAGCCGACGTAGTTGATGAAGGGAAAAGGGTCGACGCGATAGTAATATATTTTTCCAAAGCTTTTGATGTTGTTCCACACGATCGTCTTATAAAGAAATTAATAGATTCGGGTATAGACACTAGAGTAGTAGCGTGGATAAACGAACTACTCCGAAACAGGAAGCAGAAAGTTCGAATCGGTAGTTACTTATCAACCTCGAGAAGCGTCACGTCAGGAATTCCACAAGGAAGTGTAATCGGACCACTCATGTTTCTGGCCTTCGTGAATGAATTGCCGACTAATTTAGCTTCAAATGTACGACTTTTTGCAGACGACTGCGTAATCTATAGGATTATCAACTCGGAGAAGGACGAGGATATTTTGCAGCGAGACTTAGACAAATTACATATCTGGGCAGAAACAAACGGCATGGAAATAAACAGTTCAAAGAGCAAGTCCATCACGTTTGGTAGGGGTCGAAGTTATAATGAATTTGTGTACAATCTGAACAATAATGTTATACCTCGTGTCACGTCTTGCAAATACTTAGGAATACAGCTAGACAGTAAATTGAGTTGGGAAAATCAAGTCAATTTCGTTGTGGGGAAAGCCTGGAAATCTTTACATTTTGTTATGCGGATACTGAAAAAGAGTACAGTGAGAGCCAAAGAACTAGCATATACGTCATTAGTGCGACCTATATTAGAATATGGCGCGGTATGTTGGGACCCATACAGAATTTTGCAACAAAGAAATCTAGAAAAAGTCCAGCGTAGAGCATCAAAATTTACTTTCAGGAGTATCAAGAATAAAGGGGTATGGGAGTCACTCGAAAGGAGAAGATTAAAGTCACGTCTCTATGCAATGTATAAAGCGTACACAGGCCTTCGAGCGTGGAAAGAAATTCAAAGTCGATTAGGGAAACCTACATATTTCGGCAGAGCGGATCACATACACAAAATTCAGACAAGAACTCAGAAAACGGACGTTGGGAAATATTCATTCGCGAATCGCATTATTAGGGACTGGAACAGTTTGCCTGTGACAATCTTCGATCCCTTTCCTCAAAACCTGAGCAAATTTAAAAATAAATTAGTTTCTTGAATGTGGATATGTTATATATATATATATATATATATATATATATATATATATATATATATATATATATATATATATAACATATATATATATATATAACATATATATATATATAACATATATATATATATATATATATATAATAATAATAGTAATAGTAATATTTATTGAGTCACATATACAATTACAATCGTGTATGACGAGTCAATATGATGTCTTGGGTGGAGAGAGCGAAGTTATATTACTGTTCAGGAGCAAACAAGGGACCATCTCAGCATTTGCTCAAAGGACCAGGGAAACTGAACAAAACCTGATCGAGATGGGGTCATTGGCCTAGAAATACAATACTTGTTACAGTTAGATTAAGATATTATACAGTAGATAAATTATCTGCTAATAATTAACATTAATAATAATAATTACATTAACAATAATAATTACATTAACAATAATAATTACATTAACAATAATAATTACATTAATAATAATAATTACATTAATAATACATATCAATTATGTTTGCAACTACATCAAATTTTACAATAGTAGTACATTCTATATTTATAACTTGAAATGGTGAGGAGGCAAGTTTTGACCAGTTTTCTTCTTCTTCTTCTATTCTCCCTCTATTTCACAGGATCATTTTCAGCTTGAAACAGTTCATATGAAACAGAAAGTCTAATGGAATAAGAAATTCTTGTTTATTTATATTTTTTAAGGGAAATGTTATTTGAAAATTCCTTTACACTGTAGAACATGTTGTTAAGCAGGAAAGCTTTCAATTTACTTTTAAATGTATGAATTGTGTTTATGTCTTTGATATCATTGCCTAGTTTGTTGTAAAGTGTAATGCCCTCTATTAGTGTACTTTTTTGATAAAGTGTAGTTTCAGAGTGGGGAACATGTAGGTTATCCTTTTGACGGGTGTTGTAGTTATGTACATCAGAATTTAAAGTAAAAGTGTCTTTGTTTTCCATGAGAATTTTCTTTGTGAAGACCACTATTTCAAATATGTACATGCATGGTAGAGGAAGAATCCTTAGTTTATTAAACAAGGGTTTGCATGACTCCAGCTTATGAGTGCTGGTCATTGTTCGCAGTATTCTTTTTTGGATAATAAATGTGCAAGTGCTTTCAGGGGCATTTCCCCAGAATATTATTCCATATTTTAGGTGTGAGTGCACATTTGCAAAATACATTGTTCGAAGTGTCTCAATGTTGGAGCTTGACCTGAGGGTGTATAGGGCATAGCAAGATTTGCTAAGCTTCTTGTTAAGATTTGATATGTGAGTGTTCCATTTTAGGTTTTCTTGAATTGTTAGTCCGAGGAAGGTAGTTTCATGAGATATTGTTACAGGGTTATTGTTTATGAGCAAATGCTGTGAGAGTTTGTCTTTACATCGAGGATTCATGAAATTTAGAGAGACTGTCTTGCTGGTGTTTATGATGAGTTTGTTGTCTTGAAACCATTTTACTAGTGCTTGCAAAGTTTTGTGAGTTTCTTTTTCTAATGATTGTTGTGTTTTTGCTTTGATGATGATGTTTGTGTCATCTGCAAACAAAATTATTTTGTTGTTCCTTAAAGCCAAAGGCAAAATAAAATTCAGTGCAATTACCTATGTCTTCTTTGTAATTAAGTATTATTATTATTATTATTATTATTATTATTATTATTATTATTATTATTATTATTATTATTATTATTATTATTATTATTATTATTATTATTATTATTATTATCATTATTATTATTATTATTATCATTATTATTATTAATGTTATTATCATTATTAGCATTATTATTATTACTATTATTATGTGCAGTGCAGTGGCGTGAAGTGCAGTGACGTTGTGCAACTAAGAGAAACGAGTGAGTAAGAAAGACATTACAGCTCGCTGTATCGCAGTGCGGTGAAGTGTGGTGAAGTGAAGTTTGATGAAGTGGAGTTCTATGAAAGATTGCACGGTGAAATGTTCATGAGATTTGTAACGTTTGTAGAGTTTGTATAGTTGTTAAGTTCTGTAATGTTAAGTTAGTGTATTCTGCCACCAAGTTCTCACACTTAATTGCAGAATTACTAATAAATCTAATCTAATCTAATCTAATCTAATTACGCGTGCCATCTAGCGGCCGAATGTCCATCGGACCTGGCAACACTGATGGCTATACAAGATATTGAACTCTTTTACTGTGTTATTATTACGCGTTTTTGTGTTTGAATATTATTAACTGTTTATATTTCTATTGAAGGGTCAAAATAGCTTTGTGGGTTTACTTTATGGCATAAAAAATTCAAATTTAAAAATGTCAGTTGATGATTTTATAGAAACTTTAGTACCTTATAAATAACATAAATAATATAAAATACCTTATAACTGCTTATGAAAGTAATCATATAATATACTTTATTATTTTTATTGTCTTTTTTATATTCCTATATTCCATTATTATTCTGCTAAATTTCCCGTCTGGATAGTTTTGAGTCACTGTACATGAAATTGACGTTTGATCAGCTGGGTCGCGGTTATCGATTCGGGAGCTTGAATTTCAAAAATTAAGTCTATCGAGGCTACTTTTGAAGAAAATACAGACGTTTTATTACAATTTCATTGTTTTTATCATGAAGACCTTAGTATTTCTGTTTTGTTATAAAGACTCAGTAAAACTCATTACAGCGATGATATTTATTTCTTACATACTCTCAAACAAAATCAATGAGTAAACTAAAATGTTTTTAATAACCTTCATTAGTCAAAAATGCCGGTGAAACATATTACGAAGAGGCTTATTAAACAGTAGAGACCATATACTTCGGTTTTTATAACGTGGCGCGTCGGAGCATTCTTCACGATCGAATATCTAACGGTTTTTCGCGACTATCTCGGTCGTACCGCTACATTTAAATTGATGTATAAGAGAGTATTGTTATGGTGCCTACTCTTGGTTTTTATTTCTTGGCGCGCGAGGCCTTGTCATCAGGATGGAATATTTTTTAAATTTATTTTGGCAGACAGCATTCAACCATATAATACATTACAGAGAGGATTCACAACTTAAAACTATTACGTTTACAACTATTGCACACGTATACTACTTAGCATAATCTTATCTCATATATTAAATTTGTTTTTTTGACTTCACACAATAACATGTATATCTAAACGATGGAATATCTCACGGTATTTTTCGTGTTTCTCAGTCGTGCCGCTAGATGTCGCACGATCACGATCGTACCGAGCAGTGCTCGAGATCATGCGACATCTAGCGGCACAATGAATGATTGCACCGATGAAGTCGCGAATACCGTGAAGACAAGGCCTCGCGCGCCAAGAAATTAAAACTCAAGGACTATTTTTTTTTTAGTATAGATCCAGCCAGACGAGCGGATGGAAAATGACATTCGTTTCTACACGTTAAGTTTCGATGTCGACTGCAACTGGATGAACGTGATTCCAGTGGTTTACACTGTCATTTCTGGTTCTATGTATGTAATCGTAATAAAAATACTTCCCGCGGACGCCACAAAAAGCGCTGAAGATCAAACATTTGAACATCGCTACTATGGTAACAATATATAATACTGAGCACGGAACGCGACGACAAAAGAACACAGTAGATAATTTATTTCTCCCTACATAATCACTACACATTACAATTCAACACATTAGAACGCTATCGAACTTTACAAAATAAACAAATCGCGCCATACGCTTAACGACCAGGTATGCGGTAGTCAAACTGGATGAAATTTGTACCAAAAAATGAAAAATGCATAATTTTTTCGTACAAATTATATCTAGTCTGTCTCTTTTCTGTACCGGCGAAAAATGAAAACATAATCGTGTAAAAGGCATTAAGAAGATGCAGGTTTCAATCTGTGAGCGGCAAAAAGTATTATGCATTATATTACGCTATTATAAATTATATACTGTAGGTATATACTTATAAGAGCTCTTGGTTGCTTCAACTTTCAAATTCATTATATCGTTTACCATTGGAATATAACTAGAGGTACACTGCACGTACTATCTGGCATTATTGGAAATATTCAACCAATACAAACGAAGCGCATGTGGTTCATATCTGCGTTCCATTTCAATAACCAGGGTAGTAATAGGGATAGTAGTAATTTCTAACTTTTACAAATGAAAGAAACATTAATAAATCGAATCATTACAGTAAACGCAGCACATTATAAAGAAAAGAAAGATTAATATTTCGTACAAACTTGCCTTGGTTACATCGGAGTTAGCTAACAATTTCTGATTACCAAAATCAAAGATCAAAACTTCTCAAAGTAAAATAAGTTATTTGTTAGTTGAACGTTAAATATATTGCATTCCTTACATCTATTTCCTTTCATAACAATGTTATCAAAACTTAGATTTAAAAATAGGGGTTGTTGCGTTAATCAGCTGTTACGGAGTAATCCAATCGGAAGCTTGGATGATACCTACAGTATGATTAACGCGGCCGCAAAAATGACAAAAAATCGAAAAAAATTCCAACCGACTTATTGACATTTTGTGAACTGTGAAACAACGTCAAAGGAAATTCGAATTTACAATATTTTTACTTCATCGTACACGTACGCATATGCGGACACACGCGCGCGCACACGCATATATTGTAGAAGAATTCTTTATTTCTAAGTTAAATTTCTTACGTCCCTTCAATCTTGTTTCTTTCACATGAATATTATCTACATCATACAATCATCACGACCAAAAACGAAGGAAATTTTCGTTGAAAACTGGATCCGTTTTAACAAACGGCGTTTAAGTGTTACTGTAAATAACAAATTTAATGCTCTTTTTCACAGAAATGTTTGAGTTTTCAAAAGGCTTTATTGGAAGTCATTTGAAGCATTTCGAATCACAAATACAATAATGTACACAAAACGTTGTAAATGTGCATATTAAAGATGTGAGAGATATTAAAAAACACCTTTTTGTTTAATTTATGGTAAAAACAACAACAAAAGATAGACCAAAATGAATATGTCATCTTAAACTGTGCATTTAGAATTATCCGTAATAAAAGTTTGAAGAAAACATTTGGAGCCGTTTGAGAAAATCGTGTTCAACCGTATCTGAAAATGTGGAATTTTGAAATAAAAATGTTGCGTTTTGGAGATATATTGTAAATTATCATTTCAAGAACATGTACACACAAAGGCTATAAAGTGAACAAATCGCCGCTAATGTAAATATTAACGTGAGAGACGTCAAACAATTGCATTTTTGTATTTGTTTAAAAAACAACAACAAACAACAACAAAAAAGGCAAAATAGAGAAAAATTACTATTACATCTCAGACTACATTTAGCACTACTTTCACAAAAGGCTCAAAGAAAAACACAACACATTTTCGATGTCAAGGATCCCTAATTTCTGAAATCTGACTAGATGATGTGTTAGAGGGAGTAATTTACATTTTAGATTAGGATTTATCCACGTATTTTGTATCAGGGCCCGCTGTATGAGTTTTGCTGCCGAAAAACCGTCGGTTTTTGCCGCAGCATTACGTAACGTTCTCTATAATCCGTATTTTACTCCATTCATACGTATGTAAAGAAGTTAAAAAGAAAAGAAAAGGAAGAAAAGAAAGAAAAAAAAAAGCAGAAATGTGGAGTCATTTTTGAGACAATAATTGTTCAAAATTTATAAATTGCCTAAGTTTGATGCAACATTACTAAAATATACTCATTTTCTCTAAAAATTGACCATATTTGAAGATTAATGAATTAAGGAAGAGACTAATTATAGTTTTGTTTGGTTGCAAGTCCACATTTAAAATGAATTTAAAATATCTTGGAGACATGGCAAAAAATCGATTTCTAATAATTGAACGAAAATATTATTTTAAGAATATTTAAGAGCAGGGAAACCTCGTCTTACACGGCAATTTTCTTTGATAAATTTGGAGCCGTTTTTAAAAAAATGCCATTTAAGTGATACTGTAGATTCGAAATTTGAACCACTTTTCAAAGAAAACTATTGAGTTTTCAGAAAACCTCATATGAAGTAATTTCAAGCACTTTAACTCACAAATTTAATTGTGTTTACAAATAGATGGAAATGTGCAAATTAAAGGCGTGAGACAAAAAATGTGTTTTTGAAAAAGAATACAGGAAAATTAATCCTACATCATCTCAAACAATGCAATTAGCACTATTTGTTAGAAAGACAAAGAAAGAGAGAGAGAGAGAGAGAGAGAAAGAGAGAGAAAGAGAGAGAGAGAAAGAGAGAGAGAGAGAAAGAGAGAGAGAAAGAGAAAGAGAGAGAAAGAGAAAAAGAGAAAGAGAGATTATATATATATATATATATATATATATATATATATATATATATATATATATATATATATATATATATATATATATATATATATATATATATATTTTTTCCCCGCACCAAATATGAAACAAATTTTTTTTTCATGGGAGGTTAGTAAAATATTTTTGAATGAGACTAAAAACAATGATTTATTGATGAACCTTTATTAAACACTGTATTCTTGACAATACATTCCATTGTAGCCAGAACAAGAAGTCAGACATGAGCAAATTTTCAAAATTAAATTGAATCAGCATGGAACATTTACCAGAGTGTAATCTCTTTTGTTCATATTCATATCCTACATAAAAATAGCATCTTTCAGAAAAGCTACACTTCCATACACAAATTAATACCACTTGAGAGGCAAACATCAATACATTTACAATAAATACAAGTGTGTTTCACAGGTACCCCCAAATGCCCAAAGTGATACTCTCTTCTGAGCAAAACCCTGTTAACAACAATCACATCAACACTGTGAAGAGAACTGTTAAGAACAATCACATCAACACTGTGAAGAGAACAGAACAGAAAAATCTTTTTACATCTTTGATTCATCATTTATGTTTTCTGTAGATCCTGAGTCATTTCCTTTCTCAAAACCTCTGTGACAAGCCTATTCAAAATTTCTCGACACTGATCATCCAGACCACTTGGCATCCAACCATGTTTTTCATGGCAAACTGCATCTGGAGCGGGAGGAGGCAATTTGATAATCATCTCTTGAATTTCAGGAACGTACACATCACAATACTGAAATAAAAAACAAAGTATTAAATAAACTTCATAGCCTTATTACTTTAGCAACAGCAATTATAAAATCATACACATTAAAATCTAAATGTATATATGCTGAGATGGCCCCAGGTTTGCTTCTGGAGAGTAAAATTAACTTCACTCTCTGCCTTGAAGAACGTGTGCAATTGTACTCCCTCCCCACACATCATATTTGACTCATCACACACATTTGTAATTGTATATATATGACTCAATTAAATATTATTGTTGTTGTTATTATTATTATTATAATATAACAGAGAGTGTGATGGTATAACGTGATGGTATATCTCATTATTAATGATATTAAAAACCAATACAATCAATAGATCTCTCAAATTCTGAGAGGAAAGCAAATTACCTGGTAGAACATTTGTCGAGAAGGTGGCACCATGCCTGGTCGAAACACGTACATGTTTTCTTTGTAATCTGTACTATGTTTCTTTTTCACATTTTTATTTTGTACAAGTTCTTTGGTAATTACAGCTGTTTTAGGTCGACACGAAGGACTGGATTTGTAAGGCAACAAGTAGTTGCAGTAGCTTCTTTTTGCCTTTACTTTTGTCTTCAGACCTCCTACACATAAATGTCTACAGTAAGATATCAAATGTTATGTAAAATCAATGGAAGAATGGGAAAAGAGAACTCACCTGAAATTCTCAACCTGTAGTCAAGAGTCTGGTATTTTCGTGAACTGGGATCTTTTCTAGGGTCATATCCAAAACGTACCCACATTATTCTCCATGGGCCTGTCACAAAATAGTATGCTACTGCTGGCAGTAAGAACTTCAGTTGGTCACTTGTATATTTTGTGTGAAACATCAAGGCATTTTTGGACCATATTGGACGCATTGAGAAAA
Organism: Gryllus longicercus; assembly: GCA_038098605.1. Classification (NCBI taxonomy): domain Eukaryota; kingdom Metazoa; phylum Arthropoda; class Insecta; order Orthoptera; family Gryllidae; genus Gryllus; species Gryllus longicercus. Next base: position 5,905,795 of record JAZDUA010000021.1, read on the forward strand.
GCTGCAAAGTGTGAACAAGTAGGTGTTGAGTTAAAGAAAAAGAAAACCAATCAACAATAATAATATATTTTAAAATCATAGTACCTTTTCAATTTTTTTGAGATGAGCCTCACTAAGAAACTTCAAACGCAAGTAACGTAATGCAACTTCTCGTGGTTTTGCTGGGGATTTTGGTATGTCATAAGTAACGAATATGGCATGTCCTGACCGACGGCGTCGAGTTCGGCCAATTATATTAGCCGGAGTAGACTTTGCTTGATCTGTTGCCTCCTTGCGATACAGGTACATCTAAAAGAAAATTTGCACATCTTATCTGGAAGCATTTAGATTGTCCACCGAATTAATGATTGTGTAGGGAACAAATTTAACACTTAAATTTTGTCAAAACATTTTGAATTCCTGAAATCATGAATTGTTCTTTATTTCAGTGTGATAATTTTGCCTTTTTTCAATAGTACTTTTTTTTATTACAAACCTACATATGTATTGCTTAGACACAAGTATTAACATACATTGGTTATTCTGAACTTGATCACACCCTTGTACAGTTATGAAAATTTGAAATTAGAACACGCAATTGACATTCTATAAAGAACTCAATGAAATCACAATAAATTTCATGAAGGTGAGTGAAAAATTATATTTCTAAAACACCTGAAAAGGTTTTGAAAAGAAAATGTATTTTAGGTTGCAAGTACTATCAATTGTTCAGTTCAAGCACATACCGAAGTATTGACTAGTCATTTGCATTTGCACTTTATTATGAACTAAAAATTTTAAGAACACAGTAAACAGTCAATTCAAAGCTTTTTCAAAATCCCATTCAGTATTCTCAACATTTCTGCAGACAATCCTCCCCACAAACACAATACACACACACCACACCCACGCATACACACACGTAAACTGTTTCATTAGATAATATTGTTCTGAAATAAATTATACCTGCAGAATTCTATATTCATTTTCATTGAAAATTTCATTTCAATCTTATCATTTCATGAGAACTACAATTTAAGACACAAAATGAATGGGTGGAAAAACAACAACACAGTATAAGTGTCATTTTATAAATTCTGAGAAATCTGTTTATTAAAGTCAGTATCACTGTAAAGTCATGGTGTTTTGTTTCACGAAAACCATGGCATTTTAATTGTTCATAAAACCACGAAAATACATTGCCACTGAAATATAGCCTAAAATAAACATGTTTTTCTCAAAATGTATAAAATGTCACTTATACTATTCTGGTTTTCACACATTCAAATATAGTAAGGTTTAGGTTTTTTACAGTACAGTATTAAACCCAAAATAAAATTCAGTTGGAATTTCTAGGCACGCGTAATATAAATATTGATCATGTGTAGGTCTGCAAAACTGCATGTCTGCCCTCTTCTACCCTACCACCCAGCGAATTATATGTTTTTGTTAGTATGTCTTTTTATTTTATTTTAAGATATGCTATTCAAAAGAAAAAGCACAGGGATAATTAGGCTGGTGCAACTAGGACCTTTGAAGCCTGGGCTCCCTGCCAACATTCAATATGGGGAGGAAGGGAGACCTTTCCAAAAATAATTTAAAAGTCTTGGGTATTAAAAAATTTAGAGACATTAGTTTTCCCCAAAATATTTAATCAAGGTTATTTCATATTACTGCAACTACATGTGAGATAATAATTTGTGACAGAAAAATGAGGCGATTTTGATGTGTTTTGTGACAACAGTGGATAATTCTTCTTCTTATGTGCAGTACATAACTTCCTCTAACATACTGTGTAGTCAGAATCCTGGATTTGTGGGTTCCTTAATACTCAAAATTTGGTTCATGGCGAAGCGACTGTCAATAAACAAATCTAGCACCTTAACTGCACACAGGATGTTTTAATAAGGTAGTGTAACTTTTGCAATGTGTGCTTCACACATTCATTGATATGCAAAGATTAACAACTTCCTTATTTCATGAAAATAATTATGCAAAAGGCTCTCCCACTCAAAAATATTGTAAAAACTGGCAAATTAAGCATTATGAATTTTCAACATGTACAAAAAGGCAACATTTCAGGGAATTTTTTCGCATCTTCAGGCCAACTGTAATAAACATTTAAATTAAATTAGCATATAAATTACAATAATATTATATACCAGGAGCAAGAATATAGCACACTTACTTCTAGTAAAATATACTGGACTTTCATTGGGATGTCCAAATTGTTGGTATTAATGGATTGCGGTAACCATCTTGTTCAAATTTTTAATTGGTTTGGTGTGGTGTATCACACAAATTTAACAGGCATGGTATTTCAACGAGATTAGAAAATGTAGTTATTCCTTTGGGGGTGGGGGGAGAGGGGAAAGGAAGGGAGGCACAAGAAAGGAGAAAGAATGCTAGATACATTGTTTCTCTCATTTAATAGAAAATTCGAATAGATTATTATTTACATATATTCATTATTTTATGAAAAATGTTATCATATGTATTGGTTACATTCAACAATAGAGTTTAAAGAATTTCTATGTTTAATGTTGTTTCAAAACACTGATATCGTGATTGTCATAGGTTTAACGATGTTTTTTACCAACAAATTGGTGGCATCCCTACCGGAGGAGCACTACGCAATTGTTATAGAACAACTAGAAATCAATGTTCTCAAGGGAGAAGATACACTTTTGCACAAGAAATACATAGAAGACATGTTAATAATAATAATAATAATAATAATAATAATAATAATAATAAAACAATAATGAATATAAATTACATTTATGACACATTTAATAGCTACCATAGAAATATTAAAATTATGTTTGAAATGGAAGTAAATTGAAAAATTACCTTTTTAGATATCACTACATAGAAGCACAATTGGAACATTATTGACTAATTGGTATTAGATGTCTATACATATCGAAGAGCTATACCTAATCAAAGCTCAGCTTTTGATCCATCATTACTTTGTTTTCCTGGATCCTGCTTACCTAAGGGTCTTAAATCTCTTGCTATTCTGATCAGCCTATTATTATCTGACCTAGAAACATGTTCATCCCAGGCTTTCTTTTTGTTCCTATGAATTTATCTATATCCATCTCTCCACATTTATTCTTTATATCTTGATTATTTATTCCACCATATCTTGTTTTCCTTGTTATTGCTCTTAAAGTAGTCATTTCTGAGGTTCTTAGTAGAGTTTTAGTTCTAGTATCGGCCCGTGTCTCTGCTCTATAATCACATCATAGGTTTTACTATGGTTTTGTATATTTTCACTTTACTTTCTGTATTAAGATACTCATTTCTCCAGGTCACATCTTTTAGATATTCTAGATCCTTTGATTACTTGCTGTTTAACTTCATTATAGGTGTCTCTTGTGCTTAAAGTTTCCACTCCTAAATATGTGGTTTTCATGACTTGTTGGATTATTTTATTATTCACCTTATTAGATCCTTTGAAATTTCCATTGAGTTTGTTTTCTCAGTTGATAGAATAATGTGGTTTTGTTCTGCAGTTGTCAACAGCATGTGGAGAAGTCTTTATAAATCGTCTTCTGAATTTGCCAATAGTACTGCATCATCTGCACAGCACACTATTGGGATTCTTTTACTTCCCATTTCATATCCTGGCATTTCATTTACACTCTATTATCTTATCCATAACCAGTTAAAAAGCACAGGACTGATAGAATCACCAGCTGCACAAATGATTTTGTCTGTTGCCATATTTCCGACTTGCACTTTAGGGATGATATTCATATTCATGTCTTCAATTATCTTTATGAATATTTCAGAAATATTCTTCTCTCTCAGAATTCTTAAAATGTCTTGTACTCTTATGCTGCTGAACGCCTTCTTTAGATCAGTTAAGCACATGCAGGCTGGGACGTTAAATTCAATTGCCTTTTCGACTAATTGGTGGATCACAAATATGGCATCTGTTGTTGATCGATTATCTTCGAAAATCCTTGTTTTTCTTTATTTACCTGCAGAAATAGGTGTAGTTTTTCTAATATAAAGTTCCCTGAGTTATTCTTCGCTCCTTTTTAAAAGATTACAATGGTCGTGCTGGTTTTCCATTGTGATGGCATTCTTTTCTCTTGATAATGATATTAAATAATACAGTTAGCTGATCTTCTAACTTCTTGCCTCCATATTTCAATAATCCATTCCTAATTCTATCACTACTTCACGCTTTTCTGTTTTTCAGAGTTTTTACTGTCTTTTGAACATCCTCTTTCTTGATTTCTATTTCCGCCAAATTGAGATCTTCCATACAGGTATCAGGATTGTATCAATATCTTTATATAAGTTTGCGAAGTATTCGTTCCATACTTCACAATCAATAACATTAATCTTTACAGTGTCAGTGATTTCTTCTTTTTGGTTTCTTAGCATTCACTACACTTTTCTTTGTGAGCCACACACATCTCTCTCAAAATCCTTGGTAAATCTTTCCCAATATGTTTCCTTCGGCTGTCTAATTTTAAGATTTGCTATATTTCGTTCTCGTTTCATAGCATTTTATCATCTAGACTTTGAGACGATTCATATCGTAGGAATATATCATTTTTCTTCTTCACTATTTCTTTCACTGCCTCAGTGAACCATTGTGTTTTATATTTACGAGATGGATTGACTACAACTCTTCTTTTTCCTACTGATTCTTCTGCAGCTCTTATGATGCAGCTTTTTATTTTCTTCCAACGTGTTATCAGCACTATCCTCAACCCTTAACAGTGTACTACTAATTAGGATGTTCAGTCTATCTGAGTATTGTTTTGTGCTTTCATTTTGAATTGATTCTATATTAAGTTTTTCTGTATATTCATTCTTATTTTTCTTTTTTATTGAACATTTCATCTTTATTCTGCATAATATCAAAGTACTTCCAATTTTGGCAGAATTCAAAGTTCGAACATCCACAATTTCTGATGGTGAGAAATTTCATCTTGTTATTACATAGTCTATCATTGACTGTTGCCCCTCTGCATTTATAGATGTATATTTATATTTGAAATCATAATCGAAGAATGTATTGTTAATTCTTGGTTTACTTTGTGCACAACGGTCTGTCACTATTATCATTCATTACTGGTTAATGGAAGATTTGCTTTACTCCATTTATTGGACAATTCCCAATCCTTGCATTAAAGCCACCCATTATTATAAAGTTATGACTTAACAGCATTGTGTCAATTAATTTTTGAAGTTCTTTCTAGAACTTCATTCTTTCTTCTCCATTTTTTTTTTGTAATAACAGAAGCATATACTCTAATTAAGCGTATACATCTATTATCAATCCTGAGTTTGATTTTCAGCAACCTTTCATCAATATAATAAACTTGTTGAATATTCTGTTCTAAAGCTTTGTTCGCAGGACGAGCATTCCTATGCCAGCTTTGACTCTCCTGCCTTTAGGAGTGCCACAGTGTGCGAATATATAATTATTTATTCTATGCATACCCTTACCGTTCTTTCTTGATTCAAAGATGCAACAAATATCTAACTAATATTAAAACTAAATCACAATTCAGGGTTTCCTTTTGCATACAGTATGTGGGAAGTGCATTCCTTGCTTTTACTACTCGGTTTACAATAAAATGAGAATGTTGTCCTTGTTCTTTCTTTCACCTGCTTCATCGTATGTCCTCCAAGTCTAGAATCCGTGTCTTTTGCAAAAGAAGTCGTTAAATTCAGGAATGTTATAATTTCCATTCAAGATTTTAAGAGTTTCTATAATATCACCCCTTATCAGATTTATATTTTAATTTTTACGTAAAAGAAAATGTATTCCTTTTCTTGCTACAATTGTCCTGCCTTGCTCATATGTAAATCCAGTAATATAATAATTTATTTTATTTTAAATATTATTGTATCGCTAGCTAACATTTAATGACATTATAATATATACTATCCAAACACACGGGTATCAACATACAAATGGTTAATACTAATGTCATCGTTTATATGAACAAGGATTTCTGGAAATTTGATCTAAATAAAAATTGTTTGAATGATTGCAACTCACTATCAATTGATTAAATAAACAAATATAATATTTATTTATTTATTTATCAAATTGGGTAACATACTAATTTATATGCTCATTTATCTGAGTACATATTTACTTTGATAAAGACTTTTTTAAAGCAATTTCAATTAATGATCTGTTATTGCTTAAGTAAACTCTTCGTGCACTCCTTGCTTCTCAGATGAATTCGGTTCATAGGAAAATGTCCGAAGTCCTGTGATGTCTTCTACTTTCAACTGACAATTATCTTCTACTTCATCACTATTATTTAAGCGTTACTGATCAAGGGATTTATTACTGAATAACAGTAACCCGTAATATCACTTAATTCTTAAATAAATCTACCGAATGATGACTGATTAGCATGTTCGTATAAATTGCACTTCCCTAACAGTCCACCTCAGATGAGTGCCTCGACGCGTTACTTCCTAACATTTATGAATAAATTCTTTTGCAATTATAATGGATAACAATCTCAATTCCCAATCTAAATAATATTTCATAAATCAGATTCTTTGTCCACTATTTGAATATTAAATTTATATAACATTATTATCATAGTATTGAACGTTATTCTTATATATTTCCAAAATAGAAATGGACAATTTCATTCCCCTCCTAAATGTGACAGCGGATCATTCCTAATTAATCAACCATATCTAGTAATGCGTTTCCATTCAACGCACAGGCTAGAGCATACCTATCTGTAATTTCGTTCACCTCGACAGCTATCGACATAAAGGGGAAATTCTCAGTTATCTTGTCATGATACACTATCTTGGTACATAGTTCTTACATCTGCAAGGAGCTTTGCCTTTCCGTCTATTCGAATTGTTATACAAAAATAGATGCATTTATATTTTCCATGACTTATTTATTCATATTCGTTACCACATCAAAAAGATAATGTTAATGAGATCAAGTTGAGTTGCTCCACTAGCAAAAGAACCAATTTTTGTACATAACCTACACACATTCTGGTAGTAGGCTGATAGTTTAAAAGGTGTGTTGCCAGTTTTTTGTTTTTAAAGAAAATTAATTAATTACTCAATTTATTTACTTACAACAGGCAATCGCCCATTTACATTTTATTTACAACATAAAATAAAGCAAATGAATTGTTTACTATAGTCATCCAAAAAATATAATTTCGCCAGATGGTTGAAAGAACATGAGATTTATCTAGATCAACATTCATACCATTGTAGGTTCTCAACATTCTCCAAAATCAATTACAATACAAATTTGTTTTTGCTGTAAGAACATAAAAAATATCTTGATTGGCAAGACGAAGATTTCGAGTAGGTACTTTTCATTAAATTTATACTAATAGTTGTAAACAATCAACTTTTTTGTCAAGTAATTTATGCAAAAACAATTCATCATTCAAACTTCTAGAAGACTTTGGGGAATTGATATCCAACATCTTTGCTGTAAGCTCATCGTGATGAGTGAATATAGGCGATGGTACATGCAGTTTCCATGCCATGAAATTTAAAAAAAAGTTTTGCACAGATTCAATTTTCTTTATATACATCTGGCAAAAGTGTGAGCAAACTGAAGAATAATACATCAATACTGGTCTCACCAAGGTAAGATATGATATTTTAAAATATTTAGATCTCTAAAATGAGTGGACATATGTCTAACAAAACCAAGCATTCTATTTGCCTTGCAAATTAAGTAATCTACATGTTTGTCCCCTTTAAGATTTTTATCAAATATAACTCCAAGGACAACCTTTTCAAAATAATATTATTCAAATAATAAGAAAATTGCACATAATTTTTCTTTTTTGTAAATGACATAGTTTTACATTTATTAATATTCAAATTTAATTTTTTTTTTTTTTGCACCAATTTTGTACACAATTTAAATTCATTTCCAAATCTAGGCTATCATTTGGTGTCACAACTTCACTATACAATTTTAAATTGTCCGCAAAAAGCAGGAAATTATAAGATAGTTCACTTTTACATCACTAATGAACAAAAAGAATAATATAGGACCAGATGAGATCCTTGAGGAAACCCAGATGTAATAAAAATGTCTCACAACACATAATCTTTATATTTAACATTTTCGGATAAATAATACCTCATTTCAAAAGGGCTCCATGTATTGCCAAAATAGACAATTTATTTGATAAAATGTTGTGATCGACAGTATCAAACGCCTTAAAGAAATTAATATAGATAACCAAATCTAGAGCCTTGTTCAATTTTTTCACACATATATTGTTCAAAAACAAATAAATTAGTTGTACATTTTTCCCCTAAAACCCTGTTGTTCTTGAATTACCAATACATTAAGGAGAGCAAAGTTTTTTAGTTATTATAGCTTCAAACAGATCAGGTAGAGCACTCAATTTGGAAATAGGCCTACAATTATTCATATCCAATCAGTTCCCAAATTTGAAAATGAGTCATGAAACTAAGTTACAAACTGAAGGAATGGAACCCTCTTGAAGGGGCTTAGAAAACAACATATGAAGGATGGGTGATAAATTAGTTCTGCACATCTTTAAAAAAGTAAGGAGGTATACCATCTGGACTAGGTATGATAGAGTTATCTAATTTCCAAATCTCGTCAAAAATTTCAGTTTGTGTCAATGACACGATCCCAAATTAACAAGATTATTTTTATTCATAAAATTATCAACAAATTCAGCATTGTTTTTGAATACATAGATTCAAAATAACATGTAAAAAGATCAACTATGCCCTGAGAATCATTAGCCATATGATTATCAAGGTATATTGAGTTTTGTAACCCAATTGTGCCTCGGATAGAATTTGAAAATTTTCAAAAAGATTTAATATCATTATTTATATTGTTTTCCGTATTATAACAAAACCTCTGAAAATCATACATAGCTTGTTTCTTTAAACTTTTTCGTAATCTGGGAACTAGAAAATGTGGGTCTATGACTACGCAGTTTATTCTTGACTATTTTTGGTAAGCTACAAAGATATCTTATTGATTATTTAGTATTCCTTGCTTCATTAACATTAAACTTAGAAATAATTCAAATTCAGTTGAATGGAACTAATTCACTACTACATATGATAACATCTTTCATAAAATAAGAAAAGAATATAAGTACAGAAAAAACTATTCAAATTTTCTATTAAATGCCAGAAATAATGTATCAATGGCTCTTTCTACTTTCTTCCCCTCCCTCCCTCTATCCGTCCCCCCTAATATAATATTCAAATTTTCCATTCACGTTGAAATACAACCATACCACAAATCTACCCCCCTTAGGTTCATGCAGCACACCAAACCAATTACAAATTTGAACAAGATGGTCACCTCAACGCATTAATACCAACAATTCGAACATCACAATAATATTCAATTTTTTAATAGAAGTATGTGTGCTATATTCTTATTTATGGTATATATTATTTTATAATTTGAAAGCTAATTTAATGTAAATGTTAATTACAAATAGCCTAAAGATGGGAAGAAGAAATCCCCAAAACGATGCCTTTTTGTACATATAGTAAATACATGTTAATAAGATTGCTGGTGAGGAGAGACCTTCTAATAATTAAATAAATAAAAGATGTCTGGTATCAAATTAAATATCTTTTCGATTTGTATAATTTATACTTCATGTATTCCTGTAACTTTATTTTTAGCTTTGAGGATGATCGCTATACGATCGAAAAGATCTTTAGCTTAAATATATTTGATACTGGACATCTTTTTTTTTTTGTTTATTTAAATACATAATGCTAAATGTGCAATTTTTTCAATTTTTTTGACAGGAGGGTCTTTAGCAAAGTTATTTTCATGAAATGAAGTTGTTTATCTTCTTGTATTGAAGAATGTGTGCTGCAGATTACAAGTAACTGTTTAAATGTAACAAGGAACCAAACAAATTAACACAAAACATTGAACGAAGTATCATACTTAAAAATATTCAGTGTAAATGTGAATTTCCTGAGCTTCTTTTGCGTTTGATGAGACGTCAAGTTGCAATACGAGAATGACAATGCCACGATAATGAAGTTTGAAATTTTTTTCATGGTTGGACAATATGGATGGAGCAATAAGGCTGTATGGATCTAAGTTTCATATTGATATGCATTCAGGAAACATCTGAATAATCATGCATGTTCAATTAGTTCATATTTTAAAAAAATGATACACTATTTTATGTAAAACCTTAATGTTCAAAAGAACAATATTTTTTTTTTAAATCATACCTAAATATATACCATCGGAATATTGAAGAATGTAATATTGTCACATTTTGTATGATATACTTTATATGTTATTTCACAATTAAGTGCGACAAACTGATAATGTAACTACCTGTAAATTGGGCAATTGCCTGTATATATATATATATATATATGTAAATAAATAAATAAATGTAATTATTAACATGTTTGCAAAAACTAATTTACAAGGAATGTTGGAAAAGAAGTATTGTAGCCATGATGTAAAAGTAGCAATATGATAATTATAATAATATAGTAATGTGATAATTATAAAAATAATTTAAATACTAATAATTTTGGGCAATTTTGTTGAACACAATGAGAAATATCTTAGACGCACTGTACCATAAACAAAATATTTCACAAAGTAATAAATAAATACATTTTTTTTATTATCATTACCTCCAAAAATATATTATTTCACTGCTTAGTACCAAAATGTTTATGCTAGCCATGATAAACATTTTAATTAAGCACCTTTCAAAGCAGTGCTTTTTGTATTTTTGTGAAACACACGTACATGGATTTTTATTAAAAAACTACGAATATAAATCAATGAGAAAGTAATAAACTTCATACAATTGTTTCTCTAGTGTTTCAGATATAACAATTATAAAAAACACTACATTTTTACCCCTATTTTCAAGCATCCATTGATTGGCCATCAACTCTGGATGTTTAGTTTATAGGCTTCTTTTCCTTTAAAAGGTTTCATCACTGATTATCACTGATAATCATTCAAAAATTAGAGGTTCATCATCATCGGAAATTTCATCAAGTTCACTTCGAAGAAATCAAGGGAAGCTTGTGGAATTATCTGTCTTGTCTGCATGAAATACCGCAAATACTATAACATTTAGATTTATTCATGTTTGATTATTTTGTAGAATTAAAAAAAATACTATTGTTCCTGGCTATCAAAATAATTACAGATATGCACTACAGGCTGTTCATTTGAATTGGTTTGGAACTTTTCAACAGATGGCCAACGTCCATGGTGGATTAACCAATGTAATTAAAGGCAATTGGAAAATTGACATGTGCTTCTGCCAATGATTTAAAATACATTTATCCGAACTGAAACAGTTCCAATTTAAAGTTTGATCAAGATCACATTGTCAATTATATATGACTAGCAGAACCGGGCTGACATTGTTTTGCTCTTCATCTCCCTCTTTCTCCTTCCCTCTCACTTTTCTCTCTGTCCTTGACTCAATCTGTCTGTGTGAGAGATCTCCTGACCTTCTTGGCCTTGCCCCCTGTCACACAGCAATGCTCAGCAACAATGAAGCCCAGGTGTAGCACAGACGTAGAAGAGCAAATGTATCTCTCAATGTCAACACAGCTCTTCAAATTTTCTCGACAATGATAATGAAATGCTCTTTTTTGGATTTGAAACGTATCAAACCAGTTGAAGAGCTACTATGCGGCAGAAAGACTAGATATGTTGTCTTCTTCATCGAATCTAGTATTTTAAGCAAACTTGATTTTACTGATATTAAGAAGTTCAGTGTTCCTCCGAATGTAGGAGAAAGTATTTCTGAATCTCATTTTGTATCTTTAATTGCAAACACAATTTAAATATTACTAAATTTTATCTGAGTATTAATTATTGTATATATGTGAAAGAGAGGGATGACCAAGGAAAACCAAGGAGGGGGGGGGGGTGCCTCTCTCATTTGCAATCGCCTAGGCTCCCATTGTGTATTAATCTTCCACTGGCCAAAATATTAGGAAGGCAAAAATTGCATGTTATGTTACACAACCATTCCCAATAACAAGAGAAAGTATTGTACATGCTGTTGTAGCACCACTAGTTATGGATATGCTAATGTTACTGTTTTATAGGTATCTACCTACAACAGAATTCAATTATCTGTTATACAGGTAGAGTGCAGTATCCTATCCTTTCATAATTTACAATTTTCAAGAAAAGAACTTTCTATAGAAAACACAATTAGACAAAATTTTGACAGCACTTTTTATCCAATTAAAGTCTCTCTCCCTAAGTACACACAAAAGTAAAATAAGATATAGCAACAAAACAGTCAGGAATTGTATGAACTGAGTTAATCCATACCTGCATGGAGTCCATGCGTGAGAATACTGCGGGAGGTAGAAAGAGCATGGCTCTCTGCTTCAGCCAATCTGATGAGGGAATGCCGTTAGGGACAAGAGAGTCATAAATATTCTGCATTGTTCCAGAAGCATCTCTTCCTATAGGGAGGTATTGGAAGTCACACAAATCTGAAAAGAAGAATACCAAGTGTGCAAGAGAAAGAGCAGAAAAATGTACAAAATAATATGTACAATTAACATGTCTCAGAATATAATAAGAAGTAAATTTCCATTTATTTATGCAATAAGAAATTCTATATATACATAGAGCATACAAATTTCAATATCATTTACAGCTTCCTGTCAAATAGCCTGGGCAAACAAAAAACCAACAACCATCACTTGTACCCTACTCTTCATAAAGATGCACTTTGGCATCATAACACTGTAGAAATCAATAACTGAGGAGTGCACAAATCTGCATTAATTAGGATTTTGCATGTTACCCTAGGAACATTGTCCTGTTAGTGCAATTGGGAAAGTCATATCATCAAAATAAATAATTTGTACTTAAATTAGCATTTTCTAACTCTACTGACTAGCTCAATATTTCACAGACATGTCAACTGCACCCATATGGACCATCTCAAATTTGTCATACTTTCACCACTAAATTGGTTTTACAAATTAAAATATGTACAACAATATGTGACCTGTAGACAAAATCAATTAAAAAATAGTATGAACTACGTCACATTCATATAAAGCATAATTTTAGTACTACTTAAACTGTATGAGCGTGTCAAATCTGTAAATAAATTAATAAATAATGTAATATCAAAATTTTAGAAAAACAAATAAAAATAAACCTGTTTATAATACAGAAAATTTTCTTAGCAACAAATTTTAGTTTAATGGAAGTGTAACAAACCGCAACTAGGCAGAAACTTTTAGTTAAAAAAATATTACGATTACTATAAAAATAACAAAACATATACAAACATAAACATAACAAAAACTAATACTCAGTTGTAATGTTCAGAATCTTTGGAAAAAGTATTTTTCACACACAGGAAGGCAATTCATTTATCATTGTCACAATAAATGGGCACTAAGCATCTCACATACAACATTGAACTTTTCCTCTTTAACTACAATAATAGCAAATTACACTGATTAAGACTTTTAAATGGCTCAACTTTATCCATACTCATTCTTATCACACCTAGGCATATTGTGCATCTTTCAGCACTTATTAATACAACTAGAAAAAATTATGTGTCTTTCAGCATTTATTAATACAACTAGAAACAATTACATTAAACCACATTCTCAAAAACCCTTGAGCTTATCTCTAAGACAACAGAATGATACAAGAGTCCAATTTTGCACTGACTTACTACTCCAATGCAAATGCAATGGAGTAGCAAAATGCAAATTAATATGTAGTAATTAATCTAGTCAGGCTTAAGAATCAATCCTAAATTGTTGGAGTGGGTTGTATTCTTTAGCCTGACTAGATCTATCACTACATATTCATTTGCACTCATAGTTGCGTTTGTGCTAAGCATGCACCCATTCTGACAATTTAGGGTTGATTCTTAAGGGCAGTATCCTTTCACTCTACACAATCACAAACTATTTATTACAAAATGTATACCTTCCATTTTTTGAAAAATCTTTCAATAGAACCTAAATATTAAATCTAAAAATAATTAAATTATTTCAATATGGCTTTGGTTAATCCAGTTATGATAATTACAATATATTTTTCATCAAAATGCATTAAAAATGGGTGTGTGATATATGACAGAAGTATAAATTTGCACCCATTTTCTTGAGCTTTAGAATATCTTCCTAACCCTTTTACTTTGTAGTTAATATGATGAATAAAAAAGGATCAGTAAACAAACTAGAATTTAATTGTTTTGTTAACAAAATAGCATCTTACACCCCCAGCTGTACTCCAATCACAACTTATAACAAACGGCCATTTCAGATTTGCTCTTTGAATGAAAACCTTATCAGGGTGGGGGGTCACCGACTCAGTAGATGAAGTATATTCCTTGTTACAGGCGTATTAGTCTTGTACAAATGTTAACTACTGCATTACACATCATTGTCAAAATTATTGTTATTTTCCTTTATGATGGCCAGTATGGTCTCTAAAGGCATACAAAATAATGCAGCAGAGAATATTTTACTAGTCACCTTAACTTGGTTATTGACTTCAATTGTCTGATGTCATCAAGCAGTGTTTGTAAGTAATTTACATGTACGTAGATTTCTTTTAGTCAGCTGCTGATAGTAAAAACCTGATGAATAAATGATTCCTCAAACATGTGTTGTATAAATATCTGTAATGCAATATAATGGTACTGTTAAGTCAGTTTTGACAAAAAAATACAGATACATAAATAAATGTACAAAACATGGTAAGATTCTAGTTCAGTGCTTCTCCAGAATATGACATCTCAGTTGGGAACATACATTTGCAAAATACATGCAATGAGCTACAGAAAGGGTGACTGAATTTGAAAGTAATCTGAATAGATAACATAATGAACTTAATTAGGTGTTCAATTCATTTTTATGGATATTCTATTGCAGGTTTTACTGAATTGAGAGACCAAGAAATAATGTGATCTAATATCAGCCAATTGCATATTCTTCATTTTTAATGGCGCATGTGATTGTGTGGAGTTCAAAATGCAAAACAGCATTGAAACAGTTCTTCCTTTCTTAAAAATTAATTTATCATGAAACAAGTTTGAAACAACTGAAATCGCACTACATATTGTTTCCTCTTTACAAAGGGAATTTGCAAACCGAACTGAACTGTTCTTCTATTTCTAATGGACAAAGACATTTACGTATAAAAGAACGGGGATAAGGCCAAAGACCCTGCAGGATTCCATGCTTTATTGGCAAAGTATTGGAAAGAGGAGTAAATAATGTTCTTTTGAGCAAGTAAGAGTATTTCTGTTCTTTGCAAGCGATATTTGAGATACAAGGATATCCAATCAAGGGCAATACTACAAATTTCATATGAAATTAATTTTGAAAGTAAAATGTTATGCGAGGTCAAACGTTTCTGAAAAATCTAGAAATAACCCAATAGAAACGTCATTTTGATCCACCGAAGAAGCAACATCTTAAATAAGAGGAAAATTGGCTTTTTCCATAGATTTCAATTATCAAAGACCACACACACTCTGAAAATGCTTTGATTTTCCTGAAAATAGTTTCCATTTATATATAGAAGTCTTCCTTATTTTAGTTAAAACTTAGAAAAGAGAAATTCCTCAATAATTTCCAATTTTCATGTTTGCTGCTTAAAACGGCTTAATGTTTGCTAATTCGAAAATATTTCATAATACTGTGTATAAAGAAGCATTGAAAATGCGAGCTAATGAGTGTATTAAAGCAGGAGCATTTATTATAGTTTTAGTAAACCACCCAGAAATTCATCTAAGCTAGTCTAAGTTTTAGTTTTATAGTTTACTAATTATTTTGAGGATTTCACTGGTTTTAGAAACATGTATGATCATATGGTATTGAATTTTGCGGCTTTAGTGCCTTGGTGAGAACTGCAATTCTTTAAACCTGTTGGTTGAACAGGCTTAGAACTTTTACCAGATCAGAATGTTTTAGAAATGCTTCGGAACATATATTAATGGTATAAATAATTATGAAAATTAAAACCCAAACTTACTTTTAAATGTAAATGTAGTAGTCACTTTACCAAGTACTGAGAGTTCTGCACTTATAATATCGGATGCAGATGACGAAGTAGTTGGTTCTGAAGAAATTGAGGAGTGTTTTTTTCTTCTTATTTTGACTTTTACTAGCAATGACAATTTGTTATGTTTTTCTCCACATGTAGGTTTGCAGTACACATCATCAGGACGAAATCTCAATTCAAGACGTCGATTCTTCTCGCAATAAGCCTATTAATTTTTTAATGACTAATAAATCTCTACATTATTTCCTTTTATATCTTGGGGAAAAGAATAACATTTTTACTTACAGTAGATATATTTTGTATTCCTCCTAAAGTTCGCAGCATATTAGACTCATTTACAACTATTCCTGGATACTGAATGCATACCAAATTGCGTTGAAATCCTGAAGTATCTTCCATCGCTTCCTCAATAACTGTGAAATAATAATAGCAAACAAGGAAAAAAATAAATAAAAAAAAAAGAGAAAAAAAATTACATCACACAATTTTATTTACGAATGTTTATGAAGCTACATATTAATCATGAATGTAGTATATGTAACTTTTATAATTATATTAAAATATTTTTAATAGGAAAAAATTTTTAAAAAATTTGTAGCTGGCAAGGCAAATGTCAAGTGACGATCTGAAGTAGAGAACCTCAAATCCAACACTATGGGAAAATATATTCTTTGTGTTTTATCTGCCCTACATTTGATCTCACAGCGTTTTCAATGCATACTTCACATACTATCGAACTGGCAAAGAGGATTAGTCTATAATATTAAAAGAGCTGTAAAAAATTGTGGAGTAAAACAACTCAGGTGACCAAGTGACCTCGATAAAACCACCGTGACAACTAACTCATTCCCTGCTTGTCCCAGCGGCTACCGGCCATGCGCGGACCACGCCAAAAAGTACCAGCAAAGTGAGTAACTTAACAAGAGAAAAGGCACTGCTAAGCACTGCCGTCCCAACCACAGAGAGAGGCGGTATACTACACTATACTATACGCGCAAGTTTTCTAGATATTCCATACCAGGAGAGGAGAACTCTGGCTACGTCACGGCTTAAAAGGGCGTACCAAATGTGGGCATAAACTTCACTTGCCAAAAGTGTCACGAGAAATGCTACGATTAGTACAAGGTGGTTGTTGCCAGCATTGTGAATTGGTATGGCCGTTCCAAGCCCTTAGGTTCCAAGAAATAAAAACCAAGTATCTCAACGTGCCGCGCTATTCAGTGTTGAATGAGGACTAGGGAGCCCGTGTATCAAGAAAACTTGCGTGAGTAATACATAGTATTCTTTGGTCCCATCGGATACTTCCTTTCAAACCCTTGTGTTGGTCTCACTGCTTTGGCGCGCAATTATACTTGAATTTTTATTTCTTGGCACGTGCGAGTCCATAGTCACGATGGAATATCTTACGGAATTTCTCGGTTGTGACGCTGTATGTCGAATGATCGCCAGCACAGCTCAATGGGGTCACGATCAAGTAACACCTAGAGGCACGACCGAGAAAGATGCGAAATGCCGTGAGATATTCCATCGTGAAGATAAGCTCTCACATGACAAAAAATAAAAACCCAAGTATACCCACAGTACCTAAGTACCGTACACCCGTTTCGATAAAGGCAGTGTCATGTTTAGTTATACTAGCGGTGCTAAACACATACTTTCTCCCATTATTGGAAACAGCTATATGATATGGAAATATTCTATTTTATGCGCTATTGTTCAATTTAATGAAAGTGCCTTTGATGCATATGTGCATTCATTCAGATACGCAGGAGCAGCTATCATTCTTACTCTGACAAATTAAACCAACCTGAATAAATTTGACAGTATTCGCAGCAAATTATACAGAAGCGAGGAATGCACTGTTGCCAGCGCAGCGTTGCCAAAACTATGTGCAATTCTTCTGGCATATATGCTTGGCAAATATGTTCTTATTAATTCTTGGCAACAACGCAAATTTCAATCTGTATTAAGATTACAACTTGTTTATGGGTTAGTCATAGCATAGTACATCATACACAGTGGATAAATAACCAACTCTAATTCTAATAAACCTATTAAATTGCGTCTTTTGCGCAAGTAGATTAGATGTGATTTGAATTGTACGTTTATCTCTGACATGCTTCTCTGTAAGTCACCTTTCAACTCGAGAAGTAATGACTTTTTGACTTAAAAATTTTGTAAGTCATACAGCGAACAACCCTGTAAACCACATGTGTAAGCTGACAAATGTTTTATTAGTCATGTTTCATAATAATACTGCGTCTTTTTTGTTTGATGCGAGGAGTAGAATATTTGAATTTTTATAATTTATATCTATTGGGTAGTTTTTTATTGTGAATATTTGTTTACTAATTATTTTCTTTTTGATATTTAAATAGTTCTTTGATTCAGAGGTACTTGCGCATACTTTTTGTATTTTATTTCTACATTTTTATAAACTAGTGTCTATAGCGAAACTCATAAAATATAATAAAAATTTAAAATAGTAAAATGAACCCTTTAACGTCCTATAGCTGTGAAAAAGCAACGTCTTTGTTATGTTAAAATATAAAATAAATTCTTAAGCTTTTGATAAGTGACCCTTCGTTCAGTGAAAATACATGATCTATACCTCGCAACACGAACAAAAAATATAGATAATTATGACGAAATAAAACAGCTTCATCTTCTCACCACCACCACCATCTCGACGTTCAACGATAATGAGTTTCTCAAATATCCATTGCGGCAATGTTCCGCAAAGTTCAACTAAGCTTTAGGATTGCTTGAAAGAAATACATCAAAATACTGACAATACAAATTGTATATTAGAGTAAAAATAGATTTAAAAATATTGGCATTTTCACTAGTAAATTATAATTGAAGTTAAACTAATCACATTATTTGGATCCATTTTTCTCGTGGCCCGTAGTTAGTGGGACACCTATATATTTAATTAATTTTAGCAGAATTAATTAAGCAGAAAGCCTTTTTAAAACAGACTTTGACAGAAACAAATATCTCCATCTTCAATTTTGTAGTTTTGAAATTGTTTTTGTAAGTTTTGAAAAAAACGTGCAATGTCCGAAAATGGGACTAGCACCATATTGTTTAGTCTCATATTACATATGTGGAGAAAATTTAACGACAAAATTGAAGTGGTATCTGAAAAAAAAAGAGCCAATATTTTGAGCAAAACTACACGAAAACTGTTCATATTTTTGAAAAGTTGAACGTGACCTTATATCAAGATCTGTCCTCAAGGAAAATATATTTCAGGGGAAAAATCTCCATCTTTAATATTATAGTTGTAGGAAGGCGCCAATTTTTTTTATTTATTTATTTTTTTTTTGTAATTTTACTAAAGATCAGAGTAAACCGTGAAAATCAGACTTGTGCCACCTTTATAATTGTATTTTACTCCACTCAAGGAATTTAAATAAAATCTTATGAATGATTGTAAATGGTGACATGTAAAGTACCCCAAAATTTTAAACAATGTTTTTTCAAAATCAAAACTTCTACTAGAGCCGATCGGCCAGGCAATCGTATCCATTTTGGAAAAAGTCCTACGAATGGTTTAGGCTCTACTGGTGTTCATAGACGTACGGACGTTTTGCGGTCAATTGATTTTTCTGTACGCGGGACCCACATAACAGGGATTCTGGCTACACCACGAGTTAAAAGGATTTTCCCCCTTAACGTAGCAACAGGATTTATCCACTTTTTCGTTACCAGGGCCCGGCAATTAATTATTTTTCTGCCGAAAATACGCCGTTTTTACTTTTTCGTACTTAGGAAAGTAAGGAGAGAAAACATTTTCATAATGCGCCGTAAAATCAACGAATTTTCTACACAAAAACTATTGCCGGGACCTGGTAAGGAAAAAGTGTATAAATCCAGTTGCTACACAAAGAAAAAAATCCTCTAGCACTTGGTGTAGCCAGAATCCATGTTTTGTGGGTCCTTGATACCGAAAAATCAATTGACCGTAAAACGTCTGTCAGTCCGTCTTGGCATAACGCTACCGCATAAACGGTTCTGCCGATTTTCTTCAAAATTGATATTCCCCAATTGTTCTAGCTGATGTCGCGGACCCTGGAATTTGACATCGAAATTTTAATTTTGTAATACTTTACATGAAGACCCGGGGATATTTTCGAAAGAGGCTCGACATTTTTTGATTAAATTTTGTTGAGTGCAAAGGACGTTTAAAAGAATCGTGCAAGTCTAATTGACATCCCCGATTTTTCAAATAGTAAAAAAAAATTAAACTTGAAAATTGAAGGTAGAGATTTTTGTCCCTGACAAATACTGTTGTACAAAAGTAGCTCTTTAAAGACCACGAACATTTTTTTAAATAAAAAGAGTCATTTTTGTGTTATTTCTGGTTGAAATTAATAGAATACAAGTTTCACACCAACTATGGGCCACAAAAAAATGATATGAAAAATAATTAATTTAATTTTACCTAATTACTTATTTCACTTTTACGGACAAACCTGGCAGCAAAGATGAAACGATGATGAATTTTAGCGGGCTCTCTGCATTACTGCTCTGCTGGACATAACTGTTTAAATTCTTAATGAATTATGAAGAGACTAACAATGGTTTTATTAGGTTGTTAATCTTCATTTGAAAGAAAATAAAACATTAAAGAATAAACTTAAAATATCTTGGAGAAATGGCAAAAAATAATTGTACGTATTCGAAACAAGCAAGTGTTCCATAAAGAACGCTTTAGAAGAACATTCATAAAACTACAATGCAAACTGAAAAGTTCTATATGTGGCAAAAATGGCGCTTTTAGCAAGAATTGATAAGAAAATGGTGCCCATTGTCGGCAGCTCTCACTATCAAAAATTAAAAAAAAAAAAAAAAAAAAAATTTGGAGCCGCTTTCCAGAAAATGTTGTTTTTGTAATTTTTAAAATTATTGCTCGCAATGATGCACGAGTACTAAAACTTTCAAAAAAATGTACACGACCTTAATGAAAGAACTGTCTGGATAACAAATTTTATTCAAAGGAAAAATCTCTATTTTTAAATTTGTAGTTGTAAAAAAATCGTCCAAAATATTTCAACCTTTTGCAATTTTTGAAAATTTAGAGTTAATCGTAAAAATCGAACCTGTCACATTTATAAGGTTATATTACTCTATTCTCACAAGATTTTTAAAGAAAAAAAATTGAAGCCGTTTTTGAGAAAATTTTGAAAGTTCATATAAAGTACTTCCAAATTTTAAAGACTTTTTTCTCAAAATCTCAAAGCTTCGACTCGAGCCAGATGGACAGTGGTTTCTTCAATTTGGAAAAAAATCCTACGATGGTTTAGGCGCTAGTGGTGTTCCCAGACGGACGTTTTGAAATTAAACTTTGAGATTAGCATTTTCAGAAACTCTCAAACGCCATTTTTTCAAAAACGGCTCCTAATTTTTTCTTCAAAGGTTTCCAAAAGATAGTGCTGATTGCACTGTTTAAGATAACATAGAATTAATTTTGCAGTATTAATTTTTTTCAAAATTTTCACAAATCTAATTTTTTTTTGAGATTTCTCGCGCCTTTAATATGCACATATTCTGCGATTTGTAAACATTACTGCATTTGTGACTAGATGGGCGTGAAAAGACGGCATATGAAATTTTCGAAAACCCAATAGTTTTCTGTGAAAAGAGGTTCAAATTTCCTATTTACAGTAGCGCTTAAATGGCATTTCTTAAAAATCACTCCAAGTTTCTCAAAGGAAATTGCCATTTAGGACAAGGTTCTGTTCTTTAATATTCTTAAAATATTTCAGTTCTATTAGGAGGCCAAAAAATTAATAAAATTTAAGCTTCTGCAATGCATATTTTTGCCTAGAAAGCATATTTTCAAACCAATTTTGGAGTGTTAATTTTGGCTCTGACATTCAGAATATCAAAGTAATTTATTAGACAAAATATGCTTAAATATGTTTATTGCTTTATTAACACCAACATAATTATTATTTAATGAAAGCCAGCTCAGAGAGAAATCAGAAAGATATCATGTGAAACATTACAGCCAAGCTCTTTATTATTTATAACAACAATAATGTACTATTATTTTTATGGAATCTGATTATTAAGCAAATAAAGTCTTAATAAAATTATTAAAATTACCAATAAAACATAAATAAGTAGCAAATTAATAATTATTGAAAATAATTTATAAAAAATAGAAAAATAAAATTTCCTTAAAATGACAAAAAACTGACTTTTGAGTAAACGATCAAAGTGATTTGCCTTTACCACGAGACAGGCGTTTACCAGGCACAGATCTACGGGGAGGTAAATGAGGGAAATTCCCCTCCCCCTAATTTTTTTTTCAGTAACTATTACTTTTAACTTGTCACAAAACTTTCAAGCAAAAATATTTTCTGATAATCATTCAAACTAATAAAATCGTTTCTCACAAGCTGAGTGTAAAATGCCTGCGACAATTATAAAATCTGTACTATGATACATTCAACCAAAACATTTTAAATTTCCCCTCCCAAAATTTGCCTCTAGATCCGCCCCTGCGTTTACTCTTTTCAATGTAGTGGCTTCTGTATGTTGAATCCTAACAAGTCAGAATAAGTCCAACTAAAATTATCCACATTCTCTCACTCCAAAATCTGAGGGCACGCAGCCATGGGTCGCTAAAAGTGAAAGGGACGCCAAAGGTATTTCATGCATTGCTTAACTGCCAAAGCAAGAGGTGGTGTTTCCAGACCTGGTTTGCGAGTTAAGCTGAAGACACTGTATATTTATATATCAATTTTACAATAGCTATCAGTTCATCTAAAGATTCAGTATACACTGGCAAGAACCACGAAACTTTATGCTATGCATTAACTAATAATTTTTACTTAAAAATAAATGTTGTTTGGGCCAAAAAATTGAAAATGTGCAATAAACACATCTAAATATCACAAATATCTAGAATACCCAAAATATGCAATATATGCAAGAAGTTTGATGTCACCGATTCAATATTTTGCATTAGAACATTTTCAAGATACTGCCATTCTAAAAAAAATATGCAATTGCATGTACTTAAGCAGTTTTACAAACAACAATAATGTAAATAATGTGTGGATAGATTTTTAAATTTGAGAAACAGATAAAACTAGTTTGCAAATCTATATGCATAAGTATTGGCTAATTCTCTCTAGGAATGTAAGATTTGAAAAATTGTGATTTTTAATCATAGTTTTATAAAAGACTTTTGTTGTATTCATTAGCCCAATGTCATAATCTTTCAACAATTATTAAAATTAATTCTTGTACTGAAATTGAAAATAAGATAATGAATTATTTGTAGGTTTTAGGTGCCAAGTTGTACACCTGAAATACTTAAATAATCATTTAAAAACAATTATGGAAAAGATCTAACTAAGCAAGATTGAATAACTTTTGCTTTGCTAGATGTAACAAGTTTTAGATAATATGCAGATTATAGCAAATATTAGTGTTGCTTACTCAATTTCTTCTTTAAAGGAAGAAACTCTATACTAAATTAATTTATTGAGCACAATATTCTCTTATGTCATGACATTACTTTGTTGTTTTCGGGCCACAGATGACATGTTAAAAAATTGTATCATTGGGTTTTTGATTGACACATACTACTTTGAATCCTCATTTGGTACAAAATAGCATGTCTATCTTTAGTATTTTGAATATTGTCAGTGTCAACTGATATTTTGTCCAAGCGTTTAATTTTATTAAATAGCAGAAGTTGGCATGTTTTCAAATATCACATTTTTATTATTGCACTAATGGTAATGATGTTTAAAATGTATGCATCAATGATTTTCATATATTATTTGTCGAGGATTTTAAACAGGAAGTTTAGTTTTTGAATAATGTATTAAATGTTTAAAAGCAGAACAGAAAAGATTATACAGTTGGCTTTATGAACTCATATATCTCAAGTAAATAGGTAAGTTAATAAGCTTTAATCATTATATATTTTTTTAAACATTAAATTATTGCTCATTTCATTTTCTTAAGATTAAGGTTATCAATAATGTTCCAGATGGCAAAGATAGCCAGTATGTATCAGAACCGGAAACACTGAGATTTGAATACTATTCTGAGGATTATAACTCTAGTCATTCTGATTCAGATTCAAGTACTGTACGGCAAAAGAAATGCAAATCAAATTAATATAATATAGTTAACAATTCAAATTTTGTAGTAATAAATTTTTAAATGTTCCTTGTCCAATGAGGAACCAGTCAGACAGCGTGATCTGACACGAGGGACTAAAGGTTGCCCAATTAGTGCTCATAGATTTTATTGACATGCAGTGGATTTGTACAAATAAATCCTGCCAAGAAGCCAGATATACTGAGCCTCCTACCTCTTATTGATCCTGTGAATATTGATACACAACTCCCTAGTCACTAAGCAGGAAGAACTCATTTTGGTCTTAACTATTCATTACATGATGATGATGATAATGATGGCGATGATGAATGAAAGTTCACAAAGAGAGTTTGAGGCATAATGTAATATTTCTGTTAATAATAAAACATGGTTTCTATTGTGTATGTTTTATTTAAAAACAGGTGATATTCAGTTCAATTACTATTTTTCATTTGCGAGTAGAATTTGAAAATATTCAGTGATGGTATTTGTTCAAAATAACCACAGTGTAACTTCAAATTTTTCTTTGTGCTATTTTTGAAAAATAATATTTGGACATGTCACATATTGGGAAAAAATATAGGTATGTGAAAACATGATATGTACTGCACTAACATATAATATTGATGATATTAAATAGATATTTTTACTCCAGTATCTTTGAAATAATTACGAGTTGATGACACAAATAAATCACACTTGTCAATTTTTTTCACTTCTACATGCTTCTCAATGGCATTCACATTAAAATGAAACATGGTACAGAGCAAAAGAACATTGCCAGAACTTCTTACATTCAGAAGCACAGTGCCAAAGGATGCACCATAAGTTAACATCAAATACTTGAGGTTTTCTGCATTCCTGAAGAGCAATTCAAGGCACATGCATCATAACTTGACTCTTTAAAAACTGCCTAAATTTACTCATCCTTCACTAAACACATAATTTAACTGACAATCAGGAACATCAAGTGTAGTATCAAGTATATAGATATGGATTCTGTAGTTGCCTTTTTTATAAACATTCTGCATGTAATGTTTTTGCTAGTCTTAACTGAATTAATCAGAGATTTCTCTGACAAACACAGTTCCACTTTTTTTTATAAACAAATTTACTGCATATAACCATCAACAATGAAATATAATATAATGATCAACTTTATTAAACTTAGAAAAACACAACTGTGGAACGTGTCAACTTTTTGAACTGCCAGACACCAAACAGAACCAATTTTCAACACAATTTCAAATGTTAAAAACTTTCTTCTTATGTTTCTACCAAAAATACTTCACATTACTCCCAATGTTTCCAAACTAAGTACTGGATTCCCCCGCACACTTTCGCGTACACCAGAATGATAAACCTGCAATGAATTATAAATTATACGTGAAAATTAGTTATTTTATTCGAGAAGAGCAAAGTGGACCTTCATCTCACAAGAAGTTTACCACTGCTTACCTCTGGGGGACAATAAGCATTATTATGGGAAGAAATTCTGTCTGAAGCGGATACTCATCTAATTATTACGTCCTTTAAAAACTTAAAATACGTAAACATTCTCTCCAGGGATTAATTTTCATTGAATGAGGCACAATGCTGCGTATTCCGACGGCGACCGGCCTACACCTGGAACCTATAACCTCATTGTTCACATGACAATTCATCTATCATACATGTATCTATATAAATACACAATGAGAGAATAATCAAGCGCTTTACATACATAAGTATTACCATAATTCGTTATTAACACGGTAAAATTGTTGAACAGAACCAGAACAACAATCACAATTTCTATACAACACTTTCCTTATTAATTTTGCATATATCGCCAAAGATAACTTCTGCAGATATTCCACCTTACACTTTCAAACAGATCAGTAATTATATCAGAACATAATTGAATATCTACAGGAATTTTACCGAAAAATACTAATATTACAATGAGTGAACATAATCTTTCTTCAACAAAACAGCTAGTTCCCGCGAGCCCACCAGAGTCTCGTTTCCGGCAAGACTCGTCACAATACACGACCGTTTTCTCTTCCCTCAGAAGCAACTTGAAGAACGTGCATTTCAAGTGCGCCACCTCTCGCCATCTCTTTCACGGCTGTTATCTTGACCGAGTGGGAATCGTCACAGTTTGGTCGTGAAAACTTGCGAGTACCGAAAATTTCGTTTCAAGGTCGCATTGTTTTGAAAAAAAACTAGCGCTGCTATGTTTCCGCGATATAGATGGAGCGATGGGGCTGTAATGCGATTTGTTAATTTGTATAAAAATGAACCCGTTCTGTGGGATGCAACGCACGAAAATTACAAAAGCAAAGCAGCAAGAGTAGATGCCTTGAAGAGAATAGCGAGTGTGATGAACATGAAGGATTTCGGAATAAATGAGTGTAGATACAAAATCAAGAATCTTCGAACTCATTACTGTCAAGAACTGGCTAAAATTCGTAATACTACCGCCACGGCTACCTCTCCTAGTCAAATATACAAGCCTACATTAGTGTGGTTCTCAACAATGGACGAGTTCTTGCGGCCCTTCGTTATAATGTCTTCTAACGCTGACCCTTCGGTAAGTATGAATATGTGTAAAATGTAAAGCAAAAGAAAATATGCACGCGATAATTAGAGGGTGGAAATAGGAAGGTGTGAACGACAAGGGAGTGAATTAATTTTTCGATGTGAAAATTTCGAGGTGAAGAGAGTTTAAATTAAAAATACATTATTTTCTTTGGAACTGACTTAAGTTATGGATAAGAGAAAAATGGGCGACATAAAGGTAGGGGATGAAGATGGAAAGGGACACGAAGGTGGAGAAAAAATTAGGGGATGTAGGCCTACTACTTAGTTTGCATCAAATGTTTCTACCAAAATATAGTAGGCGTATGTGAGTGTGAACTTGTGGGTGATAATGAACAAAAAGGAAGGTAAAACTATCCACAGCTTATTTACGACAGTAATATTTGGATAGATGAGTGCGCCTTAAGGGTACTTATTGTATGTATTAAAAAATAGAACTATGTACCAATGACTTTGGAATTGTCTTTGAGCAGGGCCACCAACTTCATTTCAACTAAGTATTGTCAGAATCAAAAAGGAAATTCGGGTTGGATGGAATTTTCGAAAAGGCTCGCGTGAAAAACGTCAGACGAAGTATAATAGAGATTGTTTGAAGTGAACACTTTAATTTAAACGTGTATTCACAAAAGAATACGATAATAATTGCGAAATAAATTATTCAAGTTACAAAATTAATTCTGAAATTGAGATTGAATGTATAAGAATGCATATTTTTACTTGAGTTTTTATTTCTTGGCACGTGAAGGCCTGTCTTCACGGTGGAATATCTCACGGTATTTCGCGTCTTTCTCGGTTTTGCTGCTAGATGTCGCATGGTCGCGACCGTATCGAGCATTGCTGACCAACCCTGCTCGTCATCCTCCCTGTCTACTCCATTTGCTCCGCTTTCTCACACGATCTCGCCCGCCTAAATGCTTTGGGGATTGCACTAAACCAAAATGTTAAGAATAATTTTTGTCCCTTCAGCGGATTAATTTCGAAAAATAATTTCTTAGTGGTTATATGAATCGTGATCATAGGCCGTTCATAAATTACGGAACCCAAATTTGGAGTAGTTTGAATACCCCCTCTCCCCTTTGTAAACGCTCCTGACCCCCTCTAAATAATTACGTAACGCTTGTGAGAATATCCCGCCCCCATTTACAGCCAGTAAAAATATATTAAGCAAAAATAAAAATAATTTGTATTAATATTATATGTGTTATGTATTAAAAAATATAATAATTTAAGTTAGAGTTAATTGGTGATGCTAACCACATAACAATAAGAACGGAGAAAATTTTTGATTGAAAATCCCCACCCCCTAATTTTTTTCTGAAACTTTTAATTTTAACTTGTCACAAAACTTTCAAGCAGCAATATTTTCAGATAATTATTGAAACGAATAAAATCGTATCACAGCATGAGTTGAGTAAAGCCTGCGACATTTTGCAAAAATCTGTAATAACACATTCGACCAAAACATTTTTAATTTCCCCTTCCAAAATTTGTATCTGGATACGTCCCTGGTGTGATGGAAGGATGCATAAGCGAGACAAATTCTGTCAAGCAGTGCAACCACCCACGTGGATGATAAGAGCGAGAAATTAAGCCAATTTAACTGGATTCTACAATACACTACTTGAAATTTCCTTTGTAATCTAAAATATTCAATCAATAATAACAATCATGATAAAATATTTCCATTTATTGTAACAATTACATTATATGTAGTTTTTATTTTACTTCCTGAGGCTTTTTGCAGCTTCAGGGGATATCGATTTCGACTATCCTCACCGAATACCCACTATGTTTCTCACGGGGACATATATTAACCTTTTACACTAGACACACTTGCGAGCTCCTTCGTCTGTGGTCAGCAGACACACAAGGCCTTTCGCGACAACACACATACATGGATGACACGGCATAAACAACCAAGCCGACGGCGGGACTCGAAATTGCGACCCTTCAGTCTGCGGCACAGAGTTGGCACATGCTCTAGCCACGTCGGCTATCCAGGTCGGCACATCATTTCTTTAATTTATTTATACTTTTTAATTTAATTTGTTAACATCTTACTGTTTCAGCACGTGAGTGAATAAAAGCAATTATATCAGCAAATGTTGAAAATTAGAAAACCAAACAAAGTTACGTAACAGAGGGCTAACACCCCTACCCCATGTAACGCAGTGTAACTCCACCTCACCGCCCCCTCTTTAGCGTTACGAAATTTATGAACGACCCCTGGGACCTACATTTCATGTCGAACGTTCGTAGGTTTAGTAGTTTTGTTTCTGCGATGGTGTCAGTCTGTCAGCTTCTTTTATATTAGAAGTAGAGACTGGCACTATCAAATAGCTAAATATGCACGATGGAGAGTAAAAATCGACAAAATATGTCTCGCCACATTTGAGTTGTGACAATTGCTTTCTCGCATACTGCATACGTACTGGTACCAGGGAACGTTATGAATGTTGCAGCGAAAAAAATTGGGCGATTTTTCGGCGAAAAATTAGTTTTGTAGGTCTATATCGAAAATGTGGATAATTCTTGTTCTTAAATGAAGTAAATTACCTTCTCTAACACGTGTACATACAATCCACGTTTTGTATACAGAATCCTCGTTATGTGGGACCGTGATACCGAAAAATTTACGGCAGGAAGTCTGTCCGTCTGTGAAAGCTACTGGTTATTTAGGCAGAAATTTTTACCAGCATTGTTATTTTCCAATTGATTTGGCTGATGTCGCGGCTTCTTAACTTCAAACTGTTGTTTTAATTTTCGGGATGAAGGCTTAAGGTCATTTTCAATTTTTTTTCCGAACTGGCTTAACATTTTTGGATTATTTTGTTATTTTAAAAAAAGTCTTATATCGAATCTGTTTACATAATGGACGTTTTTTACGCATGATTGCATTTGTGAGCACAAGTTCTTTAAAGTATTTTTTAAGAATTATCTCAAAAATTCAAGTTGTTTGTGAAAAATTATGCTTTTTCAGAAACGTTCGAACGAATTTTGGTAAAGAAAAAGCTCTAAATTGTTTCTCGAAACTTCTTGCGCGGTTAGAGCTAAATGCACTCAATAACATGTCATAAACACCATTTTGATGTATTACTTTGGGTTTTCAAAAGCTACACAAGTATATTTTTTTTAAATATCTCTGACTGTTAATAGTAACATTATGGCCTTTTTTAAAAACATTACTACATTTATGACTATAAGTGCTTCAAACGATTTCTTATGAGGTTTCTCGAAAACTCAAAAGTTTTCTGTGAAAATAAGCTCAAAATTGCGCATTGTCAGAAACTCGCGAACATTTGGTTAAAAGCAGCTCCAAATTTCCCAATGAAAATTTGCATGTAGGTCCAGGCTTTACACTCCTTTAATATTCATAAGTTATAATTAAATTCTACTATTGGGAAATTGAAAAATGCGAATGAATGTTTTAGGCGCCGGTAGGTAGCAACTGGGAAGAGGGTGGGGGAATTTCGAAAATTTAAAATATTAGAACACTATGTAGAACGAGAAAGTAAGACAGTGGTATGCTGTAGCACCACTAGCTGTTTTATTGCCTTTAAAAAATGAAAAAAATTAACATTTTTGTTAGTTTGTCTCTGTAAAATTCATCCTTTTGTTATTAAAAAATGTGTAAATCAGCAAATGACCTGACTGCGTCACAAGTTGCAACTAGAGCATACTTTTAGATGAAGTCACATTAGCTCTAATTGCACTAGAGCTAATGTGAGATCAAATTCTGCATTTTCTAATTTTTCCTAATATAAAAACAATTTTTAATGACTTGAATAGAGGAGAGGTCCACACAGGTTTCTAGTTTCTGAATTGCTGTAGCAATTTAAAAAAAATTGATTTAATATTGTATATTTAATGTTTGCAAATTATACTTCTCCCTTACAGTTTTTATTGTTCTTTGATGAAAATAAATCAATTACAATTTATATCACGACTTGCTTCACTATTTTCTCTTTGAGATTTCTTAACACGCGATGCACCATCTGCATCAAAACTTTCGACAACCTAAAACACGAAAATCCATTTTTATGTAGTCCCTTTACTTATAGACATTTCATTTTTACTAGAACAAGTCCCGAAAGGTAAAAATGTATATTATAACAATAAGCCACAAAGACCACTGCCTGGTGTAAGGATCTAAGAATAATACGTTTTTATACAACTTCTGGGACCGAAATCCGTTGAGCTTCCCCCTTCCAGAAATAATTTTTGTAAGGAGGAAAGTGTCATTATGGTCAGTCGTCCTACGTTATATTTAGATTTACAAAAAATCTACATAAATAATGGACATACTCTTGAATGGGAGTCGATCAATTAGTGGATATTTTTTTAATACGTTGATAAAATTACAAAATAATGTCGGTTTTGGGGGGATCATGACATCCACGGATCCTCTCGGCATTCACCCCTGTGAAATTTAGTTCTGCAGCTGATCCAGAAAGTTTTTCAGGAGCGAGAAAGAATTTCCTTTCGAATCCCCCTAAATATTTTCGAAATCAAAATCGATGGCGCCATTTTTTTGAAAGTTTTGAAAATGTCCCAGAGGCTTATTCGATAGTAACCCCCCCCCCCACACACACACAAATTAAAATATTCAAGGGGCCGCGAGATCAGCCAGATCGATCAAGGAATATCAGTTTTGGAGATCGGCTGAGCGATTTAGCCGCTAGGGTTGTTCACAGACGGACAGACAGACGTTTTGACGTCAAGCGACTTTTCGATATCAATGACCCATAAAACATGAATTCTGGCTACTACTTCTCCATTTACTTCATAATTATATAATCCGTTTCAATAACTCAATAACTTATAAAATTAAGTTGTAGGTGGTTTCAGATGAAGACTGGACAATTTTTTGTATCGTAAGACAGAGTTTCATAAACTTCTGACACCGCACATGCATTGTCAGTATAATATTAAATTGATATTTGAAAACAAGAGCGATTTTCAAATTTCATTTTGCAGGAATGCCCTCATAGACAATAAAAGCCCCACTAGTAGGTACAAAAGAAACTGAATTAGCGTGTAATAAGGAAAAGGGACAGAAGGAAGACATTCAATTTTTGGATGGGGATTTGGATATGTTATATTTTGGAACTACAGAGGTTTAAATCGTTCTAGAAAAATATTTTCTCTAAAAAGACAGAACACCCCCTCTTGATTGTGAGGTATAACCGTTATTCTTTGTTGCACTTACTACTTAAACGGGCAAGAGTTAGAAATCTAAGATTTCATAATTTTATATCGGAGTAATCAATGTTTTCTTAGGTAATAAAAGTAATCATCTTCAAATTGAAATATTTTTTAGGGGCAAGCTAATCACAGAAGATATTTAGAGCAGGGGTGAACCCAGGATTGTCCTCAAGGGAGGGGGAGGTTTACAATCCAGGTTTTATTTGTTATCTTATTGTTGGTATTTATAACATTAACAAGTGATATATGGAATGACTTGCTAGTATAAAAAATAGTAGAAGCTATATTTTTGAATATGTACAATATTACTGGTTTAGGGGGTGGGTGACCTCCCTCGACACCTATTTGCTGCACCAGTAGTGTAGAGCCATTGAAATTAATTGTCATATATCAAGTCTCATTTTGATGGTACTGTCCTTTGTTTGCACAGCAAATTCTATCGTACTTTTTGAGAAGCAACTCCAGAATATTTCATATTTCTGTTCCAGGTTCGAAAACAAAACGTTATCAAAACAGACATCCAAGAAGGTGTTCATTATGTTGAATTCAGCGATTCACAGTGGGGCAGTATGGAAGGCCAAGATATTACTGAACAAGACATGGAAGGTCATCCAATGAATGAGGGAATGGAAAATGAGATTGTAAATCAGGAAGGTGAAGCGAATTCTTATGATAAGAATGAGGAGGAACATTCTTTTACACAAAAACTAGAAAATAATTCATTTAACCAAGAAAGTGGCCATTCATCACATCGAATGACTGAGAGGAAACGAAAGTCCATCAACGCACCTATCTATGTAGGTCAAAGAATGCATGACCCTGATCAGTTCTTAGATTCTAGAATAGATATCCCTGAAACAGAGTTTGACTTATGGGCAAGAAGTTTGGCCATCCAGTTAAACTCAATGGAGGTCACACGAGCCCTTGAGCTGCAACTGAAAATCCAGACCCTTGTTTCTCAAGAAAGACTGGCGTATGAACGAAAAAAAGTGAAGGTGCATTATACACCAAGTGTTCCTGAATTTCCCAACATGAATCAGTGTTCATCTTTGCATCAAACATAATTTACATTGATGTTGAATCTCATGAATATACATGTTACGATATGAAGACTAATTATGATTTCTTTAGGAGGAAAAATGTACAGTAAAATCAGTGTAAACCGGAATCTGTTCAAGCCGGAAATCTGCCTTTACAAAAATTACTCTGGCCCGTGAAGGTATATGATATTTTACACAACATAAAATGGAAACTGTCCAATGCGGAAACGGAACTGTTTTTCATGTACTATAGGGGAAAAATATTTATAAAACGTTAATTCCTGCGAATTTAATGCGATTGGCAGAGACGCGAGATATTCTTATTGGGATGCTTATGTAAGTCTGTTTTAAATTCTTTATCCCACTCGATTTTTTCGTGGCAACCGCTTTGTGAATGAGAGGGGCTTCAGCTGACAGCACAGAATTTTACCTTGGGATCACTTGTCTCTCAAGACGTAGGTCGTAAGGGAATTCCCTTCCCCGAGCGTGGGAAGGTGTACGCGCATTGCTTGTATTCGCGCCTCTCCCTCCCCACGTTCAAAATCTAATCCCTCAGTTAGAGACGCAATGCTCAAGGCCATGGGAGGGTATCAGAAAGTCATAGTTAATAGTAGACCGATTTCAGCCAAGAGGCAGTTGGGTGGTGTGCATTTTTGAGTTTCACAACCAGTTTAACAGCGCGAAAAGCGTTAAACTCTAGCATTCTCTAACATTAGATGAAAAGGTTAAACTTATGGAAGAAAGGGAAATTCAGAAGCTGTCTGAAAAGAATGTTTAATTTTCATTTATTGGTGATCTCTTCCATAAATATGTTATATATAAATCTTTTTTATTAATCAAAATAAAATCAAATAATTTTTATTTTATGTTAAGTACTTCTTTACTTACATTAATTTACAAGTTTCAGAATGGAAATATCAATGTTACAAGTGTTGTTAAATGGGTAACTCTGCAACTCTGAAACCTCCCTAAACTGGAACTATTGTGTCCCAATAGATTCCGGTTTGAACAGATTTTACGGTATTAAGTATGTTTATACCAGTTGAATCTGCAAAACATTAATATATTAAAAGAGCAATATTTAATATAGAACTCATATGTGTCAAAATAATATATTAAGAACATTTGTGACAAGTACATTAATTACTAGAGATATCTTTGTGGGTTGCATTATATGTGAATAGTCTCATTTCCATTTTTTACATCTGAATACATTACTGTGGTATTTAAAATGAAGAGTATGTAAATATGAGACTGTTTAGTTTGAACCTTTAAAGTTTAGCAAAATATTTTGTAGGAGAGAGATTTTTCAGGTAGTATAATATGAAGTCACTACCAGTAAATGTATAAAATACATAACATATAAAGGGGAAAACAATAATAACTATTTATTTTGAACAATTTTTATAAATTAAATGGAATTGAAGCTGAACAAATGAAATAATATTGACCACAATATTGAGAGAGCACAATATGATCATGATTTTATTCAATATATCATAAAATCATGTCTAAACTAATTCTGGTTGTGGTCATGATTATATCTCGTATTCACCTTCAACGTGATTATGTACCACAAGATCTTGGCTGAAACTACAAATTTATCAAATGGAATTCTAATTATCTGCTTAAAATGCATAGAGATGCTTGTGTAAAATAAGAATGTATTATAAGAAAATGTATTTGAAAATAAAATTAATTGAAACATCTTTTACAGTAACATCTTAAGTTGCATTACTAGTGCATATTAAACAAAAATTTGGTTTTTGTGTATGCTGTGGTCGAGTACTTATAAGGTAAATTTTAGGGTAGAACTTGGATGTATAAGACTTGTATTTTTTCTCTTGTGCTTCTTTGTACTGAAAAAATTATATTTGTAAGTTTAGCCTACTTTGTTTCAACTTTAATATTTTTATGGGTCATACTATACTGTGTTTTGGTCTTCCATCACATGACTCCCTTATTTACTTAGCTTTGATCATATTTTATCTTAATTTGCAATCATTTGCATATCATTTGCAGTTCTAATAGTCACTATTCACTTACAAATTTTGCTAACAATTTTCAGTATTGGAGGTAATGGATATGACATCATTGATTTTAGAAAATAAGAAGTGATAGCACTTTGTAGAGGTCTTTTTAAGGATTGAATGGAAGACAATGCATTCATTCTCATTGCCAAAGCAGAGCAAATTCAATGAATGAAAACTGCTGTTATCACATTAACTTGGATGAAAAGGAAGAATATGTCAGTGAAAATTAACTGACTGCTCTGATCTAGCAGCTAAGATAATTGTATACAAATTAAGTATAACAATATATTATTTACGTTGCAATACAATTATTAAATATAACACTTTATAATATGAATTTACACATTCCATTGACAATGCATTAGATATACTGCAGAGAAAATAATTTACTTGGTCATATTCTCACAGATTTTAGGTAAATACATGCTTCTTTTCAAAATTTTTAGGTCATAAATATCCGGGCATTAGATAGAATTATTTTAAGTTGTATTGTCTTCATTTGAAATCATATTTTTCCACATTTTAATTTTTACTATTTTAGTTCATGGGTATTTGTACTTTCACTTCCTCCACATCAAAGAGAAGTCTTAGAATTAAAGGATGATTAAAATAGGTCTTTAAGTTCTCATTTTTTGATTTGATTTAATTTATTTTGTCAATGAACACTAAAAGCTGTAGATGACTTACGGGGGATTCTGTGCACATTTTTGTGAGCTCTGGAATCCCTTCCCAACCTTTTAACCATTAATAGTTGAATAAAAGTACCAACAAAGCAAGGTTACTTAACATTTGAAAATAGACATTTTCGCTCTTGAGTTACAGAAAATTGTTTGCATTGGTAAACGAACTACAGAATTAAGTTGTTATTATTTATCATAAAATAGTAACCCAAACCCATAGCATTACTTCTACCGCAACTAGCAGAAGGAGAGCTCAACTTTATGTTCGCTCTGTGGATGTACATTAATGTCCAGAAGCCAAACAAGGGGCCAACTCAAAATTTTCTCAATAGATTGGGGAAGCTGAACTTGAAAAACTTGATGAATATTCATAGTCATTGACACAGAAGCTGAAGTGCATTACTTGTTACAGGTTTATTAAGAATTTAAAGTTATGCAGAAGAAAAGATTTTACCTTCAACTTAAATTTGTGTATTGATTTTAATTTTTTAATGTCCTATAGCAATGTGTTGTAAATTAATGTACAAGTACTATGTGTGTAATTCTTGTACTGAGCTGTTGATACTGACATCTGAGAAATATTATTTTTATCATGCATGTTGTAATTATAAATGGGTATCAGTATAGCATGAAAATATGTTCCAACCGTTAAGCAAGTCCGTTAAAAAATAGAGATACGTAAATGAATAGGCAAGGCAATTGTAAAATTCCCAGCTCAATGAAGAGATGCTGGCAGGAATCACATTGATGGCATTTCCTTATCATTCAATTTTTGTACTGCGAACTGAAAGTTTGAGTACTAGGATGAACTTCCCCAGATTCTTTTTATCCTTTTCTCAGGCAGGAATGTACATGCGTAAAATTCATGCAATGAGCATCATAAAGGCCGACAGAATTTGAAAGAACTCAGAATGCGTAATATAATGAACTTAATTTGGTGTTTAATTCAGTTATATGGATACAAGTATTCCATTTGAGGCTGGACTGAATTGAGTGATTCAATTTTTTTTTACCTAAACATCAGCTAAATGCATAACGTTTATTTCAATGGAGCAGGTGTTTGCCAAATTGAAATGCAAAAATGCATTTAAACGTTTTCCGTTGTTGACTATTAATTTGTTACTACAAAACGAATTTGAAACTTCTGAAATAATATTTTATTTTTTATTTTTTGTAAAGAACATTCGTGACATCTGCGAACAACTGTTTTTCCATTTTTAATGTACTGTAAGGAAATATTATTTACCTACATACGTTTGGCAGAAAGAGGATAGGCCCTAAGATCGAACCTTGCCTGACCCCATGCGCAATCGGCGAAGATTTGGAAAGATAAAGAAATAAAATAATGTTCCTTCGTGCGAGAACGATATTTCTACTCTCTGAGGTTTAAGGTACGAGGTTATCCAATCTCATAGAACAGGTACAATACCACGAATTCCATATAACGGTAATTTTGAGTGCAATATGTTGTAGTGGATGAAATCAAAAGTTTTTTTTAATTTTATTTTTAAATTTCGTCACCGTTTTGGGACAACGTTCTCAAGTCTATGTGACGTCAAACGCATACTATGGGCTTTAATTGGAGCAATCCTCCACTACAAGCTCACTGTAGGAGTAGCGTAATCACGTCAGTGACGGTCAAGTCAGGGAATCGCATGGTAGCATCTACGCGCTCGCGTCTTGCACGCGCCCTGCGTCATCTACCCAATTGGGAAGGATAGGGGTAAGGTTTAGGACGCTTCACAGTGGTTGAACTAGTTCCTGTACAGCAGACAAATTCGTTTTGTCGTAACAAATCACACTTGAGGCTCTACGGGGATTCTACGGTGAATGAACCCGGAACCTCGGAGGTGAAAGTCAAGCCTTAGCCTTTCGAAAAGGATATAAAAATACTCCAAAAGGTGCTTTATTTTGGTTCCTGCAAGACGCAATATCTTCAAGAAAAGAAAAAAATGGCAGTTTCCATTGATTGAGATTTTCTAATTCCACGTGAGACGGAAAACGTTTCGTTTTTCCAGAGGAAAGTTTCCATTCGCATATATACAGGTGTCTCACTAAGTATGGGCCACCCCCATAACTTCTAAACGCTTCACGATATCGAAGTGCAGTTTTGCCCAAAAATACGGAATCATGGGGCAAGTATTAGACTGTGAAGATATTGTTCATAATACTTTTCGTTTTCGAGAAATTTATTCATCTTTGATTTTTAAATGGATCTATATATTTTCTTATCGACAATGAATAGATCATAAAAAGTGGAATACAACGATGTTAGTATTTTGATACTAATTAGAGTATAAAATTAGACTTTCTAACATGATTTTAAATTAAATAGTCTCGCTGCCATGAAGGCTGTAGGCCTATCTTCGCCGGAGGCAACAGTTGCGAGGGCTGCTACAGGAAATATTGTCAGATAAATTTAAAATCACATGTTAGAAATTCCAATTTTATACTCAAATTACTATCAAAAGGGTCGTAAAACGCGGGGGTGCCGACCGGTTTCACCCGCCCCCACCCGCTGCCGACCGGCTGTGTTCTTAAACAAGACACACACTCAAAAATCCGCAGAACTTTGTTTTCGGCCCGGAAGCTGCAAGGTATGTACGACCCAGTTTGCTTACGCATCTTGCAAACAATGCCTACATCCTGTAAATAATATTTGTATTTCAAATTTTAGCTCTGAGAATGATCGCTATCCGATCGAAACGATCATAAGCTTAATAAAAAGTTATTGATACCAGACATCATCCCTTTAATTTGAAACTAATATTTTATTTTTTTTGTTTTACATAAGTTATTGAGACATTTTTTAAATAATGGCACCAAATTGTTTGATTAAATTTTGACCTTAAATAATGTAAAGATGCGTGAAAAATGTTTAAACAATTACAATTGTGTGCGCACGGTTCTTCTAAAAAAAGTCAATATTTCTGAAAGGAGTGGGATACGAGAGGAAAGTTAAAAATAATACATGTCATCGATTTTCACCCCAACTCGTAAAAAAGTTTCAAGTCGCTAAAAAATAGTGATGCTTTGTGAGTGTGCGATTTGAGGTGAAATGACTCCATATCAGATAATGCGCTCTGAAGCACGAACAATCAGTGAATACATGACCTAGTGTGGCAAACAATATTGATAAACGACGAACTGGTAATGCCGAAGTATAATCTCAAATTTCTTTTCTCTTTAGGGACGGGTCTACTGTTGCGAGGAACTTTACGACTAAAACGACTTCGGGAAAAGCCGCCACTTTCACACAAGACAAAGTGCACGCCGAAGAAAATGTTGGACAACAAAGAGTAGTTTTCTTGGCTTTCTTTTTCTAAAAAGATCTAAGTTTCCAACAAAGGGCAACATCAGAGGCGCCTTCCAGACTGAAAGTGCGTTAGTCTGCAAATGTACGGATTCATGGGTAGGAGCAGGAGTCGAAGAAAAAAATTGAAAAGGGACGGAGCTGGCTGGGGTGGATGGTGGTCTCAAAAGAAAACTGAAAGAATAAATCTGTTAAGGGTGAGGAACAATAGAGTATCAAATTGACAACAAAAAATTCCAATACGCAGGGAAAGATCGAATCAAACCGTACTACTACAATCAGTCTCTGGAATTGTAAGAATCGCTTTTAGTTCATACTTCCTTTATTGTAACAGTACTCAATAGTATACCGGTACATTCGCACACAAAAACTAGTTGGAATGCGTGATATACTGAAAAGGTTCTTCCTATTAGAGTTATTACTTAAGCATTACTCATTTTTACTTTCTCGCCCTTACTAAGAAAATGTATTGTAACCGTGCGCTGGAAAACGGCGAATTTTTCGATAAAAAAACCGATTGCCGGGCCCGGGTAATGAAAAAATGGATTAATCATGTACCTGTTATAGTAAATAACTTCTTCAAACTCACTGTACAGTCAGAATACATGTTTTGCTTCATGTCAAAATCCTTAATACCTACCCAAAGATCGATTGACGGCAAAAACGTCTGACTGTCCGTCCGTCCGTTTGTGGTAAACGCTAGCGTTTAAACCATCCTGCGGATTTTCTCCAAAATTGATATTCCACGATCGATCTGAACAAACTGAAGGTTTTGAGGCATATTTGGTACATGAAGACGATGTCGTAGGCTCATCAACATCTTACATGAAGCTTCAATATTTTGAAATTTTTTTCAAAAATGGTTTTTAATTAAACTTTGTCTTCGGATAGCGTAAAGGGCGCTTAAGAGAACGGTTCATTTTTATTGAAATAACTGATTTTTGAAAAATTTGAATGAAGTTCGAGTTTTTCGGTGTCTTCAAACAACTACAATATTGAAGATAGATCCTTAATGAAATCTGCACTTTAAAGACAGATTGCATATGATATTTAAGGTAATGAACAGTGTTTCGGATATATGAGTGTTCTCGCGTAATTTTGTGTAAAATGCAGGGAATTTAATTTTTTTTAAAATAATTTTTTCTCAAAATTTGTTCGTAGTCTCTGTATTTTTCGAAAATTTGAGAAATTTAACATTTTGAAACTACAAAATTGAAGAAAGAGATTTTTGCCTTAAACAAAATCTATTCTAAACAACAAGCTCTTTAATAAGAGGTATTGTACATTAAAAAACGAATAGACTTCACCTAATTCCTAACTGAAATGAATGCAAATTATAAAAATAACATTTTCTGAAAAATTGCTGTAATATTTTTGTTTAGTTTTTACCATACAAGTATTAAATATGGATCGCTTAAAATAATAATGTAGGTTTCATTTTCATTGATCTCTTTCAATTTTCGAAAATTGCCTGTTGGAAATATGATAATTAGATGTTTAAGCGTCAGCCCATGTTGGAATGTCTGACTGTGTCCATGACTTAGAGGTAAGTCGCATGGTGACTGAACTCGGAGGACCTGATTTCGAGTCTCGGTACGAAAAAAAATGGTTGAAAACCCTTGCAGGTTTATGTAGTAGTATAATATTGCGGACAGTTAGAAATAATGCATGAAAGTATGTGCTGTTGTAGCTCTATTAGTTTTATTTTAAAACGCATTTATGTTCAATATTATAAATTTTTTTAACAATTTAAAATACAGCTCTAGGTTTCTGTTTCATGCTAAAACAACACTATCTTTTGGGGTTTGAATAGTAAGTAAAATAATCTCCGAACAATAGACATGGTATGCAACACATGGCATGACCATCCCGCTACCACTTTACACTAGAGATAATTTCCATAGCGCAGCGTAAAGCCACTACGTGACCAATAGCAGATTAAGTATAAAAATAGTTTTTGCACGTTTTCTTCTAAATGGAAGGTGTTCCGAACTGTGGTGGGATTTCCATAATGTGCGCTAAATTCCCATAATGCCTCGCATAATGCCTTGATTCGCATTTTTTCGACTGGGGCAGCCCAACAACCTCTGAACTATATTCTTACTAGACCTTAGAATTTTAGGCATAAAAGAGTGAAGCGGTAGGTAACAAAATTTTGAAATTAGGCACTATTAGGCACGAAAAGCGACGTTATAGGCACCTAAAATAGGTTAAAAAGATTAAACTAGGCATTAAAAACATTAAACACGAAAATTTATGTTTTTGGCAACTGAACGTAATTCCAAAAGGATTAAATTAATTAATGAGTTATTATTCAGGAATGCTAAGAATTTTACATTTATAAGAATGACTACATGTATATTATTTTATTCACTTTCATAATTAGAAGCACAGGATATCAAAATGATTTTCTCAATATTTTCTTCAGTTATGCTGAGTCTTATCTGTTTAAATCGTTTTGAAAGCAGAAAAGGATCTTTCCACTGACACTGTTATAGGAGCTATCTTAAATTTAGTCACGTTTCTCATGCCCATTCTTCTGGAACCTCCGCACCCTCCCCCCCAAAACTTGTACCAAACGACCCACTGCACCACATCCATGATTTATTTTATTACGCTCTTCCATTTGCACTTTACTTTGTCATCAACGGATCCCTTAGAAGCACTTATTTCCACCACTGACACTTGATCTGTCCAAGAATTTTCCTTTGCGTTTCAGCTTGGCTATTGTTGAGATTCGGTCCTGTTGCAGCCGACGCCAGAGGTCGGGGCTTCCCTTAATCAGAAATTGTTTGTAGATTCATTTCTATGGCGTTTCTTGGTGAGGTTTCTCTGGAGAGGTATTTTTAGATGGTACATGTAACATTAGTTCCCGTAACATTGAAATCTGTCAAAATCAATTATTTTGACCGGTTTGTCAACATTTAGTAACTTTTTAGTTCGGACTTGGGGGCCCTACCCCTCTCTTCGTGCCAGGCTTAGGCAGAGGTCGGGGGCAGCGAGGGCGATGGGGGGAGGGTGGTGGGGGGCGGGCGACGGATGGAGTTGTCGCGGGCAGTCGCGAGCAGTCGCGAGGCTGCGTTCGCCCGTCCAATTAAACGCCGGCTATAACTCGCCTGTCGGATTGACGGCGCCGCGACGGCGGGGCAGCGGGCGACGCATCGGCGCCGGCCCCCCACGCCCTCCTTCGCACTCCTCCGCCCTCTCACGCTCTTCCCCGTCCTCTACAACCCCAACCGATCTCTTCCGCCCTCTCCCCCTCTCCACTTCACCCGCTCTCTTTCACCCTCTTCTGCCCTTCCCCGCCCTCTCTCGTCCTCTCTCGCCCTATCGCACCCTTTCTCACATCCTCTCGCTCTCTCTCACCCTCTCCCACCCTCTCACACCCTTCCCTACCCTCCACAGCCCCCGTCGGATCTCTCCCGCCGTCTCTCGCGCTCTCTCGCCCTCTCTCACTCCCTCTCGTCCTCTCCCGCCTTCTCTCGCCCTCTCCCGCGCTCTCTCGTCTTCTCTCGCCCTCGCTCCCCTTCCCATATCCGCCCCTGCTACTGCATCCGGTGCAACCCTCTCTTCCCCCTGTATCTCCTCCTTACCTTACGCCATCATTGTCCCAGACCTCGCTTTCCTCCGCCCTCGTACACTAGTATTTCTTGACAATCATACTGATTGCTCTTTATACGCACGTCAACTGCTATGGTCATTATTGCAGTTTGCGTTGTGAATATTTCCCCCGGGGGGAGGGGGTGGCGGTGATTCCTTTCGACACACTTGCGGGGGATTATCCCCTCTAGGGACCTCCCTCCAGCGAGACACTGCACCAGTCAGGACAAAGAATGGGATAGGGCAAGGATGTGGAAGGGAAGATCGCGCGAGATCCCTGGCCCGTTTGTTGTGATACTATTGTGGTATTCGCTTGGTATTGATCGGAGAAATCATGGAAAACTACCGATAAGACCAGTTGGCTGCTAGAATACTCTCCCAGTCAGCGGATAAATTATCCTAGCTACATAGCTAGCTTAGAAAATCGGCGTCCGTCGGGACTAAGACTTACTACCCTAACATTTTTCGGTTGGACACGCTATCGATTATCAGCTGAAGCAAATAGATTAATTGAACGCGTGTGAAATGAGCTACATAAACGGCGATGGTTCAAGAAGTACGGGTTACAGTAGTTGGGCTAATTTACTTTGGCACGAATTTTAGACAGCCATCTTGATAACCTTCGCGCAAGCTTCATTTCCAAGAAGAAGGCGAAACTCCAACCTTCGGCCTCCACGATTATCACAAAATATCATTGAGTAGAGCAAATAAAAAGTTTCCGAGATTTTTTACCAAATTACAAATACTTCGAGGCCTTAAGGAGGTTCAGGCTTGGAGTAATAGCTTCTCATGGAGCGATTCCGTATTCGATTCCCGGTCGAGGCAAACATAGAATTGTAGCTTTCCTTTTCAACCTTCTCTGTAGCTGTGGAAAAGCAAAAGCTCACTCAGGCGGAGTGTGCTATTTACGGTGTAGGCAATACATCATAATAGCAACATGAGTCTTTTACCCCTATGCGTGGGAATTAAACTAGGCCCAGGCTTTGGGAACACTATTAGCTGGCCGGCAAAGTCGGACAATCGACCCAAAAATGCCAAATACATACTTAAAAATACTCTGGCTAACTTCTCTGACTCTTCTCTGACTCTTTACTAACTTCTCTGTCTTCCCTATTACCATTAAATATTTCTTCGAAATTAAATATTTGCTTTCTTCTAGCTTTTTTTCAATATGCATTAACTGTTTGTCAAAAAATTTGGATCCCCATTTGTGCCTCTGATACTACCCTGCCTCCTCCCCTGCTTCCGCCTCTCCCCCTACCCTCTCCTAGTCTCCTCTCTATTCCGCTCCCCCGCCCTTGACTCCACCCACGTCACTGTACTCGTCTCTCGACCGGCTGAGGTGCCTCAGATGATGTTACTGCAGTGCCTCTGACCC
The DNA here is from genome assembly GCA_038098605.1 of Gryllus longicercus. NCBI lineage: Eukaryota > Metazoa > Arthropoda > Insecta > Orthoptera > Gryllidae > Gryllus > Gryllus longicercus. The sequence continues at coordinate 5,949,817 of JAZDUA010000021.1, forward strand.
GGAGGGCCGGGAGCTTAGAGCTTGTCCCGGCTGGTGCGGTAGCCCGCTTGTGAGAGATATTGTTAGGAGAAAACCCCGCAAGCTGACTGGGAGGTTGACGCCTGACCTTAGCAGTTGACGCGCTCGGAATCACTAATCAATCAATCCATTTTGCATTCTCTACTCCTCTCCCGCCTCCGCCTCCGCGCCGACCTCCCTCTGCCAGCAATTCCTCGCAGCCTGAGCATTGTCCCCTCTCTCTCACATCCGTCCCCGTCTCTGCTTTTCCAGCTCCGATCCCACTCAATCTTCGAGGCCGCCTTCCGCCCTCGACACTGCCTCTGCCCCCGCCATCGTCGCCACTCCCGTCGCTCTTATCCCCCCCCCCCAGCGCCCCTGCCCTCGCGCACGCCTCTACCGCCATCAAAGCCTCCGCTTGCTCTTCTCTTATCGCCCGGTTTTCCTTATTGCCTGTCAGGGCTTCTGTCCCCGCCTCCTCCTTCCCCTCCACTCCATCTCCATTATCGTCCTGCTACCGCCACCGCCCTCCGATCACTTATCGACAGCGCTTTTGTCCCCGTCAACTCCTACCCCGACTTCCTTACTGCTCTTGTCCTCGCTAGAACAGGTAAAGGTGGCTCAGGGCATCAACTGTTGTCACTGAAGTGCCTCTGACCGGGAGGTTCTGGGGTTCCACTCCCGACTGTGGTAGGATTTTCGACACTAGCTTGTCAGCTAGGTCGAGTTCAGCCGCCCTGGAAGAGAATTCTAGCACCCGGCTACTCTGATCGGTAGTTTTCCGTGGTTTCTCCGATCAACACCAGGCGAATGCCTGAGCAGTGCTCTAAAAACGTGTCACAGACCGCGTGCTTCCTCTTCCTTGCAAATCTTCACCCCTTACTTACATAATCACACACAGATGGTCGGCACACTTGGTCGGCACTCAGATGTACTACACTATCACATCAGACGGGAGTTAAGAGCTTGTCCCGGCTGGGGCGGCGCCACGCTGGTATTTCTGGTGTGGACGGGTTGGGGAAGCCCTTGAAAGACGATGTGGGTCGGCGCCGAATCACTCCATACAGAGGGGAAGATAACCGCCACCTCACGCGATAAACACATGCACTAGACTTACAGGACTAATGACATTACCAGTTGTTGTGCCACTAATAAATCAAATCAAATCGTCCCCGTTAGAGAACCACCCCGTTTTCCTTTTCATCCCGTTCCCGTCACCGGCCCGTCCCGACACTGCCTCCATCCACTTCCGCCATTGTTTTAGCTCTGCTACCACATACGTCTTGCTTCTGTCTTCTTTCTTACCTCCTCGCCCTCTCCCTCCCTACTCTCCATTCCCCCCCCAATGCCGCCTCTGCTTTATTTCTTCGCTCCACCCTTTCACCCTGTCCCTTCAACATCGCATCGGTTTCCCTTGCCGCACTCTCCTCCCTAACTCTATCTTCCACCCCCGCGTTGATCGAGCACACAACTCCCTCCTTTTTTTTTTCCGAAGGCAGCATTATTGTTTCTAGGGCTTTCAGATTTGTGGTTTATTTTATTCTTCCGACACTCAGAAATTATATCCCTTTTCATGGCGTCTGATTCATCGCAGTTTCAAGGAAGATGGCGTGCTTTGCACTACTTTGAGATGGAACAAGCAGTATTTTCGGTAGTGTGATATTTTAATGCAAAAATTGTGATTCTGTTAATGTAATGTTTGGAAATAATCCAAACAATTTGGGAAGTTTTTAGCAGTAAGTAAAATTTCCCGAGCTCTGTATTCCCGAATTCGGTCTTCAATTCATCTCAAATAGTGGTACTCTGTTAAAAGTAACATAGACGCAAAAATATTCTGTTCTAGAGACAAAGTACACATAATCTTTGTTGATCTCAATAGTAAAATGTTCTTAGTCGGCAAAACAAGATAATCTAAAGCTTAAATTTTACACCAACTATACATTTTCCGTCAATCATATAATCATACTAAAAAGCTTTCCACCTAGTCCATTACCCTCGTTCATACTAACGAAATTAACAAAAGAATACATTTTCCAATATTTAAAAACAAGCATTTTCAGTTCATTTGTCTAAAGGAGATAATTTATTTATCTCATATCCAGCCACGAACAATACCGCCAATCGAATTGCGGATGATTTTCTTACTTTCATTTAGGCAGAGAGTGTCGTCATTCAGTTCGTATCCATATCTGAACATTAAATTAATAACTTAGCAATTCAGAACAGATTCTTATGCACTACACATATATTTAGAATACAGAACAAAAATATATGAATAATTATTAAGTCACCCATAAGATTGTTGTGGACATCTTTTCATGAATCTTAAAATCCTACAGTTGTGTCTACTCATGTATATTTTTCGAAAACACTGATTTACCTGTTGGGAGACAAAACTTTGTACTAATGCAAATATTCTTAACTACATAGCCCGTCGGAATAATTATATTAATCATATATCAGTATAAATATAGAATGTCATTAAAATTCCCATTAAACTCATACACACGTTATTACCATGCTTTACCGGTCGACATTAAAACGAAAAGACTGTTTTTGTACTATTAGATTTTGTAGTGGCTCAGGAAAGTGACACAAGTAAACTTCATTTTAAAAATGAAAACTACTACAAAGCAGCAATGAAATGTGTTTTCTTTATTACTTAAAAAGTTTTTTTTTAGGGGGATGGGGTAGTAACAAGAAAAGACAAACAACCTACAGTCTCCCACTATTTGTAATGTCAGTAAGCGGCTTTTGTGATTGTGTTACTCCTTTTAGCCCTTTAAATTATTTTTAAGTAGTTAATTAGTGGTAAAGTTAATTTTGCAATATTTGGGTCAAGTATTCGAGCATCGGTAGTAAATATTGTAATCTGAGATTGTCACTTGCTTTGCTTCTGTATATTTTAATTAAACATTTTAGTTCTTCATATTTTATTCTCCATTAAATTCTATGTACAGATTAATTCTATTTCTTGACATAAAACGTTAAGTTTATTCTAAGAATTGAAGGGCTTAGTAGAACAAGGTGCTTTCCCACATTTTTTGTGAAAATGAGTTCATTAGCAATAAAGATAACTTAAAATATTATTCTTTTAGAGTAATATGTTATTTAAATCTATTACTGATCCAAGTATTGATTTCCTGTGAAATGTTTAATTTTCTCCTTTTAAGAGGGAAGTAGGTGTTAAAGTGAAATGAAAGTTTTGAGAAATTTAATTATATTTCTCGTTTGTATCAACAGAACTATAAATCGTGACCCATAATTCCTGCATCAAGAAGACAGTAAATAATTATATTTTACTGTTAGTAAATAAAGTACTCATGGGTGTATCATTTAACTTGATAGTGTTCGAGTTCCTTGTAATTGTAATAATTCGTGCATCGTGGTCACTGTAACCTAGACTACGAGTATTCGTTGTAATTAACTCGTGATATTTGGATGTAGATGACTCGTGCACAGTATCTCATGAATAAAATTTAAATAAAAATGGGTTTGTCCTGTCTTGAATACAATAGTGTTTAGACATTGCTGGAAATGTGCATATGAATGGTGTGAGAGATCTTTCAAACAAATTTACATTTGTATATTTTTTGAAAAAACAACTGAATACACCAAAATGAACTTCACGTCATATTAAAGAGTGGATTTAGCACTATCTTTTCAAAATGTTTCAAGAAAATATTTGGAGCCGTTTTTGAAAACACGGCGTTTGAGAATTTCTGAAAATGCGGAATTCTGAGCTAGTTTTCACAGAAAACAGTCGAGTTTTCGAGAACTTTATATGACATTATTTAAAACACATATAGTCATAAATACAATAATGTTAACAAATTTCCGCTAATATATATATATATATATATATATATATATATATATATATATATATATATATATATAAACGACATGAAAGATAAGTCAAAAATTTCATTTTTGTACATTTAAAAAAAAAAGAATAGAGCAATATGGCGTTTGTGTAATTTCACACAATCTCGACCAAAAGTTTAAAGAAAAAATTCGGAGCTGTTTTTGAGAAAATCTTTTTTTTGCAGAAATTGCATGCAATATTGCGCGAAAATTACTAAAATTTTCCAAAAAACTATATGATGTTAATGAAAGAACAAATTTTATTTAAAGAAAATATCTCTATCTTTAATTTTGTAGTTGTAGGAAGACACCAGAAAAAAATCGTACTTTTGGAATTTTCAAAAATCCAGAGTTAGCCGTAAAAATCGGACCTATGCCACGTTTATAAGCGTATGTTACTCTATTCTTGCAATAAATTTAAAGAAAAACATTGGAGTCGTTTTTTAGAAAAACTTTGAAAATGTCAGGGGTTTCATGTAATATACCCCCAAATTTGGAGTGTTTTCCGCAATCTGAAAGTTCGACTCAAGCCAGTTCGACAGGTGTTTCTTTAATTTAAAAAAACAAAACAAAAATATCATGCGCATGGTTTAGGCGCTAGTAGTGTTCTCACACACCAGGCGGACGGACGGACGGACTGGTGGACTAATGGGCGTTTTGAAAAAAAGCAACTGTATTTAGGGACCCCGAAACGTGTATTTGCGTTGAAATCTCGAAATCAATTTTCTGCAGCATTACACCTTTCCCTATAAGACATTTATTACTCAGTATATACGTACGTGTACGGAAAAATAAAAATTACGTTAAAAATTAAATTAATTAATTATCATTTGTACTGCACATTTTTAACAAAATATGCCTATAAGAAATACTGTACTTCAGATTCTGCGTCAATGAAACCTATCTAGATCAGGTTTTTCATCCAGTTTTCCTGATCAATTGAGCAAATGCCGAGATGGCTCCTTGTTTTGGTTCTGGTCATAAATGTAGCTTCAGCATGCGCACGTTTTGTTAAATTCTCCTTTTGCTAGTTGTGGCAGGAGTGGAACCGGGGTTGTGAGTTTCCATATTGTTAGCAATATTGTGAAATCAAATCTGTAGTTCGTTTACCGGTACTAATAAGTTTTCTAAAATTCCAAAATGAACATTTCTAGTTTTCAGATGTTGTTAAACTCGCTTCCTTAGTTCTTTTACTCATCAATCAACTATGTATAGTAAAAGGGGGGTGAACAGATTGCAAAGCTTAATAAAACGCGCGAAAAATTTACTTCTCACACATAAGTTACATACGATTTTGTACTTTTTTAACGAAAATAAATCAAATAAAAAAGCAAGTCCACAGAAACCAAATCTACTACATTATTTAGTGAGCTCAGTGTCGAGCACAGCAGACACATAGTTTTACTTCTTATTGACCCTTTAGAGATAAAATACAGTCCGCTCATGTACTTAGAATATGATAACAGGTTTATGTATTTTGGCAGTTTGAACTGAGTGATGCTTATGTGAATTTACACTTATCTCTGAGCGTAGTTGGGATAAAGCTTTACCTTTATGTCATTTTCTTTCCATGGGAGGTGATCACAGCTGAGTTGTACCTCAGTCTTTCGCTGCATGAAAATGTTTGCCTAATTTTTAAGGGGGAATGGTGTTGAGAAATTAATGAATATGAATCGAATACTTTTTAGATGGGACATGAGAGGGTAAGAGCCGCTAACTATGCTATAACATTCTCCTCCAGACAGCTGCTAGTTGCTAAATTCGGTCTAGCTGTGTAGCTAATATCGAAAACACACCCACGTCGGGATTCGTTCTCTAGGATCTCCAGGTGAGAATCAGCGGCACTGCTGCTTCTGAGCCAACTTAGTGGGATACATATAATTTTAAGAGAATATTTTTCCTGTCTACGTGAATGAAACAAAGCTACCGAAAACAAAACTACTAGAAACCTAAAAAAAAACTCAACAAAACTCACCTCAAACAATCTCAAAACAAAAACCTGAAAATACTTAGTTGTCACCACTGCAAAGGAAGGACAGAAGGACAAAAGTCTTTGCGGGGAATTCCGGGAATACCTTTGCAGAAAACTGGCTAAGCCGTTTTAACGCGGGAATTAAAATCTTGTATGAGAACATGCTTTCTATCTTGTGATAATGAAGATGGTAATGAAGAAAAAGATGAGCCATGAAAAGTAAAGTGTTCTATTATGAATATGTTTATTAAAATATTTATTTCAAATAAAAAAACAACTATTTCTTTATATTTTCAATACCATATTATCATATCTAATCTGAAAACATACAACAGAAAAATAGTTATAAGTCGTTCACTTTAACGACCAATCCTCTTTAAAACTGAAGATTAAAGGACGACGTAGGCCCATCGCAATAAAATTCATTTCACGCGCCTGCTCGCAGCCAGCATTTTCTTACGAGGCCGTTAACGTTATTTCGCCATCAGATGTTCGTCGAAAATGAAATTTCGCGTTATTATTCTTTCTCCGTCGTCTCGCCTCTCCTCCCATCTCCTCTCCTCTTCCCCCCCCCCGCCGCTCCCCGCCTCGCCCTCGGCCCTCGAACAAGTCGGCGGCGCCCAGCCCTGCCGAGACGTGAGTGCCGGGCCGAGCGCCGTCTTGCGCGTGTGGGCGTGTGCGTGCGTGCGAACGCGTTCTTGCACGTGTGTGCGAGCTCGCAGACGACCGCAGTTGCCATGGCAACCTCCCCTGAAGAAATCACCTCAGCGTGAGCTCGTGCCCGGGGCCGCGCCAGCCTCTCGCCTCCCGCCTCGCGTCTTTCAGGCGCGTGCAATACGGTTCCCGCCACCCCGAGGTTGGACTCTCCCAGTGCCGCTCAACTGGGTAACTTCCTTCAGGGCCCGATCTAACAGAACACCCGAAAAATGCAATAAAACAAGTAAAATGTAATGAAAAATGCAAATCGCAAAAAAATGTGTTTTGAGTAAATGACTTTCGCTCAAGTGTATGCGCAGTAGAAGTTTTAAGCCTGAATACCAACGGAAAAAAATAATATTGTGTGGTCTTATTCTGATCGATGCATGGTTGCGGGTAATTTTTTACTTAGCAGTAGGACACATACGAAGTTTTATGTCGGTTTCCTAGAAGAGCTACAAACCGTCCTATTTTCTTAGTGTAATACGTACACATAGATATTATTTAACTTTCATCCTAAAGAGCAACCTTGATTTGAAAAAACACTTCTTCTTCTTCTTCTTCTTCTTCTTCTTCTTCTTCTTCTTCTTCTTCTTCTTCTTCTTCAAACAAAACGAGGTATATTAAAAAATCTTTAATTTAAAAAAATAGTAGTGTTAATAAAAATGGCATTTGTCTCAAAATTTAGGGCATATTTTTGTAAACTTACGTATATTTTTATTTTTACCATCTCGCATACTAATACAGGGTAAGTCACGTAACTTTAGCACTTCCTGCAGTTTTTGAAGGTTGAAGTTATTGCAATGCAGATTTCACAGAAGTGTATGAGGTAATGGAGCTAGTTTATACATATATTAATTTCCATTTAATGACATGTTTTGTACGAGATATTGAGGTAACATTGTTCTTTTTAAATGGAAAAATATATATTTTTAGTCTATCATGACGAGTGTAAAAAGACGAATCCTATGGTATAAATAATGTCATATGTTAGATAAGCATTTTTTTGAGTAATTTCAATCTTTTGCGACTCATGTTTAACGGATATAGTAACACCCCAAGAGCGGGTAGCACGGAGAGCACTGCCTGACCTTGGGTGGTGAACTGTTACATTCAAAATATCCGTTAAATAAGAGTCGTAACACATCAAAATTATTCAAAAAGATGTTTATCTAACATACTAAGAAAATACTATACCATTGGTATCGTCTTTTTACTCTCGTCATGATAGTTAAAACATATGTATACTTCCATGTGAAAAAACAAAGTTACCCCGATATTTCGTGAAATACAAGAGATAAAATGGAAACGAATACGTACATTACATACGTATATCAATTAGCCCCATTTCCTCATGCCCATCTATGAACACCGCTTTGCAATAATTTCGATCATTCAAAAATTACAGAAGGTGCTAAAGTTACATGGCCACTCTGTATATACACAGGTATCTCAGAATAAATGTTACACACTTTTGGGGCACTTGGAATAGTCGAAGATGACAACTTTTTGACAATGAACATATAGTCGGAAATACGTGTAACGAAATTACAGAGGGTGTGCCACAGATCATAGTCTTTGCGTCTAGTCTTGGCTGGGAAAGAATTAATTTACCCTAGCCAGCGATGCAATTCATCCACATTGGACGCATCCTATTACAATTCCCACACTGAAATTTGAAATCAAAGAATCCAAATCAAGGTCATTGAAAAAAACAACTTTGATTTGATGATATGGGACTATTTATTGACCCAGTTGCAAAGGGTATTCGACATCCTGACAAGGTAACAAGTCAGAATCCGCATATCGGGACAGAGGTTACATGAGTGTATATATTATTCATTAGATCCACAATTGAAAAAACGAAACATCTAATTTTATGATACTCCTTAATGTTAACCTTTTTTACGTTCCTTTTTGGAAAAAAATTTCCAAAAACTAATAAAAAAATGTTAAATGCTATTGAAAATGAAAAAAATAATAATTTTATTCGAATATTCCATTGCTCCAGATCACGAGAGAATAGAAAAAAACATTTTTCACATGTTGTTCTCAGCACATTTGTAATGTTTTACTACATAATTTATTGAGTTATTGAGCGAGATTCTTTAACCTCTAACCTTTAATATTAATCAACCTTTTCTTTAACCTTTAAAATCAGTAGTTTCTCCGCCCCCTTCAAGCAAAAATGCTCCACGCCTAATTTGTTACTTCATAATAACCCTAATTTAATGGAGCAAATTAGGGAAAAGTGTGATGTAAGTTTTTTTAGGGTAAGATTCAGTTCAAGTAAATTGTGTTTTTATTGCATATTTAAATATTTAATACACGTGTCATAATAATTTATGACACGCTAGGAAAAAATGTTCTCTTATATAAAACGAGTTGCCTAATCGAAAATTTAGTCTTAATCGCGCAGGTTTCTCAGAATAAAATTACAAACGTTTAGGACCTGTAGACGGGCCGAGAATAAGCAATTTTTTGCCAATGAACATATTGTAGAAAATATTATATAATAAAGGTACTCATGTGACTGTTGCCCCTTATAGTTATGCAACACATCATGCACAGATGTTTATCAGGCAAACAAAACTCTATTGACTCAGTCAGATAGAGACACGCCAAACAAGGATATATAATCAATACCGCATAAATGAAGGGCAAATGTCATATGTTTAACCTAGGTGAATAAAATTTCTTACCATATGTTTTTGGCAAAATGTGATAACTTGCGATCCCTCTACATACCCTAGAAGTTTGTAACATTTATTCTGAGACACTTGTATATTTGTTATTTTTATGTCTACTAGTATTTATATAATAACAGTACACTAGCAAAATACCGGGCGTTACTCGGGCTTCCTTTGTGTGCAATCCTTGTCGAAGAGGAATAAAGATAAATTTTATATACACCCCAGGGTTTAAGATTATTATTTTTAGTGAAGTTGATCCCAAATTTAATAAAATACTATAATTTTATATAATTTTATTTTACAGTGCATTATTATTAGATTAACAAATTTTATCTTGCGCACAGCTACTGGCCTTTAGCGAATCTATTAAGTACAATTTCTGCCACACCTCTTCTGACCTCAGAAGGGATATATTAGGAACCAATCTGCTCTTAGCGGGAGGCGAAAAATAATTATCGTGGTACATCTACCAAAATATTATTTAAATTATATATTTTACGTATTTGTGATGCATTAATCTTTGCCAAACGTTGCAAGCACACTGCGACGATCCTGAAGAAGAGCCTATAAAACGTTCGTATCTATTAATACACAACTATTTGTGGTATTATCGGTTCCAGGTCGTTGATTGCACTTTAGAATAGATTTATGTTAGCCCATAACTATCATAAAATAAATGCATTAGATTTAATTTTATTTACGCTATACTCTGGAATTAAATTCAAATGACGCATTATTGATTTCCCACTCAGCGACGGCATGTACTTCATAAACTTAAGGCACCCGAAGAGAATCATTAATCAAAATGTCGTGAGCGAAAATTTGACAATGATTAATATCCACTATATTCGCATGTTTGAGGAACTTCTCTAATTTTTTAATTTTTCTCTGAAAGCATTCTATTAATTTTACATTGAAATCCCTTTCATCACAGAGGAATCTCTGAGAATTGGTTATTTTTTGCAGTAACGTTTTCAAATGGAAAACGTCTTCATTGATGCAAGTATTAAAATAATATTGTAGAAAACATGTGAATGATCTACTGTGGACACAGTTCGGAAAAAACTTGACTTGTGCCTAAAATTTGAGATTTTACATACCATTTATATTGTTGAGTATATAATAGGAGGTTCACGACCGTAATCGTATTATACGCTCCACAAGAACAGGTCGACTAGAAGTAGACTAGAGGGAAAAGAAAGCCAGTCTCTTTTACGTACTTACATAAACATTTTAACGTAAGTACACTACGAATTTAGAATACAATACGGTTTCGTTTTTTGACACTCAAGTTGAAATATTAAATAGCAAACTTGCGAATTTCTGTACTGAAAATATATTAAATATCAAATTAATATTCATATATTTTGAAATTACTACTTTTAAACGAAATATGAATACTTGCTAATATTATCCAAACAAATTTCTTAATTGAATCTAAGACCTTCCGAATGGAGGAAACGTACTCATTCTATGTACGTAAACAAATATTTGGATAAGGACGCTCCAGCCTACATTGTTCCATGTAGTGCCCTGCCCACCCTATTACCTTTAAGGCTCCCTAGCACGCGGATTTCCAACACATCCTTTACATTATCCATTCTACTCAACATCAGTGTTGGTTAAGGACCTCATCGACGTTTGGATGGTCCATGACTTCTCCATCTTTATTTTCGTGTTTAAGGAGAGGTGAGGTTCCCCATGGGGTGACCTGAAGAACTCTAACTGAAACTGAGTAGTGGATTATCTATTTGGAGAGTATGAATCTAGGCTTATATGGTGAAGTACAGTTGAGTCCATCCCACCATGACACACGCAAAATCAGGAACGGTACAGACCATGTGCAAGGCGTACGTGCCTCACTCATATTTCTGCACCTCCTGGACCGTATAGGAGAAACACACTGTTGGAAAAAAATCTAGTAGGCAGTAATGCTAACATGCCACAAACCACAGCTCATGCCTATGCCTAAGCTTGATTCTGCCGCCATCGCTACTGCACTATGTCTTAAAAATATTGACATTTGGCTATAAACTTATTTTTACTAATTTAAAATGTTGTTCGCTGACACACTACCTGAAGCACTGAAATTGCACCTGGCATTTCCAAAACTAATGTATAATTTCATTGATAATGATGATTTATTTGTATCATTTTTTACGTTTGTCTTCCTATAGTCATAAGTTTATTATATGGTAGCTTGAATGAATCATACTGCAAAGTGCACAAAGCACGGGAGATGTGAATAAAGTAGGTGACTCTATTGCGTCTGTCCCTATGCTCGCATAAAATGCATTTTAACTGATAAAGTGAGACACTAAAAATTAGCTTCCTAGTTAGACACAAAGAAAATTATTATATTCTACATATAGTTTATTTCTAATTGTTCACATTATTTTTTTGTAAAGAATACAAGATTATAAATTGAAAGTCCGGGGAAATGTACAGCACAAATTCAGGACAAATTGTATTTGCTAAAATAAGTAAAAACATTCGCCTCAGCAGCGCTGACGATCGCTGTGGGAACCGCTCAGTTGTGGGCTCGAAACCCATAGAGCTTCTGAATGCTTTAACAGTGTTTAAGTAGAGTGAAATGGAAAACAAAGCATTGCGCATCTCTTATAAACATCTCAATCAGAATTCATATCATCAGAGGTGTGGTACTAGAAGAATAAGGAAAAAAGATAAATGTAATGATCAAACGAAGGAATACAAATAAAAGCAAACTAACACGAAGACGAAAAAAGAAGACGAAAAAAGAAAACGAAGATGTCGAAGACGACCACGACAAAGAAGACAACGGTGATGGGAATAACATAACTGAAAAAGAAAACTGAGAAGAACAAGAAGCACCAACAATGTTTTAAAAAGTACGATCAAATTCCCGTCCTCCATTCCTTACGTTTGCCGTCTTCTTTCCTCTCTTCGCCCCAAATCGTCTCCATCTCGCTGCTCCCTTTTCTACCCTTGACGCGCTCAATACTTCACAATGAGAGCTAATTGAGTGCCGCCCGGGAGAGGGAGCAAGAAGTCGGGGTTGCTTCACGCCGGCAAATGGCAACCTCTCAGACAACGATACCCCTCATCTTTCGCACTAACTGCACAAGGGCTTCTACGCATTCTTGTGTGCTGGGTAAGTTTGTTAAGGCTAATATTATAACTAGTGGTGCTAAAACAGCACGTACTTTCTCGTCTGTACTCTCAAGCTCACTTATGCGAAAAGTACTCAAATTTACGAAAAAGTGTACATGTCCTTGTTTTAAAATCTTCTTCATTAAAAGAAAAACTCTATCTTTAATATTTTAGTTATTGGGAAACGCCAAAAAACTCACAGTTAAGCAATTTTCGAAAATAGTTTTTTTAAAGAACATGAGACCTGCACCATTCTCTTAAATGTCCTTCACACTATTCAACAAAAAATAAAAAAAACGGAGCCATTTTTGGAAATTTGGAAAACGTCCCAGGGGATTCATCTAAAGTACCCTCCAAAATTATAATATCAGTTTCAAATTCAAAGGACCTCAACATCTAGATCGATTGAGGAATATAAATTTTGGAGAATATCGGGAGAACGGTTTAGCTGCTAGCGTTGTTCACAGACGGACAGAGGGACGGACAGACAGACGTTTTGCCGCAATTCAATTTTTCGGTATCAAGAGACCAAAAAACACGAACTCTGGCTACACAACGTTTTAGAGGAAGTAATTTGCCATATATAACAACAGTATTTATCCACTTTTTGTTTCTAGAGCACGGCAATAAGAGTTTTTCTGCCGCAAATTCGCCTTCTATCGTCGCACAATTACGTAACTCTTTCTCCTTACGATGTAAGTATGAGAAAGTATAATAAAATATTATCATCTATTTCAATTATTTTTGCTTAACAGTTTATTTCCTCATTCGTAGCTCGGATCAATACACGACAGCCAACGTCCGCCTGTATGAATTCTTCAATGATTTCATCTTGGGCAAATGCGATCGCATTATATAGTTGTGATTCCTGATTTGGAATTTTAAATATTGAAAGACCCCAGGTTCAAAACCTCACGATGACGGGGTGGCACGTGGGGAGTGGTATTCAGTGGCCTATTGCTCTAATCGCTAACGTTTCGTAATTTCTCGGTTTAATACCAGAACAATATTTTAACAAAATGTCATTGTCTGCACGCAATCTTCCCTTCGTAATCCTTGTCGCCTTCTCTCCCCTTAAAGACACATACATACGGTCATATTTCCACGCAATTCACAACAGTACATGGTTGAATTTCGGTAGGGAGCTCAGAGTGTGTGTCTGCTGGGGGTGGTGCTTCACCGACGGAGATACCTGGAAACCCTAGGAAGCCGGCCAGGTAGTTTGGCGCCGAATCTTACATTCTACCGAGGGAGGAAAACCGCCACCTCTCACGGCATAACATGCCATACAAGTACGGGACTAATGAACATAGCTATTGACGCACTCGGGAATGTAAAATAACGTAAGAAAACACGAGTTTTACCTCGAGGAAAGTAGAGTGCGCAACTAACTCAATTTTATACATGGATTACGAATATCACAATAAAAACGTCAGATCGCGTCACAGATTTTCAATTTACCGTATCTTTATAACGTATTTTGCTATTAATGCATATACATTTAAATTGCATCTGTAGAATCGATAAAAATATAATATTTGTTCAGCTCATTTATGCCACAGTCATGAAATATCGAAAAAAATAGGCTTTCGTGTTTTTTTATACCTTTTGTAATTGAAGATGACCGTCTTTATTCTCGCGTCTGGTAGTTGCGCTCAATTACTAGTAGATCTTAGTAGGTATTAATGGATGTTTTGAAAACAAGTCTCGTGCCTCCTCATATTTCCTACTGCGCATCAGTGACTGAAAGGAATTATTTTACCCCTTACCTTATCGCAAGTATACAAATATCCAACTGTTTATGTGGCAGATTCAGTCAGTCGGTGTGTACCTCAAATACTTGAAAACATTACAGTTCGGTGGGATTTATAAAGCGAAATTCGCCACACGATCTGTTGAATTGAATCGGTTCGATAAAATGCAAAAACATTTCACATTGAAAGTCTGCGAATCAACCCGATAACTTCTCTTACGTTTGTGGAAGATTACAACCAAATTTCAAAGGAAAAAATATATGAAATTACAAAACTTGCATATTCTTTATACTTCGTCGTATTTGTGATCAGGGCAAACTATGGGCTGCTCACCACTGTTGTGCCACATGTACAACGAATCTTAGATTGTGATTGTTCGGAAAACTCAAATAATTGTGATTCGCTGTACTAATGTTGTGAAGAACCATTTTAATGACTGCTACTTTCTCATGATAAAGATATCTGGCCTGTCCAGATCAATTATCCACATAGTTCTACTGTCATGCGACCTAATGCGACATGCGACAATGACGAATTACCAGTGCTTGTACCCCCAGAAACATGGTCAATAAATAATGAAGAAAACTGTGATGAAGCTGAAGCTGTGTTTCCCCCAGAAACGGAAGCTTTTACTTCAAAAGATCCAGACTACTTACCAGGAAATTCTGACACTGGCCTAACTTAGTTGAACAGGAAGATTTAAATTATTTGGCACGGGACTTGAATTTGACAGAGATATAATCTGATCTGCTACGTTCGAGATTACTCTAATGGAAACTATTTGCTGCAGAGACAAAAATTTCTCCGTTTAGAAACTGCTACAAAATGCTACAGATAAATTTTCTTGCACAACTTTCATTCATAACTTTAGAAATGTCATATGCTATTTCTGAAAGTACTCTTCATCTTATTCTGTTCAAAAATTTCATATTGACAATTTGTATGTCATCTATCTTGGAGCGACATGATGAATCACACTACACGCCTCAAAGCTACACAACATTATGAAGCGAAGAAAGGGGTCAGAAATGACGCTGGATTGGGAAGAATATAACTCTAAAATTTGATTACGTAATTAATTGGTTCTTGTAGATAAACGGAAAGGAACGCTTATAGTTAAAATGAATTTCATTAACTTTTTTATCTCATTAATTAATCGAGGGAAGCTTCAAACGGTTATCTATTATCGTAGAAGATGTGGTGTGAATGACACAAATGTACTTACTGCGTGGTGATGAAAATGTTAATTATTTTGAGAAAAGTCAAACCGAGAAAAGAATATAATAAAATGGACCGTAAATCAAACATTGATAAATTCTTTAAACACCGAGGGTTTGTTCAACGTGTTCTACAACTCATTCGCTTTTTTACTGGAATTGAAATGAATATGTTGCGCTAGTGTATTTGAGGGGAGTTATCACTAACCCAACAGAGAATGATCTATTTACAAAATAAAGAGATTTATGTTTCCCATTAGTTTCTGATCTCAGCAGCGTACGATGAATTTGTTGCTCTTATATTGATATGTACTTCCATATTTTGATTTGGAATATATTCTGAACTAATTTTTTCCGTTTACGTCGCATCAAGAACACGGTCATTAGCGACTGCATTAAATACAATAATTAGTTCACATATTATATGTGTTTAGGTATACAATTCACATGCATTATATTACAAAATCAGTGCAGTGATTGATTAATGGTTACATTTCTGAGATAACACCAGTAATTTTAGAAAATTTGATGGCTTGTAACCAAATATGAATTGTAAAATGTAATTGAATTTAAGAAACTCCTACGTTGTAAAATTTTGTTATTGTAGTACATAAGATGTTTTTTGAAAAAGTCTCTCACTTAATGTGTGACAAAATGAATCAGCTGAAGTCGTTTAATCAGCAGTTATAACTGAATTTAATGATTATAATTATCTGGAAAATGATGTTACTCATTATATTATAATTCAAATGACAAAAAGTTAACATGTTACACTTTTCGTTGGAAATATGTTTTTAAAAAGATGTCAATGTATTAAAAAATATTACACTAATTATATTTTACCCCGTTAGAGAAACAAAACAATAACACTTTGTTATCGATCACTGTATTAGAATATAAGTACAGAATACTTTTGAAAATTCTGTGCTTATTGAATCTTTTTACTTTCTTCGTATGAAGAGAAAGTTTGTAATAGTTCGACAGAAAATGACACATTTTCGGCACAAAAACTTTTATTGCTTGGCCCTGGTAACGAAAAAGTGAATAATTCTGATTCCTATATACTATAGTAAATTACTTCTTCTAACACGTTGTGCAGTCAGAATCCATGTTTTGTGGGTCATTGATATGTGATTGATCAAAAAATCAATTGGCGGCAAAACGTCAATCTCTTCGTTTGTGGCCTCTGTCCGTTCGTCAATGGTCAACGCCAGCGCCTAAACCGTTCAGCTGATTTTCTGCAAAATTTATAATCCCTGATAGATCTGGACGAACTCGCGCTTTGCGAGTTTAAAACAGGCTGCAATATGACACTAATGTTTTATTAAACTTTGTCCTCGGATGGCGTAGAGGACGTTTAAAAGACTCGTGCAGGTCTCATTTTCGTTGAAATCACTTGCTTTTTTCGAAATTGCTGAGGTTTAATTTTTTTCGGCGTCTTCCTACAAATACAATATTGAACATAGAGATTTCTTCCTTTATTACATCTATTCTTGAAAAACAGAAGTAAGATTATGTACAGTTTTTCTAAAATAAGAAACGTTTTCGCGGAAGTTTGATGAAATACAGGCAATTTTTAATTTTTTTAACGTTTTTTTCTCAAAAAAGGGTCGAAATCTTTTCTTTAAATATTATTCTCGAATGTATAAAAGGACGGTAAATAAAATGGTTCCGTTTTCGGCCAACTCTCCGTAGTTTTCGAAAATTACAAACTTCAAAATTGAAGATAGAAATTTTTGCATTAAAAATATCCTCTAAAAAATCTGCTCTTGAAATATGGTCTAGTAGAAATTTTTGAAAAAAAACAAACAAACTAGTAGATTTCACGTAATTTCTGGTTAAAATTACTGCTAATTATGAAAAGAAGGTTTTATCAAAAAACGCTCCAATTTCTTTAATTTTATTCCCACGGATAAAACAATAGATGCATAAAAAATGGTGGACATCTCATTTTCGCTGTTCTCTGAATTAACGAAAATTGCATTTTAGATTTATTGGATTGAGAGAATTCTGTTTTTAAGGGTCGGCCCAATTTGGAATATCAAAGCGTTTCAATGGCCAAGAGGTAAGGCGTTGTGAGGTGAACACGGTGAGTTAACTTGTAGAACTTGAGTTCGAATCTTGGTGCGGAAACAAATTGCTGGAAAAAACGGGTTCACGGTTCATGTAATAGTATAACATTTCATAGCAGTTAGAAATAATGAGATAAAGTATGTGTTGTTGTAGCACCACTGGTTTTCGATTTTGGCATATAATTAAATTCCGACAGTCAGTTGATCGTAGGTATTTAAAGCTATCTCTTTATAATAATGTTATGTACTGGCCGTTATTACTTCGTGTTTCTGTTATGATATTCTGATCCTATCTAGTTACGATGTTGCTAGTAATAAAAATAGTTACAATTCTGTGCGTTATTAGGAATAAATTACAATTCGTGCAAATTCATAAGATGTTCACGTGGCAAATATGAATTCTCTCTTTTTGAACTGTTTTATACCTAATAAAATATGTTCACGTTAAATAGCCGATCTCAAAATTGGTAGTGAAAAATTTGATACTACTACCATACTGCACTAAAGTGATGTGCAACATTTTCCAATTGAATATTTTTTCTGTCTGAATAAAAGAAACATTAAGCAATTACTTCAACACCGCAACAGCGTCGCAATGAAAAAAAAACCCTCCCTGAAGGAATATAAAGCAGCGCCTGAGGCGACTGGTGAATGGAGGTGACAGGTGTCTTGGGCCGTGCAATTAAGGAAATGAGCTGCGCGAGGAGCTACCGGAAGCGGTGCTTCGACCGACGCTGCCGGAGGCGGAGGAGGAGGCGCCGGTTGAGAGGTGGCTGTGGCGGTGGCGGAGCTAAGGCCACGGCGGTGGCGGTGGAAGGTGGAGGCCGTGGTGGTGGGAGGGGCAGCAGCACAGTAGTGACTATGGGACGGATGGCGAGGATGAGGCGGGAGCGGGGCGGTGGGAGAGGGGACCGTGGTAAGGAAGCGGCGGTGGCGGTGGAGATGGTGTAGGTGTAGGTGTAGGTGTAGGTGTAGGTGTAGGTGTAGGTGTAGGTGTAGGTGTAGGTGTAGGTGTAGGTGTAGGTGTAGGTGTAGGTTAGGTGTAGGTGTAGGTGGAGGTGGAGGTGGAGGTGGAGGTGGAGGTGGAGATGTAGGTGTAGGTGTAGGTGTAGGTGTAGGTGGCTGTGGCTGTGGCTGTGACGGTGGGGACGGCGGTAGCGGTTGCGGTGGTGGCAGTGGCGGTAGTAGCGGTTGCGGTAGCCGTGGCGGTGGCGGCGGAGGAGGCGGTTGCGTTGGTGGCGTCAGCAGAGATTGCGGTGGTGGTAGCATTGGCGGTGGCGGTGACAGAGATTGCGTTAGCCGTAGCGGTGGCGATGGTGGCGGCGGCGGACATTGTTGTGGCGATGGCGGCGGTTGCGGTGGTGGTGGTGATGGTGACGGTGGTGCTGGTCGAGCTGAGATGTTTCACCGGTGGTAATACATTTTTGGTAGCGGCAGTGATGCAGAGATGAGGACGGCGGCCAAGTCTGTAGCAGTAGTAGCGATGTATGAGTGGGAGTAGATATGTTAGTGGGGGTCAAACCTGTGATGAAGTGTTTGAGATTGTGGTGATTGTGGAGATGATGGAGGTAGGGGAATATTTTCTCTAACATACTAGTCAGAGTGCAAGCATTGCACCTCTGGATATTGGGATTGAAATGCTGATCCATGTAGAATTTGGTGTGCATTGCTTCATTATCATTGAAATCATTCCATCTAATCATATACACCATATGCTCCATCGGTTACAATCACCTACCCAGCCATGAGATTGTCTCTACCTTTCGTCTACGCCTCGCCCATCACATCGTTTTACGATACCCCGTGCAAACACTTCCTAATCTCACTCGGGCGGCGCAGGAATTTGAGGAAGCTCGTGCAAAGGGTGTTGCCGTCCCAACAGTAGCGGTGGCGGTGCAAGCCGTTCGCGGGTATGCTGAAGTGATTCCTGCAGTGCCAGGCATGGTCAGGAGGGGGATGGGCGGAACAGTAAGGACGGGACGAGAAGGAGAGGATAGGCGCGGGGAACAACAGGGAGAGACTGGGAAGGACGGGGATGGACGTTAAAAGTCGGGGAGAGACGTGAGGGACGGGGAGAGTCGGGGACGTGGGAGCCGGGAGCGACGGGGAGTGACAGAGAAGGACGGGGAAATCCGGATTGATTGATTAGTGATTTTGATTGTGTCAACGGCAAAGGTCATTAGTCCCAAACGTGTCGTGCATATTATTGTCTTATGAGTTGGCAGTGACCTTCCCCTGCAGTATTCTGATATGCGGCGCCGACTTTCCCGTCAATTAGCGAGGTTTTCTGCCACCAGCGGGGCACCGCCACAGCCGGGACATACTCAAAGCTCCCGACAGGTCTCCCGGCATATGTGGTAGTGTAGTGTATAATTGTGTAAGTGTGTGTAAGTAAGGGGTCAGGACAGGAAAAGGAATGAAAGATCACGAGCGGTCCGTGGCCAATACGTTAGGGTCCCTGCTCCGACATTCGCCAGGTATTGAGCGCGCAAACCTCGGAAAACTACCGATCAAAGCAGCCGGCCGAAAGAATTCTCCTCCCGACAGCGATTGGATTCGGTCCAGCTATCTAGCTAGTGTCGAAAATCCCCGGGACTCGAACCTGGGAACTCCCAGTCAGAGGCACTGCAGTGACGTCAGTTGCCCTGAGTCACCTCTCCTGGCGGGGGGATCCAGGAAGGAACGGGATGGAGAGGGCTGGAGAGGAAAGGAGAGGACCTGAGTGGGACGGTGGGCGGCGGGGGGGGGCGGGGGCGGGGCGGCGCTTCGAACCGCCCGAGGTCTCCGTGCTCGGCGTGCACGACGCGACTCGCCACACGCTTCGTGCGCCGCGCGACGTCGCAGCGTCGTCGGGCCGTGACACTCGGGCGCGCAAAAGGCAGAGCGACGCGGCACAAAGAGCACGTGCGTCGGGAACGTCCCTTCGGCTACCTGAGATTTTCGGGGATACCCACATCGTTAGTAGTGACGGGGTGCAGAGAGAAATCGAGGGGAGGGGGGGCCACCATGGAGCGGTGGCTTAAGGCATCATCTGATGTCACTGCAGCACCTCTGACCCGGAGATCCTAGGTTCGAGGCCCGGGGATTTTCGACACTAGCTAGACATCTGGGCCGAATTCAGTCTCTGTCTGGAGAATAATTCTTTCGACCGGCTGCTCTGATCGGTAGATTTCCGAGATTTCCGCGCTCAATACCTAGCGAATGTCGGACCAGGAACTGGGTGGACGGAGGCAGAGTTTAAACGTTTTACAATAGTGTTTCATAAGCACCAACTCCTCGTCAAAGTTTAAAAGGGGAATCAATTTTGTTTTTCAGATGTTTAAGTTTGGAAAATATTCATTCTTACCAATCACGAGTTAATTGAGAAATTTATTAACAAGATGAAAGGATGCTGTATGCAGCATTAGTGTGCATTATTATTTCTTTCTGACCTCTTCAGTCATTCGAGTTTATTTACTATATTTTTTCAAAACATTACAATTTTCATACATAAATGAATCAGAAAAATATACATGACCTTACCGAAAGCTCTAATTATGGAGAACGAATTGCATTTGAAGGAAAAATCGCTATCTTGAATTTTGTAGGTGTAGGTAGACGCGGAAAAAATCAAACGTTTGCAATTATATAGAAAATTAAAAGTTAACAGTAAAAATCTGACCTATGACATCTTTATAAGTGTATTTTACTCTATTCTTACAAGAAATTTAAAGAAAAAAATTTGTATCCATTTTTGAGAAAATTCTGAAAATGTTCTTGGGACTTCATGATAAGTACCTCCCAAAAATAATGTATGTTTTTTAAAATCGCAGAGCTTCGAATCAGGCCAAATCGACAGGGGTTTATTCAGTTTGGAAAAAATCGTTCCCCTAGTTAAGGCGCTAGTTTTGTTCGCATACACCAGACACACAGACAGACGGACGTTTTACCATCAATCGATTTTTCTGTATCAAGAACTCACACAACATGGATTCTGGCTACACCACGAGTTAGGGGATATTTTCTACTGAATTTAGCAAGTGGATGTTTCTCTGTCTAAGGCTCGCTTACGTATCTAGAGCATAACATTAGCATTAAATATATCTGATAGCAGTGCTGGATTAATTTTTTAAAGGGTCCTAGGATGGTGAAACTGTAGAACCCCCTCATATTGAAATACTGTAATAAAAACAAGTTTCACTGTTTCGTTTTCAGAGGCCAGTAATGAAATTTTTTCTTCCAAAAATCTGCCGTTTTTTCGCGCAGCATTATATAACTTAAACTATACTACGCATACTACTCCGAATGTATACAGAAAAGTAAAAACAGCATTAAAGCTAGGTAGTTTGATCTACATCGAACAAAATATTCAATCACCTTGTATATGTGCCAATAAGTGGACAGTCAGACTGGAATGAATTAATTTATAAGCAGACTAAGTATATGTTTAGGGCCCCTGCTGGAAAGGGTAAAGGGTATCTTTTAAACAAAATTTTATATTACTTTATAACCAGTTAAGTTTTGCGGTATAAAATGTTTAAATTGCAAAAGTATCAGTTTATTTTTCATATTAGTTTTGACTTAAAATGTTCAGTATTTCAACATGAGGGGGTTCCACAGTTTCACCATCCTAGGAGTTTCACCATCCTTTAAGAAATTAATCCAGCACTGCTATCAGATATATTTAATGCTAATGTTATGCCCTAGATACGTAAGCGAGCCTTAGACAGAGGAATATTGCAGGAGCCTTGTATTTACCTTGAAAGGTATGTAAGTCGCGTCGTGCATGGGCATATTAGCATTTGAATGCATGCACATATTTTATGATGCAGAATGTGTCGCGAAATAATTGAAGGGAAACGTGCTTGTTAACACTTAGAGAGTGATAAGCTCTTTTTTAGCGAGGAAGACGATCGTTAACACCTTATTTTACTTCTCACATTTTTATTTTAGTTAGTTTCCATATACCGGATTTATTACAATGAAAATAACAAAAAAACAAATCAATAGATTATGCTTTCAGGGAGGTTTTTACAAAAAGATACTGTGGTAGGTTTTATAAATTTTAATCAGATCATCAAATGGAAAAAATGAAGCTAATGAAGAAAATATTACAGCTCCCGAGGATTGTGAGGAATGGACGATTAAAAAATATATTTTTAAATGAGCTTTGATCATAATTTCTAAACCACGATACATATACTTATGAATGAATGTACTCATACTTTTAAGTATTTTATTACTAAAATTTCCAGCTGTTTCATAACCTCCAAAATGAAACTCGAGTACTGAATTTAGAAAATTTTGTTCGATCAACGGGTACAACATGAAATAGTCTAAATTTCAATTTTAAATATCATTCTAAACAAATGCTCAGTTCATCGTAATTAAAACTTATCAATGAACGCCTACAATAAATGATGGTACAATAAATTAATTCACGAATAGTTGATACATTTCGGTACTCACTTGAAGTTAGGTCCATGAAAGTTTCATAGATATTTATAAGGCACGCTAAATTAATTCATGATGCTCATCGTGAGCACACCAAATTTGAAACAACACTTCACAAGCAAGGCAAACAAACATTCTATCCAATACAGTCAGAAAACAGTAATGTTTTTGACCTGTGTGTTCGTAAAAATACGAGAAACAACATTAAAACAAAATTAAACGAATACATTTATTGAAAACAGATTCGTATGTAAAAAGTATATTTGAATTATGAGGCGTATAAATAATTTTCTTTGCTGTAAGTATTTCTTTGAAATTAATAGTGTAACGTCCTTCATGTGCACTGTGTGACACTGTGTGCCATAGTGTCGCAGTGGCGATGTCGGCTCAGAACTGATGGTGTTTCTTCTCGTGGTGCGTCTCGTATATATACGATTCTGGTGTTTTTGGAAGTATTCAAGGTCCTGTACAGAATTGTCAACATGTTTTCCGCAGAGCTATTTCTTTCCCAACGCGGCGATTTTTCCCGCTCGGTGGCTTGGGCTCAGGTCATGTCGTGAAAATTTATTCTTTTAAAGTGTTTTCTTTAATTTTTTAATATGGTTCGTCACAATAGCGAAACTAAAATGATGGACGCTTTTTATGGACCAATGGCACTCCTGTTAGACACGAAATAATACGCTTAAGGGTCTTCGGTTTAGGATATTTGTTTTCATCTCAAAGTAGTTTACTTAAATTCATGTTAATCTCAACGAGAAGTGAATATTTAAATGTTTTACATGTAAAATTAGTTCACTGAATAATTGCAAATGCCAAAAAAACCCATTGATATACTCACTTTGTTTATATTTACTACTCCTTAGATAGGTAGATATGCTTATCTTGTACTTGGTACTCATCATTCATTCTGAAAGATCTTGTTCTTACGTACAATAACTCGCAGTTAATTTGAGGATTGCACTCATTTTTCCTTAGATAGTTCATAAAGACCATATAGAAAGTTGATTGCTATTAAATAAATAAAATAAATAAAATAAATAGAATAAATAGAATAAATATAATAAATAGAATAAATTAAATAAAATAAATAAATAATAATTAATAAAATAAACTCAACGAAGACGTCACACTGCATTACGTATTACTTTTTATACTCATAGTTTAGGGGTTTCATCTCCCAAACCCTCCCCCAGCCTACGTGTCTGTGGCAGCTAGTTCGTCTCTCCATCAGGCGCGAACCGCTTCTACGAGCGCATTCACCACTCCGCCGCTGCTCCGCCGCCGAACCCTCGCCCCGGGGCGCGCCCACTTGTTGCAGCTGCTGTCGCTCTCGTCCACGAGAGATCGCAACGGCCGCGGCCGCGCGCAGCATCTCGGCGTCGGCGCTGCCCTGCGGGGTGCGCGGGGCGCGGAGCGTCGCGGCGGGGCGGGGCGGTGAGGGACGGGCCGGGGCGGGGGAACGCGCGTCCGCTCGCGGCGGCGGAGGCGGCGGCGGCGGCTCGACCCACCAGCCACAGTCGCCCGCGCGCCCGCCAGTTGCCCGGACGCCCCCTCAGTCGCTCGCTTCTGATCGGGCGAGACGGCCGAGCGGAAGCCCGCCCGCTCAATGGACGCTCTCGCGCTATCACGGTCCGCGTAACACGCGCGCCTCCGATAGGAGTAAACAAACGGGTTGCCATAGTCACGCCGGACGCAGGCCGCCGCTTCGTCCCCAGAGCCAGGCAGGCGAGCCCGGACTGTGTGGTGCTGAGGGTGCTTGCACAGGGGGGCGGTTCCAACCTCGTGCACCATTGACAGCTTCGAGGTGAGTACGCAATCCGCATGGCTGGTGAAAAGCGTTCGAACAATTCTACGATTTTGTTTAGTCTTTGACGTCTGTGCTATATTACACGACATGTGTGGAGCGATTGTGAAATGTTGGAGGTGCTGCCGTTTCTGAAGTGAAAAAAAAGGAGTGAATTCAAAGAAAATGCGAGTGAGTACAACATTCGTGTTCGTTGTCAAACCAATCAACTGGCCGTGCTTTTAAACTACCTGCACAACCTGACGGCGAGCGCTATCACCACATTCACCGCTGTCAGCCTACTTTCGATCTCGTGTGTTGGAGCGTATGGTGCCGAGAAGCGTATCTGCGCAACAGGAAGTTGGTGGTGTGTAAGTGCCGTCGAATGCTGGGTGTTCCGCAAATTTGCTTCGCAGGCAGGACACTTGACACTGCATACCACGCTACCTACGCCACCGTGGCGGCGGTGGCGGAGGCGGAGGCGGTGGCGATGGCGGCGGGGCTCGCGGAAGGTAATGGGACACGAACTTCTCCTTACACAGCACCTCGCGGTTAGATCACGTTCTCTAGGAAAATTCCTTACCTGTTCATTGGTACTTTCAGCAACACAAACCAACACAACACGAAAAATATATAAATTGCGCATTAAAAATTCAATAATTTAATTAAACTAATTAATAATCTAAGACAATCAACAGAAATATCATTATTCTAGTAAAAAAAACTATTCTATAAAAATATATTCAAATATCCTTTATAGAAATGAATCTTCGGTATAGTCATGGAGAATCGAAGGAAATCAATTGTAATATTCTCCAGAAATATATTTTCAGAACGCAGAGTCAGAATCTCGAATGACACAGTAACTTTCCCTAAGGCAGAGAAACTTGATAATTAGAGGTTGGAAGAAACATTCAGTACTTGTCATAAGGAAAAATCTTGCACATGACGCCCATAGAAGAGTGCCAAGAAGCGTCGAATTTAATTTCCCTGTTCGTAAAGTACAACTGCAAGGTTCTTCAGCTTCGTGTTATGCAATCAAAAAAAGTAAAAAAAAATAGGAATACTTCAATAACTACTCGAGTAGAATTAAGTACTGGATAAAATGTTCACTTTAGAAATACGTCTTCTTCTCTTACGGTCGTAGGTTATTGAAGGAAATCGATTGTAAAGTACTTATTTTCTGAGGTATTCGTTCTCCGGATGTAGAAGCACACACTACAAACTGGCGTGACCAGCTGAGAGAGAAAGCAGCCGTCGGAGACGGATTTAGGTACAGTCGAAGCGTTACAGAAGAAACTGCGCATTTGACCAGATGTGGCAAGGCAGGTGACGGCCAAAAAGTTCCCACGAAGTTTTTATTACTGACCATCCCTAACAGAAATTACCTGTCAGCAGAATTATTGTAAATAACTTTGATGATCCCTTTAATGTGAGAAAATTCTTTAAAAAATGTTTTGAGAAGCGTTTGCAAAGTAACTAATGAGCTTTGGTGAGTCATCATTCAACGTGTGGATACGTACTCACAAAAGCTCGCTATGTTTTGCGGTAGTTTCTTTATCTTTTTACATCATTTTAGCTACATTCATACTTTCAACAAATCATGAAAGAAATTCGCTTACAATTGGAAAATAATTGAAAACTAACCTGAAGATCATAATGTGACAGTCGTAAGTACTACAAGTTCACGAGAATTATTATTTTCAGAACGGCATGAATCCACTTGCATCGCAACTCGCTTTGAAATAATATTAACAATTATATTGTCATTTAATTTTGAAACATATTTCAAGCGGATTCAAAGGGATACATTTACAAACCACACCCACCATTGCTTAAGTCGTTACTTAAGTAAAGTAGCATTAAATTGTTTGGAATAGAAGCTCCTTATTGCAACATATTAGTAATTCTGCATTTTTTTCACTGAACATCAGAATTTCACTGATTGTACTATGGTCGACCCACGTTGTTGAAATTGTAATTGTGCGATGTCTAATAGCCAGTTACCGCTACATATCTAATGATCTCCTTTTAACCCCCTTGTTTCAGTTTCTTCTCTTTCACAGAATACGAGTGAGTGATTTATGTTAAAATACATTAGCTAATCATAAATCAAATTGGAAAATTAACTGGTGCTCGTCAATATTCGTTTGTGAATTCTTTTCCATTTGCACACCCCCAAACAAATCTTTAGCCTGAAACAGGAAATCTTTCATAAACTCATAAACATAGGTCTTAATTTAAACAAGACACTAGCAACAAGACCCTTAATCACACGTTACATCATTTTACCAGAAATTACGAATTCACAAAATTAAATTACACATTCCATTGCAACGTTTGCCTGACGAATTTTCAAACCGGAAACCAAAACTCTTCCACATAATCGTCGCTGTCAAATTAAACAAGCTACGGGTAACAAGGCGCCTAAACACGCGGTACATAAACCTGTCCGCCGGGTACGAAAGGCTGGCGTGGGTGCTTTCAGCATTGCCAGCGAGGTGCTGGTTTACAGGCTCCAATGGAGCGAGAGGCCGTTTTGCCGCACGGCAAGAAACAGGCAAGAAGGTGGCGGTCAGCTCCGTCTGTCGCCCTCGGGCACTTTCGAATCTAACCCTAACGACCCACTTCCCGCAAGACGAGCTGCAGGATAAGATGCGAGAGGAGCCGGCCAGCGGAAGAGCATGAAGGTTGCTTTTTTGCGTCGCTTTTAGAGTTCTTTAAACCATCCCGGCTTTTAGTTATGACAATGTTTGGTAGTCTTGCTGCTCTCTCTAGTGGTACGGTATACTATATCGTTGGTGTAAGAGCTAAAAAGGCGTCATTTGTGAGTTGAGTGAAGAAATATGTTTAGGCAATTCTCTATTTTTACTAGTAAAAATTCCATAAAGATACTTCTCATGGCAGAGGGTACATAGGTAAAGACACTGCTTACGGCAGTACAACAAACGGCGTTTCTCAGATTAAAACTATTCTTCTGTAAAATGATACTTTTTAATTGTTTCCCTTTTCTTGTACCTCTACTGTTTTCATCCGCTCAATGAATTCAGTCTTTCAATAAATCTTGTCAACATAATATTAATGCGAGACTTTGACTTACTTCTATAAATCTTGCTGCTAGTGCACTATTGTTTAAAACAAAATGTTTGCAACTACGTAAAATATTAAGTTTTTTGTTTCATTTCACTTCTTACGTGCATGCTCCTTCCAGTTTCGAGCCCCCCCCCCCCATTTGTAGAGTTGACAGTAATGCGGTGTTTATGATTGTAGCCCCATCATAAGTGTTTATTTTAGAGCATACAGCGTTTTACGATCGCATTGTTGTCACAATAAGCAATATAAATATATAATTCATAAGCTGATAAAAAGAAATTGATAATTTTAATACCGCACGAAAAAAAAAAAACTGTTGCAGTATACCAGATCCATGATACTGCAACAAGTTAGCTTGGTAACAGCTGTTCTTTTTTTCCGACATGAAAAACACAACATATCAACAAAGAGTGTTATCCGTCTGGGGAATGCGTGAGACGGCTGGGGTCAGGTGGATGAGCAAAAGATAGGGCAATGGACCCGATTTCAAGACGTATTTTTTCTTATAATGTTCCAATAAATAGAAGGAAATGCATTTTGTTCCCATTTATTTCAATGATCTTCAGTCCATTATCTTCATCTCTGTTACACTTCTATAAATAACACGCAAGATTTAAATTTTTCATTGACAGAATATTTTGCTTTTGTTGTTTTCGTCCATGTAGATTTATTGAAATGTAACGGTTTGTGTTCACGCGTAAGAAAGAATTGACATTCATTGCTATTACATATTTTTGTATTTTAAATATTTGACGTTCTCTAATGAAATTGCGTAATTGATTTGAACTTAAATCCTCTGCATTAAAGTATTATTTTGAAAAAGGTTGTTTTCTTAAGGTCCGTGTCATCATCTTTCCATCTGCTGCTGTGACGTATCGATTGGGAGGAATAGAATTTAAAGAGCGCTATGTATTGATCTGGTGTTAAAACGTGTAACATTATTGCAACGTCCCCTTTTTAACATCCAGACATATTGGTTAAAATAGTGGTAATTTCGTGTGTACTAATATTCCTGTCAGTGAAGAAATTTTCCGTAATAATAAAAGCATACACCAACGGATAATGATGAATGGCAGAGAAAACAATGAGTTGAATTCAAAACTCATTTTATTGTTAAAAGAAAATGTTAAAATCGATTAAAGTTTCATTGGTTAATCTAAACAGCGCGTTACAGTGTCATGATAGATTTTGCTATAAAGTCTCAATAATGTCGTGGGTTGTGATGTTAAATTTAAAGTAACGTTCATAAAGCTTCGACTTTACACTACTATCCCTCATTTTTCCAAACCAATAAAACACGTATTTCTGCTTCTGACTGAGCAGGTTTCTGTTCATTCACTTTCAAAGTTATTAATAGTGTTGAAATTTTAAAATAATTTTTTCAGATTTCAATGTTGGGAAGATTCAAAATAATGAATACAAGAATGATAACGAATAATAAGTATTACCAAGAATTTACCAGTTATTCACCGTGAGTGAAAATGAATTAAATTCAGTACAATTTAAGACTACTAAACTTGTAGAATAAACTCGAAATAAGAATATAAAAAAATCGTTAGAAATTACTAGATCATGTGCGTTAGCGTATTAAGTTGGGAGTCAGCAACTCGAACTTTCTTTGCCGGGAGGTTCTGGAATAGAGTTCCGACATTTAGGTAGTCTTTTCTCCAAGCAATTAAGTTGCTTGGTGGAACGATGCTGCTGCCCGCGTGAAAATTCCGGCGCCCACCTACGTCGGCTTTCCCCAATTAGGTATCTCCCATCAGTGTGGCACCGCCCCAGCAGGGATTAGCTCTAAGCTGCCGATTGGTCTCCCGACAACTGTGGTAGTATAGTTCAAGTGAATATAAGTGAGTGTAAGAATGGAGAAAGAGGACAAGGAAGAGGATCGCGGGCGATCCGTGGCCCGTTTGGTAGGGTAGTGCTCCAGCATTCGCCTGGTGTTGATGGGAGAGACCACGGAAAACTACCGGCCAGAGCAGCCGGCCGCTAGAATTCTCATCCAGACAGCGGATGAATTTGACGTAGATATGAAGCTAGTGTCGAAAATCCTGCCGTCGTCGGGACTCGAACCCCAGGGCCCGGTCAGAGAAGCATTGCAGTGATATCAATTGATGCCCTGAGCCATCTTTGCCGGTAAATGTACATTGCCAACACCACCCCGAGGTTCCCGGGCGGTCACCCAATTCCGTATTGGACTGCGATTTGACGAGAACCGGTGCTTTTACTGCGGCATGGGCTTTGACAGAATGATTCGGCCCAACACAAAATTTATTATAATGAAAGTAATTAAATATGGATTTAACGTGATCTATTTAATGCATTTTAAATATATTTACTTTAGATCTTAGATTAAAAAGTAATATTAATTTTAACAACGACATTTAGTGTATTATTTTCCATTTGGATTGTATAATTCTAAAGAACCTGCAACAAGTATTGTACTTCAGCTTCTAGGTCAATGACCCCCACATCGATTAGGTTTTCGTCCAGTTTCCCTGAACCTTGAGCAAATGCTGAGATGACCCCTTGTTTTGCTTCTGAACATAAATGTAACTTTAATTTAACTTCTTTCCATAGCACGTCACATTTAGTTTTTAACTGTTTTTGACGTAAATATAATAATTAAATAAATAAATAGGCGCATTTCATCCCATTCTACCCATTGCACTTCGTGGCTCGAACCTCGGACCTCTCGAACCACGACTTCCAAAAAAAAACCTGCTAAAACATTCTTCAAAGTGCCTGCACTGGAGTGCGAGGGGAGAGGAGAGAGGGAAGAGGTCCCCCGCCCTCTCGAGGGTCGAGGACAGCCTTTCCGGAACAGTGGAAGCATTTCCGGAGGCGGAGAATACAGATACGAATGTGTTCGTTACGGGTCAAACGCGCGTCCGAAAGCCTCGTGGCCCTTTGCGGGCTTTATTTTTCCACTCGGAAGTGGCCCTTCAAGGCAGAGAAAGCGTTCGCCTCCGGGAGACATTTGCGTCTTCGGACATCGAAATTCACTTACGCACTTTACGTGGAATGATAAATAAAGGAAAAAAGAACGGGTTCTAAAAAGAAAGAATCTGAGTTTGCGGGAGCACTAAAGAGAAAGCCGTTTAAACGATAATCAGAATATATAATTTTTTAGAAGATTATCACTATTATTGTTGTGTGTTATGGAAATGTTGATTTATATAAACTCTTTTTAAGATGTATGTATCGGTGTTAAGTTGTGGAACTGACTTTTGGAGCTTATTCGCTTATTATTTTCATTCATTCATGTAAATGATTAAATGTTCTCCTATTTCATACGTTAAAGATTTATTATAATTTCACAAATTATTTACCAGAATAATTTATAAAAATACGTATCTAATTTATTGCTAAATAGTATTTATCAGTTGATAGTTTTTTGTTCTGGTTAAAGTACAATTTTCTGTGATTTAATTTTTAATTTCTCAGAAAAATATCATACATCATTTTTTTGAAGTTTTCGTCAAGATATCCATTAGCACTTCTCAAGTTTCTAATGCAAAAGTAAAGAGTAAAACTGGAAGCGTACTCAAGTATGGCGACTCTTCACGGAAGAGGCCATCCGCACAAGAGATATCCATCATCTTTTGATGTTGATCTGCCCCATCCTTTATAAAACTCTTGGAAGTGGCAAAATATTGTAGCAAGCATGCACCAACCTCCCTTTTACTTCTCTCACTGATCATACACACTCTTGCGTTGATAAACACGCTCGCTTAATGCAGCCAACAGAGTCAAAGCAACTTATCAAAGTCCGCGTGATGTTGTGTACAAAGTGTAGCTTGTGCTCCAGCCCTCTAGGGACACAGGACAACGGCAATGAAGTTTTTCCCTTTCTCTAATGTTATCAACGATTTCACAATCCTAAAAATGACGCCAGCTTGTGCAAAATGGAATATTCGTATTACTC
This sequence comes from Gryllus longicercus, assembly GCA_038098605.1. Taxonomy (NCBI): domain Eukaryota; kingdom Metazoa; phylum Arthropoda; class Insecta; order Orthoptera; family Gryllidae; genus Gryllus; species Gryllus longicercus. The sequence continues at coordinate 5,981,454 of JAZDUA010000021.1, forward strand.
ATAAGATGTGTCTGTTGAAACAAACTTTGATGCTGAATGGTATCTTTGTGAGTGTGAAGTTAAGCGTCACTAGTGAAGTCAAGAACATGATTACGCATGGATATCTATAGTACTTGCATCAGGACACGAATTTATGATTCTCAAGTGCTAAAAAATACTAGTTTGATCAAACCACTAATTTTCCATATTTAATTTCTTTAAATCAATTTGAGAACACAATGTAGAATCATGGGAGTATGGCCTGAGGTTATTAATAACAAATTGAAAAGCAGCACTATACGTTGCATATTTTGTAAATTGTTTTAAATTCAAAATATTTGACAATGTGAATATTACATGTACTACGCGAATTATAATAATGTGTATTTCCCAAAAATTAGAGTTATAGTTTGTTTAAAAATAAATGTCTGTGCATAGTTAACATAAGGACTCAAAATTGCCGACATTAGCAAAAATTAATAAAGAATGAATTAAAGTATTTGTGTGATATCATTCCAGATTTATTACTCGTGCCGTTTCCAGTCACTTTTCACGTTTCACTTGATTCGTTAAGTTAAGCATGTTAAGTTTCTGTGCTAATCTCAGAAAAATTTTAATCTTTGCATCGAAATGGAACCAAATTTTTAACATATACTATATTCCGTTAATTATTTGATTATTTCAATTTTATTGCAAAGTAGTGTCGGAGTTCAATTTTCAATATATCTCAACTTTGATATACCGCAATCAATTTTATTTTCAATTTTCGTTTTATTAAAAAATCATACAATCATGAATTTCAGACGAGATTTGAATGAAGTCATGCACTCTTTTAACTTTTATGAATTCAATGCTCTGTTCTCTAATGAACCTAGGTATGTTAGTTGACTCAGCCTGGCGCCCAGCCAGGCACATTGGAGAGAGGGAAGTGAAGGCAGATGTCGACTTGACATATGTGTGAAAACAGGCGAAATTCTCCTAAACAGTGAATCCAGTAGTCAAACAATTTCAGAATGTTTTACTGTCGGTATAATATTTCTGACCTTGTTTTTTCTAAAGTTCCCTGTATGAGATAAAAATACAGTAGGGTTATTGTCTCCTCACCGAACTTACATTTTTGTGACTCGTGAAATATGGTACGCCTTGTAATCATAGGATTGATAGGAATGCTTGTTTACACGTGTTTTTCATTTAAATATAGGTTATTAATGTATCAAAATAATAGTTGGTAGTTTTCAGAATGTTGAAGTCATTGACACTGTATTGAAAGCAATTAATTTTTCGAATGCATGACTTCAAACATCTCTAAAACTTACTTTCGTATAAAAACTTTGATTTGGAGATATAAATGCTATTTCCTTAGGATATCAAACTTTAATGCACCGAATATTACATCATAAAAGGAATGTTAAATTTTTGAACGAATTATTTTATGCAAGTTATTGATAAAAAATAATGTTTGACAGCAATATGTTTTATACGCATTTAGAGTTTTACTCCGATAAAATAAAATGTTGGACATTTGATCTTCAAAACAAGTGAAAAATCACTAAGACGTGAAATTTTGTAAAAACGGGGTGGAGTTAGGGTTAAAATAATTACCATATTACACTATCGCTGAAGTTCATTCCTTTTTCTATCAAATTAAGAATTGTGATAAATTCTAGGATAACGTTCTGTTAATTTCACTAGATGAAATATATTGATGCATTGTATGAAAGTTCACTTTTAATCACAAACTATTCTTTTCATTCTTCGAACATTGATTGGCTTACCAACGTCTCTTTTGGAAGAAGATTACTTGTGGAACATAATCCAATTATTTAATGAAAAAATATTAAGCCAGCAATGAATATGGCATTGGGTAAAAATTATCGAAAAATGTCGCTTCCTTCTGCCCATTTTGGTAAAAACGAACATTTAAATGTTTAGCATTTAAACTGATTTGTCCTTAATATAATTTACTTTTGTGTGATTTCAGAATATTGAAATAACTTTCCTTTCCTTTGATTTTACGTTCTGTTGTTTATGTTTTCAGTGTTGTCAATGAGTAAGAAACAGAAAGTACTATCACAGTATTATAATATAATTAACATTATAAATAAGCAACTCGTAAAGTAAACAAGATACATTTGGAAGAGAAAACATAGTACACACAAAATTGTTTATGAAATACGTTATCTCCACAAATTAGTGGTTTGAGTTGATTATAATTCACGGCTGGCAAATACATAGAAGCTCGGAAACGGGGAAGGCGTTCTCTCTGCTTATCTTTTTATTCTTTGTGTTCATTGCTTATCAGTACATCCGAGACTTGCGGATTTCCTACACCAACATGTATTTCAAACTCCTGCTTCATAATGCCCATATTCCATTCTCTTGTCGTTTTCAGTCAAATGTGTAGATTTTCTCCAATACATACACGAGCAGGGTCGGCGATTGGTGGTAAGGGCGAGTGGGTAGTCGATCCGGATGGGGGTCGCCCTGTCCCCTCCATCACCCACCGAAAATGTATGTGAAGCGAAGCATACAAAACATAATTTTTTCAAATTGTCGTGTTTATCATTAAATTGGGATCACATTTATTTTATTCAGCTTTAGTAGTTCATTTTGGCAATGCAAAACATCTCTGCAGTGTGCATTTTTTCTTATAACTCATTAAACAATTTTCGCAAATCGATTTTGTCGTGCATGTCGCTATAAACTTATAACTATACTACATGTAACTATACTGTTGAGTCGATATTGCAACATAGTTGATCGCATATGCGTTTTTAATCGACGCAATAGCAAGAATCTCCGCTCATTTCGGGAATTTGACGTTTATAGAATATTTCTCTCACCCCAAATTCTGAGTGGGTATTTTATGCACTCGGAATATTTCGTGTGGGTATAGCTACTCACCACATCCACATTATCCGCCGGGCCTGTACACGTGGAGAACACAATTTTTACATGGTTCTGCTTTGTGAACGGTGTACAAACTTCAGTCCCTAAATTTCTCCAATTACGTCAAAATCATATATTATCAAACAGTTCCTTAGCATCACAAATTTTTCGATAGTATGGAAGGCAGCTAAATACTTATTCCTTGCGAGTACCAAAAAATTACCGAATAAAATATTAAAATAATAATATTAATGTTAGAGTGTTAAACAAATGGTTGACGTATATAAATAGAACGGTTAATTTTTTTATTAGCTGTAGAACAAGGTTTAAAAATGTAGGTAGTAAAATATACTGAATATTATTAAGCTGTTGAAAGTAAGTTACTTTATACATCTTTGATAATTGCCCATTAAATAACGTTGGTAACAAAACACTTTTTTAAATATTCAAATGTGAAAGTGCCCCTTTTATAGGGTCTATTGCTTTGTACTGGGTAATATACTTTTCAGTACCAGAAGAGATAATTGAGTCCATCCTGAACAGTAAAAAATCGAGAGTTAAACCCGATCGAGTATATTGTTTTTACAGGATAATATGCCTTTCAGTATCAGAAGTAATGATGGAGTTCATCCTGAAGAGTCAGAAATTGTGGAGTTAAATCGAGCTGTACTTAACACCAATTCACTACTTGCCTGTTTTAACTGTTGGTGCAATTTAATCTTCCAAGTTTAGAGAGATCATAGTGTGGAACGTATTGCGTGTAAATGTTGAAATATGTAAATAAATGTCTTTTTCGTAATCATGACAAACTAGTATACCTGGGAGTATGGACAAATAAGGATAGTCAAATTGATTTCAAACCACATCAAAATCTATATAACAAAAGTTTGATTGTAACTAATTAAATTAAAATATGTAATTACATTCAAATCCTAGCCTTGGTAATAACTACAAGCCATACTAACAATACAATTACTTATTATTAATAAGTAATAAAATGTATTATTAATACAAGTAATTACTTAGAAATATTATTATTTATTTTTACAATTATAATTAAGGTTCGATTCGAGAAGCGAGGGGTCTCACCGAAATCATGCACGCAGAGGCTGAGAGACGAACACACTCACCGAAATAGAGGGCCCCGAAAAGAGAAAAAAACACACTGTCATTGTGTCTGGGTTACGTTAAAAGTAGTTGTCTTAAGTGAAGAAACACAATGTATATACACAATAACATATACATAAAATATATAAAACAAGAAATGTTTTAAGTACAAAGAAAGTGTATACCGAAGATTGAAGTACCACGCAAGATTAAAACCATTTGCAATAACAACACATTTACGACCCGAAAACTTCTACGCACTGAATCACGAAAATTATAAACACAGTACAAATAAACCAGTACAAATTGGAAAAATCGCAATATTATGTTTATTAGAATTCCTACGTTGCTGATAGTTCAAGAGCATTCTTAAATGGACCGGGAGAGATGGATCAGGGCAACAACTGAAGACACTGCAGTGTCTCTGACCGGGAGGTCTTAGGTTTGGGTCCCGACGGTGGCAGGATTTTCGACACTAGCTTGTCTGCAAGGTCGAATTCAGTCGCTGTCTGGAGGAGAATTTTAGCGACCGGCTGCTATGATATATAGTTTTCCGTGGTTTCTCCCATCAACACTGGGCGAATGCCGGAGCAGTACCCTAACAAACGGGCCACGGACCGCGCGCGATCTTTCCTACCTTTGCCTTTGCCTCCTCACCCCTTACGCACAGTTACACTAACTTGAACCACACTACCACACATAACGGGAGACCGATCGGGAGCTTAGATGTCGTCCTGGCTGGGGCGGGGCCCCGCTGGTGAGAGATTCCTGATACAGAAACCCCCGCTTGCCACGGTAGGTCGGTGTTGGAACTCGCTAGAGGGAAGACCACCGCCACCTCTCGAGAAATAACATTCACAACAATTAAAGGACTAATGACCTTAGTAGTCGAATGCCCGGAATCATTAACAATCATTCATTCTTAAATAGAAAATCTGAAGAAATTTCAAAAACAATAAATGAAGTGTATTTGAAAATAATGTAAGCTTGATCACTCGCTATCGGATTCTAACAATCTGGTCATTGAATGCAAGGAAACTCTTCCTGCTGATAGACTCGAAGGAACTTCGCATGCAGAACATTAGAGACAAAAAGAGAACAGTTAGTGGTTTTCGTCCCCGAAGCCATGTGTAGACGTTGACCTGACGCCACCAACCAGTACAAAGAGATTTGTTGGAAGTCCTGATTTTATGGGCGACTGGAAACAAAACAGCCTTGTCTTGAAGTAACAACTTTCATAAACATGCTCCTGCAAATTCTTGCTTCTGCAAATAACTCTTTGTTTCAACTAATCATATCCAAAGGCAGAATAAAGTTGTGTAGGGTTAGATGTTGATAAATCCCAATGTAATCACACATTAACTAGTCGGCCAAAAAAACAAACGGACGGACCTACAGACGGACGGGTATGATATTACGTGAAGGCCCCAGTCTGTCAGCCTTCGCTGCCAGAGCAGTATTACTTTCGCACTGACTTGTCTTGCTCCATTTTACTTTATATAGTACATAAGGAATATATAAGTATATATCATGGTTTCATACAAATTAGTATTATATTTAAAAATTGTTATTTGTTCCCAACTTCCCCCAACTCCCCAATTCACATTTGAATTTTTCATCGAACGAATCATAATGAAGTAAATTTTCTCATCAGCCAAAAACTCATAATCATGTATTGCAAGTTACAAACGTTCTTAAAATTTCATGTAACTATCTTAGAATTGTAAAAAGTTGATGTTATCAGCTTCGACTATATTCTGTGATAGATAAGTAAATTTATTTACTAAATAATTCTCCTTAAAATTTGATTGAAACTATAATTTTTGTGAAGAAACAAATAGTACAAAGCCATCACGTGTAGGCTTGCCCTCCATTACAGGGCCCATGTTTCTCAGAGAACTTTTAAAGAGAAGAGGTTCCAATGGAATGGAGGCGTATGATCCATCAGGTAACGGTGACAGACTGTTTTCTCGGGCAGGAATGTTTCTAAGACGCTCCCTGATTCTAGGCGCGCCCCGTTTCTAAGACGGTACGTGACTCTCGGATGAGGTGCGGAGGCCGGTCCGTCAGTCATGCTGCACAGTTGCTAAAATACGATTGTGGGTGGTCCTAAACATTAGTTAAACGATTCGGAATATTGGTCAAAATATACTCGTTATCAGCTAACAAGCGTACCCATAAACAAGAACACAAAAGTGACATACGTTTCAAACAATTTAATTTTCTTATCGATTTTACTTTCTATTCTCTCTTTTCCGTGAAGATATGCTTATAGAACATTCTTCTCCACAGCTCTTTCAATATTTATGTGGTTGACACTTGCCGACGAAACCCACGAGGCGCGTAGATTGATTGATTGATTAGCGATTTCGGGCGCGTCAACAGCTAATGTCATTAGCCCCGTAAGAATAGTAGGTGTTTTCATCGCTTCAAAATATTTATTTCTTTTGTTTGATAACAAAATTATCTTTAATTATAATCAATCGTATCAATTAACTCAAATTATTTATGTAAATGCAGGAAAGACATAATAGTAATTCAACGTTTCGGCAATGTTCTTCTAGTTTCATTCAAAACTGATCTTACGAATATCTAGTGAACTTATCCTGCTGACGGTGCCGCAGACCAATACCTTTTAGTATCAGTGAACTTTTTCCATTAACATTACACCATCTTATTTACGCGACTGAAATCAATTAATATATTTTTACTCATCTTCTTTATATCATGCATAATTTCCTCCATACATCAAACACCTCTCTTACTTGTTTATCTTCCTTAACAAAATATTTTACGAGATTCTGTAGCCAGATGCTGCTCACAAAGTACTCCATACTACGAAACCATGAAATTATGTTTCCTAGAAATCTTTTAGAATATCCTAGCTGTTGCCGGTTAAAAAACGTGCCAATCCAGTTATATTGCCGAATCGGCTATTGATCACATCTTTAGGTGCCGTAAGTCGTCCAAAAGGTGTTTTAGTTACCTAAAAAACAAAAAAATACGTTTTTTAAAGAAAGTTCTAAAAATCTTCTGGATGAATCCGCAAAAAAAGAAAAAAAGAAGAAGGAGAAGAAACGTGAGTGACGGACTGACAACGAATGTGGGCAGATTGCTTGATAACGATTTCTACTCAATTGAATACCTGCATTTCGCACCCTCTATATTCTTTAGCCGTTTGTCAAAAACACTCGTGTCCTTAATGATGGGCAGACCTCCTGTTCCTATATGTTTAATTTCCCAAAATTCCCGAAGTACTACGAAAACATGTCTGCCAGGCGAGGGCTCGGTTTGAGATGTAGGATGTTTAGAAATAAGAGTCCCCTAAACCCTCGCTACTCTTAACACATTAACGCCCCATTTGAGTTTACTGCGCATTGCATTGCGCTCAAAAGCTCCAACTTAATCACTACCAGCTAAGCACGATTTTAGAAGATAGGAACCGCCGAAGTAAGTCATGGTTATGTTCTTGTCAGGATGTGTTCAATGGCTTAACGATCGCGGCTAAATCAATTCTAGCTTTCTGGAATTACAAAATTTGCTTGTATGTTCATTTAGGATGTTTATGTATATCAAGGGCATAAAATACACAAATTTTCGCAAAGTCAAAAATGTGAGTTGACGAGATACGTGCGTCCTCAAATCAGGACGCTGGATATAATTCCTTGACGCCAGATAATAAATACGCTGCGAGTTATTGCTTCTCCCGCTATAGTTACTGATTGCTACTCGCTGCGCGTTAGCACTCCTAGCGCTGTTACTGTACGGTACTCGCAGCAATTTGGTGCTTCTCGCGCTACTATTACCGTATATTACTCGCTGCGAGTTAGTGCTTCTCGCCCTACTCTTAGTGTATGCTACTCACGGCGAGTTAGTGTTTCTCACGCCGTAACAGTATGCTACTCGCGGTACTTTTACTGAATGTTGTATACTGGGTGTTAGTGCCCTGACTGTTAAAAATCTTCGAATAACGTAGAATAGACGTTGTGCGAAGTATAGCTTAGTTTAGCGTACGGGCGGATGTTTTACATTTTGCGCGAGAGCGGGGGTGGGTGAAGCAGCGGCCCCGTCCTTTCCCTGCGCTGAGAGATCTTGAAACGTCTGTTGCGAGCAATACTAAAATGAGTACTTCCTTCAGGGGAATAAGTGAGACGCAAGTGGGACGCACCTGAATAGAAAATATCGTCAATGCGATTGCAATACAGCAGGCAAACACTGATAATATCAAAATTATACAACGTTCAAATAATCTAGATTACCAATTTCTTAAGCGCGAAGAAATTAAAAGAAAGCTTTGATGCATTCGGAGATATGAGAGTAGTCCATTGTTTTGTCAGACTCCCAGGAATTCGGGAAAAATAAAACAGTATGAACAATAAAACTCTTTCGATTTTGAAATAAAAATGCAAGTATTTGATTGTGTATTGTATTCCTGCATTGCAAGTATTGTATTCCTGACGTTGCGCATCTCGACTGAATTATTATATATTAGGCGCCACTACTAAAGACACAGCTGCCGCTTTGGGACAGCAAATCTCCAAAGAGGTCACCCGGCCTTAAATGTTTTTGCTATTTACTTTAAAGAACAGCAATTATTTTATACTCTTGGTATGTAAAGGACTATTGCACTGTACGTATGCATACTATTCTATGTTAGTTGTACTACTATACTAGTTATAGCAGTATTCGTGAAGACTGTTTTTGTTAAAATATTTGATTGATTGCAGTGTTATAGGACGGTATTTTCTTTCTTGTTCTTCAACAGTGTGCATGCGACGTTTTGGAAAATGATTTGTGTGGTTTTGTTCAAGAGTACCTTTGCTACTGCAGGACACTAGTATAAATACTAAATTCATTATAATTCACCATCGTTATCAACACAAACCTTGCCAATAAGTTTACAAATGGGGACCCAAGTTAATGGCGTAAGATTAAACGGGGCTAAATCAAGCAAATAGTCAGCAGGGCTAAGGCATGCATTTTTCAAAGTGGTAATTGCCAAATATAGTGATCCCGTAGTTTAAAACATCGAAGACGACATGGAATAGAGCGGCCAATGCGGAATATTTCCACTTTCGAGTGTTAGGTTGAACTATATTTCAGTCTCTGTGGAGTTTCTTTGGGGTAAAAGGGTTGGGAATAGGGTTTCTCTGGGTTCTTCAGTTTCCTCTGCCTCTCATCCCACCATCACTTCATCATGATTGATAGATTGATTGCTTGATTAGCAATTCCGGGTGCGTCAAATGTTATGGTCACTAGTCCTGTATGTGCAGTACATGTTTTTATCGCGGGAAGTGTCGGTTATCTTCCCCGCTGGATGGCGAGATCCGGCGCTGACCTATCCGGCAGTTTGATGGGTTTTCTTCAACCAGGTATCTCCCACAAGTGGGGCACCACCGCAGCCGGGATAAGCTCTGAACTACGGATATGTGTGGTAGTGTAGTGCATTTGAGTGTAAATTTGTGTAAGTAAGCCGGTAAGCCACATCCTCGGGAACGCTTCCATACGTGAGACCGTTGTCCAGTAAAACAGCATTTTCGGCCACTGTCCAACAGCGCCCGCCCGCGCTGTCTGCGCCGCTGCGCGCTGCTCCCGGCGGCGGGCGGGCGTGCTTGCCGTCCTCGCAGCCGGCAGGCGGTGACTCACGCTGCTGCGCCTACGAACGCCACACGCTCCGGCTCGCTCGCTCGCTATAGCGCCACGACGCATGTGTTTCAGCGCCGACCGAGTGGCTACCCTGCCCCGCCTCATTGCGTCTATTGCCTGCCCTTCCGGTAGCCCCCGCCGCTTGACTCCTTCAGTGCCCTCTCCCACCAGCAGCGCGGCTGACGCCGGTGTTAACACACGCTTTCGGGTACACGCGGAAGCGGAGCCGACAATACCACGAGTGCGACAATGGTTTCAATGGGCGAGATATCTAAAAGAGGAAAACACAAGCTCTCCTCTAAGAATAGCTTGCCATGAAATCAGGAGCTTCAATATAAAGTTGTCCCCAAAATTGAAGAATGGTATTCAAAATCGCAGATATTCGAGTGAGGCCATATCGACAGGAGAGTATTCAGTTTGGAAAAAATATCCTACGCACAGTTTGCGCGCTAGAGTTGTTCACAGACGGACGGACAAGCAGATAGACGGACGACTTGACGGACACGCAGACGGACGGACGGACAGATACTTTGAAAAATACACTTTTTCGGTATTGTGGACCATCAAACCGTGTACTTCAATTGAAATCTTGAAATCAATCTTCTGACGCATTACATAACTATCTCTATTTTATTTATATTACTCCGTATATACGTCGTATATCGTAAGTATACATATACGCACGAAAGTAAAAGTCTGAAGATTTATTGGCGCAATTGTATGCTTTGCCTTCTACTACACGCAGTAATGTATGCATGTGTACCATGTTTTAGTTAAAAAAATCAATTGAACAATGGGACAGTCATTACATTTTAGTAGTGCGCATTAACTATGACGCAAAGGTAGATAGTAGTTTTGTCTGCAGGAAAGCTGTTAGGCTACGATTTGATTACGGTATACAGCTTCAGTTAATTTTTATTTTCAAATACATAATTTATTAAATCAATATTGACATAAGATAAATAACATTATATGTAAAAAATCTCGCCGGTTAAGCACATTTTTGAAATTTTAATTATCCTATACTTTGCATGAACAATACAGTTTCGAAAAAATATTTGACTTTAGTACTGTGAAACCTGTCTAAAACAGCCATTAATGTTTTCTGTGAAAATTGGTTTGTTGAGGTGGTCGGTTAATCAAAATTATATGGTTACGGGAAGGGTATGTCTGATATAATTGTGCTAATTGCCATGGCGTAAAGTATTCCTTTAAACATATGAAATTACCATAAATAACAAATTTCATTATATAAAAAAAAGTGACGTTGTTTTCAATGATATGTATCACAAAAAATTAGTAGTTTGATGATATTGATCCATTCTTCTTTCTTGATCATTTACATTGAATTTTTCGTTTGCACAATAAAGTAGTAAATCTGATCCATACTTTAATATTCTTCAGCACACATGTTCAAGTCATCACAGTGATCATGGAAACACCCTGCTACAAATTCTTTGGAATTTTTTATTACATCGCAAATTTGTATCTAAGATTGCAAACTTCTGAATTCGTTTAAGATTCATAGTACGCTGATCCTCATCAGATCCTATGATGATTAAAATTTAAGTCAAAATGAAAATAAAATTGACACAGGTGGCTTCGGAAATTGTTAGAGGTTAACGCGACTGTCATAAATGACGAACACTTGCCATCTTTCTTAAGTGCCCAAAGAGCCAATGAGAGCAGCAGAATTCAGAAGCTCCATCCCTTTACGATTCATCTAAACCACGGCTCGTTGGAGTCGTCCAAGAAACATGCAGTGTTCTAAACGTCATGTTTAGAGCCGGTTCCAGGCCAGATCAGTCGTTCTTGGATAATGGCAGCATGAGACTCATCCGAGTGTATTTAATGGCACGTAAAGTGACCTTTCTGACGAAACAACTCTTGAATAAATTTAGAGCTCTTGCATCGCCAATATAGGATGCCTCGGAATAAATGTTAACAATTATGGGATTTGTAGGGGAATTGAAGATAATCAATTTTTGCTGATGAACATGTGGTGGCAGATATTACGAAGTTATGCATGTGACATGTGTAACTGAGCGAAAGGCAACATATCTCGCACTAGTATTAGGCAGGCATACATAATATTTTGATTGTATCAGAACAAGGGCCTAGTTTTACTCGCGGATTCTGGCTACAGAATCTCGTGTATACTCAGGCGAGTAGAAATGCTACGGGTAAACTGTCATGATGTCGAACCTACATACAGGCTGAGATAGTCAGGGCAACAAGAGTTGTCACTGTAGTATCGCTAACTGGAAGGTATTAGGTAAAGGATTTTCGATATTACCTATATACCTGGGACGAATTCAACCACTAGCTGGAGCGACCGTCTGTTCTGATTGGTATTTTTCCATGGTTTTCCTTTTAATACAAGAGTTGTAGTCAATCGCCACCAATCCTAGCGATCTTGCCTTCCTCATCCTTGCCCACTCCTCTCCTCTTACACACAGGCGCGCACACTTACACATATACACACTTACACATACTTAGGAGCACTACACCAACACAAATATTGATAGCTTAGAGCTTGTGTCGAATGGGGCACTTCTCCGCAAGCGGAGATACCTGGAGTGGGAAAGTTCGCATGCTGACATATAGGTCGACGCCGAATCGCGTGTCCCTGCCGGGAAAGAAAATCACTTCCTACCACCATATATCATGCACTAGTCACCCGGAACTAATGACCACAGCAGTCGACACATTCGGGAACACGAAATATTCAATCAACCAATCAATCAATCAATCGCGTATGGAGCCGTTAATAATCCGTGGCGCAGTGATGAATTTCTCGCATGCGAAGCAGTGAGATTTCCCCACCTAAGCGAGAGTTCGCCTGAGCGGGAGTCGGCGGGGAAGAAGTGGCTGGCGGAGGGGCAAAGTGGCGGCGGTACCTGCCCGAGCCCAGCGCCGGGTGTTTGCGCGGCCGAAAGAGGCGCCCATCAGGAAATCACCGCTGCGCCGCTCGGGGCGGCCGCCTGCCATGCAAATCAATGGCACGCCCGCGCGGACGCCCATTGTTCGACCTGGCGCCACCGCTCGGGGGCTCTGCACGACCGCTCGGCGAAGCGTTCCACGCCGCGGGCAGTGGGCGCCGGGGAGGAGTGGGGCGCGGTCGGGGCGGGAACGGACCGAGGACGACGCGTGACTGAGCGTGGTCGGTGGCGGGGACGGGGCGGGGATGAGTCAGGGAGGGGGGCGTGGATTTAAAAAACTGTAGGGATTGGATATGTTACATAAGAGAGAGAGAGAGAGAGAGAGAGAGAGGAATGAGAGAGAGTGAGAGACAGTGAGAGAGAACGAGAGAGAGAACAAAAGAAAGAAATAAAGAAAGGAAGAAGGAAAAAGAAAGAGAGCGAAAGAAAGAGAAAGAAAAAGAGAGAAAGAGGAAGAAAGAGAACAAAAGAGAAAGCGAGAAAGAAAGAGAAGAAAAGAGAAAGAAAGAGAAAGCGAGAAAAATAAAGAGAAAAAGGGAGAGAAGAGTCTTTTTTTTAACGCGCAACGTGGTAAAAACATCAGTAATCAGGAACTCTCAAAACATATTTTTCTCAAATCTTTAATTTTTTTATTTTTTCGTTATCGTTTTTTCTACGATTACTTGACGTTTTGAAGGATTCGAAAGTTAAAAACACAGCCAAGATGCAAATGTCAGAGTCTAGGTTCATTTTCACGTCACAAAACATTGTGGGTGTCGATTGTTCATATTTTTTTAGTATCCCTTCTTCTTCAGCACTTACCCCTAGTTTGAGTTCCGCCATCATTTCCATGGTCGCATACTGTTCTATCAACAGACTTTCTGCTGATATACTCATCCCATTCCACCTTCTAATGGAAATTGACACATTTCAGTTACATTGTTGTCTCACATTTCAATTCATAACTACACCCTCTCACTAATTGTCGCCAATTTATTATTCTCATTGCCTTATTTCGTCCTCTGTATTCTTTGGGTTCTCGGAATTAAACTCTCGAATGTATAATCCCTAAAATTTTTCATTAATGGTTACCAAGGGCGTGTATTATCGAGCGGCGGTAATAAGGGTGCTAATTATCGAGCGGCGACAAAATGCCAGAGTGTCTTTGACCCGAGTATCTCTAACTGAGAGAATCATGGTTCGAGTCCCGACGGTGGCAGAATTTTCGACATTAGCTGGATAGCTAGGTCGAGTTCAGTCGCTGTCTGGAGGAGAATTCTAGCGGCCGGCTGCTCTCTTAGTTTCCGTGGTTTCTCCAATCTACACCAGGCGAATACCAGTGAAGTATCCTAACAAACAGGCCACGGACCTGGCTTTCCTTCCTCTTCCTTGTCCTATCCTCACCCCTTACTTACACTTACATGCACTACACTACCACATACGCCGGGAGACCGGTCGGGAGCTTAGAGTTAGTCTCGGCTGGGGCGATGTCCCGCTGGTGGGAGATACTGCACTACGCTTACGGGACTAATGGCCTTAGCAGTTGACGCGCCCGGAATCACTCATCAATCAATCAAACATGAGATTTTTTAAAGGCATTCATTTGTCGTTTTTCTGTTCCCCTCGTAATTCAAGCCAATTGTACACGAAAGAAAAAGAGAGGTGAATGGAAAGGGTATGAGTCATAAAAAAATATTTACTGGCTGTGGATTAATTTCCCTCCGGGTTGTCTTCATGAAGAGTAAAGGCGAGATAGTAGAAAATTATAAAGAATGAATCATTTTCTTCAAAATACGATACTCTTGTCTGACACTTCGTGAGTCCAATAATATTCCGTCTACAAATTTCTCACGTTACGACTCGCCGATCTTTGCAAAGAATGGCATTTAGTCTCTCGTTCGCTAAGTCCACGCATACGTTCTCGCATTCTTTAACTTAACTAACGACAGAGAGTTTCAGTCATGACCTGTCGCTGATGGAGAGTTTTAGTGATAATGAGTCCATGACGGCGAGTTTCAGAGTCCGTGTGTTAGAAATGAGGAGTTTCAGTGATGATATATCGATGACGGAGAGTTTTAGTGTCCATGGGTCCATGACGGGTAGTGTCAATATTCGTGTATCTGTGACGGGAAATTTCGGAGTCTGTGAGTCCGGCGTGGAATTTCGGAGGCCATATGTTCGTGTCCGGGAGTTTCAATAACTGGGTCGGTAACAGGGAGGCTCAGTGTCCATGAGTCAGTGACGAGAAGTTTAAGTGATGATGTGACGAAGACGGGGAGTTTCAGTGACGGTGAGTCGATGAGAGGAGATTTAGTACAGGTGTGTCGGTCACGGACGTCATGAACAAGCATTTCAAAGCAACAGGGAGAGGCGAGGGAGGGGGCGCAGATGGCAGAGTGGAGCAACTAAGGCGGCGGCAACGGGGCAACAGGTAGTGAGTCATCGACCTAGTTGCAGGGTGTCGCGCTACCCGTGTCGGTAAACATATTACGATATTTGCACTGTGAATCTCGACGCTGCGCGTGCAGGCCTCCCAGCACGCAGGCCCGCGCAGCGACACCGTGAGCTTGGGCCGCGCCTCGAGCGGGCGGTAATCGAAAAATCGATGGCGAAGGCGGACGGGGTCGGGGCGGACTTTCTTGAGCGGGAACTTATGCCATATGGAAAATTAAAATAAAACCGTACTAAAAATTCAACATAAAAGTTCTGTGTTTTATTTCCGAGTAATGCTTTTTTATCGTGGGTTCGTAGGCTTCCGCGGCCGGAGTCAATGTACGTTTCGGCCATCTTGCTGTGGCCTTCTTCAGAGCTATACTGCTCTCAGTTGATTGATCTTGCTGTGGCCTTCTTCAGAGCTATACTGCTGAGCAGTATAGCTCTGAAGAAGGCCACAGCAAGATGGCCGAAACGTCAGTCCAATCAACTGAGACGCGGCTCATCCCGGATAGCCAAGAATACTTTTTTATCGTGATAGAATTTAATGCACATTTGCTGTTATCCATTTAAAAACTTTCTGCTCAAAATTGTTCATTCTTCTATTAAGTAGTGTGTTTTGAAACTTGGTAAGTTTTCAGTGAAGATGTGTGGAAGAAGGCCATTAAAATCAATAACAAATTATTGTCATTAAGAGTGCCATTTCATTCCTCATTTTGGTTTGCAACCGTTTGTTATAACAGTTGAATAATTCGAAATATTACAATCAATTTAAAAATATTAATACATATTTATTATGGTAAGAAGATAAACAAATGAACGTTACCTACATTCGATTTAATTGAGTTTACTGAGTATATTTCTCATTTGCATGTAGCTTATATTTAAAGGATTATTTTTATTGGATCAACAAGAAAATGCGAGAATATTTCACATATGTGTAATTTAAATTTTAAACAATCCTGCACGTTTTAAATAAAATATCCGACTTTTGTTACCCCTAAAGGTCTAACGGGCTTGGCTGCATTGGCTCAGTGGCATAATTGCAGTTTCCGTTCCAGCGTTGCTGACCGGGCGTTCCTAGGGTTCGTCTCGACATTGCCTGTCGAGTCACACAAGTCGAATTCACACAATGACTCGAAGATTATTCTAACAGCCGGCATCGCATGCGACATTTGCTTCCTCAACCTTGCCCTCTCCTCTCCCCTTACACATTCACACTTGAACTAAAGCTGTCATGTTGAGAGCTTAGAGCATGTTCCAACTAGGACGGTGCCCCTCTGGTGGGAGGGAGACAATCTGGAGAGGGAAACAACAGCAACTCGACTGGTAGGTCAGCACCGGATCTCACGTGCCAAATCTGAAATTGATTGATTAGTGACCGTAGGCGCATCGACGGATGTCATTAGTTCCGTAAGTGTAGTGCATGTTTTCATAAGCTGGGCACCACCCTAGTCGGGACTATCTCTAAGCTCCCAAACGGGCTCGCAAGTGTGTAAGTAAAGGGTGATGTTAGTACAAGTAAGGGGAAGGAAAGACCGCGCGCGGTTCCTGGCCCCTTTGTTGGGGTACTTCTCCGGCATTAGCCTGGTGTTGAGCAGAGAAATCACAGAAAACTACCGATCAGAGCTAAAATCCTCCTCCAGGCAGACTGATTTCGACCTACCTATCCGCTACCATCTTCGGAACTCGAATCCTAGAACGTCCAGGTCAGAAGCACTTCAATGACATTAATGTCCTGAGCCACAGTAGCTGGTGTCAAGCTTGAGAGGAACACCGCTACCTCCTGTGAACTCAATATACACTACACCTATTCGTGTAGGAACAAATAACCATGGTAATTGACGCCCAGGAAACTAAATAATCAATTAATCATAACTTGGTATGTACTAATAAGCAATAACCGATTTCTGCAAACGTAGATAATAGTAATTCTATACATATGAAATAGGGAAAACCGAAATTAGAAAGCACATCTAATATTAACTATATTGAATATTTTAACACTTTTACTTCCTGGGGCTTTTCAGCGATTTCCTATAAACCCCTAAGAGTCGCGTTTCCCGCTTCGATATCGCATCTATATCTATGCCCTCTTCGATATCGACAAAATTACGAGTGTTTCTGTTCTTTAAGAAAATTCAGACCCTTCAAAACAGTATTTCCTAATAGCCGAATTTATTAGTAGATTAGTTCAGAATGAGAGACTTTATCGAAGATCTATAATTTTCTTTAAAAAATTGTTTTCAAATTATTCAAATGAAATCTTCCAAATCACGAATTAAATATACATCTTTATCACGTTGTTCAAAGATAATAATGGGATACTTTGGAAGAAAAAAATACAAAAATGAAACTTCTTCCAATAATGTGAGTCATTCAGTATTGAATGGACGAGTCCTCTCTATAAACTGAGCACAATTAGTTAATTGATAGTGAAGTGATTGAATCCAGTTCACTCTGCCTTCATTGATCGTAAATTTCGCGAAGTTGCATTAATTTCGATCTTGCCCTATGAATAATTTAAAATGTTAATATAAAACCACATATTTATTAAAATAAATTAAGGCTATATGGTATATAGTTAATTATCAAATTAGGCTATGTCGTGTACCCAAACCATAGAGCCCTAATTTTCACGTTACTTTTTATTAAGAAAGTACAAGTGCGTGAAAAATTTCACACTTATAAAGCTAGCTTTTTTTAAGAACAAATACATTACTGTCTAGACAGTTTCTTTACAGTTTCTTTCTACGCAAAAAGAAACTACATAATGCAAGTCTTGGTATCACGGATTCATACCAGTTCATTGCTTTGAACATTTATACCCCTCATTTTTCTCATTTGTAAATTACATTCTAACCCTTACGATTATATCGCATAAAAGAACAATACAAACACTTTTCACTGAGAACATATTTAAACACGTAACTGAAAATGTCATTGAAATGTTTTTGTTGAAATATATTTGTATGTACGTTGCAGTGGACATTTCCAAGGAATTTTACTATCTACCTTAACTTAAAAACATAATGTACCACATAATTATAAATACTGACATTTTTTGTAAAGGAACACATGTGTCAAACGTTTACTGGACATTACGTTTAAGTACATTCAAAAATGTTTGCATTTAAAAAACGCTTAATCTTCGAACTCATAAAGTTCTGTATCTTCGCTTCACGAACTACAACCTTACAAAATGTCGACTGTTTTTGTTACACCAATTACATTACAAATACACAACGTACTTGGCCTTGAATTGGACCAAATTACACTTGATGGCAGATTAGTGTTTATTCTACTAATTTTAATATAGTATTAAAATTGAGTGTTTCTATAGACTATAAAAACTGTTAATAAAAGAAAGTGATAACACATCAGGACCCACTATCTTTCATTTAAAGTAGGTATTCGCAAGTTTTTCGCGCAACGACCCCTAGTGAAAGAATTGGTTGTTTCATCGACCTTACATTTTTCTCTAATACATACTGTACACTGTATTCTTAGCACAAAGAAAATGCATATAAATGACACAAAGGTGACAATTACTTATACCTATACTTTCGTAAATATATCGATTTTCAAACTTCTGAGTAACAGAATTTCCAATCTTCATTGTTGTGCAAAGATTTCAAAATGTTTAAATGTTCGCTAAAACATTTCTGAAATGCTTTTGGATGGTAGTATATTCTTGCCCGATAGAGTAACTTTGTATGTACATAGTTATAATTTCTTAAGTTTTCTAAACATCATAAGAATAAATATGAAAAAATAATTGAATATAGAATGTGTGAAAAATGAAAAAAAGGAGTGAATTTTTAATTTATTATTAGACTTTTGTAAAAAACAATTCATCAGACAACAAGTAATTATCAACATCATTAGTATTTGAAGACGTGAAATAAAAAAAATATGTTAGTGCCATTTCTGTTAAATTTAGGATTATACCAGAATAATGATAAGTGAATCAAGCTCTATTACATAAATAATAACCAAACTCCAGACGCTTTTATTACGGGGTGATTAAAATGGCAAGAGTTGTATGTGCCAATAGGTTTAACTTATATATTAACCCATTTTTCTCAAAAATATGAAAATGGCTCTTACATTCTTTTTTATTTCAAGCCTTCATTTGTTTGTAATCACTGGGATCTTGATTACACAGAGTAGTTGCCGGTTTATGTTATTCGTACGGTACTGACCCCCCTACGGTATGGTCGACTCCTTAATCTTCATTGATCACCTTCAACATTTTATTGAGTCACAAGTGGTCAACAAATTCGACCCTATTGGAAGCCCCTGATTTAAAGCAAAAATCCCGAAATTGCTTGAGCAGGAAGCTCAATTTTGTTTCTAATGAAAACTCTTAATGTTTTAATTATAAACCCAAGTGGGAGATATCGAAACAAAATTTTGCAAATAAACTATCACCTACTGCTACTGACTACAAATCAAATTCGATTCGCCCCGCAATCCATCAAGTTCGAAACTGTCTCCTCCCGCAAGCGGCGCGCTCAGTCGCGTAGGCTGCCGCCAAAGTGAAGTCCGTCCTGTCCTCCCCAGCCGCTTCCTTTTACCAGCGGTCGATAGGCAAAATGGGGTGCCATTACGTTTTCATGGTGTTGCTGCCGCCGCCGTCGCCCACCTGACGTAACGCGTCATTGCCGCTGCATGTTGTATGCACGCACGCCAACGGCACGGCGCGGCGCGGCCCCGTCGCGGTCGGGGAGGGGGCGGGCGACCAGTCGATGTGCGGCGGCGGAGAGAGCGGAGCGGAGAGCGGGGAGAGGGGGCGTGGCGCTTTCTCGGTGAAGCCCACGCCGCGCCCTCTATACAGAGAAGCACGGAAATGTTACCGCTACAAATTCATCATTCAAGTTAGTTGCAAAAACTGGAGGCCCGTACTGGCTGAGTTTAGAGCCAGCAATGCCGCTGTCACTGCAGCTACTCTGGCCGAGAGGTTCTTGGGTTCGAGTCTTGACGGTAGTGGATTCTCGACACTGACTGGCTATGTAGCTAGGTCCTATTCTGGCACTGTCTCGAGGAGAATTCTAGCGGTGGGCCGCTCTAATCGGTAGTTTTCTGTGGTTTCTCCGATCAATGTCAGGTGAATACCGGAGCAGTACCCTAACAAACGGGCCACGGACCGCGTGGGGCTCTCTTTTCTCTTGTTTGTCCTCGTATTCATCCCTTACTTACACTTTCATGTCCGACAGTATCACAAAGTCGCGAGTCCTGTCTGACGCTTAGAGCTCGCCCCGTCCAGGGGGGTAAGGGATGATTCCTCGAGGAGAAAATCCCCATAACCCTACGTGCGGATCTGCGCCCGATCTCTCCATCCGGCAGGGGGAGGAACGCGGCCCCTTCTCGTGATAAAACATTCAGTTCTAAACATTCAGAACTAATGGAACAAATAATCATTGCAGTTGACGTGCCCGCAAACGTCTATCAATTAATTTATTAATCGAAGTCGCTACATGACATTTTCAACTGTAATATCGACTTTTTGTAATACTGTATTTTTCGTAATGCTGCGTCTATTTAACACAACAAAACGAAGGGACGACAAAGCCAGTCTTTTCGGAGAATTTTAAGGTTTTTAACAGTTTGCCATCCGTAACAAACGATGGAAATAATTGCGTCATAGCTGAAGGTGACATACGATTACTCCATTCCAAGATAAAGAATTTTTATTCATATTACATTTTCTTACATGAAAATGGTATTACAAAAAGGATTGAACGACTCATGGCCGATATTACTAAAACGACTTGCTTGTTTTCCTATGCTATCGCTTAGGTTCACAAACATCAACCGCGTCCGTTATTTGCTGTATATTGCCCTAATGACGTTCATAAATGTTATCGAGTATTCGCTGGAACTTGACTGAGGATGATTTTATAAGCGTTATTATTGCAAATGGGTTCTTTAGGCCGTTTTCATGGCGTAGAGTTAAGGCGCACGACGAGTTAGCTCTACGGACATGCGTTTGAGTTTCGGTGGAAAAAAATTGCGGATTGAAAACCCTTTTGCAGGTTCATGTTAGTAAAATATTGCGGAGAACTTAGAAATAATTGAAGATAGTGAGTTATGTTTAGATGTAAAATACTCCTCGATGCTTTCTGTAATTAGCGTTTTTTACCAAAGAAAACGACATACTTTAATGCATGGAATTATGCATAATTTACACACGTAATTACGGTTTTGACCATCTTATGCATTTGGAATTTTGCAATTCGAAGGACGTGTCAGAACCTGTGATGCAACCCGCTCTGCGTTTCAGTGTGACAATTTGCTTCCAAAAAAGGCGAGGCACCGCTCTCAAAATATTTTTTATATATATTATATACATTTTTTATCGTAAAAAATGTTCAAAGACTGCATGTTACGTAGGAGCAAGAAGTCCTATCTGAGAACGTTTTATTGATCTCCGTGTTCCATATACCCACTCTCTTTTACTAAATTACGCGAGATACTGACCACACCACCACAAGCGTTTTTGACAAAATCTGAGAGTGAGAAACAAAAAATCTCGTCAGTGCACAAAACATATTTTCGTCTGCAGATGAGGTACAGGTTTAGGCTCATATTTCTAGTTGTGACCCTTGTGAAATAAGTTTTTATGTTAATTTTTTTAAACTCATTTTCAACACAAGGAGTCACTTGACCACTTTATATTTGAGCATGGTAGACTCTCGATTCTCCTGTCTGGTACGTCATCCCAATATTCCAACAAAGAGATCTCTGAAGATATTACATTTATTAATCAACTAGATAATAATACAGGTAATCTAGAAAATAACATGACTAGGTAATCATTTTATGCAGAAACACGTGGGTTTGAGAGATTATCGGTAAATTCTCGACTGAGGTAACGGATAACAATCTCAAGTGTCACTACCGAACGAGGTGGCTCAGGACATCAACTGATATCACCACAGTGCCTCTGACCAAGAGGTCATACGTGCGAGTCTCAACGGTGGCAGGATTTTTGACACCAGCTAGATAGGTCGAGTTCAGTCACTGTCTGGAGAAGAATTCTAGAGGCCGGCTGCTCTGATCGGTAGTTTTCCGTAGTTTCTCCGATCAATACCAAGCGAAGGCCGGCGCAGTATCCTAACAAACGGTTCACGGGCTGCATGCGATCTTTCCCGCCTCTTCCTTGTTCTATCCTCACCTCTTACACACACACACACACACACACACACACACACACACACACACACACACACACATGCATTATTCTACCTCACATGTCGGGAAACCGGTCGGAAGCGTAGAGCTTGTCCCGGCTGAGGCGTTGCGCGGGAAATATACTGGTTGGAGAAAAAATCCGCTAGCCGACGGTAGGTCGGCGCCGGATATCACCATCTAGCGGGGGAAGATCACTGCCTTATCCCGAGGAGAAACGTGCACGACACGTACGGGACTAATGACCTTAGTAGTTGAGGCACCCGGAATCAAACAACCAATAAATCAATTGAGTGTAACTATAACGCGAAATTCTTCAGTGAACTCCTATGAAACGATTCATCGTGCTCATTGTTGTGTGCGTTCCTAGTGAATAAGTCACAAAGTAGACTTATTTGATTGTTGAAAGAAAACCAATCGTATATAACGGTGTGATTTCAGCGATAAAAATGATTATTTTGTGACAATAAATGAGATTGCATTAAGTTGAAGTGAATACTCAGTCTCCGTTGAACAACTAACTCATAAGTGAAATAATAACAGTAAATACTCACAATGCAGAACGTCTGACATTACATAAAACTTAATCGTCTTAGATGGAGAAAACAACGACAACGACCACGACGAAGAAGAAAAAGAAGATGGAGAAGAAAACGGAGAAGATGAATAAGATGGATAAGAAGACGGACAAGATGAAGAACAAGATGGAGAAGAATACGACAACGATGACGACGACGACAAAGAAGAATAAATGACATTTCCCTTTCTAGTCAACACATGTCATAAACACAGAACACATGCACGTGGCTACCTTGTAACCGACTGCCTCATTACGAAGTCTATTGCCATTGTCCCGACAAACACTTGCGAACATCCGATCGGTGGACACGTGCTGGGAAGTGGTGGATGCGGCGACGTCTTCTTCCGGAACCCCACCCCCGCCCCCGTCACCGCCTCCGCCCACGTCCCCGCTGCAGGCTGGCGCGGCGTTCGCTGGTCGCCAGGCGCCGGCCAACACCGGAAATGAATCGTACTTCGCACGGCGCGACACGGCACGGCGTGATGCACATTGAACTGATATGGACTCAGACGCCGGCAAAAGCAAAAATGTTATTTATTTAAAGAACAACTTCTTATTAATGAACATCCAGTCTAGAAACACGAAATAATTAGAAATAAAAAATGGTGCTTTTTATACAATTTTATATCTACCGTGACGTACCGAAATATATCTATTAATATGCGCATGTTTTCCTCATCAAGACATCACCAGAATAATTCCATTTACCAGTTTTCAGAGCATGAATTTATGCTTTGAAATGCTCCATACGGAAGACATTGGACAAAATTGTGAGAAATTGTTAAAAATCGTAAAATAAGATTCCTATACCTAAAAACAAATATCACAAGCTTCTGTATTAAACAAACAAATTTAAATTAACTTTATTTATTTACATGAACTAGAAAAATTGAAGAAAAAAACAGAACAAGAAACAAATTTTTTTTAAAGTAATTATTCCCACCCATTTAAGACCTTTTTTTTCTTTGCACTAATAACACATTTCTCCCTTTCAGTTTCTGATATTAACGCTTGACTTATTTTGTATCATTCTCAGATGTTCTCTGGTTCTTGGGTCACTTCTCGCAAATATCCTTCTATAATTCTTAAAACATTAGTTACTTAGTTATAAACACACACCAAAACGTCCTCTCTCGACGTCCTCTCTAATACATTTTTTATCGTCTCTCTTTTTCAAAGGCTTCCAGTCTCTTAATTTTTTTTTCATCTTCTCGTCGACCATTGTTCAAGGAGTTTACACACATGTAATATGATATATTACACCACCAGGCGCATTGAACAATTGGTGATATGTAGTTATTATAATATTTTAATACAAGGCGTAATTTCCAACATTTTTATTAATTACGTTATTAGCTTTCAGTGGCATAGGTATTATCATCAGAAACAATATTGACTGTGACAAAACTTTTTAATCAAACATTCAAATTTATCAGACGTGTAAAAATTTAAACGTCTGGGCCGAATAAAAATTCTGATTCATCTAATTGATGCCCCTGTCAGATTAACATATTGAAGGAATTGTGAATTGATGGGGTCTTATAATGAATGAATGAATGAATTATATAGATATCGATGTTTTGTAAACATCCATGTTTTTGTATAAACTTCAATGTTTTAAACATCGATGTATTAACACGGATGTTTTTTTAACATGAATGTTTTGTGAACTATATTTTCTTCTTTTCCGAGGGTATGTTTCTGAATGAAAAATTCCCTTGATTACAATACTGTAAAAGTTAAAATATGAAATAACAACTGATATTAAACCCTTATTCATGTGTTAATATCAAAGGAACGCTGTTTGTACTAACTTCATGTACCAAACTCTTTCGCCCGAGATGACCTCCATGCCTTTGAATTTCCTCTTTCTTCATATTTATTTCGCACATTGACATAAGGTCAACAAATTCGCTGTGGGTGTAGGGTCTGCCCCTTCTTCTCGTTCCCTTATTCGGCCAATTGATGGACATTAACACTGTCAAATTAAATTTTAATGCACACGAATTTAATATTAGAGATTACTAACCCAGTCTAAAAACATCGATGGTTTTTAGTCGGTGTATTTTTACCATCGATATTGAACATCGATGTTTGCTAACATCGATGTTTTGTTATCGATGTCGCATCACTACTTAGAACGAGGTTGGGAAATAGTAATCACAGTGATGCTAACAGGTGGTGTAATTAATTCTCTTTCCCGCAAATTCGGGCTGTGCCCGATGATCCTACAAGTTTTGTCTTGTTCGAATTAAATATGTTCGAATGTATTTGTTTTTTTTGTCGATTGTCTGACTTTTCCCGCTAGCTAACGATGCCCATCTTGCCTGGGCCTACTTAATTCCCCCGCTTGGGAGGTAAGAGTGGCGTGTATGACGTATTCCCCTCACCGTAATTAGCAAACTCCGCCTGCCTGAGCTTTTCTTAGAAATGCAGCTACAGAAACTGAGAAGATATTAAAGGAAGGGTACCACTATATTTTTGCTCCTACCGGGAATCGCACTCGGAACTGCACCACGAGAAGCTTGTACACTGCTCATGAGTGTGTTCAATAAAACTATTACCATTAGGAGCCTCTTTGGGCTACATCGTGATTCAAACTGGGTGAGGTGACAGGTGCTATGTGGACGTGTTTGGAAAGCCACAAACTCTGCCTTGTGTATGTCAAGAGAGATATTCAAGAGAGATAAAATAGTAAGAGGAAGAGAAGCAGGTATAATCCTAATGCAACTAAAGGATAGTAGAGGGTAAGATTAGTACGGTATATGGAATAAATATCTGACGGGGAGAGGGGCATTGGGGGTGATGGGGAGTGGGAGGGGCATAGGGGGGTAACATGGGATGGCAGGGTGCGCCGGGAGGAGGGTGGCGGGAGAGGGGCGTCGAGGGAGGCTAGGGGCGGCGGGGAAGGTTGGCGGAAGGATAGGCGGGGGAGGGCTAGCGGCTGATGGTGGGGTAGTGGGGCGGCGGGGCGTGGCAGGCCGTGGAGGGGGGGCGGCGCGTGCTCCGATGGAGGCACGAGAGCTAAGGCGCTACCGGACGCCGATTCTCCGTCGCCTCCCCACAGCAGTATTCTGTTTAGCTTTTTTGATATTCGGTGACGTCACTGGATGCGCTGGTCAGAGAGATTTCCCAACCCACGTCTGCAATTCTACAATTTCTCTGCCATCGAGTTCAACACTATTTAATTTTTTCAAGAACTCTGGATTCATGTGACCGTATTTGGTAAATAATTCTTTGGTTATGAAAAAAAGAGAATAATATAGGGCATTGTGTGTACATACGAATAAAGCATTGATTACATAATTTCCTCAGAATTAGAAAAAACAGGTTGTTGAGTAAATGATGCGTTAGTAGGCTACGGGCTGCTAACGAACGTACGTGTTTTGTGAAAAGTATACACGCGTATATGAGAAAAGCACGCGTGTACTCTTCGAATAAGCGAGCGCATAAGCATTCGAATAAGCGAGCGGTTTTGCAACTTGAACCTTTTTATCTTGAATATGGACGTGCATGCATATGAGCTATATTAACGAGGACACTTCAGTACAAAAATGCGTATTTAGCCCTTGGTCAAACACGTAGTTCTTGAAATATGCTAGAAAATTGCAAACGCTTTTCGTCGAGAATTTGCAATAACAAAGCGTAAATTTTTAGCCAAAGAAACAATACTGCTAAGCATTGTAATGCTTGGATTTGAAGTTATCTGTGGCTATTTCATGTCAGTTCGCACAATTCGTAGTTTGATCGAAAAAAATCTTAAAATATCTTCGAATTTATAATTGAAGCAAACAGTGAAGCAGCAAATTTAAGAGGGGGAACTTTCCCTCATTTCCCATGGATCTGCGCCTGTCTCAATAACACCCTCACATGTCCGATATAATTCAAAATATTTTTTAATCACTCCTGTGACTAACAAGAACAAATAATGAAAATTTCAGCAAAATCGGTCAAGTAGTTTTTGCGTCTATTCGCACGTCACACATACGACTTACATACATACATACATACATTTTATTTTATTTATTTATAGAAAGGGCCCCTCGGGTGGCTCATGGGCAGCGTGCTAGATTTCCTTGAGGCGGTTCCGGATTTAATTCCCGACCGGGCTAAAAAAAGCTTTCTAATACAATGGTCTCAGTTTCTGTAGCTGAGTGACGAAAGAAAAGATAGGCAAGCCATGAATGCTTCGATGATGGGAACACGTCATGCTCGCTAAAGTCTCCATAATCCCCAGCCCTGGCCAATAAAAAGGGTCACACCGCTATCTGGCAAAAGTCGGATTAATCTCACCCCACTATGCCAAATACTTAATTACAATATCAACAGACATAGGAAGAATCACAACGAATACCTTGTGCCATAAATCTTATCCTTTTCGTTAGTTTTGAATAAACTTTTCACGGTTACTAAATGTCGTCTTTTGGATTCGGGTGTTGTTCTGAAATTGCGTTTTCGTAGTACTTCTGGAACCTCTCTATAGGATTATGATTAATTCATATGAAGATTAGGAATCAACAGATATTCTAGTTCTACTTATGATAGGGGGCAGGATGGAAAAAGAATTATCGCCCGCGGTCCATCACCAGTTATTTAAGCGATTACACCGACACCTGATAAGAACTGATCGGATGAACACATGGAAATGATCGATTGGAGAAGACGTCCTCCTGAAATATAATCCAGGCATTTGCAGAATTTTCTATAATGAATCCGGGAGAGGTGGCTTAGGCCATCAACTGATGCCACTGCAGTACCTCTGACTGCGAGGTCCTAGGTTGAAGACCCGATGGAGGCAGAATTTTCAACACTAGCTAGATAGCTAGATGAATTCAGGATCTGTCTAGGGAAGAATTCTAGTGACCGGCTGTTCTGATCGGTAGTTTTCTGTGTTTTTTCCTATCAACACCAGGAGCCGGAGCCGTACCCAAACAAATGAGCCACGGACCGCGCGCGATCTTTCCTTCCCCTTTCTTGTTCTACCTTACAGTTGATTGTATCACACTAATACACATGCGGGGGTACTGGTCGGGAGATTATGGCTTGTCCCTGTTCGTGCCGTACCCCGTTGGTGGGAGGTACCTGGTTGGAGAAAACCCCGCTAGCCGACAGGTAGGTCTATGTTGGATCTCTCCATCCAGCGGGAAGATCTCCGCCACCCCTGATGTAAAAGCGTGCATTAGACTTACGGGGCTAATGATCTTTGCAGTTGTCGCGCCCTGAATCACTAATCAATCAATGAAAAATGCAATTAGTAAGCTACTTTGCTGGTATGGAAAATCCGTCTCGACCGGAACTCAAACATAGAACCTCCTAATCAACGAAACTTCAGTTATGATCTATCTAGTACATTCTCTGTATCAGCCTGGTGCTAATAGTATACCATCTACTTGTTTTGAAAGACCATACTAATGAACTGACCACGTAAATCAGTACACTGGCGGATGCAAAGGAGGTCATATAGGCCATGGACCTCTCCCCTCGAAATCATTTTCTTTTTAAATTTTACCCAATTTATTTAAAAACTTTACCATCTATTGATCAAATCACATTCGAAATGCGATCTCATGAAATCTGAGCCGATGGTATTTTAAGAAGAAATTCACTTCCTAGAAAAGTATCGTTTTTCTTTTACGAATTTATTGCCGGGAGGGGGAAGAGATCCGAACTGAAATCCCCCCCCCCCTCCCGAATTCTTTCTGAATCAGCCTTGGGACACGTAATCCGGTCATGGAAGCACGTTCAGCTGACCGCTTCAGAATGTTGTCCAGAAAACATCTCAGAGCCCTCACTATCTTGCAGCATGCGCTTTACTCCGCGAATTCCCCAGGGACCAAGAATTTAATATCGTCAGCACAGCGCTCCAGACAACGCTGGCGGGGGAGTGGCGGCAGTCAGGAGGAGCTGCGAGGAGACGGAACACTGCGAAAAGAGCAGTGGCCGTCTCCCAGTGTTGCCAGATACGAGTGGTTCTCCTTAGATTTTTCATCTACGGGTTTTATAGGGAGAGAGAGAGAGAGTTATTTTAATTGGGAAGTTTCAGAATTATTTTTTTTAGGTTAGAAGAGGTTGGGAAAAATAACAATTTAAGATATTCTATAAAGATACAGACCAATAAACTCCACGGAATTCATAGAAAATAAACAATGTCTGAGCAGTACCTTAACAAACGGGCCACGGACCGCACACGATCTTTCCTTCATCTTCCTTCTCCTTTCTCCGCCCCTCACACTTACACTTACGTGCACTACATTACCACACATGCCGAGAGACTAGTCGTGAGTTTAGAGCTTGTACCGACTTGGGCGGTGTCCCGCTGGTGGGGGGTACCTGGTTGGGGAAAACCCCGCTGGCCGACGGGCAGGTCGGCGCCGAATCTCACCATCCAGGGAGGAAAGATCACGGCCACTTCGCGAGGTGGAAAATGCACTACAATTACGGGTCTAATGACTTCGGCCGTTGGCGTGCTGAGACTCACTAATCAATCATTTACAAAATATCTCCATCTGAGCGGCCCTATTTTTCTTTATTATTTATGAATTATTAAGAAACAATTTTCTACAAAATTCACTAATTTCTACTCTACTTTTTCGATGAGTTAGAATCTTACTTATTTTCATTTTCAAATTTTAGGGGATTGCAGAACACCATCCGGGTTGGACGGCTGACGGCATCTGGCAACACTGCCACCACCAGCGACGATTTGTATGCCCGTGTTCACCCAGAGCGCCCTTAATAGGGTCTGGCGACGCACCCACGTAGGCACGCGCCGCGCCGGTTGCATTTCAAAGCAGCAACTTCACGCGCTTCGCGAAGGTGCGAACAAATTACGATCGGGCTCGAGACAAGACGGCTAGTGTCAAACCCGCCATAAAGAATAATAATTTGATTTAATTTATTTGGCGTTTAAAAACAATAAAAACTACATGCGACGAATGGGGAGAAGTATAATCTGCGCACTATTCCTTAGATCCACAATTCCTATCATTTTCTTTTACAAAATGTAGTTTTGAATAAATGAAGCAACGAGCGCGGTTGGTACCGTTGGAAACTAGAAATTTCTCTCCCGTGTAATAGAAAACGTGAGAAAACATATTTTCATCGATAAGCGAAATGAAGATTTGATTATAGAGCATTTCTGACTAAGTGACAACCCCCTCCCTTGCCTTGGACCGGCGGTAAATAGAAAATCGAGAACATTCATATATCTTTATCCTGTACCCTCAGCAATGTAGCTTGAGCTAAAATGAGAGCATATAACAGTATTTACTCCAGTGCAAGAAAGTAGCAATTAGTGGGCCTCTGAAATAGTACGTAGTTCATTACTCTGTGTGAAGCAGAAATTTAAATACCTTAAATTTACTCCGTGTTTAACATTACAAACTTCACACCTATTACGGGCGTATCTATTATCTACGGGCACCTATTTCTGCGTATCTAAACATTTCATATGGCGTTTTGATCGGATGTGACAGCCATAGCCGAGACGCCTAGGGTCCCACCTTAAAAAGGGGCCCGAGCCATGGCATGGGTGTTGCCCATTGAGGACACAGTCTAACGAAGGTAAAGACTTACGTATAATCAACTTCAGAACAAATGAGGCTTACCTCATTCTGTACTGTAAACAAAATCTGAAACAATGCATACAGCAAATTACAAGAGTTCATTTGCAGATATGTAAGTTCGTGTGACTATGTACGTAATCTTATAGTTGGTCTAAAGTGAATTCATCGTCATGTAACCGAGAGCGATACCACAAAAATTGTGAATAAATAGAAACGAAATTTTTACAGATTCTTCTTCTGGATTATCGCAAAGGCCTTGCAATGTTTCGTAAAGATTAATGCAATACAAATGCGGTAAATAAATAATTTAAATAGTATGTGAAGATGCACCGCGATCATTATTTTTCGCCTGTCGCCAAGAGCAAATCGGTTCCTAATATATTCCACCAGAGACAAGTAGCGATGTCTAAGACCACGTAATTATACTGTAAGATTTCTAAATTGTAATTGTTAAACCATTAAATTAACATTTTGTTACACCATTGATAACTTTTTTCAAGTTGTTAAACAAAATAAATGAAATACGTTCACACGGTATTAGATTTTGTACTACACCGTAGGTGGAGTGAGTGCAGTCGTCACAGTCAAAGTGCTGTGTTTGTATCATTGATGTATTGTATTTGTTCAATACATGCGATTTTGATCATAAGCAGTTCCTACTCTGAACTCTGACCGAGCTGTTTATTGGTATTGGAGTTAAGGTATTAATTAGGAATTTTTATTTTACGTTAATGTAAGTTAATATTACTTAGGTTAATATATTTTCAATTAATTCGAATAGAACTGGTTTAATATTTGTTGATAGTGTTTTTAAATGAACGGTAAGGATAGTATGGATTGATATGAAATTTTTATAGCTCGTCTTTACGATCGTTGCAATTTACTTGAAAATATTGGTAAAGATTTGGTGGCAAAGAAGTACGGTTTCTAGCAGCAGACATTGAACCTATAAGATAATGTTTTAAATTATAATTGTAAAACAATTAGTTTACTGTTTCTTGGAACTCTAATTAACAAGTTGATAAAAAACGAAAATAAATTAAATACGTTCACACGAAATCTCAGTATGTAGTGTACATGCTGTCCACTGCATCGTGTATTGATAGATCTTTTGTATTTCAATTCATGTAAGTCAGGCGAACGGAAGCCATTCGTTGTCAATATATTTCGATTTGTGGTGGTTTAATGATTGTATAAAATGTATTTTTTTCTTGCATGAAATTCGCATTGATAGATAAAACATGTAACTTGAATAAAGCTGAAAATTATGTATTTTTGTAGTTTTCCGGTTTTCATATGATTTTTAATTTTTATATTATAGATAACTTGGACCTTTAAATATAGATTTTGAAGAATAGGGACTTCGAGATCCCAAGGAAAGCTGAACAGATCAAAATCTAATAGTGTTGTAAAATAAAATGAAGAAAGTATAGTATTTTATTAAAATTTTAACCAATTTCATTAACATTAATCTTAAACACCGTGATTTATAAAAAAAATATATTTTTCGTCTTTAACAAGGATTGGATACGAAAAAGGCCCAGGCAACTCCGGGTATTTTAGCTAGTTTAATATAGACATAAAATGGTGGAAGAGTACTTGCCCACTTCATTTATGTCTTGTCCATTTCTGGAAGTCGCGGAGTAAATTAAAAAACAAGCATTTGCTAAATGATCAAATCGGCGACCGACTGTTAACCTAGTACTTTAAGGGAATCCATGTCCGTGCCTGGCCATATGACAAAAAATCTTCCTGATGGCGCCGTGACTCATGAGCACACCCATAAATACGCGTTAATTATTGAGACATCAAACGCAAGTGTCGTTGGTCTCCGTTTTAGGCAACGCGCTTATGTGCCGCGCAGTCCACACGACCTAAGAGGCAACGCCCCCGACCACGCGCAGGCGCTCTGACGCCTTCTACGCCTTCATATGCTGCGCAGATGTCTGCGCGCGGCGCGCCCGAAGTCAGTGCCGCTCGCGGAAGAAGGAATTCGGCCACGGGGACTACCTTGCACACGCAGGCTTTGCAAACGCTGAGATCCAGTGTAATAACAACTGTGACAAGAATGAAAGTTTCAATTTCTTATAACTAGAGATAGAACTATTAGATGTACATGGTTTATTTGTACGTCACACACCTTGAACACCAATTTTTGTTGTTGTATTTTTGCAATTTGAACCCTCGCAAAGGAAAAAATCAAAACAATTGGAGCCATTTTAGAGAAAAGTTTGAAAATGTTAAGGCTTCAAGTAAAGTACACTCAAAATATCCATTTCACATTCATAGGGACTCGAGTTCGACCAGGTCAATCAGGCAATATAAATTTTGAAGAAATTCGTCTGAACAGTTTGCAGTTGCCGCAGCATTAATACAAAACAATAACGTCTCTTTACTACGTCAGAAGTACGCGAGAAAGAAATAATCAATTTATGTGGGACACAGAGGTGGCTGATTAACCAGTTCGAAACTTGTGGAGCCAACCCAAGCTCAAATATTTTTGTGACCTCCTT
Organism: Gryllus longicercus; assembly: GCA_038098605.1. Taxonomy (NCBI): domain Eukaryota; kingdom Metazoa; phylum Arthropoda; class Insecta; order Orthoptera; family Gryllidae; genus Gryllus; species Gryllus longicercus. The sequence goes on from JAZDUA010000021.1 coordinate 6,014,281, forward strand.
ACTGTCAATAATATCATAAAATCTTGACAAAAAGCAACTTGTAAATACAATGACATGAACTAATTTGTATGAACCAAAGACGCATTTACAAATGACAAATATATAACTGTCAGATTTCAACTTCAAAAATATACTATTTCGGCTTGCGTCTTTGGCTGCCATCCAAAGGTTTTAGCACCGATTGATTGATTATTTCAGGTTTCTCGGCGCATCAACTGCTAAGGTCATTCGTCTCGTACGTGTATTGCGTGTTTTTTCCTCGAGAAGTGACGGCGATGGATGGATGGTGATATCTAGCGTCGACTTACACATCTTGTACACGACTTTCACGAGAAAGTGAAAAGGAAGTACAAGGTGTTGCAATAGTATTAAAAAGGTGGAAATATACAAATCTTGCACTGCCCACCTACTTCGATGGGATCAGAGAATTGAACAAAACTCAAGCAGTAGAAATAACAGAAATAGGAGGGGTTGATGCCCGAAATAATAATTAGTACAAATCATTTCAGATACTAAAACGTAGCAGAAAAAAATCTGGGTAAAAAATTGTATAAAGTGTAAGTAAAGTCAGTATCAGCCATATTCTACACTAATACAAAAAGGAGGAAATCCGTTCAGTTGCTGTGCAGAAGGTATTTGATGTTTGGTTCCAAATCTGTGATTATAACATACGCGAGATTCTCACATGTTAGAAAATTTCAAACAAAATTGCATTGGTTGTATTTCGAGAGACAAACCATTTGTTCACACAAATTCCCTGCGTCCTTTCAATTCCGGTTGAAATATCAGAAGTCAAGGGAAATGTTGGCGCGATAACCACTCTCGTCTGCGTGAAGTTGCGGTGTTGCCGCCTTGGTGCAGGAACTTGCGTCATCGTCGTCGGTAGTCTTTATTGTCCTGCCATTACAATTGAACAAAATATCATTACATGCTATCCCCAACATACAGCTCTCGGCTTCAGAAAATTCGGATATACGAGTGCGGAAATCACTTGAATAAAAGTCAAATGAAAGATATTTGAGAATGTGACAAACATTGTTGAAAAAATAACGAACCCAAATCACTCATTTGAGTAAATTTGAGCAAATCTGACCATTCACATTAGCCAACTACTGGCACGAAATGAATAAGTGACTAATTCTCTAAGAATAGCGCCAAACTCCTCGTCATCCCAACAGTATTCAATGGAGTAAACTGCATATTCTGGAAATTAAGTAATTTCCATAATTAGACAGTATATTTGTACAGTTAATTGCACAAAATTCCACTTTGTATACCTCTCAATGTGCTCGGCGATAGAGCAAGATAAGCTCTTTTTTCGACTTAAGAATATTTCGCTACGAAGGGCTTGTGAATCCATCTACGAATATCGAAAGTTGGGGTCTACCTAAATTGGGAAAATTAAAAAGAGCCACCACAATATCACTGACTTCTGTGCTCACAATACTGACAATGGTATCACCGTCATTGAAAACCGACTGGAAACGATTGAACCGCCTTGATTAACACGTCTAGCACAGCTACTCCCTGGACTACCTGCTCTCTTCTCTTGGCATGCGGCCCCTAATAAAGTTCGTGACACGCTTTCAGAATTTCTATAAGTTCGTTGGGATGTCGAGCACGACATCAACATTCCTTCGGATCTGGCGAAACTCGCATCAAAGATCTACATCAAATGGTCGGTTGTATACCATAGATTTTTCAAATTCGGAATTACGTCATTCGTTCAATATCTGAGGTAAAAATTTCAATAATGTAATCTTAACATCAAGAGTACATTTTTAGAGAGATAGTAAGTATTCATATTTTACTCCCAAAATGGAAACGTTGAAATGAATGTTTTACTATAAAAATATGTTTGATCGCACATTGGTTCTTAATCTAACGAATTGATAATTATTGGCGTCATAAATAATTTCTGAACATTGAATTGATTACACAATGTTTTTTGGAATCGAATATAACACACAAGCGAGATTTTCTGTGTCTCATCTTAAGGACATATGTGACGTTTATAGTGTCTCATCTTAAGGACATATGTGACGTTTGTTTGGTACATAAGCCTACACACCGTCCTCTAATATAAAAATAAGTTTTGAATCGTCATACCAAAATAGTACTGTCACCATGACTTTGGATTTTTTTAAGCCAAGGGTGGACTAACAACAAAAACATGTCTTTGGATTTATACCTCCACCTTAAAATGGTTCTGGACAATATTTTTGTTCGCCTTTTACAGACTTTTTTGTTTATATGACTACATAATTATTTTTTACCCATTATTTCAAATATCGGTCGTATATTCGCATTTGTTCTTAATTTGATTCGAATTTTTAATTTGTGAGAGTCTCAACACTCTGCAAGCTCACTTAGGAAATACAACTCCACAATTTTTAATTTATTCTGTTTTTCTTTATTGAGCTTTCGTTTATTACTTATTTATGCGCGCTCATTCATTAATTAACTTTAACAACATTCGCTCATAAATTTATTCACTCTCGCTCGCCGATTCATTTATTCCCTCTTTCTCCAATTCATTCCTTCATATCACCTACCTATTCATTCACTCGCTCACCTATCCATTCACACGCTTACACCAACTTAGGTTGCTCAGGGCACTAATTGACATCACTACAGTGACGCTGACTGGGAGGTCCTAGGATTCGCGACGGTGGTAGGATTTTCTACGCTATTGATAGGTAGGTCAAATTCAGCCGGTCTGGAGGAGAATTCTAGTGGTCATCTGCTCTGATCGGAAGTTTTCCATTTTTTAATCAATACTAAGCAAATCCAGAGCAGTAATCTAACAAACGGGACACGGACCGCGCGCGATCTTTCCTCCCCCTTCTTTGTCCTATCCTCACTCCTCACTTAGACCTACTTACAATTATATGCACTACACTACCACACATGTCGGGAGCTCAGGGCTTTGTGACGGCAGGGGAAAATCCCGCTTCCAGAGGAGGAACATCACCGCCACCTCCCGCAACAAAGCATGCACTACCCTTACGGTAGCAATGACCTTATCTGTTGACGCGTACGGAAACATCAATCAGTCCCTATCCATTCATTCACTCACATCGGCTGAGGTAGCTCTGGGCTTTAATTGATGCACGGCAGTGCCTCCTCTGACCGAGAGGACTTAAGGTTCGATCTAGCTACACAGCCAATGTTAAAAGTCTGACACCGTCGGGGCTCAAGGAAACCCTTGACCTTGACGGCCACAGTCGCTATAGAGATGGGCAATGCTGTCTCCGACCCAAACTCTGTCGGTACCTTGTTTTTTACTCCTTTTCTAATTTATTGAGTGATCGATCTAAAGGTGGCTCTATACATTCGGCATTCGCCGAGCAGCGAGCTACTGCTCTCCCAATCCCGATCAGCTGATGTATTCGGCGGATGTTCGCTCCCTTTGATGGGTCTTAAAGACCGACACGCGGTGGGTAGGGCGAGCACCGAATATTCGGTTCTCGGCGAATCGCAAGCAACCCGTCCACACTACCCGGGATTCGCCGAATGCCCAATGTCTGGAGCCGCCTTAACAGAGTGTGGCGTGCGCTCGTGTTTTCGCAGATGTCGGCGGGCGGCGTGTGCCGCACGGGCAGCCTGTGCCGGCCGGTGGACCCGCTGGAGCTGCTGCTGGAGTGGCAGAAGCCCGGCCGGCTGGAGGAGTTCCGGGCGGCGCTGGCGGCGGCGGGCGAGACGGACGGCGCGCGGGCCGACCCGAACCGCGTGTACGGCCAGCCGTACTGCGCGTCGCTGCTGGACGAGGCGTGCCAGCGCGACCGCGAGGGCGGCTTCGTTCGCGCGCTGCTGGAGGCCGGCGCCGACCCCAACACGCACAACGCCCCGCGCGAGGCGCGCACGCCCCTGCACTTCGCGGCACGCGCCCGCAACGCCGCCGCCCTGCGCGAGCTGCTGGCCCGCGCCGACGGCAAGCGCCGCGGCGCCGTCGCCGACCCCGCGCAGCTCGACGCCTACGGCAACAACGCGCTGCACGACCTCTGCCAGCTCGACCACAACGAACAGGTGACGGCTCAACTCATGTCGCTGCAGCGCCTCTGACCGGCAGGCCCTAGGTTCGTGTCTCGACGGTGGCAGGATTTTAGACGCTAGTTAGGTCGAATTCAGCGGTTTTTCTAGTCGGTACAGGTGCCAACTGATGTCACTGCAGTGCTTCTGACTGGACGTCCTAGGCCCTAGGTTATAGTCCCGCCGATGGCAGAATTTTCGACATTAGGCTACATAGGTCGAACTCAGCCGCTGTCTGGAGGGGAATTCTAGTGCCCGGCTGTTCTGATTGGTAGTTTTTCGTGTTTTATCCGGGACGGGACGAATGCCGGTGCAGTACCCTAACAAACGGGCTACGGATAGCCTGCGATCTTTCGTTCCTACTCCTTGTCCCATTCTCCCCCGTCCCGTGATAAAAATGCATCACAAATACGGAACTAATGGTCTTAGCAGTTAACGCGTCTGGAAACACTAATCAAGCAATCAATTTTGCAGTTTAAGGAGACATTTTTTTTCAATTAAGCACTTTCTATTTGTCACTGAAGGAAAGTAAAAAATACGAATCTATGTAAGAACGTTTTGGAGTAATTTCATTAAGTTGTTATAACTCTCCAAGAATAAGACTATGTATTTTATGAAAACAATGTTTTTACCAACATTAATTACGTAATTTTGTATGCGATTTACCTTCTTCAAAAACCAAATTTACCAATAATATTTCTTAAATCTTCTTTTTGGAACTAACTAATAAGAAAAAAATGCAAATTTTTAGTAAACATTTCGTAATTTTCTTTAGTTTCTGCAGATCGTGAAAGTATAGTGCCTCTCAGTTTCTCTTCAATGCCAAAAATACATTGGAACATATCCAATTCAATCCAGTAGCAATCCAGAATTGAACATATCCAATATTAAAAATAATACATACCTCAAAAGATGGCCAGCCATTTTTTCTTCTGAATTCCCTTCTTATGAAGTTGAATCTGAAATATAAGATTTTTATAATTCTTACTCCCTAAAGTTAAGTTCCCTTTCCCGACTACTCGAATAACAACGCATCTTAAAAGAGTAAAGAGGACATGGAGAGAACACATCCATTCCAAAATTATCAAAATTGAATTAACAGAAACCAGCATCTTTTCAGTATTAAGTCGCTTCGCACGGTGTTTAGAATTTTTATTCAAAGGAGAATCCGTCCAACTTCTCTCTTTATACACCACAAATAACAGAACGGTAGCTACTTTTCTCAAAATTGTTATATAATGATATTATTAAAAGTACGTAAAACTAATGTTCTTTCCGTGATCTCGTCAAATGGTAACTTTAAGCTAGCGTGGCGTGAAAGACAGAAAACCGAAAACAATTATATATTCTATTAATAAATATTTTTCAATTATTTGCAAAATATATAGTAAGTATTGTTGAACAAAATATAGTTAGTCATTTTAACTGAGGAAACCTCTTGTGCAATATATCATATTCGTATTTGAGAAATAAAAAAATAATATAAAATTCAAAACAAATAAATATGGCTACATTCATTTTTCACTGAAAATTATGTAGTCAAGGAAATTGTATTCTTTTTTCTCCTTCCCAGTTAATAGTCTTGATTCGATTACATTCCCATGATATGTGTATATCATTTTGTTGCAGGTGGCAGAGTGCATGGGCGTATTGCTTGCTTGTCCTCGACTTCTCGTCAACCAAACTAACCGGAAGGGGCAGACACCAATCTTCATCGCCGCTTCTAAAAACCAACGAGAGACAGTGCGAATACTGCTACAGCATGGAGTTATGGTCGATGTGGATAAAACGTACAACAAAAGTACTGCAAGGCAGCTTATCAAAGAAAAATTTAATGACATTTTCGATGAGGAACTGAATGCCATCATTCCCGCCGAGAAAGATATGCAGCTAAAAGATTTTCTGGACCATCGAGATGTGGATGGTTTTCTAGAGTTACTCGAGCAAAAGAAAGACAAGGAACCAAACAAAGAGTGGGCGGACGCCAATGACGGCTCTTACACACTATTGCAGAAAGCTGTGAAGGACAGACTATTCGACCCCCGACTGATCAAAATTGTAAAAGCTCTCCTGGAAAGCGGTGCCGATCCTAGTCTCACCACGCCAGGCCAGCAAACTCTTCCAGCCCAATTTGCTGCTCGCAATGGCGACAGTGACGTTCTGGAACTTCTCTGCAAACATGGCGCCAAAATAACGTCACAGGATGGGAAAACCGCGCTGCACGATGTCATTGAAAAAGCAGACCCCGAGTCCATCACATTTGAGAAGTACAAAAAGTGTTTCACAATTCTTTTAGATAACAAAAATGAAAATTACCTAAGCGATATAAATTCGCAGGATAGTATAGGAAATACTCCCTTACATCTTGCAGTAAAATATGGAATAGAAGATTTTACTCTAAAATTATTGGAAAAGGGAGCATACATCGGAACAAAAAACAAGTTTGGAGACATACCAATTGCAGATTTATCACCTGTTACACTAAGAAACTTTTTAGACAAATGTGTGACTAGCGAGAAATCTTCCAGAGATGATGATTACAAAGTATTGTTTGATGTAAAATTTTTAAAACCTCCAGATGAATCAGTTCCTTTCTGTGACAGTAATTCAATAAACTCTTATAAAATTCCAATATCAGATGATCGAGTACCCACAAACCCTGTTGAATGTGAAAGCGCACCTTTACTTCACATAAGTAAAGTGAAGGACCTTCGTCCTGTATTAAACCACCCAGTAATTACTAGCTTCCTGGAGATTAAATGGCGAGGCATACGATCCTTTTTCTGGATAAATTTATGCTTTTACTTACTGTTTGTTTCTCTTCTAACTATTTACATTCTTTTCTATTATGAATCTGCCTTGGGAGACCTCAAAGACCTTGTCGAAGAAGATGGTCCCGCAGCGTTGATTAAGCCTTCCTCTGACAGTCCACCAAAAAATGCCACTAAAAATGACGCTGGGCATGAAATACCCAGCTCTTTAGGTTGCAAAATCATTTGGATAATTGTTTCGGTGCTGTTCATTGTACTAGTACTGAGAGAAGTTTTTCAATTGATAGTTGCGCCAAAGCATTACATTTACTCTCTTGAAAATTACCTTGAAATTCTGATCCTCGTTTTTTGCGGATTTGTTTTGTTTCATCCTTCGGTGGGTCCACGGACTAGACCGCACTTGTCTGCCATTACAATATTGCTGTCGTGGGCAGAATTAGTTTTACTTATAGGCCGTCATCCACGTCTTTCTACGAACATAGAGATGTTGAAAACTGTTTCGATGAACTTTCTGAAGTTCTTGGCCTGGTATTCTCTGCTTATCTTTGCGTTTGCATTAAGTTTCTACTCCCTCTTTCGTAGCAGTACAGAGGAAGACAACTTCTTTCTGGACCCAGGGTCGTCTTTCTTCAAGACTGTCGTCATGGTAACCGGTGAATTTGAAGCAGGAGAACTTCCTTTCGTAATGTTTCCTGGTACGAGTCACATTGTGTTTGTTCTCTTTGTGTTCCTTGTGGCCATCGTACTCTTCAATTTGTTAAATGGTCTGGCAGTCAGCGACACGCAAGCAATACGTGAAGATGCGGAATTGGTCGGTATTGTGTCTCGAATCAATCTTGTGTCCTACACGGAGAAGATTCTTCTCAGTCATCCCTTTTGGTGTCGAAAATGCAAAGATAATGATTGCTGCTTCTTCCAAGCTTTCTCATTCCTTCAGAAACTTCCTTTGTGTAGCCTCACGAACCAGGCGAAGAAAGTAAGACTTTTCCCTTATGTGCTTCCGGATGGAAAAATTTCAGTCCTTCCGAATCAGGCGAGTGAAATCTATTTTAGCCCCGAAAGTCGTAAAGCCACCTCCGATGATGAATGTTGCAAGCCGTTAGACTGTCGTTATTATCTAGATGTATCCATCTTAAAAGCAGCTGACAAGATTCTACAGTCTCAGAAAAATCCTTCATGCAACGAAGGATGTACCCACTTTGAAAAAATTTCCCAATTAGAAGCAAAGCTGGAAGATTTGAATGAAACCAGCCAGAAGAATCAAGAAATGCTTCAAAAGATTATGCAATTGCTAGAAAATGCTTATAATGCTCAGTTAATTAAAGAAGAAAGTTTTGAAGCAATATAAACATTTAAAAAACTCAGTATTACCAATCAATTTCTCGTCAGTTCTAACATATAACTTTAACTATGGTCAAATTGAACATTCATGGAAAAAGTCATACTCATGTTTCACCAAAAACATCATCCATCACTTTTTCTTATGACTCAAATAAAATAAATCTGATTGGAGTTAGTAATTTAATATTTCTCATGAATTGAAAACTTGGTTTATTTATCTTAATAAGGATTGCAGCTTGGGTACTTTTAGGACGTAAAACAATATTGCATTTGCACCACACAAAATAATGCCTATGTTATAATATCAATAGGACTGAAACAAAAACCTTGTGACATACATAATTATATTGTAATGAATTATTTTGTCATCTTTGTTTGTTTCTGAATGTGTAAATATTGTCATGAAAATTGTGTTCCTTTGATGGTGTAAAGAACTTTCAACGAGAAAATTATGTTTTAAATTCTGAAATGAAAGAAGGCCTAATTTAATTTTTTTATTTAAACTAATTATTCATTAGACTAATGTTTCTTTTAAAAAAATTGTGTAAAAATATTTTTTTTGAAGTGTACAAAAATTGAAAACAAATGTAAAATTGTACAATATAAATTAATAAAAACGACAAGGAAAGAAAGTGTCTTTGATCATACAGAAAGATTACTCAAACTCATACTGATGTAAATACAAACAATTAAATCATCAAGTGTAGTTAAATTATTTTATCTTTTCCTGTGAATGCAAACAGCATGCAAAGTTTTTAATATAGAAGATTTTGGTTGATACTAATATAAGTAATACAATGTGCCAATAGATGATTTAATGGGATTTATTCAAATGATTTGGGAATAATCATAATAGTGTAACATGAAGATGTTCTTGTAATGGAATGAGGGTAAATAAAAGTTGCAGCACCATACACACTTATTGGTAGAGAAAAACAACGGTGGCTTGTACGGAGCCATTTTTTTCTTTTTTGAACACGTAACGAACACAAAACTTGACACTTTTCTTTGATAAGGAATTTGTCCTTTTAACATCAGATTGCATGTCACAGTAATTCACTAGATGCTTGTCAAGTTCCATACCAGCTCCTGTACCAGCAGAGCCAGTCTTCTCTAAATGCTCTTGCACACTTATTTACCCAATCAACACCAACTTGCAGGTAAGCTAGTGTAACTGCCACTTATAATCCATCATGACTCCAATTCGATTTCACTAAGTACATATATTTATATATTAACCTCAATGCTTGTTTGTGTATACAAATATTATTTACATATACATGGATAATTTTTCGAGTTCCTATCACCCTATTAACAAGGATTTTTAATAAAAATGTGCACCATTCATCTAAGTATTGGTCTTTACGAGAAGAGTTGGTCAACACATTAATAGGTAATAAATATCAATGAATAATATGCAGAGGGAATGATGATTTCCAATATAAAACATGGCAACATTCTCAGGAGGCTAGCATGAGTTGAGGATTTGTATTGTTAACGTTGTGACAGGGTGAGACAGGGTGCAGAGGCAACAGAGGTTGGGCTTCATCTACAGACACAATTATGCTACAACAACCACCAGCAATCAGCAAAAGTCTCACACGATCTACCACAAAATAGTTTGAACAATGTACATTAAAAAATAAAGAATGAGTGATCATTTGTTAGGTTTGTTTGGCCTTGGTTCTTTCTCTTTGTGTAGACACAGTTCCAATATTTCTACAAATGAAGCAGTTGGAGTTTACTTTTCAAGCCTTCTTTGCCAATTTCTCACTTGCACACCGTGAATAAAATGACAAGGAAACAATGTGATTAAATGTGTAAAAGTAGTTCACAAAACCATGTAGGCTTATTTCCTTTGGAAACATTTAAAACTTCTGAACTAGAAAATTAGGAACATGATAATGTCATTATAATTATCTTATAAATTACTAGGACTAGAAAACATCAAATAAATATAAAATCAGTAATCAACCATCTGCAAAAATTTGATTTAAATATATAAAAGACTAGAGAGAATTCCATCGAATTCATACTATGATAATAATTTCAAAATCTTGGTTCTTTGTGTTTTCTTTCACACTTTCTTATCGGCCATCAAGATACCATTCATTTAACACAGTCCAATTCCTTTTAACTGCTTATCAAGAAAATCAGGTTTTCGTTGCATCTTTGGTTCACCATAAAGAGCCTTATAGTATATAGAAACATTGAGAACCGCCTCACGTGCATGACCAGGGCACATTGTGTTAATATCCACCTAAAATTTGTGCGCTTCTGTGTCTAAGACAACCGAATGTTTAAATTAAATCTCTACAGGTTGGAAAATAAACTGTAGACAATATATAAACAACTCGCCCTTGTAGCGCAATACCAAGCTTCTTTTTCTGTCAGACAGTTCTTGGTATATAGTGTATGAAATGCAAGATATAAAATACAGATTTTGTGACAGATACATGGTGTGTAAACAACACGCTAATGATCTCTAGAGTACACGTTACAGAGATCCAAAAGAGCACTTTTCTTTTAAGAGCTCAGGAAGAACTTTCATGAGATAGCTTTTGTATTAGCAGCAAGCTAGTGTTTGCAAATTTATTTGAGAAAAGTAAATTTAGAATGTTCTTGGAAAACCATATAGAATATCAAGTCACATGAAAAGTTTAGAATAGAATTTTTACCATTATTGTGTGGCTAGAGCACAATAGCAATTTCAAGGAAAGTGTCAGCACAAAAGACTTCAGTGAAAGCATTCCAAACAGACTAGTTTGATTACATTCATCTTTGACTGGCATGATGTGGAAGCATGCTCAGGGCATTTCAAAGAGAGGCTTTAGGACCAAAAAGGTCCTAAGAGCTTCAGAGAACCAAGGTTCCCTATCCTCTTGAGCATATTGCAAAATATCCTTTCTGTACCTTTCTCCTTAGGGTTAGGCCTAATACTTTCAAATAATAAGTGACAAACAAATTACACTATATCTAATGTAGGCTGCAATGATAGCGACATTATTGTCACTTCTGTACAACAGAAATTTAGCTTTTGGATTTCCATCTCATATAGCACAAGGTAAGTATTGTAGAAGGGCAGAGGTATTTTGCAGTCAACTAGGCCGTATACTTAAGTCCTACTGCAGTACTAGAGGACCGGGTTCTAGGATCGCACTGGAGATCGCACTAGTTTACAGTTATCACCAACGCAACCTCCAATTCTTGAGACAGAAGTATGAAATAGGCCTAGAGCTCAAGCTAAATTTTTAAATTTTTCGTCTATGAATCTATGGATTGTCACAAGTATAAATGATGAGTGTAGTGGGTTTTCTTCGCAGTGTGCTGTATCACTGTTTCCACCCCTCTTTCGCCCCCCGTATTGGTCGGGCCTCATCTTGCGCCAATTTCATTGTTTATATTTACCAGAAGAGATAAAATAACCAAAAAATTGCATACGCCACAGTCTGGTCACTGTCGCAACACAGTCCATGCCGCCCTCGCGACGAAGGCGCGGATAAAGAGTACCGACCTGGTTGTGAGAATTGTGTGGATGTGCGCGTCCAACTTAGTGTTCTGTCCAACCACAACCGGTGAGTAACAGTTTTTTTTTTTATTATACAATATAATCGCTCGTTATTTTTTAAACAAAAGAACGCATTTTTTCCGGCAACGTGCTCTCACGAGACGGTCGGCGCACGAGTGGTGAGCTGGTGAGGTGGCGATTACGCGATGTTGTCTTTGCGGCCGCCCGCGCCTCCTCCTCCTCCGCCTCCTCCGCCGCCTCCGCCGCCTCCGCCGCCGCCGCCACCACCACCGACGCCCCCGCCGCTGCCGGCGGTGGGCGTGCCCGAGGAGCTGCCGCCCCCACCCCCGCCGCCGTTGCCGTTGCCGTTGCCAGTGAGCTGCGCCAGCGCCTTGAACTGGCTGGAGTTGACGAAGCGCGGGTACGAGTCGCGGTGCATCAGCGTGTAGATCTGCAGCTGGGCCTCGTCGAAGGTGTGCGGCGTGGGGTCCACCATGTTGCGGTTGACGATCTCCCGCACCCGCGAGTCCAGGCTCACCTGCGGCGGAAGGCGCGGCGCGACAGCCGCGGGGGCGCTCAGCGGGCGGCCGCGGGGTCGCGAGGGGCGGGACGGGGCGGGGAGCGGGGAAGGGACACAGAGGATCCAGTCAGGTCGAGACGGTTCTAGGGGCGCGACATCCACAACTAAACATCGATGTTTCTAAACATTTAAGTTCAAAATTGAAGCCATCGATGTTGGGGAGCTGGGAAGGGAGAGTGCGGATCCAGTCTTGTCTAGACAGTGTACAGGGTGCGACATCGACAACAAAGCACCGATGTTCAAAATTAAACTCCCAAAATCATCGATGGGGAGCGATGCGCGGGGAAAGAACAGAGCTGATCCATCAGGTCGAAACAGTACTGGGGGTCGAAACAGTACTAGACAACAAAACATCGATGTTTGTAAACATAGATGTTCAAAATAAAAGCATCGATGTTAATAAAACATCGTCCCAAAACCATCGATGTTTTTATGACTGCAATTAGTATCCATTAATACTCACAGAGTGGGATTATTTCATGGTGCTCTCGTTTATTAACTTTAACTCAGATCTAACTGATAAAATAAAGTCTAAACCGATATAGACATTTAACAAACTAGGGATGCGACATCAACAGCAAAACTTCAATGTTTCTAAACATTGATTCTTCGATGTTTCGGAACATAAAAACGAAAACATGGTGTTAATAAAAACATTGACTTAAAACCATTGATGTTGGTGAAGATAAATGCATTCGGTAACCATTAATACTCTTGGAGGGAGATAAATTCACGGTGCTCGCGGTTAGTAATTTTTAAGTGAAATATAACTGGTAAAATAATGTCAATTAAAGGTTTATTATCTAAATGAATAATTAAAAAATAATATCAATTTCAATTATCGGCAAAAGCTTTATTTTAATTATTCTTCAACGCTGCTCTCCTTAATCTGAAGAATGTCCTTCACGGTTCTCAAAATTATTATGTATATTAATAATTATTGTGGTACTTTTTTCATTCAAAAGTAAAGTATCAATCCCGTAAAAACATCGAACACAAAACATCAGCTTCAAAAAATAGATGTTAAATTATTTATTAAAATAATTATTTTATAACAAACATCGATGTTTTGTAAAGGTCGAAATCGATGTCTCATCTCTAGACTGTACGAGAGGGGACCTGTCGTGACGTGTCGGATCGGGACGAGTCGGAACGTGTCGGAACGGGTCGGGTACAAACACTTCGAAAGGGGGCGGGGTCGAACAGGGTGGGTCGGGTACAAACACTTCGAAAGGAGGCGGGGCGGAACAGGGTGAGTCGGAACGGCTCGGGTACAAACTCTTCGAAGGGGGGCGTGGCGGAACAGGGTGAGTCGGAACGGGTCGGGAAGAAATACTTCGAAAAGGGGCGTGGCGGAACAAGGTGGGTCGGACCGGGTCGGGTCGAGGCGGAGCGACTTGGATAGAGTGAAGCAGAGCGGGTTCGCGGCGAGAGTGGTGAGACGGGCTTGGCGAGGGGAGCGAGTCGACCGGGTTGGATAGGGACGAAACGGATAAGAATAATTGAATACGGGACCGGACTATTCTGCGTCGGAAGAATGGGTTTGGGTGAGATGATTCAGGTCGCGGTAGAGCGGAACAAGCCCGGGAAAGGCGAAACGGGGCGAAGGGGGATAAAAATGGAGGGAGAGGGGACCAGAGCGACTTAACATTCGTGAGACACTGATGTTCTGTGAAAAATTGAGATTTGATAAGAAACACTTCGAGTTTTTGTGCCTTTGAGCTTTTAATTCCAATGTATTAGTAAGCACTACAGTTTTCAGATAGAACATGATTGGTGAACTCTCAACTTCTCAGTTTGCGTTCATCTAAAATATTTTTCCTAAAAACTAAACTATGAATTGAAACAAAGCAACTGATTGGACATTATTTGATTCTGTAATTTTCTATTAATTACTATTTCATTAAAAAATTTCCCAAGTTAAATTTATGCATTTTTGCAAGACTTTTAACTTATTGGCTTTCAGCTCATGCAAGGAAAATGATGTAGCATTGTACATCTCCTAACAGTTAAATCAATAATGATTACATTTTAGGGAATTCTATGTGCTAAGGAATTTTAAATGGTCAGGGAGAGAATTCGATTATACTATAAATGTAAAATTCAAGCACACATTTTTGGGGGATAATTTTTGTTAGAATATATTGTTTCTTATACGATCCATAATAATCTACCATTAAATGGTATAAAATCAATTCAACATTCTAATCATGTCACTGATCAGGATATGCATCAAAATTCCCCTGTAGTGTTGAAATTCCTTTTAATCTTTGTAACATGAGTGTGGTGATTAGCTGTCAGAACTTAACTATGTTTCACCAGCATCTTCCAACACAACTTTGTCCAAGAAAAATTGGTTTGAATGTGGTTGAAGTGCCATGTCATCAAAGCTCTCTAAAACATGGATAAGGTGCAGCATGAGCCATGGGTGTTTTGGAAACTGAAATTGGAACATATATCCTGGTGTTACATAATGTGTGGAATATTGCTGAATCATGTGTGATCTTATCACACATGAATTGGTGAGAGAGGAATAAGAAATTAAATGGTGTTGAACACCCTCTGTGGTGAACTGAGAAACAAATATGGGAAATAAAGAGGAGGTAGAGAAAAAAACAAATGAAATGTCAATAAAGTAGCGGTTAAAGGGAATCATGGTATTTGAAAAATAGTTGCATGTGAAGATTTGACCTGCATTAGGATGAGAAGATTGATGGAGAGCAGCGGAGTGGATGTAGGTATCACATTTGCACCACGAATTTGTTACAAAAAAGGCTCTGAAAGAACTGAGTGAGAAAATAACAGTCAAATTCAACTATACCATCTATACAGAAATGAACAGACATTTATGATTCAGTAGTAGGAATGAGAAATTTTCAACAAGACACAATAAAACATATTTTGTATATGCATTACTGATTAGGGTTGCAATTTTCTAGGGTCAATTTTTTGAAGTATGATACTACTTCACATCAACTTTCTGAATTCGTAACAAATGGAACATTAATGCATCAAAAGAGCATTAATATTATAGTTAATTCTATTCTATTTAATTTTGGCATGTAAAGATAAAGGGGAAAAAATGTCACTTAAGCAACCCTATGCAGAAAACATGAAGGGTTGAGAAGAGATAAGACCCACTCTTGTGAACGAATTCTTGCAAATGTAAGGCTTTGATTTTATACGATTTACACAAAATGTCATTAATAAAGGTATTGTCATGCTTTTAGACAATAAAACATGCAGATCAAATTAATAAATTGACGTACAGCATCATCTTGAAAGCATAATTCCAAGGGGTTTTCCCCTGGCTGATTGTGATATTAAACAAACAAAATGCAAGACTACTTAGAAAGTAAAATGGAAAGTTCTTTGACATTCGCATTTTCACAGCGTGACCGGTGCATGCCCATTAAGCTTGTACTCCTAGATGAAGCTAAGTGTGTGCAGTTTTATCAGAGCACAAATTAATAAAACTGCCCAATGACAAACAAAACATTCTTCTTTTAAAATATTTGTATTCAAAAACAATTCTTCAATTGTCATGGATTATAAAATTTTATTATCTCTAATTTTAAAAATCAATTAAGACAAGTTTTATTTTTATATGCTTAAATTTAATAAATGAATAAATGGATATATTATTATAAGAGCTGGATTAGACTTCAAATCACTTGGTGAACACTCAATTAAAGATTTCTGGCTGTGCCTAAGTTTTTCCTAATATATCAGACTTTTCCTAATATATCAGACATTAGCAACGTATTAATGGTACTTAGTGTAAACATGTAAAATAGTATTAGTGATATTTTCTATTTTTCTTAATTTTCTTAAGCACACATTAGAAAATTAAAACTTGGAATTCAAAAAGAAACAATTATAGTATGAAATAAAATGCTCACTTTTAGCCTATTTGTTGCGTGAATAATAATTTACAAAACAGGCACAAAAATTGATGGGGAAACTTTACATTTCATAGATTTTAGTTTTAGTTAGTTTTAGACAAGTGAGATCAAAATTTTCTCAAAGTTCGACACACAAAACACAAAAATTATTGTTATTCTATAACATATGAGGATACAGACAGTAAGTGAAACATTAAGTCACAAGTAAGAAATTGCACAAAAAATTCCAAACTTCCTCCATTTTGACTGAAAATTAGTGTATATGCAATTTTCCATTATAAATATGAAAAATTGTTTACTCATAGCAGGTTTTATTTTCTTTTTTAATCAATATTTTATAGTAGCAACCATCTTGGAATTCCATAGAGCACTTACTTAGAAGCAAAAGTAAATACGTAATCTAGAAATACTACTATTTTTTTCATACATCAGTCACTACTAAATCATAAAATGTTGATAAAAGCATTAAATTTTTTAATACTATACAGTGGGGTCTATGTAAACATTCTGCACTTAGAAAATCATTGTTTTAAAATGAAGAATAGCTTCATATTCAAAATAACGTCAGATGACCAGGCTCTGAACTACATGATGCATCATGTAGGTCAAGTTCAATAAAAGGATAAATAGTCTAATATTGTAAGGCATTTGTCATTAAACAGAAAGCCAGAGACCTGTATGATTAAATTGTTTCAAATATCAGTCAAATTTAATTTTTTGTAGATTTTGAAATGAGTATATGTGAGTGTATTTGAGTGTATGTATGTGTGTGTGTGCACACTCACATGAGTGTTAGTATTTGAGTGTGTGCAAGACTGTATGTGTGGTGTATGTGTGTGTGTATGTGTGTGTATGTGTGGGTGGGTGTGTATGTGTGCGTGTACATACGTGTGTGTGTGTACGTGCGTGTGTGTGTGTGAGAGAGAGAGGGTATCCAACAGAGTTGAAACCCCAAACTGTAAAAGAAGGTCCACAGTTATCTCAATTTGTATATAACAGACCAAGAAACATAACTTGTGAGGACATGAAATTTGAGTTTTAAGGGTCTTAGAAGCTTGTTACTGAGTTATGCACAATAGTAATGACAAGTGGTGTGTGATGTATGTTGTGGATTGTACCAAGTCTCCTGATTTCTTCATAGCATAATCTACAAAATTCTAAATCTTTTTGATACACCCCTATTCTCCTACTCCCGCTGATACACTCCTATTTGTGTATCCTGCTGTAGGACATTTACAGAGTTCCTCATTATCTGTCCACATAAGTGGCCTTTTCTTGTAGAAAAAAGTGATTTTCTCAATGTTACACTCTATTTTAAGAAGAATGCTGTCATGAAGAGCATTGATTGACTTGGGAATTACTATGGTGAACACTATCCTGTAGATTTAAATATAGAAACAAGTCAGTGCTCAGATATTTAGTCAAATAAGAGGAAATTATGCAATTTTTGTCTGAGTTTGGATTGAAAAAGACTGTAATAATTATTATACAAAGCATGTTTGTATGTTGCAATGTTTATCTCCAACTCTCATAAATTTCATTAAGTACAAAGATATATTTATTTTTTAAGAATTAAAGTTCACTGAAAATACACGGACTAAATTTCTCCAAAATGTTTGGAGTAATTGTTTCCTACAATTTTACATTTGAAATACACAAATAATAATCTACAAATAATCTGCTGTAACTGCATGCAACCCTGAGTCAATTTTTCACATGCAGACCTCAATAATTCATGACAGGCGATTCATGCACACAAAAATAAGCAGTTCAGTTATTCATGCAGAAAATGTTGGTATTTCTTATTATTGATATCTGTGATTTTTTTAAGGTAATAAATAAAACTTTGACTATGACATGTTGCAGAATACCGCTAGCAGCTAAACCATTCATTCAATTTTCTCCAAAATTGATATTTCCCAATCAATTTGGCTGATGATGCTGCCCCTTGAATTTGAAACCTATATTTTAATTTTGGGCTACTTTACATCAAGCCCCTGGAATTTTTTCAAACTTTCAAAAAATGGCTCCATCATTGTTTATTAAATTGAGTGGTAGATTTTTGATGTAATATAAAGGCACATAAGGCAAGGCATTAATAGTAGAAGATGTAATTAACACTGATTTCAAATTGAAATGTATTTAACATAAATATTACTCTAAAAGTCATTTACAAATTAACAATGTCATAATGAAATAATGCGGTATCTTATTTTGTGATAATGGGCTGAGATGTTAGACATAATTCCAATTGAAAAAATGTATTTGTGTGACTTCTAAGAAGTAATACAAAGGAGAAGAAAACAACTTATCATCAAGAATAAAAATCAAGAATAAAAATTTCCCCAAAGACAATTCTTAGGATTTTTCCTTCCTGCTTAGTTGAATGTTTCAGATTTCTGTATTTGGGAAATCAGAGATTGTGGAGAAATAATGAGGTAACTTCCTTAGATCAATAAACTAGTTCGCACTTTCATTTGCAAGGATGAAACATACTTTATCTCATCAAAGGAAGTTATTCAATTTTTGCATAATTATTGAAAAAGTCAGTCTCTTATCTATAAAAGACATAATACCGTTCGAGGGACCACAACCTGCAGAACATGATTTTCTGAGGTATGGTATGAGAAAATGGTCATGGATGAAAGTGTGTGTGTGGAGCAAACAACTTTAAATAAATGTAAGCAGAAAAGACATGTGGTAGAGGTACCTACAGAATAAACATTTATGTATATTGCATATAATTAGTCTGCTAAATTAATATAAAATTTACTGCAAAACATGACTGTAGTCTGAGCATAAAGCTTCAGATCAAGTTTGAGCAGAGGGTTATAACATTTGTATATCACAAAGGTACAAAGCAATTTAAATAAATGAAAATGTTCTTTGGTGAGGAAATATTGACAGTCAAGAAACAAACAATCATTAAGTAATATAATAATCAAAGCATCAATTCAAATAAAAAAAACAACAGTGGTAACCATTAAAAACTATTTTTAATATGAAGTCTAAAGCAGAAACAGTTTTTTTCTTTCTTTCCTTCATTCAATAAATTCCTTATTATTACTCACACTGGAAGTGAATGAAATTGTTTTAGTTTCAGTTTCTGGTTTACTCTTAGTCTACCTTATTTTATATCTATTTATATTTTATTACACTTTATTTATATTTATAATTCTGTCGTACTTCTTAAGACTCTACAATTTCTTACAATTTGTTGTGCTGGAGTCATATTTTGAGAAGAGACTCTTAGTTTAAATAACTGATGTCTGAATTTCCAGGCAATTTCATTTTCACTTTTTAAAATTATTTTTAAGCATTTTTGTAGAAGTTGAACAAATTGTAGTATACCACATATTATGGTAACATATAGAGCAGGCCCTATAGGGCTTTTAGATGTTTTGGTGGCATTGAATAATTTCTAAAAACTTATTGCTGTTGCTAAACAAATTAAAGTTATCTTACTTGTTTTTATTTTTAATATACAATGGATAAAATGGAGCAAATGACAATCTCTATCTTTTTTAGTTTGGCACTAAAGTCCCTTATTTATTGGTAGTAATACAAGTACAATTTATAGGTTTATTTATCACTGAATGAAAAATATGTACGAGTTTATATGTATAAGGGACCTTATTTTTGGATCTGTGAGGGGCCTCAGAGTTTCTAATACTGTTCTAATACTATCAATAATTAGATAAATTATTGATAACTTGAGATCAGATGTTAAGGCACAAAGAAATTCTAAATAGGCAGGCAAAAGACATTAAAAATAGACACTCAGTATTCATAAGATCCAAACAAATATTGACAATATTTAATCATAGAGGCCTTTTAAGGATGCTTTATGTTTGAAGAGTAACATTCTTTACTAACAACATGCTTCAGAATTAAATAAATACTTAAAACATGCTTATTATTAGGACAATATTCAAATAAATATTTGGACACATGCTTTGTTATATTCCAGGTCTCAGATTTGAATCCGATTGTAGTAATTTATAGGTACTAAAATACTTAACGTTACAAATGTGCGGTATCATCAATTTCTACTTAGCACATAATAGCTATCTACAATCATTAAGAAGTAGTGACTGATTGTTAATAACAACCAAATAGATCTACTTCATAAAATTGTCTGCTTCTGTTTTTGTAAAACTTCTGAAGCAAAGACTACATGCAGCTCGTGCTACGATATGATTTTATTTGTTTTAATGATTATTTTAAAATATTTTTTCTTGAAAGATTTGTGACATGTTAAAAATAATAGTTACTGAAAACTTTTAGTTGGGGAAATTTCCCTCATTTCCCTCCCTGTAGATCCATACCTGATACAAATTTCACATATTCTTTTGCTTATTGTTCAAAGTACAACATGGTGAATTTGAATTATTGCTTCGTATCGTAATAATAAAAAATGTAATTACTCTGAAATTAAGCTCTGAAACCACTCTGAAAACGTGTACCCTTCTTTTTCCACTTTCTATTTTAAATACCATAAGGGGGGAAAAAATTAAAAAATTCCAACTCAGCCAAAATTACAATCATCATCATAGACAATGCTATAAATATTCAAATTTTAAAAATTTAAATTTGTTACAAAAAATGAAACATGAAACACAGATTCTTCATTTTTAAAGAAATTAAAAAAAATTGGTTAGTAATAGAGGAAATCATTTACAATAGTTTTCAAGTGCAGTAAATTGCTTGTTTTGTCATAAATATTTAAAAAATATATTTGAATTCCAAGAATTTTTTACAGGTTTTAGGAGTTAAAATTTGGGTAAGTTGAAATAATAAAAGTTACTTAAGAAAAATACAAACTGCAGTGTATATGTTTAACTGATGATATTTGGCATGGATTGTGACCTTGTGAGCAAATGAAAATGGAAAAAAACAAAAATTAAAAACAAACAAACAACAGAACAGTTTGAATTCCTACAATATCTAAGAAGGAATATCTTTAGCCAGATTGTAAAAAGCAATTCAAAGGGGAAAAGAAATAATATTTTTCGTAACTGAGCAAAAATGTGCCTTAAATTTGGATAATTGATATTTTTTGTGATTTAATGGTAATTACTATCTGAAAATAATTTTAAACACATTAAACTATTTTTTTCAAATATTCACATGTTTAATGACATTTCAAATAGTATATACAAGAACTGAGGAATGACACTACCACATGCCACATTAACATATTGCCCTGTTTGCAAGGCAAGATTCTGAGTGCATTCAAAATACTGGAATGAGATCAAATAAATATAAAAGTCATAGGAGAAAATATATAACTGTTAAACATTTAGTTCAAAAGCACTGATTTACTCCCTACATTAACAACAATGCATGTGAAATTAACATAACCATTCGTGCAGTCAGTTAAAAGGAAATCAAATTATTTTTGTGTGGCAACAATACAATGAAACAATGTTTAGGCACATTGTGTCTGTCCAATTAAAATGTTTACAATATTCATGTCAATATAGACAAATCATGCAAGTACTAAAATGTCAAATTGAAGGTACTTGGAAAAAATGGAAATAATATTTAAAAAAGTATGCACAATAAAAAACACTATAATGATAACAATATATGAGCAATTATTCTTGAAATACACACCAAGAGGAAAATACACACAGGCAAGTAAACACAAAATATTTGCAAGCACTACAAATGTGCAACATTTTCTCTATTATCTACATATTTTCAAAAGATATTAATAACAAACCTCCATACCTCTTTCGGAGAGAGTATCGAGATATAATCTTCATATATAAATCTTGCTTTTTCTTCCACAACATCTGGATTCGATTCCTTCTTTAGTTCCTCACAGGCGAGCCAGAAAAGTATGTTCTCTTCACTGTATTCGCACTTCAAAAAGTCTCTGAACACCTTTCGCCCCGCTGAAACCAACAAATGTTTTCTTTCTATTTTAAGAAGTTTCCAAAACATTTTCACAAATTTGATAATTATTAAACAACAGAATACATACAAAATAAATTAAGGATTTTAAGGAGCACTTGAAAATAATTTTGCTTAACTTATAACATAAACATGATATGATAAATGTTAACTATCTTATCAAATTTCTATATTAATACTGGAAACTAGAAATAATACAATAATGATATCAAATTCATGATAAACTAATTCTTAATTAATAAATACTTGCGAAATAATGAAGAACAACAGAGAGACAATCTTCATTTATAATGAGCTCTGAGAGCAATTTTATTTCCTGACTCAGAAGAGGATTGTCAAAAGAATATAATTGGGTAAAGAATTGAGAAAAGAACAAAGAACTGAAAATAATTAAGATTTAAATTTCATTTCAGTATGTAAGCATCTTGTCCAGGATATTGAGTACCCTTTAATTTCATATTTTGATTTCATTATCATATTTATCAACCTCTTCAAAGATTGAATTTTGAGAAACAAATTAACAGTAACTGCAGGGAGCTAGAAAATGTAAAATGTGGGAAAATCTCAAATTTAGACCTGCGTTCACGTTGACATTGTCTTGAAGGAATTTGATTTATTTGTCCGGGATTCAAGTAATAATTGAGGTCGATATTTCACAATCGCAGGGGTAGAATTCTTGTATGCAGTGAAGACGCGCTTAATCCTTGACTGTACAGCGAGCTGCGTAGAGTTCAGGGGCGCTAGAGTTATCATAGTGAAAAATCATCAACAAAGCGCTGTCATGTTCCATTTAATTCAGATCACTCTTCAAACACTCCCATTATCAATAAAAAAGTGTGAAAATTTCAGCGAAATCGGTAGAATAGTCTTTGCGTTTATATGCGACACGCATACGCATATTCCCTTTTATTTGTATAACGATAGATATAGTATGCATTTTCGGGGAAAGAGCACACTGGCCTGAGTCCTGAAGCTAAAAATTTCAGTATGTCGACCTTCAAATATCCCTACAATAGCATTTATGCTGAAATATAAACATGATGATAATTGTTAGGGGCGAATTTTAATGATTTTTTTCCTTTTCACTTCAGAACGATGATTTCTTGTGTAGACATTAATTTTATGTAATGCAAATGGAAGTGACCCTTTTCATATGACATTTTTTTGTATTTTTCGTCTATTTTGATTATTAAGTCATTTTTACTTTCTCGCTATACGCTGTAAAGAGAAAATTATGTAATGCTGACTGAAAAAGTGGCGAATTTTTGGCACAAAAAAACTTATTATAGGGCCGTAGAAACGAATAAGTGCATAAATCAAGTTGATAAATTTAGAAAAAAATCTTTAACACGTTGTATAGCCAGAATCCATGTTTTGTGGGTCCTTTATACCGAAAAATCAAATGATGGCAATCCTGTCTGTCCGTCCGTCTGGTTGTGAACAACGCAAGCGGCTAAGCCATTCAGCCGATATTTTTCAAAATTGATATTCTCCAATCGATTTGGCTAATGTCGCGGCTCCTTGAACTTGAACTCGATATTTTAATTTTGGGGGGATACTTTACATGAAGCGCCAAGGGCATTTTCAAAAATTTTCAGAAAAATAGCTCCAACGTTTTTGATTAAACTTTGTTATTGGATAGGGTAAAAAACGTTTAAGAGAATGGCGCAGGTATCATGTTCGTTAAAAAACAAATTTTTTGAAAATTGCAAAAATTCAAAATGTTTTCGGGGTCTTTGAAACTACTACAATTACGAATATAAACATTAGACCAAGGTCGAGTTTCTGATTTACCGATTGATTAATAGACGTTTTCGGGCTCGTCAATTGCTAAGGTCATTAATCTCGATAGGGTAGTGAGTGTTTTATCGCGGGAGGTGTGGTGTTTCTCCATTTGATCCGGCATCGACCACCGACGGCTAACGGGAATTCCTCCTCCAGGTATCCTCCCAGCCGGGGCAAGCACTAAGCTCCCTCCTGGTCACCGGAAATGTGTGGAAGTGTAGTGCATTTAAGTGAGAGTATGTGTGCAAAGGACGAGCATAGGGCAAGGAAAGTGTACGCGCAATCCGTCTTCAGGATACTGCATAAAGAATATCCCGTTGTTAGGATACTGCTCCGGCATTCGCCTGATCGGAGAAACCCATTATTGATTATTGCCATTATTGATCGGAGAAACCTAACGAGCTAGAATATACTAGATAGAGTAGTCCCTACAGTGTCAGCGCTCTTGGTGGAGGCCTGCCGAATTAGTGGCCGCCAAGTTTTTTGACTTTGAAATATAGGAGTGGCGGTGTAACCGTCCGTAACCGGCGCCAATCGTAATACTATACTGCGATTTTCGTAACTCAGCCCTTGGCAGGTAAAATGCAACATAGTGACGTCACTATTGTGATGTTCAAGCTCCCGATTGGATGAAACCGTGAATAGCTGAGACCTGCCAGGGGCAGAGTTGCATAAATCGCAGTATAGAATACTTTGTTTCCCAAAGGACGTTGCTTTGACTGAAAAAACAAAAACAAAACAACAACAAAAAACAAACAAACAAAAAAACATGGCTTCAATTTGCTTCAAAGATGAAGGCGCTTCAGCCACTTTATGTAGTATATACTAGCTCGTTGGAGAAACCACAGAAAACTACAGATCAGAACAGCCGGCTGTAAGAATTCTCATCCAAACTGTGGCTGAATTTCATCTAGCTATTCAGCTAGCGATGAACATTCTGCTAACGTCGAGGTTCGAACCCAACGACCTCCCGGTCAGAGTCACAGCAAAGTCAAAGGGAATTCCGATTTACTCTCGTGGATACATTTGGTTAGTACATTTCGAGTATATCAAGAATTAACGATGTAAAAAGAAATCCCGTTGAAGACGAAGACGCATTATCGGTTTTTCTCTTAATTTTTTTCGCATCGCGAAACGTAAAGCATTTTAAGAACTGAGGAGTTGCAGAAATTGAGTACATAGAGGAAGAACATTTGGAGTTGTAATCTACTTACAAGTGCTAATCAACTTATACTTTTCACAGGGACAGTCGTTCGGTAATTTGGGCTCTGGCAAACTTGAAGTTGCATATTTAACTAAGTACTTAAAACGTTAAAATTTTATTACAATTTAAATGCAAAAATCCTCAGTTCACAAACGGTGGCTGGGGTGGGGGACGGTAACAATGAATTAATGCAAGTTTTTTGTAGAACTTTCTAGTGAGAGGGTTGAGCGCCCATTTCCCTAAGACAAACATTCACTAATGACAGACGTCACATTGTTTGCATATAGAAAAAAAATATAATGTCAACAAAGGAATGTATGCAAATAAAATTATTTAGTTTTATGATGAACATTATTATTTATATTATAATATAATAATTAATAATATCAATTATGAGCGTCATTCATAAGAAATTATAGGAAATTTCACACCGAATTTGATGATTCTGTTACCGAAGGACTAAACCATTCCCAAATTACATAGAAATAACTTGCAGCTGAATTCAATAATCGGAGTACTTTCCAACCACTCATTGTTTTATAAACTAACTGGACAATACTAAATATGAATGCGTATCATTTATTTTTATTTCTTTTAACCCACCAGGAGACATGCCTCGAGAAATTTGCAACTCGTCAGTTACGTACTGGGGACAATAGGGAATGAAGCAGTGGTGTAGCTTCAATTGGTGTCTCTCGGGGCAAAACTAATAGTGACACCCCTGCCCTCGTAAATTAAATATAAAAGTAACTATTACTGAATAGCTTATACATAGCTTAATAAAAATATAAGTATATTTGCACAAGACATTTATTTACTATAATGTATTCAAAACTGTATGTAATTCAGACTTATTGAAATATAATTTTTAAAGAAATAATCTAAAACGACGTATAACTAATTAACAAATGCATGTTTTTTATAAAATATAATTATTAAATAAATCATTAAAATTATATAATTCCAACTTAAACATTTTCGACGTCGTGCCACCCATAAAATGGTGTCACCTGGGGCGGACCACTCCCCCTGCCCCTCCTTCACTTTGTATCTATCTCCATATATATCCATACTACCAAAAATATGAACATAAAATTAAAATAGACAACATTTTCTGTGTGTTCATTTACAATGATCATTTTTAAAGTTATCTCCCTAGTAAAATTGATGTTATGATATGTTCAACGAGGGAAAACACTATTTTTTTTAAATTCTCGGCTATCCGGGAGACGACCGTATGTATACACTCTTTTTTTTTGTTATATAAGGTCGCATCAACTTCTAGGTCAATAGCGACCACTATTGCTGGTAACGGTATTGTAACTATGAGGATGACACGATATGATGATGATAAGGGGTGAAAGGACGAACACAATATGACCATGCCCGAGGCGGGACTCGAACCCACGATCATATTTAACGCGCTATAACTTTAAGTGGTTTAATTTTACAACAAAACCTCATAGAAACTTTTTTGTAGACATTTTATCTACTTTAATTTTAGGCAGGGCTTAATTTTCTGTGGTATTAATAGTTATAGAGATATATACAAAACCTTTAAATGCCCTCCCCTCCATTCCCGGCTCACCTCCACTCTTAGAGATTTTTAGTATAATTTGCGACAGGTACCAAAGAAGAAACACGCCAAATGCCAACACTCCAGGTTTTTTCCCTCTTCGACCACCAGTTTTTGGTATAATATTACTGGGCAATAATACATTGGCTAGTTCGCTTCGGGTTGTGCTGTGAGTTGGCTAAGAATTTCTCGTCCTGAAACAATGCTAAATGTAAGCGCTGAAAACGGCAGGGACGATTACTAAAAATTCAGCTCCGATTTAGAATTATGCCGTGGTTTGGTCTCGCATTAGATCCACAGGGTAGCCATGAGGCCCTGGCGATTTCGTACGACTCCTAGCGGCGGGGGAAGGGGGTGCGGCGGCGACGAGGGATGTCGAACCCACGATCTCTCTATTTTTGAGATGAGGATTCACAACTTCATTCGCTATCACAGCCGGTCATGTCAATGAGAAAATGAAGGTTAATGAAACTAGCGGATGAGTGGCGTGAGATGCAAACAAATATTTATTTACGTTTGGCGGTGGCCGAAGCTTTTATGAAAACTAGCTAGGTAACATAATATGACGAATAAAGTCAACATTGTAATAAAGTGAAAGTGATATCATGACGCCAACATTTTTAAGATGTTAAAGCAGGGGTTCCCAGCGGGGCCGCTATAGACCACCTGGGGGTCGATGGAATTATAAAGGAGGTCAGCGATGATGAATGTGTTGATTGAGTGTTAATACAAGCATATAAACCGGTGCCTGATCTGTATACCCAAGATCCTCTAGGAGTTAATTAATTGTTTTCTGATTATTTAAAACTTTAATAATAAATTACAAATCACTCCACTTCATTCGTATCTCTCATTCATCCTAGGATTTTCGTATCTCTCATTCATAGGAAACGTAAGAAATTACAATTACGCATTCAGAACGATACTCTATCGCGCCAGAAAATATCCTCCGCAATATGCTCTGAGAATATTACGGGCAGTTCTTAAAAATCACTCAAAATTTTGTAACTATTGAATTAAAATGGAGTTCGGAGACTCAGCTCCTCAAAAAAGGAAGCATCTTCGATTATTGAATGCCGAGATATTTCCGAGAATATTATTGTACGAAATTGTTATATTTTAAACCTATCTGAATTCGTTTACTACGTTCCGTGAAGTCCCGGAGGTTAAGCTAATTCGAGACTTCGAGGTTCCTGGTTGGTTCCGTCCAGGAAGCCTGACATGTAACGGCGCCGAGCCCGTGGCCGAAGGGATAAAAGGCACCGACTGCGACGAGTCGAGACTTGATAAAAATAAGTATTACTCCATACCAGCGCTCAACGCCCATCAAGCGTTCAGAGTCGCGTTGCGTCGACAAAGACGCAACAAACATTTACGTGCAATTTTTTGTATCATCATTATGTATGCAGAATATTTTATAGAAAAGGCAAGGAGGTGGATGAAGCAAATCATTCTCTTAAAAGGGGTCAATGAAAAAAGGGTGGTGAATCCCTGTGGTAGACCGATGGTGGAGTTATATCCTAGGGAAACGGGAGAATCAAGAGAAAATCTTCAGCGAAATAGGAGATAGTAAGGCTGTAAGAGTGTAAGATTCTATTCTTAATATTAATTAATTTAATATTCTCAACAAGTATGTCTAACAACACTAACGAATATGTTTTGTAAATAAATTAATGTACTCAAATGCAATTAATTGCTCTTAGACTTTGAGCAATACCCACCTGCACTTCGCATCAGCATGTCGAAAGACTTTCCCCAGCTTCGAATCTCCTCGAGGGACGGCCTGAAACACGGGGTGTTGCGTTAGCGCTCTGCCAAAAGGAAGCCACAAAACACTGATTTACAAAAATACACAAATGATACCCGAGAAATATGCCACAGAAATGCTACGCAAATCAAGGTTGTAATTCCCTGGAAGTCAGAAGAGAGGAAGACCAGAGATATTCATGTGAATCAGCATTTGCTCTAATGTTTTGCTACAAACATTTGTATGTTTAAGAACGTTTGTATGTGAATCTGTTGTAAGAGTTAGTCTATTTTTATAATGATTGGTAATAAAAATTATACAATGTTTCTACTCAATGTAATGCAAAAAAATAAATATTCTCTAAATATAGATCCGAGAAAAGTTTGCATTAAAATAGTTCTTTAAGAGTTACCTTCTAAAGATTAAAATGGTTTATTTCTTATCAAAATTGTTGTTTTTTCTGTTTACTGATATCTTAAGACAAAATCAAACATTCTGCTGAGAATAAAATTTAAGAAAAACGTAGTTTTTTCTTCTTGATTTTTATGCAATTTATTTTCAATATTATATTAAATTCGTAACGTACTTTAAAATGAACGTATTTACCCATTCCACAAATGCACTACATTGACACTGTGATTATTCAGGCATTAAATTACATTTCTCTGTTACTTGTAGCGCCTCTACTTTACAGGCTCATTTGTTAAAAATCAAGTACAATGTTTCTCTTAATAGTAGCGTTCATTAATTTCTTTAGCGTTTCGTCTTCAGAGACTGAAGTATTTTGAGAAATTTTGCATTTCGGCGTAGCCTGTATTTAATTAGAACATAACATGAAAAAAGCTCTTTTCGGGGGCAGATGACAGGTTCGGGATGACATTTGATAAATGGAAACACGCGTTGCATATCATGAACTTCGTCGCAAGAGTCTGTCAGCAATTTATTGCGATCTCATTCGACACAGGGCTGTTGTTTCTCGCTCTCCAATCTCATCAGTTCACACATTTGGGTTGTTTCTCGTTAGCATAGAGACCAAGGATTTCTCTCCGGTTGAATTTTACACAATAAAAGAATTAAAGTTGTTCGGAATTGTAACGGCAGTGTGTACCGCTATCGCCAACTTCCCATGCAGGCGCATTCTGTTAGTTTGCTCTTCCCATTTCGTTTCACATTAGTTTGCTCGTGTGACCAGTTTAGCGATACCAGCACATTCTGCCGTTCTCTCGACAAGTTCGAACTTCCTCCATTAATGTAACATTTATACTCAAACACGCTACAGGACCGGATAAAGCAGGCAGGATATCGTATTCCGATATTTCTCTAACGTAACAGACTTCGCGCTTGCGCAAAAGGTTCCTAAATAGACGTTCAGAGTGTACATCGAGCAAACACTCACTAACACAAGTTCACCAAGCGCAAGCAATTCAATCATCAGTAGAAAAAGTGTCGAGCTCCGTCGAGTGAAAAATCGACAGAGTACTTAGGAGCAGTGCTTGATTTATAAAAGTTTAAGTCCTGGAACGCGTCCCAAGATAATTATTAATTAATATAGATAGTTATATATTTAGGATATAATATTCAATAATTATAAAACATACTTAATGGCAATCAGTAACACTGGCTCTATGTGAATGTAATGACAATAATAGGAAATAAAAAAATTAGGATTTATATTGATTTTAATCGCTTTTTACTAATACTTTTATTCATTTCGTAGAAATCATAAAGTTAAGTGAAATATTATTTAATTTTGAGTTTTCGAAAGTTTGTTGAACAGAATATCGAAGTTGCCCAGTGTTTGTCCTCTGCTTCTCATTTTTTTTTCTTAATTTGTTCCGAGGTTCGGGAACACCGTTCTTTCGCAATCCGCCAAAAAACGAGCCCTACTTAGGAGTAATATCTCGGTGTCATCGAATTACCCAACCAAAAACCGAAACTCCACGAGTTTAGGTAATTATTATGACCGTTCGTCCGTTCGTGTCACGATGTGTTCGGTTCGCAGAAAAAATCATAAAACTAAATGTTAACAAGCAAGTCAAACTTACAGAGGTTCTCCGTTGCCAGGCACCTCTGGAGCTTTTGGCCGCTCCTCGCCGTTTTTCACCGCCAGGCTGCAACAGGGAACTTTCATCAGAAAACACGTCTTCGCCCTTATTTTTGGCATAGAATACATCCAACTTTTCCTTATATACAATAAATATAAAATTGTTTAGAATAAATATTGCACCTTTTAGGGCATAAAGAGTGGTCGAAAGATGCTCATATTTCGAATAGATGCATTGAATATATGAATGAAAATAGAGCGGAAAATTTAATGTAACGAAGTTAAAATTACACCTGCGTCTTTGTGACATTGATTGGAAGGAAACCCATTTTGTTCTGTATTTGGCAGGTACCCGAATTCTCAGGGGGTTGATCAGGCCATGGACTATGCGAATCGAATTCTTTGTCTTTATTGTTCAGCTTTGCTTTGACTGGGTCAGAATGGGAAACGCCATTACTACACATGCATAATACATGACGTCTATCAAATCGAGACATTTGAGTAGACAAACCGGAAAAATAATGACAATAACTTAATTTTGACATTGCCAAAGGGCAGTTCCCTGAGAGTTGGTGTGCCTGCCAAACAACAGTGCAGGATGAGCTGCCTACCAATCAGGAGCGCTATACCAAAAATATAATACTTTCATATTAGATGAGTATAGCCACAGGGATTTTAGTTCACAAAAAATTGAAATACAAACAGAATCACATTATTATAACAACAGTCTTTATTTTCCATTAACCAAAATTCTTTCAAAGAATCATTGGTTGGTTAATGAAAAATAATAAAAAACAAAAAATAACAAGTATTTTTTCCATTAACGAAAGTTCTTCGAAAAAACTTTGGTAAATGAAAAAAAAAACAACTGCGAAGTTTATAATAATGTGATTCCGTGTTTATATTTTACAATTTTTTAGAATTAATATTCGTCAAAAAATTGTGACGAAACTCATCTAAAACGAATAAGTAATAATAGTGATAATTTTCTGTTATTTATGTACAAAAATTAATGTTCGCAACTTCGTTGTATTAGATTTCTACAAAATGTTTAGTGGCAAAAAATAATTATCTCCCACCCCTATTGTACGCCCAAGAAATTTGTAACTGGACAAACAAAATAATCAAATAATTGACTTCCGAGTCTGGTAATTATTGTTGTGGTTGAGAATTAATTATTTTAAATAAAAAATAATGAACAACAATAAATAATTTGCTAACATCATTGAAGGACTTTTCTATCAAACGAGAAATAAAGATAAACTCTCCTAAGTTGTGCAAATCGGAATTGCACTTTAAGGTGTTTATTTTTATAAATTAATACCCAAACTAGTATTTCTGTAGAAGTCAGAAACGACTAAGTCCTGAAAATCAACTTAAAAAATTTTGTCAATTGATGTAATAAGTTACGTGAGAAGGAAAGGCCATAAATATATCATATTGTAATATTTATATTTAAACATATTATAACGTATTTAAACACTGTTTTATTTGAACAACATATATCTCAAATGTTAAATTATACAACGATATGCAAATCATATTATTGTTGTAATAACTGCAAAGAAGTTATGTACACACACCCACACACACATACATTATACATACATTAACACACACATACATACATTCATACATACATACATATATCCACAAATATATACAGAGGATCATCACTTTCATTGTTAAAATTTAAAACTCAATGGTAATTTTTAATGATTTAAACTTTTGACTCATTTTTTGACAATAATATTAAAGTGTCTTGACTGAGAAATTATGAATCTCTTGTTTTGTTTTATATAATCGGAATATGAACCAATGACAAGAATCTCTCTAATCGTATCTGTCACATAAATCTTGCCATCGCGTAACATCGCATTCAGTGTCATTTCCGCGCATCAACATTTTCAAAACACATCTTTATGTGCTTTAAAAGATAAGAGACTGAGGATAAAATCTAATACACAAACTTATGGATGATGTATAAAATATATCATTTTACTAATAATCTAAATTAACAATTTAATAATAAAAACTATTTATATATTTTCATGATTGAAATATGCGCGTATCGGGCAGGGCGTGGCGGGGAGGGGGTGGAGCGGGGCAGGGCAGGACGGGCACCGGCGCCGGCGCCTAAAGCCGGGCGCGCCCCAGGTGTCCGCGCCGAGGCGGCGGCCTACGCGCCCAGGGATTTGGCTCGCAGGCAATCATTCCGGAGACGACGCTCGGATCGGCTCGGCGCCGGAGGCGGGCTCACTAGGGGGCGGGCGAGAGAGAAGGGAACGAAAAGGATAGTGATGGATATGGAGACAGAGGGCGAGAGAGGAGAGGGAGAGAGAGGAAGAGAGGCTGAGAGGCAGAGATGCAGAGAGAGATAGAGAGAGGTAGAGAGAGAATGGTAGAGAGAGATAGAGAGAGAGAATGGTAGAGAGAGAGAATAGTAGAGAGAGAGAATGGTGGAGAGAGAATGGTAGAGAGAGAATGGTAGAGAGAGAATGGTAGAGAGAGAATGGTAGAGAGAGAATGGTAGAGAGAGAGGTAGAGAGAGAATGGTAGAGAGAGAGGTAGAGAGAGAGGTAGAGAGAGAGGTAGAGAGAGAGGTAGAGAGAGAGGTAAAGAGAGAGAGAGGTAGAGAGAGAGGTAAAGAGAGAGAGAGGTAGAGAGAGATAGAGAGAGAGAGGTAAAAAGAAAGAGAGGCAGAGAACGGGTGTTTAATTGTAAAATGTCATTGTTTTTTGGCAATGTGTTACCAATTAAGCCATTCGAATGTGAGAGATGACTGAAAAATTTGCGAAAGTAAAATTGTTGATTTATTACATTTCTTTTGGTAAACGAGATGCAAGGGATCTCTTTATATCATGTTAGCTTTGGAGTTCAGAAAAATTCACAATGAAATAACATACTAGCAGTACATTTTCTTTAATTAATGCGATCATTGCACTTTCATAAGTAACGTAAAATATCAGTTGTTATATTTACAACCGAACGCCTCAAATGACGAGGCTTTACGCCCTGAGCCTCACCAGAAATAAAGACATTATTATTATTATTATTATTATTATTATTATTATTATTATTATTATTATTATTATTATTATTATTATTATTATTATTAATCCTATTTTTAATACAAAAGATGTCGGGGTTACTACCCAAAACAAAATTTGTCTATACAATATTTATGGAGGTACAAATAAGGTAAAGTCTACAAATCAAGCACTTCACAATTATTCTCAATTCTCCAACTTGCAATCTATTTCACAATCTTCTAGTGATGCATTAACTTCTCTGGTTATTTATCCCTCAATCAAGACTCAAAAATTTCCTGACAATGTTCGCTGTACCAAGTAAAGCAGCTTCCTGAAAAGTTCTCAGATGTTTTTGTTGTAATTTTATTATTATTATTATTATTATTATTATTATTATTATTATTATTATTAATTATTATCATTACTATTATTATTATTATTATATTAGGGAGGGAGACAAGGAGGGTGGGCGGACTCCTAGTGGCTGCGAGATAAGATGGATTGACTTTTAATCGATGGTTGGCGGGGAGTTGTGGATGGTTGAGGGTGGGTGGGTAGCGTCTGGTAAGAAGGGGGAGAGAGTTATTGGCAGATGACCGGTTGCCAGTTGAATGATTGGCGAATACGTAAGCGTGTGAATGATTGGCTTCTGATTGGTAAATGGGCGATAGGGGGATGGCTGGTTGGGATATGGATGTTTGGGGGATGAATGGTAGGGGGTTGAGTTATAGAGAGATGGGTGATAAGGAGATGGAGGTAGGAGGATGGGCAGTAGATGAATGGGCAATAGGGGAATGGGCTGTAGGAGAATGGGTGGTAGGGGGACGTGTGGTTAGTGGTTTGGTCGATGAATGATTAATGAATGGGTGATTGGTAAATTATCGGTTTGCTTGATTCCTTGAACATAAACGAGTGAATAGCCCCTGCCGGGTTGAAGTTCGTAGGTCAATTGCTCTGATCGGTGGTCTTCGTCGTTTCCCTGGTCCTTTTCAGACGACTGCAGAAGCAGTATCTTTGACAACGGCCCATGGATCATGCACGATTATTCCTTCCCCATCCTGATTTGGCCCATTGATCTAAAAAAAAGTGATATAATAGTCAAAGCGGAGCCTCATAGCTAACAAAAAATAAAAAAAACTTTCATTAAAAAGGAATTACACATAAAAAGGAATCAAATAAACACATTCCTCCATAAATCAAAATAAGTAATCACCTAATGTGTAAACATCTACACAAACAAAATTCTTTGGCAACGTAGAAAATAGAGGAAAATCTAATTTATTCCTGGCCATATTCCTACATTGCTACCTGTCAGCTACTGAACGTTGCTATCGTTTCATAATTTAATGTAGAAGTCCAGAAACGAAAAAAGTGGCAAATATATCGTCCCTATCTAATGTGTTACACACGCGCGCATTGGAAACGTGTAAATTGAATCGGCGCTGTTTTGTTTTCCGTGTGTTCGTCCCTCGGAGACCGAGCTGATGAACGAGCGAGAGGCTCGAAGGGGACGGCGTTCGATTCACAACTCCCGCAGGCAGAACCCCTGCAGGGTGTACTGCAGGAAAGAACGAGAGGAGATGAAGAAGAGATGGAAACAGGCGACAGAATGAGATTGGGAGTAAAGAATGAAAGAAAAGGGAGGGAGGTGGGGAGAGATGAAACGTAGACTAAGGGTTATTGCAGGGGTAGAGAGAGAGAGAGGGAGAGTTCCGAGAAAGTGAAAGACTGGAAGAGATGGAAAGAAAAAGGAGAAATGGACGGATAGGAATAAATGATGACGAAAAGGACATTTTGTAGTATAGAGAAATAAAGGGGTAGGGTGGACTGTAAAGGATAGTTTGGTATATGTAAATGAGTGTATAGAAAGGATGAGAATGTAGGAGAGACGAGAGGATGGTAGAAGTAACTGCAGACTGAAACCCCGCAGGATGTACTGCAGGAAAGGACGAGGAGATGACAGCAGGAGGAAGCAGGTGACAGAATAGGATAAGAAGCAAAGAAAGAAGTGGGAGAGAGATGGGGAGAGGTGAAAAGCAGATTGAGAGGAAAGGGAGAAATGCGGCAGAAAATGCAGAAAATGGAAGAGTAGAGGAGCTGGAAAGAAAGGGAGAGGTGGCCAGATAAGGAGAATGGAAGATGGAAAGGAAATAATGGAGGAGAGAGAGGCAGATACCGAGATATATAGTGTGATACATATATGAGTGTACAGAAAGGACAATAATTTAGGAGAGGAGAGAGGATGGTAGAAATAAGCAACATAAGGAGAGGTTGAACACGAGGAGAAGGGAATAATTAGGTTTTATCCACAGATTAAACGGAATTGAGGATGAACCGCTGGGAAATAATTAAAAGATGATTAAATGAAGGCAAAATAATAACTAGATTATAAAATGATAGGGTAAAGAAGTAACTTAAATACCAATATCAATTTAAGTATATTGTCGGGTAAACGTGATTGACTCGACATCATGCATATTAAGGTACTTTTCTGAGAATTACTTTTATATTTCTTCGGGTGGCGCATGGGCAGCGTGCTAGCTTCCTGTGAGGCGCACTTGCCTTAGATTCCGGAAAAAGACTTAGCTTTCTAATAAAAATCGTTTCAGTTTCTCTAGCTGTATGACAAAACCAAAAGCTCAGGCAGGGCTAGGTACGGTGAAAAACAGGTCGCAAGCACGAGAGAACACCGCTAGCTAGCAAAAGTCGAATTAATCCGACTCGAAAATGCCGAATCGATCTATCCAACCACACGATCGTCATTCAAAAAAATTATAATAAAACGTTCTTATACATGCATTCTGTGAAAGATAATGGCACTGAATGATAAATGAATAATACACCTTTTATTAAAATGTGTTTGTAATGTTAAGACTCAAGACACTTTTTGAAGACACCTCTAGTTTCCGAATCAGCAACCACAACCTTTTGATAGGATATGTATGCATACCTGCTATTCATGTAATTAAGAATAAATAGTTTGGTTTTTGAACAAATTTGTTTTGGACTTAATGATTATTAGAATTTTCGTTTTTACCCTACTGTATAGGACATAGTGTTGGTTTCGGACATTTTTATTCTGAATTATTTTTTTTGGATGGAAGTTTTGCAGTGAACTTTGTGACTTGGAAGCACTGCCGAGAGTCTAGAACTAAATATGGATTGATGTTATACAAACAGAGAAAAACAGAAATGGTAGAAAGTCAGCAGACTCTCCAATCGTAATTAAATACACTTGTTTCATTCATCTATATGCTTAAGCTATTGATCAGTCCTCGTCTTCATGCGCTAGGACTCAATTATCCAAGCGGCTTTGCCCAGACGCTTCATTGCCCAGAAGCTGCCAATCACCTTTTCAAACGGCATAGAGTTTGGAATGTTCGGAACGTAGACTTTTATCGGATGTAATAAAAGTGCTGCAAGGCGTAACACTGGCTCGCCCATAATCGCTCGAACCCTTTCAGCCTCGAGCACCGTCAGCTCGAGCACTTGCTGTGAGCTGATTCACAGGCGCGGACGGCTTCGCATCGCCTCCTGAAGCGACCGGCGAGAAGTTGCGTGAAATAGCTTTGCAGAATGAAGCTTCGTATTATCTACACATGCAACAACCATGAACTTTGAGGCTAATATTCCATTTGTTATTCGACATAGCATATAAGATACCTTCATTTGTATTGGAAATGTAATTTAATGAATAAAAATATACACTTTTAGTTTCACATTTACCTACGTTCGTATATACGGATTAATTTACTCATTACAGAGAATGTTATGTAATGGTGTAAAAAATAATTTTCAAGATTTCAACGGAAAGACACATTTTGGACTTCTCTGATATTGAAGAATGTAATATTTTCAAATTGGCCGTCCGCTTGATGCACCATCTTGGAACAACACTAGTGCCTAATATATTATAATCATTAAGGATATGGGTTTTTTCTTGAAAATAAATTTATTCTCCACAGTTAATTAATTTCATGTAATTTTTTTCTAAATTTAGTAATTTTCGCACAATTTTGAGTTAAACATGGGTAATATTAAAAGTAAGATTTTCACAGAAACTGATTCAAATTGTATTTTTAAACTAGTGTATGGATAGTCCTAAATGTACTGCATAGCAAGATAAAAATGTAATTTTCGTGTATTCTTTTGATGTTTAAAAATGACACAAATGTATTTTTTTTAAATATATCTCTGCTTGTTAATACTTACATTAAGTGTGTTTTTGTATTTTTCTGCGTTTGTAAGTACACGGGCTTCAAGTTATTTCTCTTGAAGTTTGTGAAAATTCAATGTTTTTGTGAAAACAAGCTTAAAATCGCACATTTTTAGAAACACTCATACGACATTTTCTCAAAAACAGCTCCAAATTATTTGAAGCCAAAGCGGAAGTCATCACTGCCTTACAAGGGAGAGGTCGGCTGCTATCATCGGTCGTTTTCATTTTTTTCTCGGACCTTTTCCGGTGAATGCAGATTCAATACATTCAGACACCAACAATGGGACCCACTTAATCCTTATGAAGCAAAACCTTAAACAAAAATTCATGGGACGGGCGCGATTTTTCCATTCCCATCCTGACCCCACTCTCATCTACTGGAGCGGACAGAGCTAGATAGCTAGGTTGATTCCAGTCGATCTCTGGAGGAAATTCTGGAGGCCGGCTGCGCTGATCGGTAGTTTTCCGTGGTTTCTCCGATCAACAACAGGCGAATGCCGGAGCAGTACTCGAACAAACAGGTCACGGATCGCGCGCGATCTTTCGTCCTTCTTCCTTGTCCTATCCTCACCCCTCCACTTACACTTGCACACATATAGTGAGCTTAGAGAGGGGGGAGTTGACTCGTGGGTGAAAGGTACCTGCTTGGGGTATACCACACAAGTCAAAGTGTAGGTCACCACCGGATCTCGCCATCTAGCTGGAAAGAACGTAGCAACCGTGGATAAAACATCCACTTCACTTACGGGATTGATGCCCTTAGAAGTAGACACGTTCGGAAACCCAAAGCAGTCAATCAATCCATGTGATTACCCCCTCACCCGCATTAACCCCATTCACTTCATCGTCCGCCTTGTGGAAAAGGACGACGCGCAGGCGACGGCGAAGATAATTACACCGAGGGAAGCGGTGGCGAGATACTTGCGCAGGCTCAGGTGGCGTCCGGAAGCGGCGGCGGGCCGGGGCGGGGTGCGGGTCGGGGTGCGGCGGGGGGGGGAGGTTGCGTAGCAGCGCCAGGGCCACCCCCGCGTGCCCGCGGCGCTCACGCGCATGACGTCAGCGGAGCCGCGTGGGCCGAAACTCGCCGGCTGCGCCCCGCCTAGCCCCGCCCCCGCCGCGACTCGCTCGTCTCGCGGGTAGGGCGCGTCTCTCTCACCGCCGCCGTGGTGGTCGCTCCGATACGTCGATAGCGCTGTTGCGCCGGAGCTGTGCGCCCGCCGCCGCTGCCGCTAACGGGCGGGCCGGCCGGTCGCCCGCCCTCCCGCCCGCCACGCCCCGCCCCGCCCGCTCGCTCGTTGGCCGCCCCAAAGAGCAGCTCGCATAGCACCCGTCCCCCTAGCTGGATCTGCAAAGGTGGTTCAGGGCAACAACTGATGACAATGCAGTGCCTCTGAACGGGATGTTCTATGGGCTCGCGTTCCGACGTTGGCAGGATTTTCGGGACTAGCTTGTTAACGAAGTCGAATTTAATCGCTTTCTGGAGGAGAATTCTAGCGGTCGGATGCTCTGATCGGTAATTTTCCTTGGTTTGTCCGATCAACACCAGGCGAAAGCCAGAGGAACCAGCGAAAGCCTCTAGAAAGTGGGCCAAGGATCGTGAGCGATCTTTCCTTCTCCTTCCTTGTGCTTTCTTCATTCCTTACTTACAATTACACTAATTTGCCCTACACTACCACACGTATCGGGAGACCCTTCGGGGGCGTAAAGATTGCTCCGGTTGGGGTGGTGCCCCGCTAGTGGGAGATACCTGGTTGGGGAACATCTCCACAAGTCGACGTAGGCCGGCGCAGAAGATCCGTCCAGCGTGGGAAGATCATCGCCTCCCCCGCGAAAAAAAACATCCACGAAACGTACGGGACTAATGACCTTAGCAGATGACGCGCCCGGAATAAATCAACCCCCTGCTTGGCCGTTTGCCTTCCCAGGATAATCAGAAGAACTGTTAGTTGTCGTGGGGATATCGCGATGTCTCCACTCGCCCCGAGTGAGTAAGCGAAGATTTAGTGTCTCCTTGCGCTTTACATAGTATATGTTAAAACATCCGTCACCATCGGCACTTGAAACCTAGGGCTTTCAGGTCAGCAAGTATAAAATAAACAAATAAAAATGGCTGGAGTGACAACGGATTGTTTATTTTGTGTCCTGGTGCGCCCACTGTTATGGTAATTAATCCCATAAGTGTAGTGTAGATTTTATCCCGGGCGGTTGCCGTGAGGATGCGATATCCGGCGCCTAACTACACGTTGGCTTGTGGGGTTTCCCTCATCCAGGAATCTCCCACCAGCGGGGCACCACCCCAGCCAGGTCATGCTTTTGACTGGTCTCCCGACATTATTGGTGGTGTAATGTCTGTAATTGTGTGTGTAAAAAACTGGATATAGAAGAGGAAGGAGAGATTGCGCCAGATCCGTGGCCCGTTTGTTAGTGTACTGCTCCCGCATTCGCGTGGTGTTGATCGGACTGTTTTTCTTGGGCAGCCGACCGCTTGAATTTTCCTCCAGAGGCTGAATCCGACCTAGATATCTAATCAGCGCAGCATCGAAAATCCTAATACCATCGGGACGTGAACCCTCGGACTCCCAATCTGAGGCACTGCAGAGACGTCAGTTGATTCCCAGAGCCGCCTACCAACCAGGTCCGGATTGCTGTATTTCCTTATTGTTATTTTCTTAATTATTGCCTTTTGAATGTTTCTGTTGAAAGAGACAGCAAGATCAATAAGCAATGTTCAGAGGTCTCCTTCAGAGTTATTACAAGATGTGGACTATCATGTTCTACAGTTTTCTGTGTCAAGCTTGTGAGATTGAAATTAATTCTGAACTTTTCATTTTCCAACACAGATGCAGGTGTGTATATGAGTAAGGGGCAAGAAAATCATTAAAATTATGGGTGTGTACAAATTGTTGGTGTAAAATTGAAGCGATCTGGTTATGGCTCATCGAGCAATCTGTATTTGCTAGGCCAGCACATCCTGAAATGATGTAATATATTATATATAATTATAATTATCATTACCATCGTCATCGTGCAGCCTCGGTGACGCTTGAATTTGAATCTCGGGTTTGAATGATCCTTCAAAATTCCGCAACAAAAATGCTTGAGGTTTAAATTCGCGCTATGTTATGGGATTTATCGCCATGGTATTGTTATAAGCTATTGTAATTAGCTATCTGCACTATATTTATAATCATCTGTAGTTTCACTGTACACACTTGCGCGCTTGCCACCCTTAAGAAGACAGCGTTCTCTTTGAATGAGGCATGTTTTACCGTCATCACATCACGTTTGCATCAGATGTTCCATCGTAAACATGGCTACAAAACACTCCGATTGCACCAAAAGCAGGCGTAATCAGTTTTTGTAATCTGTGTTCCAGAAGCTGAAATTCACAAGAGGCTTTCAACAACAACACGGACACAATATTACATCTTGGACAAAAGTGTTTACCAGTACAAGTAAATGAATCAGGGGCATTTTCTTTGCCAACATTATATATTTAACGCAAGAGCAGCATAGCCATCATCATCATCATTACGTTCAATCATATAAAATATAAAACATTCAACTAACAAATAGATAATTAAAAGTTTAGTAATGTTGTAATGGATCTATGCAAGAAATAATGAAAATGTGTAAAATTTGTTGTTGAAATAACATGATATGTAAGATGATCCGTTAGTTATCTGCTGTTCGGAAGCGCGAAAAGGACAGCGTGGGTTCGGGTGGGCCTAGTGAAGGCTGTACAGTGATTGAGAGGGTAAATGGCCTGGGTGCGGAGCGCTGTCTATTGCGCCGTCCTGTAAGAGTGCGGTGTGGGAGAGGTGATAATAATAATTTTTGCAGATCGGAGGGGGTTTTGGTTTATGTTTTTATTGAGTAGATCATCACTTGAATGGACGAAGGTTTTCCTAAGTTGATAACGGTTTTCTATTTCGAGTAAATCAATGTGTGTCCTGTTTGAAGTAAATGATTGCCAATGTTAGATTTACGGGATTAACAGCTAGTTTGATTAACACATGTTAATCCAAGCGTGTATTTTCTTTAATTATCGTGTTAAATATCCTGCCTCTTTGACGAATGTATTTGGCTTCGCACTCGTGGCAATATAAAGCGTAGACGATGGTTTTTCTAAGTGACCTGTTTTTGGGGGGAGGTAGAAATTTTCGGAGGGAGTTCTGCGAGTTGAATGAAACCTTGGTTTCAGCATTGTGTATATTGTCGGCGACGTTTTCTAAAAGGATTCCAAAATAAAGCAAGCATGTGTACATATCTAGTTTTTTACTTTCTCGTATACGTACGTACATATGGATTAGCATGCGCAATATTGAGAAAGGTATGTAATGTTGCGATGAAAAGTGCTGCTTTTTCGACACAAAACTTGTTTTGTGGCCTGATATCGTAAAATTGGAATTTTATTGCTTCTGCCAGTTGTAAATTACTTTTTGTAATACGTAGTCTAGTATAGTTTCACTTCAACTTTAAGATATTCCATTGAGTGACCATTGAAGAAATAGTTCTGCATGAGAACGTCGGAAAAGGATAGTCAATAGACGTTCCTTTGCTGCATGATACCCCGCCTTCACATACCACGGCAAAGCTCAGACAAACTACAAAATCGGTATTTCGAGGTATTTGAGCATTCTAGATTAAGTTCCAATTTCCCCACCTATCTCTTTGTTTCACTAAAAGAAGCTTTATGATGCCGTACATGGGATTTCACGAAAAGAAGCTTTATGATGTCGTGACTGAAAGTGAAAGAAGCGGTGCATAATAGCTTATTGCTCAACTGAAAATCCTTTTCTTTCTCACATCGTACTTTAGCCCTAATAAAAGCAATTTTAAACAAAAAAATCTCCAAAAAGGCTTCAATTAAAAAAAAAATTGTTTTATTGGATTTGTGAAGTTTACAAAAATGGCCCAAGTCCTATTTTCTTTAAACTCCCTGAATTTCCGAAAATTATAAAAGTTACAAATAATGCGTAGAAATGTAATTGTTGCACCAATAGTTGTTTGGATGTATGGAATAATACGTGCTATGATGGAAGAAGCACATTGTAAAGCAGGGCGGCTGTGTTTTCTTGTACCTTTTGTACTGTTGTAATAAATTGTGAAAATTTAGTGCAGATACGAGTAGTTATTGACTTACAGTCATACAATTAATAGGAACATTTTTTGTGATTACAGAAACCAAAAAATACTACTTGTTTATAAAAAAATGCACGCCGATATTTCGATATCTAATAAAAAACACTACGTATAAGCGAAATATTTAATTATCCACATTTGCTCGAGTATTTGATGTAATTTTATGACTCTCCAATCTCTTAAACGTTATTAGTAGGAGAAATCATCTCTAGATTCTTGGCAGTCCAGGAAACGCCGCGTCTTAGGCACACTGTTGCCAACTTTTTAGGCAATATTGAGACCTTCTTCAGGGTGAAATTCATTCTGCCTGCCCCGTGAAGGGAAGCAATACGGTTTTGGCCACTGAGTCCAACAAGTGGCGCAACGTCTCCCGGTCAGC
This sequence comes from Gryllus longicercus, assembly GCA_038098605.1. Classification (NCBI taxonomy): domain Eukaryota; kingdom Metazoa; phylum Arthropoda; class Insecta; order Orthoptera; family Gryllidae; genus Gryllus; species Gryllus longicercus. The sequence continues at coordinate 6,057,471 of JAZDUA010000021.1, forward strand.
CAAGAATCTATTGTCTCCGGCCGCGGAAGACCACGTTTCCAGAAGGCATCGCTATACAAAATGTGACCTATTCGAGACCGTGCCACAGATGAGTTGAAGATCGGAGTGAGCATTTGAAGGAAGGAAACAATTATACACACGTCTTGATAGACCGCAGTGTCCATCGATACGTTGAAATTAAAAATGAAGACCAATTCCATGGATATGGACGAAGAGGTGAGGGAAATAAGTAAGAGAGTGTTAGTGTGTCGGAATCCTAAGAAACAGAGAGAGAGAGAGTGGAGAGAGAGAGTGAGAGTGAGTAGAGAGGTGGTGAGGAGTAGATGAGTAGAGAGGAGGAGAGAGGAGGAGAGAGGAGGAGAGGAAAGAGAGGAGGAGAGGAAGATGGAAGGAGGGGAGAGGAAGAGAGGAGGGAGGAGGAGGAAAGAGATGAGGAGAGGAGGAGAGGAGGAGGAGAGAGGATGAGGAGAGGAGAGAGAGGAGAGGAGAGGAGGAGAGGAGGAGAGAGGAGAGGAGGAGAGAGGAGGAGGAGAAGAGGAGAGAGGAGAGGGAGGAGGAGAGGAGGAGAGGAGAGAGGAGAGAGGAGAGAGGAGGAGAGGAGGAAGAGGAGGAGAGAGAGGAAGAGGAGGGAGGAGAGGAGAGAGAGGAGAGGAGGAGAGGAGGAGAGGAGAGAGGAGGAGAGGAGGAGAGGAGGAGGAGGAGGAGAGGAGGAGAGGAGGAGAGGAGGAGAGGAGGAGAGGAGGAGAGGAGGAGAGGAGGAGAGGAGGAGAGGAGGAGAGGAGGAGAGGAGGAGCGAGGAGAGAGAGGAGAGGAGGAGAGGAGGAGAGGGAGGAGAGGAGGAGAAGAAGGAGAGGAAGAGGAAGAGGAGAGAAGGAGAGAGCAAGAAGAACAGGAGGAGAGGAGAGGAGGAGAGGAGGAGAGAGAAGAGAAGAGAGAGGTGAGTTATAGAGGGGAGAAGAGGGGTAGAGAGGGGGCTACTAGAGATTGATTGTTAGACTACTTCGCGTGTCTAAACGCATCAACTGCTTTAGTTATTATTCCATAAGCGTAGTGGCTGAATTCGTAAGACAGCGGCTGAATTCGACGTAGCGATATAGCTGGTGTCGAAAATCTTGCCACCTTCCCCTGAACCACTTCAGCCGGCGACAGGGGAGGAGAGGAGAGGTGGAGAAAGCGAAAGAAAGATACAGTACAGAGGGAGAGTGAGAGGGAAAGAGAGGAGATATTGTAAGATACGAGAGAGAGACGGTGTGTGTGTGTGAAAGGCACGACAGAGAGAGAAAGGGAGAGAGAGAGAGAGAGAGAGAGAGAGAGAGAGAGAGAGAGGAGAGAGAGAATGAGTGGGTGGAAGCCAGGTAGAAATTTTTAATAATTAATCATTAGAAAAAGTTAATACACCTGTAATGTAACAAGTAATGTGTTTTAGCTCCCCACTCAATTAGGTGTTTAATTCCCTGACCCATTGAGGAAATGCCGAGATGGCCCTTGTTTTGTCTCTGGACGTAAATGTAGCTTCACTATTCTGTTTTGTTGAGATCTCCTTTTGTTAGTTGTGTTAGGGCTAGATCCGGGGGGTGTTACTATTTTGTTAGAAAAAATAACAATTAAATTCGTTATTTACTGCTGCAAGTAAGTTTTACATAACTCGCAAGCGAAACTGTCTAAATTTTCAAATGTTGGTAACCTTGCGTTTTATTATTTATTTTTTTATAATTAAAAAAATATTTTTAACTTTTATTTATCTTTGAACTATTTATAGTTAAAATGTTGGGAGGAGATTCTGCAGCTCAAAAAACGTGCGCAGATGATACCTCTCCCCCATACGTCACATACAGTTTTTACTCTTCTTTGACTAAATAAATCAAATGGAAGACAGGAAAGATGCGCGCCGAACGTCACCTGCGGGCGTTCTCGGCAGCAGCGGCGGCGGCGGCGGCGAGGGCGGTGGTGGTGGTGGTGGTGGTGGTGGTGGTGGTGGTGGTGGTGGTGGTGGTGGTGGTGGTGGTGGTGGTGGTGGCGGTGGCGGCGGCGGCGGCGGTGGTGGTGGTGGCGGTGGTGGTGGTGGTGGTGGTGGTGGTGGTGGCGGTGGTGGCGGTGGTGGTGGTGGTGGTGGTGGTGGTGGTGGTGGCGGTGGTGGTGGCGGTGGTGGCGGTGGTGGTGGCGGTGGTGGTGGCGGTGGCGGTGGCGGTGGCGGTGGCGGCGGCGGCGGCGGCGGCGGCGAGGGCGGTGGTGGTGGTGGTGGTATTGGTGGTGGTGGTGGTGGTGGTGGTGGTGGTGGTGGTGGTGGTGGTGGTGGTGGCGGCGGCGGCGGTGGTGGTGGTGGCGGTGGTGGTGGTGGTGGTGGTGGTGGTGGTGGTGGTGGCGGTGGTGGCGGTGGTGGCGGTGGTGGTGGTGGTGGTGGTGGTGGTGGTGGTGGTGGTGGTGGTGGCGGTGGCGGTGGTGGTGGCGGTGGCGGTGGCGGTGGCGGTGGCGGTGGCGGTGGCGGTGGCGGTGGCGGCGGAGGCGGCGGCGGCAACGGCGGTGGCGGTGGCGGCGGCGGTGGCGGTGGCGGCGGCGGTGGCGGTGGCGGCAGTGGTGGCAGTGGTGGCGGCGGTGGCGCGGGACGCCGCGTTTGGTGGTCCGTTCGAGAGCTCGATCGATCTATTCACGGGCCGGCGAGAGGAGGCAGCGGCGGCGCGGGCGTTGGCGGCTTGTGGCCTTATTCCGTGTGACACACACCCTCTCATTCGGCCGGCCACTGCCGCCGCCGCTGCCCGCCGCCTCGCCCATGAAGAAGCCATGCGCCTCGTTGGCAAACGGGGCGGCCGCCGCCGCCGAGGCGCTGCTCTCAGAATTCGGTTTTGTTTCATTAATTGATGAATGATTACGGGCGCGTGAACTGCTAAGGTCATTAACCCCGTAAGCGCAGATGTAAGCACAGGGACGGCGATCTTCCCCCGACCTACCTCGGTTTGCGGGGATTTTCCCCAACGAGGTATCTCCCACCAGCATGGCACGGGAAGAAGCTCTTAAGCTCCCGAATGGTCTCCCGACAGGTGTGGTAGTGTAGGGCATGTGGGTGTATGTGTGTGTAAGTATGGAGTAAGGATAAGCAGGGAATAGGAAGAAAAGATCGCGCGTGCTCCATGACCTGTTTGTTAGAGTACTGCTCCAACATTCCCCTGATATTGATCGGAGAAAACTACCGACCAGAGCAGCCGGCCGCTACAATTCTTCTTGAGGCAGCCGCTGAATTCGCCCTAGCTGATAAGCTAGTGTCGAAACGCCTGCTTTCGTCGGGACTCGAACTGTAGGACCTCCCGTTCGGAGGAACTGCAGTGATATCGCTTGATGCCCTGAATCACCTCTCAGCATTCGGGAAATGGGTCGAAAAGTGCGCGCAGCAGGGTGAAACCAAATTATCGTTATAACGAAAGCCAGTTAATAGTTTATGGAAATAGTTTATAATGTTAAGCTTTATTATGCATGAGTACATGTTTTGAAGTTTTCAATTTGTTTTTCAATTTGCACAAATGTGATAAAGCAGCATTATTACCGAGTTGCTATTTTTATATAACAGCTTAATACTTTTTTTTAAGAGAATAAAAGTTAATTTTGGGTAATAAGTTATTTGTGACGACACGGATAGCTGCCATCAACGCGAAAAACGTGGTCGGCTGTTCAGTTTACCAATATCTCCCCACGATTCTCTCCATGTCATTGACTTAATGGGTGATGATGCAATTATTCATGACATAACCGGCAAAAACGTCATAATTTGAGACGCAAAGAAAGAAAGAAAGAAAGAAAAGAAAGAAAAGAAAAGAAAAAAGAAAAGAAGAACAAGAAAGAAGGGAAAAGAAAAGTAGAACAAGAAAGAAGAGAAAAGAAGAGAAATGAAAAGAAGAGAAGAAAAAAGAAGAGAAAAGAAAGAAAAAAGAAAAGAAGAAGAAGCAAAAAAAGAAAATAAGAAGAAAAAGAAAATAAGAAGGAAAAGAAAATAAGAAGAAGGAAAAGAAATAGGAAGAAAAAGAAAATAAGTAGAAGAAAAATAAAAGAAAAGAAATGAAAAGAAAAAAGAGAATAATGGATCACTAGCTACAAGGCCCATGTTAACTGATTTTGAATGGCAAATTATATTTTTGTGTATATTTGTTCAAGATCTGTGAATTAGGTATGTTGACGCTGTCTTGCCTGAAGTGTTGTGTTTATTCATTAATCACTTCTCTTCTCTATTACAAATTTTTTTAAAAAAATGATTGTCGATAAATGTGAACATTTGGGTAATATTTCATAAAAATTGTGATTTTAAATACTATTTGTTATTTTAGGATATATTTTTTTCTAGATTCAACAACTTTTTATTCATATCTCGAAAATATTCAGTTTTATTACATTAATTAATTATACGTTTCACTAAGAAAGGAAGATATTTTAAAGTAAATATGCCGTGTAGCCATTGTTTTAGAAGTACCAAAGTCCCTGCAGACTTATAATCCGGTACTGGTTGTAACTCTAACAGTTCGTTTACGTAGAATTGGTGGCTACGTCTAGCTTATGGTAGAAGGAGATAGGGGAGCTAGTATTGCGCAAAGCATCTGACTTCAACCAAGGAGATTTAAGCATAAGTTTCCGTTACAGAATTAGGGGGAATTTTAAATGCAGTCAGATACCAAAATTTTCACCTTGCGACAAGTCATCCAAAATGATACATAAATAAGTTTTTTGACTTTTTCCCACTTAATTTAAATTACATCTTTTATTTCAATTACACCTTCATCATATTTTTTGTTGATCACCGTTAAAAATTGTCACTTTATGCCATTTTCAAAATGTTTCTCAATATTTCTTGCTCTCCTTGCAACTCGGCGACTAGCGTCTGGTCTGGCTTTACAAACGAAGTGCCTATGTTGTGGTCAACTCATATCTAGCCAACTCAGATCTTTCCACCATGGTCTAGATCAACTGCGAGGTAACAAGTTATTATGGTTATCACGGCTAGGCTACAGCTTTGCCAATGATTATGCCATAAACTTTCACAAATCCTGCGATTCAAGCAATATCATGTCAACTCCAAATTGCCAAGTACTTTTTTACACAAACACTACGGAATACCTATTTTTTCTTGAAGGTATTTCGAAATCACTAAAGACACGTGTCAGGTAATGCGATATTATCTTTTACTTTATATTTTTTATAATAGTGATCAAGGGGGTATTATTAGATACCAAGGGGGTTTCCTTGGTATCTAAACAGTAATTTTCTGTTTGGATGTAAAATAAAGAATCATATGTTGTCATTCTCTCCAAATTTTACTTTCGTGACCTGGGCGAGCAAAAAATGAATTGAGACGGTCCAAATAATTGAAATTTTATATTTTGTTACCTCAATAGTGACAAAACGAGGTGGAGAATAATTCGTGACATTTCGGCGTTCCCTCAAACTTTTTTGAGATCAAGCCAATAAGACGATTCCGAATTTTACGAAACGTATACGAACCCTACCCTAAGAATCATTAGATTCAGTCAAAATAGTCGTCCTTAGCCATACGTGGTGCTTGTTCAGAGCTGGTCTATAAAGTAGGGTATTTCCGCCGATATCGAGCGCGGTGTTGAGTAAATGTTGATGTTTTTTTAATGAAATGAAATTTATAGAGTATTTGGATGCAGCATCGCTGATATTGATTTGATTCTGTTTGTTTTTTAGTATGCCTGAAATGAAGGTAATTACATACGATTGGTAGGAAGTTTAAGCAACGGTTTAGATCCTATGTACAAATAAATCCATCAAATGTACAGAAGTACTTTGTTACATTCAAAGACATAATAGATAAATGTATATTCAAGTTAAATTTTCTGAATACTAAATACGGACGAGGTAGAATGACTACGGATACAGAGACTGTGTAGACAAAAGGCAAAGCTGAAATAGCGAATTGGACAAGTCAGAGAATGAACATTAGCTGAAAACGCAATGACAGTGGAATCAAATGATAGCAAATATTTAAGAATTGGCGTAAGATAAGTTTGAAAGGAAATGAGAAAATTTCTTAGAAAGCAATGTAATTAAAATTTCGATTATTGTCATTCTGCAGATGAAAGAAAGCCAAAATGATAAAATTAAAACCTGAAACTAAATTAAATTAAAACTAAACAAAACTTTATTCAGAGAGAGGACTTGCCTACCGAGAGTTAAAATCAACAAAATCTCTCTTATTCATCAACATCTCAATATTTTCTAACCCAAGATTTGCCTATATTGAAATTACGCGTTGTAATTTCGACATTTATGACAAGAGTTACGTTTCGACAACCTAACGTGAAATTAGGGCACACGTCCAATTTTACTGTACAATGACATAACCTATGGGTTGGTTTTTTACATGCGCACTGTATATGACATTCACGTTTTATAAACAATTAAAATATTTGCGATTATTTTGCTTAAATAGCTCGGTGTATTAACTTCATTTCTATTCTCAGTTTCAAGAGAGCAGTTTAGAGCAAAATTATTTTGTAATATATGTTGCAAACATTAAGTTATTCCTCTCAGGAATGTGATGGTAAAACACATGATGTTACACAATGTTTCCTGAAGGCGGTAATTCTTAGAGAAAGTTACAACATGAACACATCGCTTCATCAAAAATGAGGGCATAGTTCATTTTCACCACTTACCACAAAAAGAAGTATGAGAGTAAAATAGATAATTTAAAAAAAGTTCCTAAATAAGGTCCACTGCTAGCAACTACAACTATTCTACGAAACCTACGTTTCTAATATTGCAAAAATACCTAGAAACCGGTTTATTTTCTTGATTATTCATCTGGATCTTCCAACATTTGGATTGATTTCGTTCATTTTTAGGAATAAATGGAGCACACTCACTTGCATCTCCACATTCTCCGCACTTGATGAGAAACATCGTTGCAAAGGGGTCTTGAGAGTTCCCACCTGTGGCGTTTACGTACGGTTTCTGATGCAGTCGCTTGCGACGGTGGCGAGCGCAGTGCTGGTCGCATAAGCCAGTTGCCTGCGCCGGTCGCATGCGCGTGTTGCATGCACAAGTCGCGTTGTGTCGCACGAGGCACTCACCATTTGGTCCTAGTCGCGTGCGACGGCAGGAAACAGAACAAGAGCCGCAGGACTTTAGCTTCGCGTGACATCACTGTGCGACTTGCGAGGTTTTTGGCCTCAAAAGGTTTAAAGATCTGATTTCAAATTACAGTGCACTCTTTTTAATTCGTATCCAAGGGTAATTCGAAAAATCAAATAGTATAAGATGCTTCCCAGTTATTAAAAATTCGAATAATCTACGATTTAAATTATACTTGTGCAGCAAATAAAATGTATAAGAAAATAATAATTTTAAAATTTTGGAATTCATTCGCAACATCGACAAGAAATGTTTCTTATCGTAAAAGTATCATATTTTAATGTTAACCTGTATGAAAATGTGTAAATTGTCGCCTCGTGGTAAGCAACTAAATTAAAAAATAACATAAGCACACAAAAAAGTTGTCAGACCAAAAGACTTGATTATGACTATGTATTTCGACGCGCTGAATCCAAATCTGAAGTCAGAATTGAGCAACGATCCTCCAATTTTTTACATCTATAAAAAAATTAAAAAATCGTTACATTGTATTTTTTGTTTTCGGGGATTGTTGTCAGACCCAAAGATTGACATGTTTCTTTATGTATTTCAATCCATTGAATTCGAATCTGAAACAAAAATTGTGCCACCACCCTCTAGTATTTTTTAAACTCTCCAATTCTTTTAAATCGCGAAAAAAAACACCTTGAAATTTTAGATTGTTAATTTCACGATAGTTTTTGCGATTAAAAAGTTTCGGATTCACGCGTTCACATATTTCGTATATAGAGAGACGTGTGTTAAACCGTTGGATCTGACAATTTTTTGTGTGTGCTTGCATAATTATTATGATGTTGACCACTTTTTATGTGACAATTTATTAGTGATATACATCACTAATAAATTCATCATTCTATCATTTATCAGTGATATAGCTACATTATTCCTTTTATCCTCATTTGATTGAGATTCATTTTTCTTCAAAGATAAAATTCAAACCAACAACGCAAACAAATCACGACCGCAAGATTTTCATGCGTTCTGAGATCACTCCAACCAAAACTTATTATTTACTTTTACACTTTTATTTCACCATCAACAATCGCATATTGTAACCCGTATGTTAAATATTGTAGCACGCGTTCACTCAATATATAGTTTTCAGGGTTTATTTTATTTGAAATTATAAAATTGCCTTTTAGATTGAATCCATCGAAACGATCTGAAATGATCATTTGAAAAATGGAAATAAATACGTTTTAAGGTTTGTTTAGATAATTTCTAATGGAACTATTTTCACTTTCGAATTTTTCAATGTTGAATTAACCAGAGTCCACTGTATACGCCAGAGCATCGAATTCTGATAACCCTGATGACCAAGCGAATTATTTTTGAAAATGCGTGATTAAATTATTTAATAGGCCATTGTTGTGCAAGAAATTATTTAAAGTAAAATTAAGCGCGTAGAAGTAATAACATACTTTACATGATGCCCGAATTCTGCATTCAAGTAGTGTTTGAAAACCCACAAAATAGGAAAATTTTGCTTCTGTTGGTGAGGTATGTAACTAGCACATTATTCTATGAAAGTCGACTAATACTATATGGCAACAACCCTGTAGTGTCTTTCTTGTTATAATTGTTTTTTAGTTGTTCGATGCTCTGATTACAAATACATTTGAAGTAATTATACTAACGAAAGAAAGTATTTTAAACCTGAGGTTCATTTGAACTATTTTGATTTTAATATTCCTCGCAAGTCACTGAATTTTTAAGGTAAAAAGAAGAAGCTCGTGAAATTATTTTGGAAAAATTTGACATTTATCTGACAGATAAATACACACGTAGACGAAAATATGGGAACATTTCGTTAAGGAAAAACATAAAAGTCACAAGTGAAACATACAGTGTTAGTGAACATCTGTAATTTTTGTTGCGTTATAGGGAATCACGAACGTGAAAAGATAAATAACATTAATTTATATTCGGATAACAATGAAAATGAACAACTAAGATTAAATTGTAAACATAATTTTCATATTAATAAATACGATAATAAAATTCATGACAAAATAACTGGCAGTGATTAGGTAAATTAAAGTATTATCTATATATAACTTGTTTCATAGAGAAAAATCGGACTCTTCGCACCAACTTATCATTGTGACTTGAATTCACAATGTATGACTCAGGACAACGAATTACTTCGAGGTATTGACTTGCAACGTAGCGGAATGTGAAACACATGGGTCGAGTTATCTTTTCACGTTAAATCACAAATACTGCATGGAAGGTAATCACAAATCGATGTGGACAGGTGTTAATAGTGCACATTATTCAAGAAAATCAAGAAAACTGAAGAAAAAGATGTGGAAGCAGGAATGAAAACAATACCAACACCAGGTAACTTGTAGAAAGTGTGAAAGAGAGACAGAGACACTTATCGAGCACTTCCTAGTGAATATAATTTTTTCAGTTTGTGCCAAGTCTGTAAGGTTAAAAAAGCCGGAATAACACAGGTTCATATTGCATATAGAAAGCATACAAACAGAATAAGGGGATCTCAGTGCGTGAAGATACAAAAATATCAAGAACCATAAGAGTAAATTGAAGAATTAAAAGAATTGCGAGGATCAAAAATGTTTATAAGAAAACACGAACAGTAACAATCACGAGAGATGAAGAAGTGGAATTGGTAGCTACAGAGATAGAAACAAGAGATCTACATCGAGTAAATAAATTACCACAGAAATAATTACTAAATAAAATAATACAATGAAAACAATTAATTCACTTATAAGACACGTTTTTAAGAAAAACTGTAGCCAGAATAAATTTAATCAAGATTACATTATTTCACTCTCGATTTAAAAAAAAGTAACGCCATGATCCGTCATATACACAGTAACTTAAAAACTATTTTACCCTGGATATGGCACCAATTGATCAAATAATAATTTTTAAAAAAAATTCAATGGTAAAAACACAATTTAGAGTATCAATTTCACAACACACTGCAGAACATACAGTGCACACTCATTACTATAGTCTGAATCGTATTTATCAGAAGAAAGGTGGCTTTCGTAATTATATTGCACGTTTCTTTTGTGATCATGCACTGTTTTGTTAATAATGGTAATTTATTTTGTAAATAACACTTAGATTCATAGCGATGTATCTAATGCATGTAAAATATGACTGAGAAGCCTTTTGCCCTACTACTCCAGAGTATTTCTTCCCCTTGGACCTCGGTCCCCCAATTGAACAAACCCAGCATAAAAATAGTTGCTTATTGCAACTCAGGAATGAAACGTTTTTAACACTGATTGTGCAATATTTATAAATGTGCTTCAAGTTGAAATAAGGAAGGGAAAGAAAAGCCATCTTCTCTTCTAACATATGAAAACGATTATATATGTTTTAAAAAGATAGATTTATTTTGCCAGGTTTGAAAACATAGCAATTTACGCCCCCAAAAAGAAAAAAATTAAAGGTAATGTTAATTTGTTTGTTTTCATAATGGTACTGGCAATAAGACTTCTTACACAATGTACGTCTGCTAACCAGTAAGTAGGAAGATAGAAAACTCATCGAAAAACTCCGGAAATGGATTTCTCTTGTACAAATAAAGAACGATGATTACAGTTTGAGAATGTGTAGGTGCGGAGATATTCCAACGTATATTTTGCTTTCGAGGCCATATAAAATTCACAGTGTATTCGAGTGCTGTTCATATCTTTATACTGGCAATTTGTCGAAGAGTACACACAACAACAGGTATTTCTTTTGCGCGAATGTTAGGCATTCTATGGAAAGATGCGCAGTGTTCAATAGTGAAAACGGATTGTTTTCATCATTTGATTGGAACTGGAACAGTGTGTTCTAGATGTAAGTAAAAACGAATTCAATATATCAATCCAAGTACGCTGATAATTACGGTTTCTAGTTACGTCAGTTGAAGGTCGGATAACTGTAATTAGGAATTATGGTAGGTTCGTACAGCTCCCATACGACCTGTTTCCAGTCCCATATCAATGGAGTTGTATAGCATATCCCTTGCGAAACATAATTGCCAGTGACGTGGCGCCTGCAGTGACGGGCTATGCCGTACTTTCGTAATATGTTTTCTACTTCAGCTGTCTCCAGCTAGAGATGAAACAATCTCCGGTTCAACCGTGAATTTTGTTCTCTCTACCTTTTGCCGTCATGGATACCATGTGATTGAGGAAAGGCCTCTCACCTACGCTCTGTATTTATATGCAAACATATGGAAGATATCCATTCCGAAAGTTTTGCTTTTGAGTTTTAACACACCCTTGGGTCCAAGCCCAGCAAGTACGAATACATTCACACAAACCATTTCGATCGTGCTGACCTCTGACCCGACCCAACCCATCAACCATAGATTCACTCACCACGAGCAGGAACAGCAACAACACCAGCAGAAGCAGCAGGGCTTACTAGGCCTCTGCGGCGCCGACTGCCCGCCGCCGCCACCCGTGCTGCTTCCACCTCCGCCGCCCGCGCCGGTTCCCACGGCGGACCCGCCGCCGCTCCCCGCGCCGCCCCCGCCGGGCCCGGCGCCAGCGCCGGCGCCGGCTCCGCCGCCCGCGCCGCCGCCGCCGCCGCCCCCGCCGGGCCCCGAACTGTTGTGTTGCGGCGGCGTGTTGTTGGAGTTGCTCGCCGAGGAGGTGCTGCCGCCGCGAAGGCGACAATCAGCGTTCTCGCCCTTGCTCGCGGTCGGCGCCGCCGCCGCTCCCGCCGCAGCCGCCGCCTCCTCCGGGGCCGCGCCGCCGCCGCCGCCGCCGCCGCCGCCGCTGCCGTTCGTCGCCGGACCGTCGCCCGAGGTTGATCGCTCCCCGGACTCACTCGCGTTGGACATCTGCAACACAAGGCGATTGGGGTCAAAGGAGGTTCCTGCTGTGATATTAATAATAATCATCATCATAATAACAACAAGTAGCGTTCCCGTGCGAGAACCGCGTTAAACCATATCCGCTTTCCTAGCCTTCCATTTCTAATTAAGTCCATTATAATGTTGAGATGGAGAGATTGAGGATTTAATTGAAGCAACTTAAGATCAAGTTATTTCCACAGATAACTAAAAAAAAGTACTGAAGAACTGGATGTTAATCACGAATGTAGACTACGTCAACAATAATAAGAGATAATAGATCACCTCTAAATAAATAACCATAATAATAATAACCATAATAATAATAACCATAATAATAATAATAATAATAATAATAATAATAATAATAATAATAATAATAATGTATTTATTTTTGGCCAGGCTCAGGCACTAGACCTGCTCCTCCGCCTGTACATATATTTACATTTGAATAATTACAATTGAGGCGTTCGGGCGCACATAATGATAAACGACATTTCACGTTACATACAAAAGTGGAATGATCGTATTAACTACATGGTTTGAGTTGCACATATGTATGAATTTATTTTCATTATAATTTTTCTGAAACTGAAAGCGTATGTGATATAAAGAGAGGTTTTGAATATCAAACATAAGATGAGGTAAAAAGTCAATAATCTTAATTTTGTCCGAAATCGTATCCTGCACCCAAATGCCTCAATTGTGAACAAATTGCAAAAAAGGACGTAACACCAGGAAAACCTCAGTCAGGATGCCGGCTCCGGGCCAAAACACACATATCGAAATCCATGATGCAGAGAAGTAACCCTAAGAAGGGAGCAGTTTGCAGGTTTGGAAACAAATGAATGTCATGCCGGACGAAGCCATTTATAAATGAGCTGCAACAAACTACAAACGAACGTATTGTCGAATTGAGCGCATGGGCATAACATGCAATCATCTTGTCAGCAGTAGCCAAGCAGATGATAAAGCCCCTAGTTTGAGTAATCACTTTATACAAAGGCAGCGGAAAAATATTACGCAGCTCCCAGCAGTGCATTGCAACAAATATCTGGCACTTGGAGGGAATTGTCAAAATGAGCAAACAGAGTACTAATCCATCTTAATGAATAAACATGGGCGTGTGTGCTCGCGAATGTTCATGTTAATAAAAAAACATTTTAACTACTGGAGAGATTCCAAATGTTGCACGAACAATTTTGAACAGTCGATAAATAATAAAAAATTCCATATCTATATGTTCCCCCAAATTGGATTACCCATAAAGGTTTGTTACGGGAAATGATGCAACCCGCAGTGCATAGAGGCGGATGCTTTGTTACTGCGGGCGGATGCTAGGCCGGTCGGAGAAGGGTACAGAGCAATTTTTATGAAATGGACCGTTTTGACAGCTAGTAGCAACAAAACTAAAGGTTCCGTGGACGTTGAGCCCGTTTGACTCTCCTTCCTTCATTCGTTTGTTTGCAGTTGGCTAACTTGTAAATGGCTTCGACGCTTCCTTTTGTGATGACCTCGTCCAACGAAAAAAGAGTACGCCACGAGAAATAATTGTAATTAGGATGTGCAGTGCTACTGTGACTTTCTGTACACTGTTTATAAATATTACGTTGAAATTACTTTTCGTGTGAAAATAATTATGTTTATTTGAAAATCGAGTTTTGAAAGTCAGATGCGAACTGGTGTACGTGTTTCCTGTTCCTGTGCGCTAAGGCGACGAGCTGTGATAGAGAACGTTCCGTGGTTCAGTGCTTTGAGTTTTATCATTTAAAAAAAAAATAATTATACGGTTATGAACCATGAGAATCCATGATGTCTTAACGGGAGCCATGTACGAAGAGACGTGGCTGAACAGCTGTCGCGGCGGTGGGATACTTCTATACAGGTAGGGTCAAGCGGGTGGGGCCGATTGTCACTGGGCATAACGGGAAGGCACTAGCGGCTGATCCTTAAGGGCTCTGGGGCGGCGCCCTCCACAGAAAATAAAAATTGTTAAAAGCTGCAGAAAGTATTCTACTTGCAATACATCTACCAGCTTAATTTTGTACTCTCAAGCAATCTTTAAGGCCGAATTTAGTTGTATGTGCCTGATTAAAGGAAAGATAAATGTTTTTAGAATTGATCACATGGTGGACTATCGCGAGTCCGTCCGCAGCTGGTGCATGCAAGGCAATGGAAGCTTGAGGAAGAGTAGGGTTACTGTGATTTGGATGGGGTAGAGCGCTGTCGTTAGAGTTTTGTTCGGCAGAGTCCGCGACTATTAAGTAAGCTAAAATATAGACCGTTTCATTTGATTCCATAAATTACTGTTTTGTTTGCTGAAAATAGTTTTAAAAATCAGTTGATTCGCATGAGCAAAATTAATATATTCTCCATTATCAACGAAAAAGTTGTCTGAAGGCGGCTCCATGCATTCGGCATTCCACACATTCAAGTTACTGCTCGCCCAATCCCGAACTGCTGATGAGTTCGGCAAATTTTCGCTCCCTTTGAAGTGTTCTAAAGACTGACACGCGATACCGAATGTTCAGCGCTCGGCGAATAGCGAGTAACTCGTCCAGACTCCTCGGGATTCGATTAGCGGTTGCTCGGAATTCGCTGAATGCCGCATGTGTAGAGCCGCCTTAAGACAAGGATTAAAATTCCGAAGTGTGCAGATTGGTTGTACTCTACATTTTTATCTCTTTCAAAAAATATTTTGAAGAGGTAAAATGTGTGATAGTTCGGACCTATAGGCCGCCCCTCCTAATTCGCCACCCACCGGCCGCCACTGCGGGGAGGGCAGAGCGAGCAGTCCTAGTAGGGCGGGAGGAGGGTGACTGCCACAAGAAGGGAGGGCAGGTGAGTGTGCGGCACGGGAGGGACAAACGGTTGATTGATTTATTGAAGTCTCCAGGAACGTCAACCACCATATCCATTAGTCTCATTAGTTAAATGAATGATGCTATGCCTGAAGTTGCTACTGTTTCAGCTAGCTGGGCAGTGAGATACGGCGCCGACGTATGCGTCAGAATATAGGTTCTTCCCCTCCAGGTATCTTCCCCCAGCCGTAACAAGCTCTAAGCTTTTGACTGGTCGCCCGCCTAAGTTGTAGTGTAGTTGTATGTAAGTATAAGTGTGAGTATGTATTTGTGTGTGTGGGTGTCCAAGGGAGAACCATGAGAAAGGAGAGAACGCGCTGCCCGAAACCAGATTGTTAGAATATTGCTCCGGCATTCGCCTGGAATGGAAAGTAAGCGGTGAAGGGTGAGTGGCAGTATTTCATTCATAGATTATTGATTCCAGGCGCGTCAACTGCTAGGGCTATTTGCCACGTAATGTAGCGAATGCTGTTATCGCGGGAGGTAGCGGTGATCTTCCCCAGCTAGATGGCGAGATCTGGCGCCGACCTACGTCGGCTTGTGGGAGATTTTGCGACCGGTCACCCGGCATATGTGGTAGAGTAAAAGATGTGTGTGTGTGTGTGCGTAAGTAAGGGGTGAGGATAGGACAAGGAAGAGAAAGGAAAGAACACACCGTAGGACCGTGCCCGTTTGTTAGGGTACTGCTCCAACATTCGTCTGGTGTTGATCGGAGAAACCATGGAAAACTACCTACCAAAGCAGCCGGCCGCTAGAATTGTCCTCCAGACAGCGGCTAAACTCGACCTAGCTCTCTAGATAGTGCCGAAAATCCTGCCATCGCTGGGGTACGAACCCTAGTCATACCGGGCCTCCCTGACTGATGCATTCAGTGACATGAGGGCGGTAGGGGGGCACTACCGTCATATCAGGCCCAGAGCAATGGTGCCCTGAGCCACAATCACTGGTAGAGCTGCAGGGCAGGGGGTGGGTAGCGAAATGTGCAGCATGGCGTGTGTGCAGTTGGGAAGGAGCAGTGGCGTGCGGGAAGCGCAGCTGCCGTATGCGCCAGGCGCGAAGCGGCCAGCCAGCGGAGGGTGGGTGGAGGAGTGGGGCGCCGCGTGGTGGCATCCGCGCGAAGCTCCGCCTGCCGTCGAGTTTTGGCGGAGGGGGGGGGGGACGGCACCGCGGAAGGGCGCATTGTGCAGGGCCCATTGTGCCGAGCCGCTCGCGGGCCAATCCGGCCGCCGCGCCGCGCCGGCACGTCCCAGGCCGCTCTTATTATTTACGTGCCTCTGGCGGAGGAGTCAGCGCGCAGCCGTACGCGGAGAGAATGCGAGGGCACAAGGCAGGGGATCTCTTACGGGAGAACCCTTTCAAATTTGTCTGAATATTGAAATGAGATTACCGGCAAAAGTGGTTCAGGGCATCTACTACTGTCACTGGATTGCCTCTGACAGCGAGGTAGTAAGGTGCGAGTCCTGACGGTGCGGTGGATTCGGAGGTAAGGAGTAAGGTGCGATCGGATTTAGGACACTAGCCGAGTCAGAGAGGTCGAAGTTGGCCGCTGTCTGGAGGAGACTTCTAGCGGCCGGCCGCTCTTGTCTGTAGTTTATGTACACGTAGGCTTCCGCGGCTCGAGTCCATTACTTCTAGGCTGTCCGGGTGACGCCGCGTCGTTGGCAGATAGGCCGACGTTTCGCCCGTCATGTCGCAGGCTTCTTCAGGGTAGTGACTTCAGGGAGAATGACGGAGCAATATGCTAACAAACAGAATACCGCACGCGATCTTTCCTCCGTCTTCGTTGTTCTATCGTCACTCCTTACTTACACACAGACACATGCACTACACTACCACACTTAAGGAGACCGGTCCAGAGCTTAGAGCTTGTTCCGGCTGGGCCGGTTCCTCGCTGGTGGGAGATAATCCTGGTTGGTAATAATTTCTGCAATCCGAAGTGAACCCAATCTCACCACCAGCTGGGAAAGATCCTCCCCCCCCCCCGCGATGAAAAATGCCCTACACTTAGAGGACTATTAACCTTAGCATTTGATACGTGGAATCACTAATCAATAAATCAATCATTGAAATTGCACATCAATTTCCAGCAATTGCACATCAGATGTGTTCGGTTACGGTTATTTGGTGGAAACGAATTTACGGAATGTGGCCCGCAGGGCTTAACTGTTAGCTGCTTCTAATCATCGACTTTCGTCCCGTACAGTTTGCAAAAATAATAATGTAAACAGACACAGTAATGACTAAGAGGGACTTGACTCCTGAAAGCACGTTATTTAGGTCTCTTGACACCTTAGCGGCCTCGGCTACTAAGCTAGCTGCTGTTTAATTTCAGCTTAATGGCTGAGAGGGAGCGCTGTCTGACCCGGGCGCCTTAAACGCTGAGCCTGGGTGACTGGGTAGATACGAACGCAGGCCGAGGCGAAGAGCAGAAAGCAAGAACCGGCGTGGGATGGCGGCGGGTTGTGGTAGAGATGTGTGGAACACGCTGGGGTTAGCGAGTGTGACGAAATGGGGTTGGGGAGCATGGCGCAGGGACAAAATGCGGGGACAGGATGGTGGGAACAGGGTGCGAAGACAAGGTTCGGGGATAAGGGGAAGTGATATCGGTATAGGGTGCAGAGGTGCAGTGTACGGATATTGGTATAGGGTGTGGCCAGAGTGACGGGGTTTCAGGGTGACGGGGCCAGGGTGACGGGGCCAGGGTGACGGGGCCAGGGTGACGGGGCCAGGGTGACGGGGCCAGGGTGACGGGGCCAGGGTGACGAGGCCAGGGTGACGAGGCTAGGGTCATGGAGGCGGGGTCATGGAGGCGGGATCAGGGAGGCGGGGTCAGGGTAGCGAGGTCATGGTAGCGGGGTCAGGGTAGAGGGGTCAGGGGAGCGGGGTCAGGGTAGCGGGGTCAGGGTAGCGGGGTCAGGGTAGCGGGGTCAGGGTAGCGGGGTCAGGGTAGCGGGGTCAGGGTAGCGGGGTCAGGGTAGCGGGGTCAGGGTAGCGGGGTCAGGGTAGCGGGGTCAGGGTAGCGGGGTCAGGGTAGCGGGGTCAGGGTAGCGGGGTCAGGGTAGCGGGGTCAGGGTAGCGGGGTCAGGGTAGCGGGGTCAGGGTAGCGGGGTCAGGGTAGCGGGGTCAGGGTAGCGGGGTCAGGGTAGCGGGGTCAGGGTAGCGGGGTCAGGGTAGCGGGAGCAGAAGCGAGGGGTGGGCGTGGGAAGGAAAGGGACAGGGCATGGCGGGGCGGGGTGTGCAGAGGCGATGCGGGGCAAGGAGATGGCCGCGGAGAGGCACCTGTTGGCTTCCCTTCTCGTCCTCTCCCTTGCAGAGCAACCCCCGATGCCGTCAAGCCGGAATTTGCCATGCACTTCTACATAATACAGGGCTGCGGTAACGGCTTCTTGCTCCGCACAAATTCCGCCACCAGTTTTAGTGGCTGGGATGAAAGCGGGGTCAACCAACAGGTGAGTCCTGGAGTCGTTACTGATGAAAAGGTTAGAATTTATGAAAGGCTACTTATCGTTATCTTCTTTGTAACTAGCATAAAATGTTAAATTAAAAGAAAACACTTACCGAATATTTTGGTTTCTGTTTTTATGGTAGTATTCTCGAAAACTTTTCTTATAATTTGAAACATCATAGGCACTTATATAATATCCAATATGATCTTAACATCCATTGATCTTAATATCCATTGTGGTCTTCTAGTTTCTTTAAGGAAATCTATTGAGAATGTGAGAGTACTTTGGAAATCAATAGGTTCTCTTCGAAGATATTTGAAGGTAATTCAAAATTAAGGAAATAATAATATTTTATCATGCTATTTTACTAAGCAAATCCGTATCCTTATTTGACTTTTTTCTACAGACGAGAAATAAAAAAGGTTGTAAGAATTTATTTTCCACGTGAGTATCACGCTCCTAGTTGGGATAAGTAGCGGTATTAAGAGTTACAACTTATTAACAAACCTCAGTCAAAAAGTCAACCAAAGAAATCAAGTAGATGGGAACTGTGTTATTCTGTAACTTTCGTTCTACATATTTTCTCAAAATTATATTTGGAAATTATATTGCATTGTCGGTAAGCTCCATTTCCTCCGTATGCCATCCTTACACTGGAGAATCAAAAACCTTCCTTTTCAACACTTCTCACTTCCACTATTGCTGTGGGTCAACGAATTGTTCGCTATCAACTATGAGTATTATCTCTACCTCTAATACTGGCTACAATTTCTGGCTGTTGAAATTGTATTTCATCATTATCTCTGTAATTCGAAACAGAATTAAGAGGATTGACACGAAGAGACACTGAAAGCATTTTTTAAAACAATTGTATACCCAGAAGCGTGTAGACATTTACTCAGAAGAGTCACGGAATTTCTCAACAAAAAGAGGTGTAAATGGGGAACATTTTTACGATTCTAACACAATTGTTTAAGCCTTAAAACATCACACTTGAGCAGAAGGTCTCTCTGTGGTGTTAAAAAGGATACCCTCGGGAACGATCTCACCGCAAACGCCAACTCTCAGAAAACCTCAATCAGGAAAGGAAGCAGAAAGAACATCTCATGCCATCCCCTAGCACCTTTCGCTTTCAACTCTCCCTCGACAAGAAGAAGTCGTTTTCCTCAAGGACTGCATTTAGATGGCTTCGTGAAGTCGATCGCACTCGGCGCGTGTACGCGTGACCCGCTAACGACGCCCCCTCCCCCCGACCGTTCTGCCAAGCCAGGGATGCCCAACTAGCAAGGTCTCAAGAGCCACAACTAACGCCTTTTTAATGATTGCGGGCTATATTTTCATTACTAAGGCGAACCACATCTGACTACCTGGAACATTGGCAGTTTTTACCCGGCTGCTCTGAAACGGCAGGCGGGGGGATGGAACAATGCGTGATATCAGGCCATATCATGCATAGCGCAGTGAAAGACAGTGGGATGATATTGAATTTCTGAATTTAGTAGAAAAAGTCGTTAAATCTAACCTTCACCTATTTTTACATAAAGAGGGTATTGATCCCGCCAACGCACGTGCGCTGGGCGCACAATGTTCTCGCACGACATGGATGCAAATAACGTTGAGTTTTGTGTAATACCCTCTCGCGGGTCACCGCGGGCCGCATGCGGTGCGCCGAGGC
This sequence comes from Gryllus longicercus, assembly GCA_038098605.1. NCBI lineage: Eukaryota > Metazoa > Arthropoda > Insecta > Orthoptera > Gryllidae > Gryllus > Gryllus longicercus. The sequence goes on from JAZDUA010000021.1 coordinate 6,077,421, forward strand.
CGCCGGTTGGACATCCCTGCTCTACGCCGTGCGGGGTCGCATCCGAATTGGAGGGCTGCAGAGGTTTTCTCCCCCGCACTTAAACGAGCTCTTGCCCCCACGGCGCCCGGACCGGCGCCCCACCCCCTCCCCGACGCCTGCGAGGCTCCGCGCTCTTTGATGTGCTAATTCGGCGCACGTCACCCCCTCCCGCCCGCGCCGGTGCCGCGGGCCGGGCTCCGAATCAGAGGTGCGCCAGGGGGCGGGGATTTATTAAACATGGAGGGGGCAAACGGCCCAATTTACAGCCCGCTAGAGAGCCCCCCGCGCTGCAATTTGTAATTGAAACCACGCGGGGAGGTTTCTTTAGTAGCCAAATGCTAATGTAATACCCTCGTGAGCTGCATTCGTTTGTGCGAGCTGTCGTCCGAACGGCTCTCGGTTACGGAGTGGAAACAGAAGTTTTTCTGCTCTGCGGGCTGAGCTGCATCAAGAGACAGCAAAAAGAATCTATGGACACAAAGATCAGAGCTGATGGCACAGAGCAGATTGAAAGGAATTGGGACAGAGCTGATGGCTAATGACCGGCCAAGATAGCTCAGGGCATGAACTGATATCACTGCAGTGCCTCTGGCTGGAAAGTTCTGGGTTCGACGTCCCGACGGTGGCAGAATTTCGTCACTAGCTAGGTAGCTTGGTCGAATTCAATCGTCTGGAAAATAATTTTAGCGGCCGGCTGCTCTGATCGGTAGTTTTCCGTAGTTTATACGATCAATACCAGGTGAATGCCGGGTAGGTTCCCTAACAATCGGGTCATGGGCCGAAGGTTCCCTAACAATCGGGGCATGGGCCGCGCGCGATTTTTCCTTCATCTTCCTTGTCATATCCTCATCCCTAAGTTCCAGCTGTGGCAGTGCCGTCCAATTCAGCCGAAGTCCGGAGGAGAATACTAACAGTCGGCTATCCTGAATAATAGGTCCGTCCTCGTCTCATACACACACATTATATATATAATGTATATATATATATATATATATATATATATATATATATATATATATATATAAAAATACTCCACACATACCCATAAATGCCTTACATACACACACTGTATATAAATGTTTAAATGTTCCACATGTCGGGCGAGTCTAGAGCTCGTTTAGCCTGGGCCGGTTTTCTGTTGAGGAAGATACCTGGTTGAGGGAAACCCCTGGAATCCAACACGTAGGTCAACTTCAAATTCCACGTTCTAGAGAGGGAGGAACACCTTCAACCCCGAGGATACTACATTCACTTCACTCACGAGACTACTAATCATAGTACTTGACGAGGCCCGAACTACAAAAAAAACCAGTTCACATGTGGGTTGTTAAGAGAGTATTGCTTTTCAGGTTGGCGTTGGGAGGGTGGATGTTTGGCGGTCGGTTGGGCGTGGAGAGGAGAGGCGAACGGCAGAGATTGGTTCAGAGTATCAATTGAAGTCACCGCAGGACCTCTGACCGGCAGGTCTAGGATTTGAGGCCCGACGGTGGAACGATTTTCGCACTACCTATAGAGCTAGGTGGAATCTGGAGTCTCTGTCCGGGGGAGAATTCTAGAAGCCGACTGCTCTAATCGGTAGTTCTCCGTGACTTCTTCGATCAACACCAGGCGAATGCCGGATCAGTACACTACCAAACGGGCCACACATCGCGCGCCAACTTTCCTTTCTTTTCCTTGTTATTTCCTCACCCATATAAACACACTCACATAAACTACACTATCACACTTGTCGGGAGACTATCAGGAGGTTAAAGCATGACTCGGCTGCGGCGATGCCCCGCTTTGGTATGAAGCACCTGGTGAGGCACGTGGTGACCCAGGTATGAGGCACCTGGTGGGGCAAAATCACCGCAAGCCGACGTAGGTCGGCGCCGGATCTCACCAACCACCGGAGAAAGAACACCGCCACCTCCCGCGATAAAAAACATGCACTACACGAACGGGACTAATGCCCGTAGCAGACGACGCGCCCAGAATCCCCAGTCAATCCATCAATCAGTCGGAGGGGCGTGGCTTGAGCGTGCGGTGGTGGGCGTGTGCTGAGCGTGGGCTGAGCGTGAGCGAGTGGGCGGGAGGGAGGGAGGGGCCAGCGGAGATGGGCGTCGCAATTTCGCTCCCTCTTTCGGCCTCTAATTGAGGAACACGCCGCCCGAGGGGAGCGCCGGGGGCCGATTCAGCACGCGCAGCGTTGCCACACTTATTACGCGCCGGGCGCATTGCCTCACCTCAGGCCGTGGCTGCGATTGGCAATTCACTCACTCGCACCCGATCTCGCGCGGAGATGTGCTTTGGAGAGTTGGTGAATCACAAGAATCAGGATTCACTTCGAGACAAACAGCTCCATCGGATGAAAAAACACGTGGATGAAACATCGTGGTAAAATATACAGTAACTTTTACTTGGTTACGGCCGCAAAATATATCTCTGCTAAATGATTTCATTGTCCGCCCAATGAAGTTTACTGTACATGTCCTGTTCCCATTCTCTTTCATACCCGTTAAGAAAATCCGTGACGGCGAATGAGAATTTACACATTCGCACCCGATCTCTCAGAGATACGTGCTTTGTAGTAGAATTCTTGAAAGCAGTTGTCTTGCCTGCGACCTTCACGTGCCTGATGTACACTGACATAAATGTGAAACTATCACTCAAATGTGATTATCTACAAATTCTCAAATTACAAACTCCTGAACAACCAGATGTATTGAACTAATTACACACATAATTTTGTAAATATTAATTTTCAATTTTCATTGTGATAATAAACGTTACTGATTCACTCTGTTGAGACAATATAAAAGCATTGTATCAATAAATCAATTTTATGAATTCTGCAGTGAGTCGTTCTGAACGCGTAATAAAATTCATACTAATTATTTTCGGGGGTGGGGGTCTAAACCTTCCATTTAAAACTTCATAAAATGAAGATGAAAATAAATAGGATAGTTTCGTTCAGGAAAACTTCTCAAATTGAAAATAGCATAATTTTTCTTATTTTTAATTTCAAAGTTACTGAATCATCATTAGGAATAAAGAAGGTTAATTTTGTATAAAAGACACAAAAGCAAAACAAATACTGAAAATCCATTGTGAAAAATATACAAGCAATTCAAAAATTAAAATTAAAAGGTGTGAATGATTGAAAGGTTTGATAAACTGATTTTCTTTTCTTGGAGGAGAGAAGGTAAACATACGACTTGTTTACCTTTCCTTCAAGAAAAACCAATCTCTTGTAGTACGCATTAATCTGCTTTAAATAGAACCCATTCTTTGTGATGGGAAATTCTTGCAGTCCCTACAAGGTGTTCACATTCCTCCAGGATATTATATAAAAATTGAATTATTTGTGACGTTTATGAATAATGAGGGGTTAGTGACCACATTACTCAAAAAATTATTGTTGCTGTTTATGGTTTTTCAAACAAATAAAAAATAACTTAGGGATATGGTAGAAGATACCGTAAGCAAGGTAATATATGATCGCCACTTAAATTATATTGCATTTAAAACAATTAAATTTAATTTATAAATTTTACACGATATAAATTAACAAGATTTATTCAAAGAAATTGAATATTACGAAGAATAAATTGCAAAACAACAATAAATCTTAGTAATATTAGAAAGAAAAGAGTAGGGGCGCTACCCCATGGGAGTATTAAAGGCACGAAATGGTACGTGACTTCAAATGGGTGAATAAATATTCGGACAAATTCCTTTCATGATGTTTCATTTATTTGTAAATGTTGAAGGCATTGTGACGTTTTGACTATTAGGATGATTTTTTAAAACTCAGAGTAAAATGCTGTGATTGTTTTGGATATTATTTATCAACCAGTATCGTTTTCTAATTTACACACGCGTTATTGTTTTTATCAAAATTCTTTCTCAGAAGTAACAGAAAAGATCTACGCTTTAGTTTTCAATTTCGACGCATAGATGCTGACAATCACATTATCTTGCGTCTGCACGAAAGGCAAGGACACCAACCACTAAGCTTTGTGAGTTTCTTCCCACAAACAAAGTTCAAACCAATAGTAGTTGAATAACGCTACATGTTCTCTTATGGAGGGAATTATGAAAGGTAATTAAATGGAGAAATATGAAAAGACAAATCGAGTCAAGTTATCATCCAGTTAATCAGTAAATAAGTAAATCTGAATCATTAAAACTAGGTAAAAATTAAATCTTGGATGTATACGGACTTAATCTTATTCTAATTATCTCCAGCGGCAAAAAGCCACACTTAGTTGGTTACAAATATGAGCTATTACCTCAGTTTCACTTCAGCTCCGTTTGTTATTTGCTCTACATCGCCCAAATAATGTTCATGATTACAAAACCATCCGCTTGAGCAATAAAAAAGCTTAGGCACGTCATTTTTAACCATATTTGGTTTAGAATATGAAAAAATATAGATTGAAGGGCTCGCTTTTTAGTTTTTCACAGTGTCAATATTAATTTCTCAAAAAGTCCAGAAAAGTCCTTTTGCCCTTTTCTCATGTAACATTTCAACCCACGTTTGGATGGTGGGAAATATTATGTTTTACATTCGTCAATTGTATTTATGAAAATATTTTCCAAATTCTTTCAATTTCTTTCAGAAATAACAGTTTTATCAACTCGTGTTTTCATCTTTCAGTGTCATCTATCGTCATCGGCTGGTGGCAAATGAAGTTAGATTTGCATTCAATTACCGACCAGTTATGAAAAAAGGAAAACAAAATAAAGCAGACTGCTCTAAAAACATGTCTGCGACTATGGAGCTCTTAAATATAATTAGCGCACCCACAAAGACTTATTGTAAGCTTTAGAATAAAAGATTTACTTTAAAGGGTTATTCATGTAGGTATTTCCTTCTCTTCGATTAAGGCAGAAGAAACATTTCAACAGCTCAAGTTCGTTTCGTTCGTAACAAATACGTCCAATTTATTGCAATATTTTTTCTTTATGTTGTCCACCGTAATGATTTTTAACGAGATTTATACACCCCATACCAATAAAATGCTAAAAATGTATGTTCATTTGTTTCTTTCTTTGATCATGGAAATCCGTTGAAGGGAGCACCCAAAGTTTAAAGGAAAAAAACAAACCTCGCTCAGCGCAGCGAGCATGAAGGTTATATAGCCTAGTGGGAATCTAAGTCACGTAAGTCCAAACTTCACCTGAAGAAAATATCTTCTCAAAGTTTTATAAAACGTTGAGAAGCACTACACTATTATGACATTTCTCATAAATTCTCAAAACGCAGTTTAGATCTCTTTTGCATGTAAAATGTGATTAATTTATGTTATCTTAACTCGAAAAGCTTTTCTTTTTTTGTTTTGTGGCCATGATACTCAACAAACAAAATATTTTATCATATCCGATTGCCTTTGTAGGTTGTTTATTTACGTGACCAGATTCGGTTAAATCGCTCTTTTTAAAGCCCTGTAATAAAGTAGCTATCAATTACCACGATAAATACAAAAAATACTACTGCCAGCGAACTGAACAAAATGATCCACACAAAACTTTATATTAAAAAATGAAGGATAATATATAGAAGACAGGTATAATTATTAATTTATTAATGAAAACAACCCTGTATACCCCAACATACCCTGTATATGTATGTGTGTATGTATATATGTATGTATATACATGTATGTATGTGTATATATATGTACATATGTGCCATAGATGTATACAGGTCTGTGTATGTTTATATATTGAGTGTATATGCTCGAAAGGAGTGTATTGTAAATTGTTTTATATGGTAAATTGTTTTTGAATTATAAATGCTCATATATTGTAAAACTGTAGGGTTATGGCTACCACCTGGCAATCAGCCAATTGTAGCCAAATAAAAATATTATTAATATTTTATAGTAATAGTATTATTAACACATTTACTTATAATACTCATCAAATAAAGTATTCTTCTATGCATTCCTACGAACCGAAATTCATTGCAGTTAGTTGGTACTTAATTTTGCTACAAAATAAGCTAATACAACTTCCTGGCTTACGTTCTTAATATTTCTTTCCCTCTTCCACTCCTTGAAACTGTTGTATTCTTTAATATCGACTCGAATTTAGATCGACTTGGTAGTAAACCTTCCACAGCTTTCGCAGCTCCACTTTTAATACTTTCAGGAATATCTTCCATTTTGTCGCAACAGACAGCGTTCAAATATACCCTCAAAGTCCTCCAACGAAACGCAGAAATCAATATAATACCATTCATGATTACACCTACTTGTAGAAGAGAATAAGCTCAAAACGTTGCAAAGGTGATCGGATAAGATAAAATGTAGTGTATTACAGGTGGCTAAAAGACCATTATGTGTTCCTTCGTAATTATACACTCGCGCAAGCGCGTTAGGGAATAATTAACTAACTAGTACATAATAGTCTACTTCAGCCACTTATAAGATAAAAGACTATTTCATTGTTGTCGTTGGGACCCACTGTGGAGAGGCGGCTGATGCGGCGGGGGAGGCGGTGGTGCGGTTCGACCGAAGCCCCTCAAGGCGCGTCGGCCGGGTGGAGAGCCGTCCGTGCGTAACATAAACGGAGGCAAGGAAAATGCATTAAGCTCATTCCGGCTTGAGTAGCGCCTGTCCCGCCGCTCGCCGGCCAGCCTTTCTCCGCCCCTCCTCCAACTCCCCTCCCCTCCCCACCCTTACCTTCCCACCCCACACCTCCAAGCCTCATCTCACCCCACCGAACCAGCACAGACTCGCCTCGCCCCGTGAATCCACTGCAGTTCCTCTGACCGGGAGGTCCTGGGTTCGAGTTCCAATAGTGGCTGGATTTTAGACACTAGCTTGTCAGCTAGGTCGAATTCAGTCGCTGTCTGGAGGAGAATTCTAGCGGCCGGCTGCTCCGAAAGGTAGTTTTTCGTGGTTGCTCCGATCAACACCAGCCGAATGACGGAGCAGTACCCTAACGAACGGGCCACGGACTACGCGATTTTTCCTTTCTCTTCCTTATCCTTACTTACGTACATACACACACACACACACACACCACACGTGCAGTACTCCACACATGCCGGGAAACCGGTCGAGAGATTAGAGCGTGTACCGTCTGGTGCGGTGCGCCGCTAATGGGATGTACCTGGTTGAGGAAAACCCTGCTAGCCGACGGTAGGTCGGCGCCGGATCTCACCATACAGCGAAGGAATGATCACCGCTAACTTCCAAGAAAAACATGCCTTACACTTACGGGATCAATCAATAAATCGTCTCGCCCCGCCAGCTATCCTCTAAGAGAATTACCACGCTCCTCCCTGCCACACCTCTCTCCACCCGTCACACCGCTCCCCACCACAGTCAGCGTTTGTCAACACAAATATACCCACCAAGCCCTCCAACCTGCCACACCATGCCGCACGTCGTTCCGTCCCGCTGCACGTCTTCCCACTCCGTCACATGAATCCCCACCCTGCCACACTACAAATAGTTACTCCATTCTCAAGACACCACACACTGTCAGTCTCCACCCTGCCAATGTCGTCCCTGCCACATGTCGCCATTAGACTCCACACACTGTCATGAATCTTTCCTCCCCGCCACACCAAGCCATGCTACTCTACTCGCGTCTTCACGCTTCACTACGGCAAACCCATCTCTCGAAACACCCTTCAAAGCCACACCGAGTCACGTTATGCCACGCCACACTCCCCGCTCCTTCACGTTCCACCGTGGTAAACCTATCTCTCAGTTGTGGAACGCCCGTTCTCCTCCCTCCTCGGACCGACAATGGTGGCTTAGGACAACAATGCCTTTGATTTGGAGGTCCTAGAGTTCGAATCTCGACGGTCCCACTAGCAAGATAGCATCAGTAGCTGTCTCGATGTGAATTCTAGCGACCGGCTACTCTTATAGGTAGTTTTGCGTGGTATCTCTGATCAACACCTGGCGAATGCCGGAGAAGTACCCTAACAAACGGGCCATGGATAGCGCGCCATCTTTCCTTCCTTTTCCTTGTCCTATCCTCACAACTTACATACACTACACTACCACACATGCCAAGAGACCGGTCGGGACCTTTGAGCTCCCGGCCGAGACGGTGCCACGCTGGTGGGAGATACATTGTTGGGGTAAATACCCGCGCCAGAACTCACCATTCAGCGGGGGAAGCTCACCGCCACTTCCGCGATAAAACATGCACTACACTAGCGGGACTTATGACCTTAGCATCTGACGCGCCCGAAATCCCTCATCAATCAATCAATCACTCTCCGTCCTCGTCCTTCCGCCTATCTTCCTCCTCAGCTCTGGTATGCTGCGACGGCGCGCGGCGCCACGGCGCAGACGCCCTCTCCGACGCCGCTGCCCTCGACACGTGCGCGCGCGGGGGACCGATCCACTCCGCCCCCGGCTTCCCTGCCCCCCTCCCCGCCACCGCCCCCGACCGATGTGTCCTCCCCCGCACTCGCCTCGCCTGCCGGCCGGCCACCGAGCGAGCTGAATAGTGAGTCACAGAGATCCACAAGTGGGGCAAGGCCGCCGGGAGGCCGCGCGTTGCCTGCCGCACGGAGAAAGAATCCCTGCTAACGACATCGTGATGACTTCTGAGCGCTCGAAAACGTTCGTTTGTAAGTGGAGGCAATGGCCGCAGGTATTTGGGTTATTAGCAAAATTGTCAGGGGGAGCTCTAGAGGAAATGACGTACATTTATTTATGAATATATTAAGAATACATTAAGTATCTATAAGTAGAGCAGGAAATATTTAGATATTATTTGTTACTAAGATATTAATAATTCTATTATTAGTATGAATATATATATATATATATATATATATATATATATATATATATATATATATATATATATATATATATGCGATTGTTTAAAACATGTGTTGACTAGATTTTGGACCAAAGGTTGGAGATTTTCTTCAGATTAATGATCGTTTTTAGTCTGAAGTAAATCTGTTAGAAAATAAACGACCAGTGGCAGTAAACATGATGTATGATGTAAGCTTCTTAAATTGATCCATTTGTTAAAAAATGAATTATTCGTTTACCAGTTAGTAAAATACTTATTGAGTGTTGTGAGAGCCAAAAAACACACTGTATCAGATGATTGCGTTTTTTACCTCAGCGTTCACGATACCATCATAAATGATATGCTCCTCGTATGGTCCTACATTTCAATTACTTCACCTCATTATGGATTGCTCAGAACGGCTTAACTCACTGTTACTTTGTGTTTTGTAACCTAAAGTATTAAAACCGTTTGGGCGAGTGGTTAGTGAACCAGATGACTTTTTTCTCGTCGAAAAGTAGACAGGATAATCCCTCGAATACACCAAGTAGACCATTGGGGCTTTTATGTGGATTGTCCCATCTTATATCTTCCGTTATTATAGCCCTTAATATCATTTGCAATTAGTCCATCACCAGGGGTCTCTAAAAGTGTCATTACTCCTCAGAGAGCAGGATTTATGCATGGTCTGGCACATGTTCGGCTCTGTAACAGCTCTTTGGAAGAGCCACATTAAGTAAAAGACATCAAAATTTAAACTTCAACTAAATAAATAAGCGCTAGATTTCATGGTTTGACTGCCTAGTAGGATATGGATATTTTTACCATTCGAATACGACGCCATACACAAAAGGCAAATCAAGTTTTTCTGTTTACTCATCAGAATAGTTAATTTATTTTGTTTACCCTGAAAAACCAAAGGTCAATAATTTATAGTCTGCATAGCGCTAAGGGTACGACAAAAGAAGAAAAAAGTGAAGGTAAAATAAAGGTAATGCGCAGTATTGCTTAGGGAAATTATCACTGTCATTATGAGTAAAAACCCTTTCTTCAAAAGAGAAAGCCCTTTGTCGGTTGTTTGGGTTTAGTACCTCTGGAAACATCAGTGGAACAACAAAACCGTATTAACATTCAATTATATATACATATATATATTCGCAAAAAATACGTTAAAAAGCGTAGATAAATGGATAATTTCCTATACGAATAACTTCAGTTGTAGCATACATGTAAAGAAAGAAGAAAGCTCAGCTTTCAGGATCTCGTTGCAACCAACGAGTGATAATACGCCGCATCCTCTTGTGTTTACACAGCACACAGCGCCCATATTTCACAAACATGTGGGTTTTCAGAGGCCCATTTAGCGCACGAAAACGCACGAAATATTATTTAAAACGTTCCGCTGATGATTTAGAGGCGCGCGGACGCCCGAAAGTTAAGGCCCAGAGCGGGCGACGGCGCCTCCAGGGGCGCATATATCACACGGAAGCCGCAGGACTCGAACAGGGCAGAGCGGGACGGGGGTGGGGTGGGGAGGGTAGGGTGGGAACGGGTGTGGAGAGGAAGGGAGGGCTAGGGCGAGGTGGGGTGGAGTGGAGCGGTGGAGGGTGGATAGGGTGGGGTGGAGGGGAGGGAAGTGGTGAGGTGAGACGGGGAGGGAGTGGTAGTGGGGAGTGGAGGGGAGACGGGGCGAGCGGGACGGGGAAGGGCGGGTCGGGTCGGAATAGGGTTGGAAGTCAAGGGTGGGGTGGTACGGAGAGGGGTAATATCTGGAGGACGCCACAGCGCAGGAGAGGAGAAAGGTTCTGAACTGCGGAGCGTAGGGGTTGTGCGGCGAAGCGAGGGGAGAAATGGGGACGCGATGACTCCACGGTTCGGTGGAGAGATCCACTGTGAGCGAGTGAATAAGTGAGCGAGTGAATGAGTGAGTAAGCGAGTGAATGAGAGAGCGGGTGATGAGTGAGTGAGTGAATGATCGAGTGAGTGAATAATGAATGAATGAATGAATGAATGAATGAACGAACGAGCGAGTGAGCGAGTGAGTGAATGAGCGAGTGAGAGAGGAAATGGGCGATTAAGTGCATTTTTGATTCAGAGTGTCTTAACTGCTATGGCCAGTAGTCTTATAAGCACTCGTGTAGTGCATGTTATGTCCTGGGAAATGGCGGTATGAACGCTTCGCTAGAACGTGGGACAAGGCGCAGACGGGATTAGCTTGCATGATTTCTCACCTCGAGGTATCTCCCCCAGTCGGATATCGCCCCTCAACTATACAAGCTCTACGCTCCCGACCGATCTCTCGGTATGTGCGGTAGTGAAGTGCATGAAAGTTTGTGTGTGTGAGTAAGGGTTGAGATTAGGACAAAGAAGAGAAAGGGAACATCGGGAGCTTAGCCGGCTAGGGCGATGCCCCGCTGATGGGATATATCGGGATGGGAATAACATCGCAAGCCCACGCGGACGATGGCGCCGAAACTCATCACCCAGCCAAGGAATGACACCACCGTGCCACTCAAACTGGTCAATAAAGTGTAGCAAAACGAAAATAGAGGATGGAAATTTAACAAGACGTAGCGTGAAAATGCGGTGGCGCAATGTGTCTGTGCCTGAAGAGAAAGAACATAAAAATGAAGGAAAGAGAACGATGCAGTTTATAAAAGCCTGTAGGAAACAGGCCAGGGTAAAATATTGCGCAGTGAGAGTGGAAATTTTGGAGGAGAAAGAAAAGAGAAAATCCGGAGAAAAATAGGGACAACGCAATCCAGGGACGATCGTCACGGAAATAAGACGAAACGGAACTAGTGGAAGTACATTCACTAAGATAAAGAAGTGAAACTTGAAAACGAAGGAGAGAAAATAAACGACGCAATTTATAAAAGTTTGCAGGAAGCAGGAAAAGGCGATATATTGCGGAGAGAGAGAGAGGGGGAGGGAGGGAGAGAAAGAGAGGCAATACGTAGGAAAGAGGAACGCATTAGGGATAGAAAGATTATGCCATTTACTACCTCGCTGGTCGCAAGTGTCTTCTGTGCCTGAGATGTAAAGTACAGACCGAGCAGAAATGAGGCGTAAGGAAAATAAGCAAGCATGACTAGACAATGTAGAGAATTAACTGAACGATACAACTTACGTCTCATCCACAATGCAAACTCAAACGTAAACGTAACGTTGCCGCAAAATTCAGAAATGAGTTAATAAGCAAGACCATTCACAACGCCTTGACGTAACCGTATACGTAAATCCGTAAACTTACGAGTTCACAAGCACCAAGCTTTTACGTGTATGTTTATATCAGAATTCTACCGAAGACTAATCAGAGAGTAGCAAGGAAAAAAAGCAAATTTATGACATAATCCGAGAGAAGCAAATTAAAAGTGATTTCATATTGTGTTCAGTTAGTTGTCTGTGGTTATGTTCACGTCATTATGTCATTACCTGTAATTATGCCATTCCTTTATTGTTATATAGTGAAGTAGTTTGCGAACGGTTTTGGTGCGAGTAGTGAATTAAAAGTAAGAATTGGGACCATTTTTCTTGTGCTTTAACTTGACTTTACGAACACAATAATTACGTTCCGCGAAATTTACGATTATTCCATAAATTGGTACAAGAGAACCTTTGTTTATAAAATAAAGGAAATGTGAGCAGAAATACAACAGTTATTCGCATGAACAAAAAAACTTAAATCTATAAGAAAGTCAAAGAAAAAGTCAGAAACGAATCGATCAAGCTTGTATACGTTTAATTCTGATTGGGTGAGGCGAAACTTGTGTCGGTCATTGTGAATGTTTGTTTTACGTAAACAATTTACTGATAAGTTTACACCAATGCGTGCCGGTGAAGTTCGTATTGTGAATTAGGCCGTACAAAAGCCCTGTATCGGTGTCGAGATGAGCTTGGAGCAGCATTTACAATTTCGTAGCGAAGTCTTATGCTACGGTCATAAAGCAACCTAAGTATCGGTCGCACCCTACAGGACAACTGCGAACGAAATCATCCGACATATTTCATCCGAAGAGCACTCGAAATCGTTCAAAATTTCCATAATTTCGCAGTTTATTGTTTGAAACATTTGCGAGAATCATGCTTAATATCATTTACTTGTATTGCGAGTGGACTTGATATTACAGATGGCCTTTCTCTCCTTGACTGATTTCGGGTAAAAGTAACCGACAAAATCAAACTAAATTCATCCGATAGCTAATGTTTCTGGACTCCATCGGGAGGGGACGTTCGGCTTCAATATGCCCATTTCAATTTACCAGGTCGTGTTTGAACGAATCGGGCATATCGGTCATCCAACGTTGATGTCGGCCGACCGAAATTTCAATTTCGGTCAAAATTGGCTATTTTGTGATTATTAGCATCGGAAGGAGAGCCTATAAGGTAAGTTCTCTTTCCTGCCTACCCTCCTCAAACTAGTATGGAAGTTTTCGTTATCATCGTCAACAAAATACAGGGAAATGAAGATGCTGAGAGAGAATCCCGATGGGAAAATGGGTAAAGCGGCATCAGGCGAAAGGGAAAAATGACCTTTTGGAAATGAGATAAAATGGAAGAAAGGTAATGACGGAAGATATACTGCTATGTAGAAATAAAGTAAAGAGACAGAACGTCCCATTTTGTAAAAATATGTGGAAACATCAGGACAAGATGAAATATTACGAAACTAGAGGTGCTACCCCGGAAGTAACTGAAGGAAAGCAACCGAGTATGTGTGTGAGAGTGAGTGAGAGTGAAAGAGAGTGAAAGAGAGAGAAAGAGAGTGAGAGTGAGAGAGTGAAAGAGAGAAAGAGTGAGAGTGAGAGAGAGAAAGAGAGTGAGAGTGAGAGTGAGAGAGAGAAAGAGAGTGAGAGTGAAAGAGAGAGAGAGAAAGGAAGAGAAAGAGAGAGAAGGGAGGGAGGAGGAGAGGGAGAGAAAAGAAAGATGGAGAGTGTGTGCGCTCGCTGGCGGGGAGGCAACTCCATGCCTGGAGATGAAGTAAAACACGGCCTGAGCCGAAATAACAGGCAGCGGCGCCCAGCGCGGAGCACGAGAGCGCAAGCAGGCAAACGCCGAACAAACACCTCCGTGTTATTGCAAGGGATGTCTCCGACTACAGCCTCGGAGCTGCACTTGGGAGCGGTGGCAGATGTGGAATGGAAAGCTACAGTGGAAGTGGGGGTTCACAGAATGTTACACGGGGGATGAAAGTGTTGTTACAGTGATCGTGGCATTTGGAAGCTTGAGGGATACGGGAAAAACGCATACAGATAAAGGTCAATGCCTAATCAAGTTTTGAGCCCTGAACGATTTCACTCGACTAATATACATTACAATATACGAATATTGTAGTATTTGAAGCTGTTGCTGAGCCTTGGACTGATATCCAAGTACTCTCAGTATGACATTCTGAGTGTGTTTGAGATCAAATAGATGCGTCATATGTAGAGCAGAAATTAATCACCTAATCTTAATTATGGCGTGTGGGAAGCAGTGTGGGAATATAAGAATCGAAGGCGTTCCATGACCCGTTTTTTAAGAAACCGCTTAGGCATCTACTAGAACTGATCTAAGGAAATCACAGAAAGCGACTTGTAAGCGCAGCCGGTCATTGCAATAATTCTCATCCAGACAGCGGCAATTTTCGGCAGTTTCTTAGTGGTGAGGAAGTCCGTCACCGTCAGGTCCCGAATACAGAGCTTCCCGATATCCGAAACTTCAGATGTAGTCTCGCAGTAAACGCTATTGCGTCCGATTTGAAGTAGCTACGCAGTCGGTGAAAGCGGACCTGAAAAGCACAGACCACGAGCGTCTCTGTGGTGATGGCAAGAGTTGCGGCGATATATCCCCCTCAATATTATACAAATCCTCAAATACAATACATAGTTTTGTTCTAATTGCATGTTTTACCTAAGATAAGAGCTTAGCATACTATAGCGATTATATATTAGTTATAAGTATTTATTAAGTTATTAGTATATATTAGTTTCAAAACATTCAGATTCTGACACCATTACATGAAATACACACAAAAATGTTGCCATATTTCTTTAGTAAAAAGAGTTAATAAAATGTGTGAAGAAAATAATATAGCCAAAAGATATTCTAGAACAGACAGGTTAATAATGTAGGTAGGCATGTCGAGGTCGCAGGCATGATAACTAGTTTACTAGAGTTCTCGATCACTGCTCGTAGTCTACAGAAAAAAAAAATCAATATAAATAGTCCACGAGATAGAATTTTATTTGATATGGCTCGAATTTTACTTGAAATATATAGTATGAGAGAAAAAAAGAAAATATTAGTTTTTTTTTACCATGTTTATATCTCAGACCACCGCTACAAAAATTCAAGTCGTTGATGTACTAAAAGCACGAATAATTTGCTACAAAATTGCTACATTTGTCCTTTGAAGTATTGACCAGATATTAAGTAGCACATTGTTTGTGGCTTTAATTCAACCTAAGGTATACACACTATGCTACTGAACAGGTATAGAAAGTTCCAAAATTCACCTGCTCATGAACGCGCTACTGTGCCAGGCAACGGAAAAAAAACCCGGCGTGCAGTACGGTTTGCTGTTTCTGGCGCAGGAGGCAGGAAGACAAACCGGACGTCCAGAAACGTGAGACTCAAGGTCTCGGTAACCGAGCCACCCTCTTCGCCGCTTCCCCGCCCCCGACCTCCCACGCCCAACGCCCGCAAGACGCCTCCGCCGCCGCCTCCGCTGCATCTCAACAGCGCGCTCCTCGCTCTCACAGACCTCGCCACCCCGCAGTATAGCAGCGTTGCGAAACAGCGTTGCGCAGTATAGCAACGCTTACATGATTGATTGATTTGTGATTCCGAGTGCGTCAACCGGTAAGGTAATTAATTCCGTAAGTTTAGTACACTTTCCCCTCGGGAGGGGACGATCATCTTCCCCAGCTGGATGGTGAGATTCGGTGCCGTCCTGCCTGTCGGATAGAGGGGCACCGCTCCAGCTGCGACAAACTCTAAGCTAACGACCTGTCTCCTGGCATGCGTGGAAATGTAGTGCATGTAAGTGTAAGTTTGTGTAAGTAAAAGGTGAGAATAGAACAATGAAGGGGAAGGGAAGATCGGATCGTGGCCGGTTTGTTAGGCTACAGTTGCGACTTTCGCCTTGTATTCAAGGACAAACCATGGAAAACTACCGATTAGAGTAGCCAACCGCTAAAATTCTTCTGTAGGCAGCGTCTGAATTCGACCTAGCTACGTAGCTGGTCGAATCCTACTACCGGCGGAACCCGAATCTAGAACCTTCTGGTCAGAGACACTGGAAAAGACATCAGTTGATGCTCTAAGCCCCCTCTCACGGTATAACGTTTACCGTATCGAACTATTATATCCAAGTTCGCGGATAAAACCCGATCGAAGCCGTGAATATTTGTGGTGAAAAACTCCTTGAGTTATTTCTAATAATACGTATTACGAAACTGTTCCCAGTTTCACGAAGTTGACTTTGGGTAATCAAAGTGTCAATATCGATGTTTTTACCGATGAAGTAATATCATAGTATTGAGACCAACACAGCGGTACCGGCATCGAAAACAGTTCACAATAAGCAAAAAAACAAGGACCTGTACGATCTAGCGGTCTATCCAAATGTCTAAGTCACCGCATACGCCTCTGAAGAAAACAACGGCAAACCACTTGAACTCATTTCCATATTTGCTACCAAATAAATATCGAAATTCAACTATGGGTTGGAGTTTCTTCTGACTTGAAGGATTTAATTTTGCCGAAAATCCTTAAATGACATTTCAGGAATTGAATTCATTGTAATAATTAATTTGTTCCAACGAAATAGCAATTAACGTTGTTCGTAAACGTACACCATCGAAAATGGGTAAAATATCATGAGCATCGAAGACTATCACTTAATTAAGAAAAGAAATGAAGTGTCGGCCTACCGACGATATAGATAAAATAAAACTATTGAGGATCAGCATAGAAACGGGATCTGTCGTAGAGATGCAAATGTGAGGGCAGAAGACCACCCCACGCCCAAGGGAGTTTACAATTTCTTCGACAATATATTATGGCTACTTTTGTACTTGGGTGCCTGGAAGAATGAGTTAGTATTGATTCCAGGAACGTCAATTACTTGAGTCAATAGTGCCGTTAGTGTAGTACGTGTTATAAGTTGGGAAGTGGCAGTGTTCCTACCGCTCTGTTACGTAAGATCCGTTACTGACATACACATCAGTTTGTGGATTTCCCCCTTCCAGAGGAGCACATCTCCAAATAGAAACAATTCTGAGCTTCCGACCGTTCTCCCGACATCTGCGTTAGAATAGTGTAAGCGCATGTGAATATGGAATGGGAGATGCAGGAATGGGAGGGCAGGAATGAGAATCGAAAGATCGCGCGCAGTCCAAGGCCTATTTGTTAGGGTACTTCTTCTGGATTCACCAGGAGTTGATCTAGGAGGAAAAAAACAACGTAAAACTTCCGATCAGATCAGACGGCCGCTTGAATTCTTCTCCAAATGTGTACGGGAGTCGCCATGTTACAACAGACGGTTCGCACTGGAAGCAGATCGGTGGACACACGGTGACCTCTAATGCAATCGCTAAGTAATAATTTGTTTTCTTTTTCAAGACAACGGTGCGGTGTGGTCATTGCGTGTTCGATGTTGTAGGTCTGGTGCTCGTAAGGGGAAGTGCTTATGCCGGCCACGTGCGGCCGCAGTGAGAATTGGCAACAGCGCTTGTCAGTCCTCAATTTGTAACGGAGTGGACATAGTTTCGGTCAATAAGTCGGCTTTGAGTCGGTCGATTCGGTCAATACAAGACAAAACAGTAGCAGGTTTTCTCAGAAAATGAAACTCGAAAGCATAAACTCTTGAGAAATAAATACCCGTCAGAGCAATATTTTTAAGAGAATACCATATACATTATTACTTGACTTTCTCAGACAATTGTCCATCATGAATACTTAACTCAAGTAATGTGACATTCTCCATTGCCGAGAAATGTCTGTTGTTTCTCACCTTTTGACTATCCTTTCAGATAATGTCTCGCTCTTCATATAATGGGGCATTCACCCAGTTGCCAGTGTTACACAGTGATACCAAACGGCAACAAAAGTTGTAATTACTTTTGCTTTTTCCCCTGACCATTCCTAGACTAATGCCGGAGCTGTTCCTTGTGATTCGAACTACTACTGTTCAAACACACCAATGTCGCACTGCTAGAAAATAGATCACTTCTGAATCGAATGATTCGCAAGTCAAGAATATAATTTATTATCAATATGAATTGCTTAATTGCAATATAGATCCTGAACCAATGAGGTATTTCATTCCTAAGGTATTCTTAGATTAGTCTTGATCTCCCGAATGGTACAAAACACATGATGTCCATTGACAATCTCTATTAAAATAATAATTTAAGCAAATACATTTGAGGTAATATATTGTAATTTGTTAATTTGTCACTATCTCTCTTCATATATATTCACACTTTATGTTCAATTCACTTTTATATCAACGATAGAATGTAGGAAAATTGCAACTCTTTAATGAGATGTGTCCAGGCGGCTAGAAAAAACATCCATTTTTTTCGCCGGTAGTGAAATTATAAGAGAATATGCTCTGTAATAATTTAAGAATGACTGTCGCAATAAAACGTTCATAAAATAAAATGTGTTTTGAACTGGGATTAGGAATGTACTTGTAATTACATAGCAGTCACGATTTCTGTAACTGAACAATAATTAAATAAAATAGCAGTTCAAGATCAAAATATGAATGTTTGTAGACAATATGGGTAAAAAACTGAGTCTACAATCCTTGACATGGCAGCCGAAAAGCACTCAGTTTGTTGTACACTTCCCTCTGAAAGAAGCCATTTTGTATCGTGGTAACGCGAGTGCAAAAACTTTCTTTCTTCTGACGTATACATAAATTACTTTGTACTGTAAGAAATGTAGACGTTAGTAATCCCTTAATAATTGCCAACAAAGATCGTTAGTTGTCTTATAATATTAGAACCATGTTCTGCTTATTCCTGCACATCATATCTGTGCAATTTTACAAAAATAGTCCGAATTTTTTTATTGGCATAGACTGATAACCTTCAACTTTCCAGGTACAGATGTTGCTGCTTTAAGAGGTGTGTGTACATGTAAAATTTGTGGTTTGCTGTGCTACCCGCTTGGGTGGTTTGTATGTCATTGGCTGGTGAGTGCTATGTAAGCTTTTTTATCCACTTCGGCTCTACTCCGCCACTCCCACATTTACATCCCCCTCCTACAAGCTTCGCATGCGGTCGTTCGCTCCCCCACCCTATCTTATGCAGTAAACATTTCCGTACTGTAATAAAACGAGTACTAAAACGTCGCATACGACGTTTACACAACTTATTTTGTATCCGAAATTTAAACGTTGGTAATCACATAACCTTGTTGAGATAAAGTATAAAAAATCTAGACCATCTCGGATGTTACGCATACTTACACAGTTTTCTGGCGTGAAAGTTAAATCTTTTCGACACCAGCCTGGAAACTTAAGGAAAGGTCTTTACGTACTTGTACTGAAAAATATGAAAAATATATGAACAATCCCTGAACAGAAAAAATAAGAAATGTGTTCTGGTGATCGTCAATTAATCTCGTGATCTGATGATCGTCAATCAGTGTATTGTATATCACTCGAACAAATTATCATGTAATTCAGACCTCGAATAAAATATTGTAAATCACATGGCTAAGTTACTTTTCGTGACCCTACGAGATCCCTAGACTCAAACTACCGGCCTTGCCCGGAAAATTACCCGTCTAGTAAACGACTTATCCACTTTCTTGCCTTGTAATGTAAAATACCATTGTCCTCCTCTGGGCCACCCTCTTAAGATAGTATGTTCGTGCCAGTCGCTAGACAAATACTCAACAATTGAGGCGTTAGCTAGAAGAAGGGCATATTCTCCAAAACTGTGTTTTGAGTAAAATGGATTGGAAGTTTTCGATCAGAGCATTCTACACACTGGTCTATTTAATTACAAATTACATATTATTTTAATAAATTATAATTATTTTTAAGCAATTTAATTTAGAACGTAAATACATTCTCCTTAATTTCAAACATGTGACATAAAGAAAAAATTCTTTATAGGCACTACTTCTGAAGAACAGTTTATATTTATTATAGAAATGCTGTAAATTATTAATATTATTAAATTTTATTTTGATTTTTTATAGATTGCTAATACAAATTATAATGTGGTTTGTTACCTATTTTGAATCTCACAGTTCATCTTGTGAGCTATCAGATTCGGACTCACTCTCGTCAACATTTTCAGTGAACACCACTTGAGGAGTTCACTCTTCAAAAATGTTTTGTAAAATTTTTGACTCTTCCTTTAAGTACCCATATAAGTACCGAATATCAGTAACTTTTGACGGGTTAAGTGGCCGGGGAATACTTTTCATGTAACGAAATATGGCTCTCCAAACCTAACAAATAGAGATGAAATCATGAAATATGCTTGGATATAGATTAAAGTACGCAACATTCATTTCTGCATCCTCCAGAAGAAGGGTCCATAGTCCTATGAACCCCTCTTCTAGTAACTGCCTCAATTTATTCCATAGATAGATTAGATGCTTGATAGATGCTTGTAAAGGTGGACGGAGCCTTTAAATAATTATTTATGAATAGTTAAAACAGGTGTATTGAATAGTTGTTAAAGTTAATAATGTTTACTATTAAATTTAGTTTCTCTCATGATTTTTTCATTTTCGTAATTTTCGTAATTTCACATTGTTTACATTGAAAGTGTGGTTGTGTGTGGTACAAAATTTTAATTTACGGTTGTTTCCACTCGTTCCTTGAGGGAAACAGTGCAGACAATAGTATGATTTGTGTAACATAACTCCTAGGCCGAGAGATAGTACTTTCGGTTGCGATGAATATCGCAGCAGTTTTTTATGAACTATTATTCAGAATGTCCGGAAAAGTATATTACATTTAATACAATCTGATTCCTAAAACATTACTACTTATTGAATAAAAGAAAAAAGTACCTTAAACTAATAACGCCAAGAGTAGATTGTAGATAGATTAGATGCTTGATAGATGCTTGTAAAGGTGGACGGAGCCTTTAAATAATTATTTATGAATAGTTAAAACAGGTGTATTGAATAGTTGTTAAAGTTAATAATGTTTACTATTAAATTTAGTTTCTCTCATGATTTTTTCATTTTCGTAATTTTCGTAATTTCACATTGTTTACATTGAAAGTGTGGTTGTGTGTGGTACAAAATTTTAATTTACGGTTGTTTCCACTCGTTCCTTGAGGGAAACAGTGCAGACAATAGTATGATTTGTGTAACATAACTCCTAGGCCGAGAGATAGTACTTTCGGTTGCGATGAATATCGCAGCAGTTTTTTATGAACTATTATTCAGAATGCCCGGAAAAGTATATTACATTTAATACAATCTGATTCCTAAAACATTACTACTTATTGAATAAAAGAAAAAAGTACCTTAAACTAATAACGCCAATAACATAAAATCTATGCCCGCGAAAGTTTTTCCGTACGATGGTGTTCTAATTTGAACTTCTTTTATTAAAACACTTTGGTAAGGGCCCCATTTTTTCTTACCATCTTGAAGAACAGAGATTCGACTTTCATTTAAAGTACTTTTTGGGGGTACTTCACCGTGATCGATCGAACGAGCATACTACCTTAAATAGTTTCTAAACCCGGCGCCTAGAGAGGGCTATGCGCACCTTTCGGCCCACTTGGGGGCGCTGTGCACTCCGCCGCTCCCCACCCCACACCGCCAGCGCACCGCCCCCGGCGCATGCACCGCGACTCCCTCCGCCTCCTCCAGCCGCCCGACACACGCGAAGGAGGCCCGGTGCGTGCGGGTCGGCGGCGCGCGGCGCGGCGCGGCGCGGCTAGGAAGCCCGGCGGGGGGAGGGAGCGGCTCTAGGGCGGCGGCGGTGCCGGCGTGTCGCAGTGCGCCACGAGCCCGATCGATCAAGGTAGGACGCAGCCGGCGCCGTCCCCGGCCCCGCCCCCACCCCCACCCCCGCCGCCGGCCACTTGCTACCCACGGAGGCTGCCGCGGGGCGGGGCGGGCGGGGCTGGCGAGCGGGTAGCGGTAGGGCGGGGTGGGTTACGGCGGGCAAAGCAGTTTGGGGTGGGGCGGGTTATGACGGGTAAAGCGGAATGGGTGGGGCGTGGCAGATTAGGGTGGATAAAACGGAAGGGGGTAGCCCGCGGTGAATTAGGACGGGTAAAGCGGGATGGGGTGGGCCGGGCCGGGTTAGGACGGGTATTGGCGCGGAGAGGAGCGGGGGGGACGGGAAAAGGGGAAGGAGGACGTGCGGGGTGAGAAGCGGTGGAAGGGGAGGGGCGAGGCGCCGGCCCGCCGCCTCCGCCGCATCCATCACTCCGTCCCCCGGCGCCCAGTTCGCATCTCCGGCGCGGACAGCTCGACCGCCTCCGCAAGAGCCGACTGCAGTGGGACGAAGCTTCGGGAAACAGGACACAAATTTCAAATTGTTCAATAAATAGGGATAGGTCCTGTAACATAGCCTTGCCCGATATTTATTTATTTATCTATCACAATCGTCTACTAGAAAGGACAAAAGAATAAATCCCTTTGTCTGAAATTTGAAGTAAGTTTATTTATATCCCACCCATCTTTGTCACACAATGGTCCGATCCCTTCTCTTCTTCGCTATGTTCTGGTTCACTCTCCAGCTGGGTTTAGCTCAGAGACAGCATTGCCGCGGTCTCCGCTACAACTCTAACCGCGGGTCGCGACAGAGGCGAGTGTTCGTCAATAGGTAGATCGAATTCGGCAGATTACTATAGGAGAATGCTAGCGACCGGTTGCTTCGATTGATAGTTTTTCAATCGATCAATACAAGGTGAGTATCCAAAAAAAATGGGCCCCCGACGACCATTCCGTCTCCTTCCTTCTCCTATCTTCTCCCCATTACACAAACATGCTAGAAGACCATTCGGGAACTTACGGCGTTTCGCGGTTGTGCGAGATACCCCGAGAGGACTTCGCCCGCAAACCCACATGTATGTCGGTGCCGAATCTCACCATCCAGCGGGAAAGCCTTCTCCAGGCATAAAAATATTCATGTCACTTACGGAACTAAAGACCCAAGCAGTTAATGTGCCCGGAAACATAAAAGCAATCAATCAATCAACAAACCAAACCCACTCCCCCATGCCAAGCCCCTCTCCTCCCTTCTCCGCCATGCTTCGCCCTGTCCTGCCCTGCTCGCTCTGCTCTGCTCCACCCCGATCTCCTCTTTCTTGTCCCGCTCTCACTTGCCGTACGTCGGTTCCATGTCTTCTGACCCGATCCTCCCTGTGCTTCTCCGATCCTTCCTTCGTCGCCACCCGCCGTCCTGCTCGTTTGAAATATGTGCTGGGTACGCAATATTTTATTTCGATAGCGCAGTAAAAGGGAGTGGCACGCAGGGGCACAAGGCGACCACGCGCGACCGAGTCCCGTCCGCGAAGGCCTGGTCCTCTAGTAACAGTCTCATGGATGTGTCATATCTTCTAATTTATTTAGCCTGATATTTTATAGGCTGTGGTGTGGATCGGCCGGGCAGAAGTTTGGGGAAGTACGAGGCGGTTGCAAGTTCGAGTCAAACGTAAGATAGTTATGTTTTCGCTTGGTACCGGCGTGATGTCACGTACGGCTTCTGAACTTCACTCCATCCAGAACCAATCATCTATCATCGCTATCTCTCATCATCACTGAATTGATTTATTGATTTTTGGGGATACAGATAATGTTTTTATTCCCGTAAGAGTATTTCACATGTTATCGCAGAAGGTGGCGGTGAACATTCCCCGCCGGAAGACGAAATGCGGCGCCTTTTGTCTACAACCAGGTATCTCCCACCACCGGGGCACCACCCCAGTCGAAACAATTTCCGACTGATCTCACGACATGTGTGGTAGTGTAGTGCTTGCACGTGGGTGTGCATAAGGGGAGAAAAGACACGAAAGAGGAAGAAAAGATGGCAAACGATCCGCAGATCATTTGTTTGGGTGCTTCTCTGGCGGTTGGCTGATATTGATCAGGGCACCCGCCTCCTGGAATTATTTTCCAAACACAGTTTGCATACGTTATAGGTTTGTAGCTATAGTAAGCAATCCGTCACTTTCGAAGCTCGAATCCTAGAACGTCCGGGTCAACGATGCTGCAGAAACAACGCAGAGCTATCGCATAATGTGACACCATGTGAAATTTGACAGCCGGTCGGGAATTTCAGATCCCCAGTCAGGGTTGGACCCAGTCCCGAACAGCGCCTGCGGCAACCGTTAATATCACGCTTTCGGGCCGGCAGTCCCACTGTTTGCCCGAGGCTCCGGTGCGCGAGAGACAGTGACCGAGGACCGCGGGCCCCGACGGCCGTGCCCCCGCACAGCGTCCGCGAGGCGAGATTTACCGCCCCGACATTTAAATGACCACCGGCGCTCCGTTCTGCCAATGACAGCTCGTTAAACACTCCCAAACTGCAATGACCTCACCGACCGTGCGTGAGAGCGAAGTAGAGCAACCTGCAAATGCTGTCATTTTTCGGAGCATGATTACTGCCGGCTCCAATTTCCTTTCCATGCATTCGGTACAAAAATAACACTTCCTACATATCCCGCTTTTTATGGTAGATCCCTTATCTTGAATTAATGTGTATCAGAAATAGTATTCCTAATTTACACACATTGAAGACCTACAACGGTAAGGGAATTGTTGTGAAATTTGAATTTATTTTCAGAGAATCGGCTCTTTAATGAAGGCGATCTTCTTCAACTTTCCTTCGTGTAAAATACCTTTACAGTATTCGTGTTAAACTCTTGAGTGTGCGTATGTGTGCGATTCCGTTTCTCACGGCTTGACCACTTCCCGTGCACCAATCGGACGTAAGATCGGACGTCATTCAACGCGTCTCGTTCTCCTGATGGGGAACTGATAATTGGTTTTCAGATCCGGTTAGAATATTCCAATATATTTCCAAAAAAATGTTTTTTTGAGTTTTGGCGCAGCAATCTTATTGATAATGCCGGGAATTAAATTCATGCCTCCTAAATAGATCTATGTACGTGGCGTTGATTAAACACCAATACCCAAATGAATTTTTCGCTCAATACGCCATAATCAAAAAGATTCTTTAAACACTCTCGATACTAAAAAAAGTAACTCATAATTTCAGCGAAATCGGTCGCGAAGGTTTTGAATCTATGTATGACAGACATACGCACATTCTGTTTTTTATATATAGATTTTATAAAATATAATAATATAAAATTAATATGAAAACGTGTATCATAAAATTAATATAAATTACGGATCACAAAACTAATATAAATGTAACATAAAATTCATATAAATGTGTGTTATATGAAATTCATATAAATGCAATCCAAATTTAATATAAATCTACCATCCATCCTCACTCCGTGGATCCATCCGCCCATTTCCACCCCTTCCCTTTCCAATCCCGTCGTCCCCGCTGCTGCCATTGCCGCCAGCAGATGGTGCTGGAGGGGAAGCTATACATGGAGGGGCAGGAAGCTGCGCGCCTGCGGCAGCCGCTTCGATGAAGTTGGGCTGCTTCCAAAGGAGTTAGATGACTGTGTACTTAGGAGCGGGCAGATGGGTACTATATGCTTAGTAAACATATCTCGCACCAACCTATAATCGGTGGCAACCGCAGGTGCCCTCTGGTGTTAATGTTGATGTATTTGTAAGTGTAGAGCAGCTCATCCCTTAGCGGAATCAATGAACGAAACAACCCCCTACGCCACCGCAAGAGCGAAGTGGTACTACAATTTTCACGCGTTATTTCTAAATTTGCAATTTTTGGATTTTGAGAGAGTTCAACGAAAATTACACCTTTGCCATTCTCTTAAGCTTCTCTTGTTCTATTGGTGGAAGAATATGAAGAACAAATTTGGAGCGATTTAAAAAAGACAAATAATTTGTATTATTTTCAAGCAGAAATTGTTCGAATAATACACATTTTGTAAAAAAATTGAATACTTATATGACATTTTTAAAGATATGATGTTTCAGAACAGATTTCATTTAAAACATGAAACTCCATATCTTGAATATGATAATTTTGCAATGTTAACATTTTGCAATTTTCGAAGTTACTGAGAGGTCCCCAAAAAGCAGACTAACACCAATTTTGTACCGTCTTTTGACATAAACGAGGAAAATTTAAAGACAAAATTTCGAGCAGTTTTGAAATAGTTGTTTAAAAAATGCCTATATTTCACGCAAAATTACGTGAAATCACTCATAATTTCGGAAACTTTTATAAGACCTATTTCAAGATGTGACTTTAAAGAACGGATTTCATTAAGGAAAAAAAGTCATCTTTACTATTGTAGTAATAGAACGAAGCCGAAAAATTGTGAAATTATACAATTTTTGAAAATTGAGGGATTTTAGGTGAGACGGTAGGTCAAATTTTAAAAGAAATGGAATTTTCTTTTCTGGCATAATGAAATGTTTTTAATGAATATTTCTACGTCAGGTTCATTGAAGTATTGCACCTATACGGGGATTAAATATATTTAAAAAAATTAGAATCAGACTTGTGAGACTAATATAACTATACTCCCTCCCATACAACTTCTAATATCTTTTGCTTGTAATTTTTGTCGAATAGCTACCAGTTTTTTTGTTTTGTAGGAGAGTTTTGTTTGCAGATGCTGATAGAACTCATATTGTCATCATTTTCTGGATTAAAAGGATTTGAACTGACACGATGCTTTGCTTTGAAAATTAATCTCTTCAAAATAGTGAATTTTTTGTTAATGCGCGTCTGTAAACAATTTCTTTGCACATCTAGAACACATCTAGTGGCTTGATAAGTTTGTTGTGTAGTAAATTTCAGTTTGTTATCAATTGCAATGTGCTATAGGCTACAAAATTAAAAGGATAATTTTAATGTTATATAATGATGAAATGCAAAATAATCTTCAAGAGATTCATTTTCAAAGCATAGCATCGTGTCATACCAAATCCTATTGATCGAGAAAATGATGATAATATGAGTTCGAATGCATATGAGGCTCCTAGGGCATCTAAAAGGAAGAAACGGTGTAAACGAAAAAGTTGAGAATTACGTAAGTACGAAGTGAAGAACTTCTCAAATGTCTCCATGGCAATATAATGAACGTAAATGAGACATTCATGATTACCATTTCGATAAGAATACCAAAAAATCTTTTGTTGGTCTCAAGCCTTTCAATTGAGAGTGTCTGAAACGGTTGCGATATAGAACAATGGAAAATGTACCAGATTGCAAGTGCTGAGAAAATTACGTATGCCACCTGGAAAGAATTGCTGATATTTTAAAAGAACGTGACAATTTATTGCGAAGGAAGAATGCCTTGCTACAAAATTGCCAAAGGAGGTAAGAAAGAAGTAAAGAAGGTTTAAAGCTGGTCTAAAATACGGTGAAACCTCTCATTACGATGTAGACTGCTTTTAATTACTCTCTAGCGAAAAATATTTTACGATTTCATAACATAATTTTTTCAGAAGTTAAAATTTGCAAACGTTTGTCCCAATAACTTAGAAACTATGGAACATATCTGCATGAAATTTTCTGTGATGATAAACCATGTCATACTTAGGATGTGAGTACTGAATCATGGTTATTATTTCTCTCTAGTCCATGCGTTAGGATTTTTTCCATTTTTAAGAGAAAAAAATTGGCTTTTAGAAAAAATATATATGATTCCCGAATAGAAATAAAAACTTAAATGTGGACAAGTAATTCAGAGACATGTAACCAGTAATGCATTACTTAATAAGAACTGCAAATTCCATTAAAATTCATGCAGTAGTTTCTGAGAAAATGGGTCGTACATATACATGTTTTATCACTGATGGGATAGAACCTACAGCCTCACCTTCAACGAAACTGAGACCTGCACCATTCTCTTCGACATTTAAACGATCCGAGGATAAGGATTAAAAAAAATAGAAGCCATTTTTCTAGAAAATGTTGAAAATATTGAGAATTCATATAAGTACTCCCAAAATCAAAAGATCCGTTTGAAACACAGACTGCCTCGAATTCATTTAAATCGATTAGAGAAATTGAGTCTATTTCGGAGAAAATCGGCTGAACGGTCTAGGTGTTAGCGTTGACAACAGAAAGACATACAGACGCAAGGACGGACGGGCGGAAAACCAGACACGCGTTTTGCCGTCAATCAGTCATCAGACATGAGTCATCTAATGTTCAATATTTCCAATACTTCCAATAACTTCAGTATTTTTCACTTCGTTTATTAAAAAAACATTATTAAAATTAAGAGTAAAGAGTCATCAAAAACAGAATTCATGTGTAATGTCTTTAAGATGTGACCACGAAACAAGCTTCATGATGTGCACACCATGATTGACTCAGTCCAAGTGAAGACTCTAAATAATACTCGTAAATATTTCAAAGCCTTCTGGAACTTAGATTCAAAGAGTAGTAAATTGTGAATGAAAGTGCCATGTGTGGAGTCTGAAAAAAAGTCTGTGGAGTCATGTAATAGTCTGAACATCATTCCCGAACATTGTCTTATGATTGCTTTATGACAATCGCGAAGGCCGAAGGATGTAGCATCTTCTCTGTTAAAAACGCTCCTTTACGAGTTCCCACATCAGCTCGTACAGAGCATGACGTAAGCAACGGATAAATAGAACAGGAACCGTTGTTGGGCCAGTCGATGGCGGTAAAGTAGGAGCAAAAGAAATAGTTGAGTTAGCCATTCATTTGAGACAAACTTGAAAAATTACCAGTAAAGAGATTTTGCTGGGGATTGTTCAATGGGTTTACATTGCCCGAGATGAAGAAATCAACAACAATAACATGTTTCACCTTAAGAATTATGTGATTCGTCAGCTCGTTACTTTGTCCAACCGCAGGGGACCTCTGGGCAGGAGCCAGCCCTTCACAGGAGAGGGGCGACCTGTTGAGTATGTTGTAGGAGTTGCGTAGGGAAGGGGGAACTGGGTGGATGAAACGGAGCGTGGCAGGAAAGTGGAAGCGGACGGCGGCGGCGGTGCCAGTGGCGATAGCAATAGCGTTAGGACATTCAGGTGTCAGTGAATGACCGGATGCAGTTGGCGAAGAGGGCGTTGTTGGGGAAGGGGGACGGTGTTGGGGAAGGGGCACGGTGTTGGGGAAGGGGTGACGGTATTGGGGAAGGGGGACGGTGTTGGGGAAGGGGGACGGTGTTGGGGAAGGGGGACGGTGTTGGGGAAGGGGGACGGTGTTGGGGAAGGGGGACGGTGTTGGGGAAGGGGGACGGTGTTGGGGAAGGGGGACGGTGTTGGGGAAGGGGGACGGTGTTGGGGAAGGGGGACGGTGTTGGGGAAGGGGGACGGTGTTGGGGAAGGGGGACGGTGTTGGGGAAGGGGGGAGGTATTGGGGAAGGGGGGAGGTGTTGGGGAAGGGGGACAGTATTGGGGAAGGGGGACGGTGTTGGAGAAGGGACGGTGTTGGAGAAGGGGGACGGTGTTGGAGAAGGGGGCGATGATGCGGTGTTGGGGATGGGGGCGGTGTAGGGGAAAGGGCGCAGCGATTTTAAAAAGCGCCGGTAGTAACGGTGGTGACGTTGATGGAGGCGGTGGTGGAGATGGTGCTGGTGGTGTAGTGGCGGCGGCAGCAGCAGAATTGGCGAGGGAGGCGGAGGAGATAACTGAGGCGACGGCGTTGCGGCCTGAGAGGCGGGGACGGCGACGGCAGAGGGGGCGGCTCTCGGGCGCTTTATGGCGGCCTAACGCACGGCTTCATTATGCCGCCGTAACGTGGCAGCAGCGGAGGCGTAGAGAACGTTTGCACGTTCCCACCCCGCACAGACCTCTGCTAACTACCTTCCTTGCCACTGCACTCCCTTCGGATTCCGTGCCTCGCTTCTCCGGGTGCCCAAAATCTAAAGGAGGCAAAATCTATGCAGAGGAAAGGAAGTTTCGAGAATTCCTTGGTGTATTGGAATTTGGAGTTATATTCCATTTCCTTGCGTCGGATGAAACATATCTCACTTCAAAGTAACGAGCAATTAAGGCAATATGTTCGTTCCGCTCATCGCTCTTTTCAATCGTCAGTATTAAACTGATATTGAAGGTATTTGAATACTGACATATGAAACATAACGTATTCATGTTGTAAACATGTGTTGTGCTCTTTATCTTTTGATATAATAAAAAATATCCCTTCCAGTATATATTCTATGCGTGGGTAGAATTTGAAGAATAAAATCCTCATCTCTTCTGTCCCTCCACCAGGCCTCTAAGGTTTCAACGGCGCGCCTTTCATAATTAATTTCGCCCGTCGGATGCGTTGTACATATTTCGCACACTCTAATAACCTTTCTTGCAAACGGAACGCTGTGTAATACATGGGAAAATGCGTGTTGAATTTAAGTTTGTATCACAAAATTTGACAACCCTTTTCTTAAATTTCGAGCTAATTTAGTTATATGAGTGTACCTGTTATCTGTACCTTTTCCGTCTGTGTTACTACAGGCAATCTACCCCCATCCTAAATTCATTCATTCAGTGAATATTTTACCAAAATGTTCATTTCAATGTATACCTTACTCTTTCCGCGTTCCTATCTAATACTTTATTTAATTTTTTTATTACCCTTCGAGTTTGCGAATATCACTTGCACCTTCCGAACTCCTTGGCCACTTTCTGTCCTTGAACCAATTTATACTCTTGCTATTCCTTTATGCGCTGGTAAACCACGTTCTCCACTAATATGTCACTTCTTCGTTCTTAAAGTCCCAACTCCGTCTTGCCCAAGCCCCCAACTCCATCTTGCCCAAGCCACCAACTCCATCTTGCCCAAGCCACCAACTCCATCTTGCCCAAGCCCCCAGCTCCATCTTGCCCAAGCCCCCAACTCCATCTTGCCCAAGCCCCCACCTCCATCTTGCCCAAGCCCCCAACTCCATCTTGCCCAAGCCCCCAACTCCATATTGCCCAAGCCCCCAACTCCATCTTGCCCAAGCCCCCAACTCCATCTTGCCCAAGCCCCCAACTCCATCTTGCCCAAGCCCCCAACTCCACCTTGCCGAAGCCCCCAACTTCATCTTGCTCAAGCCCCCAACTCCATCTTGCCCAAGCCCCCAACTCCATCTTGCCCAAGCCCCCAACTCCATCTTGCCCAAGCCCCCAACTCCATCTTGCCCAAACCCCCACCTCCATCTTGCCCAAGTCCCAACCTCCTCTACTATTAAATTCCCCTCGCTCCAAATTTCCCTAACCCCAACATGCACCAGCTTCCCCTATCCCCAACGTCCTCTAACCTGAACTTCCTCTACCGCCCAATGACCGTGATCCAATCCCCGCCGTCCATTCACGCCAGCTTTCGCCGCCACCGTCACGTACCATGCCACGCCGCCGCGCGCCACCAGCTGCGCTTAGAGCAACCTTGATTACTGCGAGGAACCGCTCGATACGCTGCGTCGCCCCCGCTACGCGCCTTCGCTCGCCGCGAGAGGGATTCGCGCGGTGCGGCACGACGCTCCGCGCCGCGCCGCCCGTGGAAACCGGGTCGATGGCGAAGCCGGCGACAGTGCTGGAGGTGATGGAGGCAAAAATAGGAGCGACGGTAGTACTGTCGATGTCGATATCGGTATCTGCATTGATGGCGGCGACAGTGGTGGAGAAGGCAAAAATAGGCGGGACGGTAGTAATGTCGATGTCGACATTGGTATCTGCGGGGAAGGCGGCGACAGTAGTGGAGAATATGGAAGCACAAATAGAGGCGACGGTAGCGGTATCAATGCCGATAGTTGTATCTGCGATGATGTCGGCGACAGTGGTGGAGGGGGTGGAGACAAAAATTGGAGCGGCGGTAGCATTGTCGTTGTCGATATTGATATCTATAATGATGACGGCGACAGTGGTGGAGAAAGTGGAGGCAAAAATCGGAAGCATTGCCGATGTCGATAGTGCTATCTGCGAGGAAGGCGGCGACAGTGGTGGAGAAGATGGAGGCAGAAATAGAGTTTTGCGAATGTCACTTGCACCTTCCGAACACCTTGCCCACTTTAGTAGGTAGCATTGCCAACGTCGGTATCGGTATCTGCGCTAATGGGTACAGTGGTGTACGTGATGGAGGCGAAAGTAGTGACGACATGACATTGTGGATGATAATATTGGTATCTGCGAAGATGGCCACAATGATAGAGGTGATAAAGGAAAACATAGTGGTAATAGTAGCATTGTATATGTCGTTATTGGTGTCTGTAACGATGGCGGCGACAGTGGGGGAGGTGGTGGGTAGCATAGTCGATATCGTATGGTAATCGATATCGATATCCGTGATGTTGGCAATGGAAGAAGTGATCGAGGCAAAATTAGAGGCGACGATTGCATTGTCGACATCGGTATCTGTGATGATGGCGGTGGCAGTCACGGTATCTGTGATGTTGTCGACGTTCATGGTCGTCGATTTTTTCCCCATGTTAGGCAGTGGAGATACATGAAGATGGCGACTGCAACGGTGATAGTGTGGTGTCACTGGAGGTGGCCCGTCCGATCGTGATGGTAATGGGGTGAGTATATCGGAGATAGTGGTTATGGTGGCGACGGTGATATTGGGGATGGTTACATAGAGGACGTGGTCGAGGGGCTATGCGGTAATGTTGGTCTCAGAGGTGGTAGCGAGCAGTGGTACTGGATGTGATGTATGCAGGTGGCAATGGCGTTGGCGATGGCAAATGCGTAACGTTCGTAGTAGCATCTACAGTGGCTGTAATGTTAGTGACGCCGTTGTCTGGTGTTGAGACATCAGTGATGTTGGTGATGGTTAAGGCGGTTCCAGGAATGTGGACAATAATGAATGCATGCATTAATGCTTCATGCATTAATTATTGTGTATTCTTGCACTAATACGTCATTATAACATTTCTTTGAACTTAAAACTAAAATGAGTTAATTAAGACTAACTTTCACAAGTAGATCGCTTGTGATAGAATGGAATATAGAAGAAGAGGAATGATGAGTATTTGTATTCTTATAAATTATATCTCGTTAATAATTAATATACTGGATTACCGATGAGGTAAGTTAGTGAGTTTTATCCATTGCCTTAAATGAACACCTCACCCTGTTCCCGCTCGCCAGATCAGTAAGCAAGGACGTTAGAATGATTGAGCTTACATCAAACAATTCACAGAAAAAGTGGCAGGCAGGTTTTCATACTTAAGTATAACTTATTATTCTTATTTATTTATTATTACTTAATTATTATTAAATTAGCCAGCGCTCTGTGGTCTATCAACATTAACCGGATAAAGTAAAAAAATAATCCGTTTGGGTAATCTGGCTAAATATCCCACTTCTTCTATCATTTACCAAAATTCGGATTTTAACTTATATTGAATATTAAGTTTAATGTTATACAAAAATCGAATACTCTATTTACATTGTTCTGTTGGGAAACACCTTCAATACATTTCTCAGTAATGATTTTGTACGCAAAATATTCGAAAGAAAACTTGCAGACCACAATTTTCTTAATCGTAAATTAGGTGGAAATTTCTTTACAAAGAATGGTCTAGTGTAGCACGTTCTACGAAATAATTACAATCAATTGCGGCCCTATTCAGTTCTCTGGGGAAAGGCGGTCGAACAAAAGGTCATAAAACGCGGTGCGGGCCGCAGCAATAGATGGCTCTCGGGTGGAGTCGAAGAAACGGGAGCAATAATTCATACGAGAGTGAATTGTCGCTTAATGAGTTCCTGGAAGTGCCAGTAAATAGATAACGCAGAATTCTCGGAGGAGAAATATGACAGATATTAAAAGGGTGCTTATGGAGAGGAATACGAAATATATGGTGTGTTTGAACGGCGAAGAAAGGTAGCGAAAATAAAAGGAACTAAGAAAATATAATCTGTTGTTTGATAGGAACACCGGAATAAAACTCATTAATTTAATAAAATATGCGTGTGAATACGAGAATGTAGAAATTATGTAATTTGAATTACATGAACATTTTTTTTGAAACAGCGTTACTGTTGAGATAGACAAAGTAATATTAGTTTTGAGTATTAGTCATACAAAACTCCTTCGCTACAATTCTTCGTACTTTTAATCATGTATTATTGGGCTTGGACAGTGTTAAAAGCCTAACAGATTTGTTCTAAATTACATTACTTAAAAAACAATTTTTAACTATCAATGTGAAGAGGAACTCGTGTTATTACGCCATTAATAACAAATAAAAATTTAATAACTATTTTTGTTTACAAAAGCAGAAAGTTACATTGTTATTATCAGATTACCATACCATGATGTAATAACAATATTAATAAGTCAATCTCATTTAAAACTTATTTTTATATTAAAATTTATAATTATTTTCTGTATACATTTACGTACCCCTAAATTCGACTTCGCAACATAGTTTGCTTTCAATATACTTTCATAGACCACGCATACAGCTAGGTAGACTCAGTACGAAGTACAAAACAGATGTTGGAAGAATGTGGCGACTCATGGAGTGCAAGAACTGAAATGTTTATATTAGCGTTAACAAGACGTTGTCGCCTTGTTTTCTCACTAACGTGATATGCAGTTATTACTGAATATTTCTCGAAATTATCGTGTGTTTGATATCGAGGCAGTGTTTTGTGCATTTGTGAGGGAATATAGATGGGGCCATTAACCTCTCTAGCGTACCCTTATTCGTGAGTGAAACCTTGTCACCGACGAAAATTCTCACGGTACTCTGACAGCTAAATAAACTTATTTCCATTACTATTGTCAAGAAAACTTGTGTTGATATAAAGACGAAGAGTTCTGTTCGACAATGACCTTGACCCTACATTTATATTCGTTGTCTGCACTTTATTAAAATTTGAACGTGAACACATTTCTGGGGCTAATGTGGTGGATGATTCAGTAACGAATGTAGCTAAAGTGTTATGTTTCACATTATCCACGATTTTAACCGCATATTCGGAAAAACACCATTGGCTCATTGCCAGCCAGGGGGAAATGTGCAATGAGTAATCGAGACAAACATCAATAAGAGTAGTGAAGAAAAAATAAGGAAACTATAGCTGTATGAATACATGCTGTATGACTGCTGAACTGAATATTGCACACTTTGTGACCATCCAAACAGAAATAAGGGAGCTCCAGGCAGAGTTTTTTTGGACATGCTCCAATTCCTGAGCTACACACAGCGATCAAGATGCTTCTACGAGAAAATGGAGGTGCAGAAGACATTAAACCTAGAAGTATGAAGCATTGGGAGTCAGCCATTTGTTCCGTTGAATCTTGGTTTAATTTGTTTAATCCGACTTCGGGGCGAGTTTGTTCCTCGATAACGACATTACAATACAGTGTCAATAAAATATGTCTTTCAAAATGTTCAAGAATAACGTCAAAAATCGATTTTACATATTGTTTGAGAAACTTGTTTTATAATACAATTTAGTTTTATGATAGGTTATAAGTGAAAGTCATCACAAACAAAATTTTATATTCTTCTTTTAATTTATTTCTAATTGTTCTAATTAATTGTTTTGTAAATAATATAACGTTGGACATTAAAGGTACTGAGAAACGCTCCAGCAAACATCAGCATGCATCTCCAGTTCCAACAGAACTCTTCGAATTTAAAAAAAATTGTATTACCATACCATCAACCACTAGTGTAAAGTCACATTATTGTCAATGATTATATGACAATTTCTTGACATGTCCATTCCATAAAGCAAACTTTCTTCCACAATGGTAATGCCGCATGTCAAGACATCGGCCCTTTTATAGAACTCACATTGTCCGTGGCTGGTTTTCTGAACATACCGTAGATAGAGTCATATTTGTCATCACCTCCACAGTTGCCTGATGGGAATATTGAATCTTTGTGGTCTTTTTTCTAGAGAATTCTCGCGGGTGTTATCAAAGTCCATCACTGTTATGAAACTTGCTATTTTTTTTGCAGCTATTATTTTTTTTTGCATCAAGAATCTATTTTACGAATTTCCACTACAAGCAAAAGTTGAAAGAAAACTATTCAGCCACTAGTCGAGTGAGAGGCGTTTGTGATTGCGTCGGATATTCAGAAAAGAGGAAACTAAAAAACGTTTCAAGTTTAACCTAAAAATGCAAATATTTTTGTTTGCTCATACTCATTGCGTCACTGACTAGAAGACAGCTGACTACATGCGACAGCAAGGTTCCATGGAATGGACTTTCCGCCATTAAATATTTGGAATTTATGAAACAGCAAAGCTTGATATTCTTGGTATGTAAAGATCATGTGATATTTTTGGTATGTATAGTGTGCATCCTGATATACTCCTACTATAGTACTATGTTATTGCAGTATTCGTGAAGACTTGTTTTTGATAAAATATTTAATTTATTGTAATGTTACACAACAGTATTTCACTTGTTATTGTTTAAGTGTAGTGAGAGTTATATTTTTTGGGAAGCCATTTTGTGTGAATTTTTTTCAGCAGCTTTGTTGCTTTGCTGCATTCAACAACGTACACGCAGGATAAAATAAAAATTAAGCAAATGATGTACTAGAAGAAGAAAATAATTTACAAGGAGATTATTGCCTCCAGTGAATAGAAAGCAAGGGAAGATGCAAGAAACATTTATAAAATTGCATTAAATTAACCATGCATAAACAAATGAAATACGACGTATTCGAAAAAAATTAGGTAAAATTTTCTAATTTTCCGTTACTCTCTCCGCAGCTCCGATTTTTTTATTAATTGATTAGCGATTACGGGCGCGTCAACTCCTAAGGTCATTGATCCCCTGAGTGTAGTGCATGCTTTTGCTCGAGACGTCGACGTGATATTCCCCAGCGGGTTTTCCCTAACCAGGTATCTCCCATAGGATGGGCAACGCCCTGCCGGGACTAGCTCTAAGCTCCAGACCGGTCTCCCGGCCGTGAGGTAGGATAGTGCGCATGTAAGTGTGTGTTCGTAAGGGGTAGGATAGGGCAAGGAATGGGAGGGAAGATCGCGCTGTCGCCCGTTTGTTAGGATACTACTGCTCCTGCTTTCGCCTGGAGTTGATCCAGACAGCGTCAGAATTCGACCTAGCTACGAGCATCTAGCTAGCAACGAAAATCCTGCTACCGTTGGAACTCGAACCCTAGGACCTCCCGGTCAGAGTCTCTGCAGTGGCATCAGTTGATGCCCTGAGCCACGTCTCCCGGTCGCGGCGGCGCTTTTCCTCAAGGGCAGAAATAGCTATCGCGTAAAGACGAGCGCATCCATTTACCGGCTCGCATTCGTCGCAAACGGATCTCATTATCCCGCGCGGCGACGGCGGCGGTGGGGGATGCGAGGGGGCCGCCCCCGCACGGAAGAGGAAGCGCGAGAGGAACCAACGGCGACGTCTCCGGGGACAGGGTTGCCGGATCAGTACTGGGAAAATCCGCCATCGGAGGGACGAAAATCTACCCAATTCCGCCAAATACCTGAGAGGTAAAAATAGCGGAATCTGACACTGCGGCTGATAATTTCAAAATAGATGCACGTTCATAAGATATTTTTACACCCTCGTGCATGAAGCCTGCCTGTCATAAGCCATGAATATTTGGAAAACAGTACTTTTTTTAGAAAATTGGCACGATTACATGCGTGTTTAATTAGAAGTAAAGAGGCTTGAGGGACATCTCATAATATAATGTCTATTTTCACAATATAAACTCGCCTCCCTCGTACGAATCGACCCTCGTATCTGCACATACACAAGATTACTGCACATTTGCGCGTGTTAGTATGAGCCTAGACTGTAGAGAAAATAAATAAGTTAAGTAAACAATTAATAGTTTAATCAATAATTTAAGCTAGAAAACTGCTACGCGAGTAAACAATCGACATAGTCAAGTGATAAGTAAATCAATAAATAAAATAAATAAATTTAAAAAATGACACTGTCAATAATTAAATAAGTACTTTTGGGAGCAAAGAGGAGAGGATGGTCCAAATGTAAGTGCAGAGGCGTTGGTGCGGACGATCTGCTGTGGCGCTGTTTGATTTCTAGTGCTGAGGAGGTCAAAGACTGGAGAGAGAAGGTGTGACATCCGCATCAGGAAATAAATAAATAGTTTAGAAAAACTCTGGTAGATTAGCATGTATTCGGCTTCTGACTGCAGGTTTTTCCCACTTCTGGGGTTTTTCCCTGAGCCGTACCTTATGGTCTCTTTCTCGGGACTTTGATGCGATGGAGAGGCCATTTGGGGTGAATACCAGAATTCGAAAGGTTAGATCACGGTAGGATATAGGTATTGTAATGGTTTAAAGGCCTTCGGCCTAGCCACATAGTATCCTGTTATTTAATTCAAATGTAATAATTACCTATTAAATGAATAAATAAACATTTGCAAGACTTAATTTCTTACCGGAACAGTACCCTAACACACGGACCACGGACTGAGCGCTGTCATTCCTTCCTCTTCCATATCCTATCCTGTTCCCTTACTCATTCACACTTACATGCACAACACAACCACGCATGTCTGTCGGGAGAGCAGCCGGGAGATTAGGGATTGTCACAGCTATGCGGTGCCACGTTAAGGGAGATACCTGTAGTGGAAAAACTATTGACGTTTAGGTCGAAGCCGGATCTTACCATCCTGTGAGGTAGGACCACCGCCACCTCCCCGGATAAAACACTCCCTACACCAACCGTAGCAGCTGACGTGCCCGGAAACACCAATCAAACAAACCGACCGACCCCGCGGCGCCACGCGCCCGTGGCTGTGGATGAGGCTGTTGGCGTGAGCGATGAGAGAGTGTTAAAAGTGTTGGAGGAAAGTGGTGAGAAAACGGAAAAGGCGGGCGACAGAGTGTGGGTAGTGGTAAGAGGAAAAGAGCATGATGGACACGTGGAAGTGTTTGACGGAGAGATCCTCGTTTGGCGGACCAATGAGTGGCAAGAGGAAGGAAGGGCAGCGGAAGGGCGAATGTGAAAGATCGGGAGGAGGAAAAAAAGGTGGGGAAATGAGGGTAGATAGAGCAAGGGTGAGCGAAGGACGGTGGGCGCAGAACGACGGAAAAGGAGGTAGGGAAAGGTGGAACGGGCAAAGGGGGTTAGGAAAAGAAAAAAAACAGCCCAAGATGGCGGGGCGCAGGTTGGCGGATGAAGGATGGCTTGCAAAAGACGACGGGCAAAGGAAGAGAGGAAAGGACGGCGGGTAAAGGACGAAGGACTGTGGGCGGGGACAACGGAGAGCGACGCCGGAGTGCGGAGGGCGCGCGCGCAGCGGGCGTCTGGCGGCGGGATGCGGGGGCGGGGGAGGGCGGCTGGTTGGCGGGAACGGGGGCGGGGGTGGGCGGGAGCGGGGGCGGTGGTAGGCGGGTGGCAGGGACGGAGGCGGGTGGCGGGGGCGGGAGGCGGGCGGCGGGCGGCGTGGTGGGCGTGGTAGGGCGACGCCGCCCTTGTGCCCTACTGCGGCGCGCGTCACGTGCGGCCGCGTGGGCGCTTCCCCCTCCGCGCCGGCGCCCCGCAGGTGCGCCAACCCCACGCACTCGAGCTGCGGCGCTATCGACCTCCGGGACCACGTGACGCCGAGCGCGCGCGCCATTCGCCACGCGCCCGCCGCGCGCAGGATTACCAACGTACCTCGTCTTTCGCGCCAACGGGCCCAGCCGCTTCCTCTATCATCATCACTCGCTGAACTCCCCCATTCGACCTCACAGGGACCACAGACTATTTTTCTCTTCCGCCATGATCTTAAAATCTCTTTTCTACTTGCTTACTATTATCTAAATTTCCTACTTCTAGACTCAAGTACGTATGTATTGCCAGTGCCCTATGGAACCGACTTGGAATGATAGTATGTTGTTGAATTAATGAAGTGATTTAGAATGGGGAAATATTTAAAAACAGTGGAATAAGAGAATGAACAAACTAGAGAAGAGAGAAAACCAACCACACCCCTTTTCTAA
Organism: Gryllus longicercus; assembly: GCA_038098605.1. Taxonomy (NCBI): domain Eukaryota; kingdom Metazoa; phylum Arthropoda; class Insecta; order Orthoptera; family Gryllidae; genus Gryllus; species Gryllus longicercus. Next base: position 6,117,159 of record JAZDUA010000021.1, read on the forward strand.
CGCCTTATTTTACTAGCCCGATACACAAACTCTACAAGGGATGAGCGAATCCGCGATGTTATTCAATTAATGGCTTGCCATGTGAATAAATACCATTTTTTCCTTTCCTTCTTTTATTTCCTTTTCTCTTTTTTCTTCTGCTCAGTGCTATTGAATTTACAGCTCCACAAAAGAACCAATAAACCTAAAGATATCACTCTTCATCTAAATTTCCGCTCAACTCCTCTCCTCCTTCCCTTCCTCACTCCCGCTTTCGCGTTCTTTTTCGCATCTCTGTCTCTTCCGTCCTTTTTTCCTCTCGCGTTTTGTCTTTCCTCTTCTCTGCGCCCGGGGCGGGCACTGCTGTCGGCAGCACTTGGCTCTGTTCCAGTGCCCGGGCGACGCGACAGACAGCCGCCCGCTGTTGTCGGACAACGCTCGCCCAGGCCTTTGCCACCTCACCCCCACCATCCTCTCATTTCCATAATTTACGCGTCTTGAATTTCACTTCCTCACTCGCTCACCCTCGCCCCCACGCCGCCGAAAAACGCGATCGCAGTCCTCGCTTGTGTTTTTTTTTCTCTCCGGGAAACTGTCGCTGCGACAAGAGACCACGAAGAGCTCTTAAAAAAGTCGCCGAACATCGATACAGTTCTGTGAATTTCTTTCGTTGTTATGAATCCAGTATAAATGCTATTGATAGTATCTGGAGCAGATGATTGATTGTTAGGAAGGTGATACAAATTTATGTGAGGAAATTGCCAGAACCCCGAGAAACCTCTCAACGACACCACTTCTTCATCCAAAAGTGTCCCATGAGATAGGAACATGGTAGAGGTGGAGAGTTATAGCGCTGCTCTCTGCTGTTTGTGGCCAGCAGTGTTCCGTGGAAATTAGCGGATGAGGCAATCCGAAATGCTGTGGTCACAGGCCCACGCAGCGAGGGTTATGCTGAACGTACTGCCAAGGGCGCACTCTTTCCACCTTCATATACGGAAGTAGTTCAAATCTCGCAGCGGCTGGGTGTTCTGATCGGTAGATTTCCGTGATTTTTTCCGATCAACACCAAGCGAATGCCGGAGCAGTACCAGTACCCCAACAATCAGAGCCACGGACCGCGCGCGATCTTTCCTTCTTCTTTCTTGTCCTATCCTTACCCCTTACTTACACACATTCACATACGCACTACACTACCATGTCACTACCATGATGTATCCTTAAGTATCCGTTATATCATCATCACCAGCATTTGGAAATAATGTTATGAGTTAATTTGGTTTTTCTTCTATCTACGCTCTATATTGCATGTGCTCCTAATCCAAGCTTTATAATAAATGAATTAATGAAATGTAAAAATGATTAGTAATTTAATTTATGTTTTTTGTTATTATAATAGCTAAAAATGTACACAATCGTCTATTTTTTGATAACTTCTCAATAACTCTTAAACTTTCTTGAACTGCAGAAGAGATGTATTCTGAAACTGCAGAAGTAAATACTCCGGACCTGGTTTGAATATAGAGACACAATACAGAATATAAGATGACACTCGTATTTAATGCTTTGATATCATTTACTCAAACATTTGAATGGAGGTGTAACGCAAATACAAAACTGCAACATCTGCTGTAAAAGTCATTTATGTTTCAAAAAGGAATACGTTTATTACAGTCAGAATCTCCTCTTTCTAATAGTTCAAAAATAGTAGTCTGAACTGCGAAGGCAAAAGGAGATCTCCCTTGTATCACATACGCAAATAAATTTGGAGCCTTTTTAGATCCCAAAGCCCCCGTTCGAGTAATTGACGAATAACTTTCATCTTGTAAATAACTTCTTTTGAAGTACACTTTCCAGTTAGCACAACACGACGAAAACCTGAAATTTTATAAGAGAGACCCTCGCATATATGTTTATAAATTTCTCTCTCTCCTCTCTCTCTCCCTCTCTCTCTCTCTCTCTCTCTCCCCTCTCTCTCTCCCCCCTCTCTCTAATAGCACGTATTTGTGAAGGCATTCGCGCAGGCAGAACCACAGCATATATACTTCACAACTTCTCTCTTAAATACACGTCCAGTATTAGACGCAAAGGAGGTGGCAATGTCGGAACAGCGCAGAACAAACAAACAACGCCCAAGAAGTTGGTACGCCCGCAACAAATTATCGCCGCAGGACATCCTTTAAGTCTGACCTGTAATTCCCCTGAGTTTCCTCCAGTGGCTCCAACTTTGCAACTTGTACTCTTGGTCTAGCGAGCAGCAGTCCCGCTTCCCTCGCTGGAAAACTGCTGCTTACAGTGGGTCTCAACGACAAGGTCCTACCGAAGGCATAAGGTACTCGTAAATACCTGAACTCGTATTTAAAATTTATTTTTTCAACAGATTTTGCTGTAGACGGATTGTGATTCGTTTGTAGTGTAAAACATTTAGTAGCGGGGTCCTTTTCACACTGACAATCATTAATCCCTTTTGTCTTCAGAAGCACGGACAGTACTATGTATTTTGTGTGATGTTCAAATGTCAGCTACATTTTATCACAATATCACATAAAAACGAAAAAAAACCTTTTTCGAAATACTTCATCTGCGAACGTCACGTAACAAAAAATTTGCATCATGGCTTGTAGTTGCTAAACTTTAAAGCCAGGAGACTTCGTGGCAGCCTGGGTCGATTTAGGGCTGTTATGTGATTCTCAAGTCCATGAGTTCCCACATTTAAAAGTTTATTTGTTTGCATCCAAACCATATATATTGCGTCGCCGGTGATTCTTATCAGCATGCATACTGATTCAACAGACCCGGCCGTTTAGTTACAAATCATTTCCCCAATAACTGCTGTCGAGTAATGAATCTTGTCTCAGCAAGAAAGTATTGATACATATTTGTGAGTGTGTGGATGGGAGGTGAGGATAAAGTTAACAAAATTCTAGAGCATGCAGAGAGATCCAAAAGATTTTTTTATCAATGAACATGTAGTAAGAAATTTCATCAAAAGGTGTTACACACGTACTTCCCTCTGCTTTTAAGGCAACTTCTTATTCACAGATGTTTGGCAGATCACATTCTGACGCAGTCGAGGAGATTATGAACCTGCCAAACATCTGTGAATATGAGGTTGCCTAACAAACAGGAGCAAATGTCACACACACCCAGAGGTGACTAAAGTTATGGAATACCAGTATGCAAATATACATACGGCAGTAGTATCGCATAAAAAGGGTATGAAAGGGCAGTTCATTGGCAGAGATTTCATTTGTACTAAAGTGATCCATTGATAAAATATTTTGACATGATTATGACTACACGACGAGAATTACACGACTTTGAGCGCAGAATGGTAGTAGGAGCTAGACGTATGGGGTATTTCATTTCGGAAATCATTAGATAATTTAATATTCAATATTACGAGATTCCCAGTGGCAAGAGCGTGCTAATACCTAATCCCTCGCCACGGACAACGCAGTGGCCGATGTTCTTCAATTTATGACAGACAGCAGCGGCGTTTGCGTAGAGGTGTCATTGCTAATATACAGTGAAATAATAGCAGAAGTCAATGTGAGACGTACGTCGAAAACATTCGTTAGGACAGTGCGGCGAATTTTGATTTTAATAGGTGATGATAGCAGAAGACCGGCTCGAGTGCATTTCCTAACAGCATGAGATTTCCTCAGCGCCTTTCCGGGTCGATTGGACTCTAGACGACTGGAAAACTCTAGCTTGGTCACGTGAGTCCCCCTTTCAGTTGTAAGAGCTGATGGTGTTCCGAGTGGGGCGCAGACCTCACGAAGCGATGGACCCAAGTTATCAGCAAGGCACTGTGCAAGCTGTGCAAGCTCCACAATGATGTCGGCTGTTTTTACAAATGATTGTGTTCAGCTACTTCGAGAGAATTTGCAGCAACTCACGGACTTCATGTTCCCAAACGACGATGAAATGTTTATGGATAACAATGACACCGGTCCACAATTGTTTGCGATCATTTCCAAGAACATTCTGGAGATTTAGAGCAAATGATTTTGTCATCCAGATCGCCCGATGTGAATCCCATCGATAATTTATGGGACATAATCGAGCGGTCAGTTCGTACCTAAAATCCTGCATCGGCAACACTTTCGAAATTATGGACAGCTATAGAAGAAGCGTGGCGCAATATTTCTGCAGGAGGCTTCCAACGACTTTTGGAGTCTATGCGACGTTGATTGCTGTACTTCACATGGCAAAATGAGGTACGTCACATTGTTAGGAGATATTTTATGACTTTTTGTCACCTCAGTGTATAAATACATTTATATTTTCATTGTATGTAATTGCTCACTATATGTTCATTGACAAAAAATTGTCATTTTTGAAGCCTTGACATGCCCTGTAAGTTTGAAACATTTATTCTGAGACATGCTGAACATAAAATGCGACTAGCTCTAACAAATTATAAATTGCGTTACAAAATGAAAAATAATAGAAGGAGAAGGTTCAGATGACGCCTGCATTTTAAAACACAATAGTTAATCAGTACGTGTTTTATCACTCGCGTACATTTAAATTGTTTTATATCACTTATTTATAAATAATATGTTTCTCCACAAATAACATCAAACCATGCTCGGTGCATAGTCTTCGCAATCTGCAAAGCGAGAAGTAAGCTATCCTCTAATAAAGAACATGAATAGACGATGGTACATCACAATGTCATGAAAATCGTTTAATTTCATCTCACAAGTGTAATTACATCTCACAAGAACAGTGGAAAAGTTACAACAGAAAAGTAGTACACGTACACTATATGGAAAATTTACAAATTCCAAAACATTGTTTCATGTCGCTCAGTACTTACTCTCCATGAATAACATAGCCGAACAAAAACAAAATCGTGTCTGGGGATCAGACCAGGTTTTCTTTGTTGTTTTTTTTTGGGGGGGGGGGAGTGCTAAATCCGAATTCATTGTCCTAAAAAATATAAAAAATGAAAGATATTTCTAACCGAGAGGTGTTACCTATATGTTTTTGGAACTGCTAAAACCGAATCTAAAGTTCATTTAATTTCATCTTGTCATATTTTTTTCAAATTCAGATCAATTATAATTGATAGAAAAGGTGGCATTGCCGGAACAACGCTTATCATGTTGTTGTTTTGAAGATTGTCTATATCGTTCGCGCCAGATCACTAGCAGACAGGTTTTTTTTATGTTATGTGAAAAATATGATGTGATGAAATTAATGAAAATTAATGAAAATTAAAATATGATGTGATGAAAAGAATTCAGAGTCGGTTCCTCAATAAAACCCTCTTGTTCATACCAGACCAAGACTTTCTTGAAAGTCTTGACACAAGCAAAGACACAATGAACAAACGCTGCCAGGTTCATTCTATTCATTTTGCGATTTTATTAAAATTTATTGTTTATACTAGAAAAGCTGTAAGCAATAACACATACGGAGATCCACCACCTTTATTTTAAAGTAAAAATCCTGAAATTTGGATCAGTGGAAATTTTAAATTTCTTTTCTAAACGAAAATAGCAGTTTAACTATATAGATGACTGGTCTATTATGTTTGCGTTCCGACCATATTATGACTGCCAGAAAGGAATATTTACAACAGGTGTCCAAACAAGGAATGAGACAAGACGTAGAATGTTTAGTGGGTACCTCCTTGGGACACAGTCTTCTGAAATCATGGGAACAGGAATATTTGCTTAAATATAAAACAATAACACTTTCAGAACTGCACCGTAATTTGATCATAATTGTATTTTCCCCTTCACAACTGTTACCTCTTTACTACTGTTTTTACGTTTTCAAAAATTACGTAAACAAGGATGTAAGAGGCATACTGAAACCTCTTATTTTCTTAGCCTTGAGAAATGCAGAGTTCAAATACTGTTATGATTGTGAGGATATAAGAAAATATAAATATTTTTTTTCTAAATTCGACGTCCAACACTACTGTATCCGGTACCTAGGGCTACCGGATAAACTGAAGAATTGTAGGGTTATTGGCAATTTTTTGTTAAAAATAGAATGCTTTATACTCAAATAAATCAGGGGCGGTGGTAAAAAGTGGCCTCAGGAAGACATTTATAACCTATCCTTACTATGATAGTGAGGACTTTTACGTTTTTGCAAGTATCATTTAAAGCATAGTATTTATTTCCCCGTCAATTGTTCCCATGAAAGGCTTATGGTTAAGGGTATGTATAGATGGTGTGAAGACTTGGAATAAAGTGACCGTCAAAACGCATTAATCCATTGTGTTAGCACCCATTTCTAGGTTAAATTGATATTTTTCACTGTGTTTTTATACAAAACTGTGTGACTCTCCTTGCTTCCGATCAAAATTTTAAACATTTGAACGGCACTAACAGTCATTTCTCTTGACTTGCGAACCAAGTTCGAGTTCGAAAGTTTCTAATCTTGCAGAGTTACGATCGACACACTCACATATTCGTCCAGACACACTTTCCCATGTCTGCCAATGGAAATATCATTGTAAATGACATCCCCTTAAGGCAATGCCACTTAGACAGCAATGTAGGTGACGTTGCTTAAGGACCCTTGTCACTAAAAAAACGACGTCTATTTTTGGGCCGAATACAATTATTTTCCTTAACCTGTTGAGTGGTCGAGGAATAGTAAATATATATAAAATAATAACAATGTATATAATAATTGTTAATATATAATAATAATATTTATAAATTAATATTATAATAATAATAATTATTATTATAATTATTATTTTGAAATTCAATTACTGAAATTAAGGCATTTGCCTTCATATTACGTAAGTTTATTAAACTAATGTTAATGTAAGTTAAGATACACTGATTAATTTTACACCCTATAAAAATTAAAGATAAGATTCACTGATTAATATCTATAGCACTATGTATATTTACAATTTTAGAGATTTTATTTTTTTAATGTGCAAATATCCCTGCATAAAAAATATCCCTGACCCAGAAGGATGCTCCGGTGTTACAAAACCTTATTTTGACGTAAATAAAGCTTCTAAACAAATTTCATCTTTGAGCATGAATATTAATTCAGATATTAAATCCAAGCGCAAGGGAGCCGGCTGGCAATTCCTCTTCGCTTTTGTAATGTCTCTCCCTTCATCTGAGCGCTTGAAAACTTCATTCCACTTAATACAAAGGTTAACAAGAGGAAATGAAGTTATCCCAAAAATACAATGAGATTCTCTCCTCTCTTCTCCTTCCAGCTCCCGCCGACGGTGACCCTTACCTCCGAGACGTGTCTTGTAATTCGGATAATCGTAGCGCGTTGTAAAGTTGGTAATAGCGCCGTTGATATAGTTTCCTTAACGAAGCTTCAAGAAATGAGGGGATTATTAATAGGACGCCATCTTGGGAAGCGGCAGGAGGCGGAGCGAAGCCCGAGAGCGAGCGATTCGTGGACCTTGTTAGGTAGAAGAATCTGGGAGACGCTGGGCGCACGACGCCCTGCTTCCAAATGAGCAGCACAAGCAGCGGGGGGGGGGGGTAGGGTAGGGTGGAAAGTAGAATATATGAGGAGAATAAGGTGGAAAAGAGGGGGAATAATAAGACAAGGAAGGGGAGAAAAGAGAAGATGGGGGAAGTAGGAGGGAGAAGAAGAAGAGAAGAACAAGAAGAAGAAGAAGAAGAAGAAGAAGAAGAAGAAGAAGAAGAAGAAAAAGAAGAAACGGGAAACTAAGAACATGGGAAACAGATATGGTGTAGAAGTAGGTAAAGATGAAAAAGAAGGATATGAACTGGATGCTTTAAAATTAACTCGCGAACAAATATTGTTATATGATGCTTTAGATTAAGATGTTTTGCTTGTAAACAAAAAAGCTCAGATATATTCTAGCATTAGCTTTTGAATTTAAAACATTCCTTTAAAGTGTAACAGCCTTACTTTAAAAAGAATGATTTCATCATCATATTTATCTATTAGAGAGATGCCCTTGATAGATAGGGAACTATCATTTTGGCACAAAGTAATCCGGTTTTATAATCCCGAGAAGAGTAAAGTAATAACATTAAACATTCGAAAATATATTCGACATAAATTCATAGAGAAAATTTGATTTTCAAATTGCATTATTTTCTTTTCTTTATCTGTGTCTATTGAAGTGATAAGTTACAGAAATTCACAGTCTGTTATTCTATAACGCCTTTTTGTAGAGTCTATATTTTTATAACTATTTACAGGTTTATTTCCATGAATTAGACGGCTCACAAATTACAAGGAGGGAAAATATTCTGAAGGTTTGTTTTTTCAACAAAAAGGTGTTTTCATGTCGTTCAAAAACAAGTTAACTCTCATGTCTGCAACTCCTCTGAAAGTTTAGAGTTAACTTGATTTGGGCAAGGAAGAGATGAACCGGCACCAAAAAATGGGAGAGAGTATACGCAGAAAGTCTTCACAGAGCGAAGCGACCCAGGGAAAACGCGGAAGTGCAGCCCGAACAAAGTCAACTCCAACATCCGCGTTGGAAATTTGAACCGTTACATCATCACATCATACTTTTTAATTCAACAATCTAAATTTATTTTTCAGTTTAATTGAGACAAGGGCCATAGAACGGGTTCAAACGTATTACTTCAAATGAATACTGCAATCCACGATCTTGCGATATAAAATCGACATTTCTTCTTAGAAAGCTAAAACACACAAATCGCAATCTACCAACTACAAAATAAATACGCATGTTGTTTAAACTTATTTTTATTAAACAATTTGATAGAGTGTATAAACATAAAACGATATACTGTATGCAATAATTATTTTCGATGATTTTGCCAACATTATGAAAATGTAAGTGACAAAATTATAAATTATTTTCTTCCTCGTTAATTTCTTTGGTGAATGTCCGATGAATCAACTGTACCCGTCGCTTCGGGCGTCAGAAATCACCACATTTGTCGTATTTGAATAGAGAAGATTTCTCTGTTCGTTTACAATAAGACTCATTGAGCGGAACGGTTGCCTCAAATATTGAAAGAGTGATGATTGGCCTACCACTTGGTTAATAGAGATTTTCTCCCACACGTTCATTGGCAAAAGGCAGCCATCTTCGACCGCCGTACGAGCCCTATAATTGATTGATTAGTGATTCAGGGTGAGTCAACTGCTAAGGTTATTAATTCTCTAAGTACAGTGCATGGTTTTCCCCCTCGGGATGCGATGGTCTTCTCACGCTCGATGGTGAGATGCGGCGACGAGGTAACTATCGACCAGCGGGGTTTTCCCCCAACCACGTATCTCCCACAAGCGAGGCACAGTACGAAAAATCCGAGAAAAGCTCTAAGTTTCCGACCGGTCTTCCGGTATATGTGGTAGTGTGGTGCATGTAAGTAAGTGTGTGTGTGTAAGTAAAGGGTAGTATACGACAAGGAAGAAAGGAAGGAAAGATCGCGCGTGGTCCGTGGCTCGTTTGTTAGGGTACTGTTATGGCATTCACCTTGTATTGATCGGATAAACCACAGAAAACTACCGAACAGAGGAGTCGTTCACAAGAATTATCCTCCAGACAGTTTCTGAATTCTATCTAGCCAGTGTAGAAAATCCTGCCATCGTCGGGACTCGAACCTAGGATCTCCCAGACAGGCTCTGCAGTGTCATCAACAGAAGCCCTGAGCCACATCTCTCAGAGACCCCTAGAAGTTTGAAGCATTTATTCGGAACCATCGTGTAGAAACTGGTTTCCATACAACACTCCAAAAACATTCCTCTCCCTTTCACTCAGCGTAGCCGGGTCAAAACACAGCCCTCCTCCCCTGACGCCGCCGAGCACAGCGAGGGAAGCTGCACCAAGAGAGCCTGGCGCGAGCCCGCCGGGAAGAAGAGCGCGGGGGGGGGGGGGGGGGCAGGCGAGCAGCGGCGTCAAGAAACGCGCGCGGCGTTAATTGGGGGCGCGAGCGTCGGGTCGCTGGCGCCGCCCGAGCGACGCTAAATAAACGCCCGCCATTTTGTTCGCATCCCCGGCCCTGGTAATGAGCGTTCGCAGAATCCAGCAGCATCTCGTTTCTCTGCTGCCCGTCTATCCGCCCCGAGGCCTGTCGGCCGCACGCCCCACCCACCCAACTGCGCTCTCGCCCGCTCGGGCGATCGTTTGCCCGCCTGCCCGCATGCTTGTTCGGTTATCCGCCTACCAACCAGCCTACCGTTTCCCAAATTTCCCAACCGTTTACTTCTTGCGCTTTACCTCCCATCCCCTTTCCTTCCCAATTGTTCGCTCGATTCTTCATTAACTTTACCACCCACCGTTACCCCGCCCGATAAACCACCTATCCGTTTGCTAAAACGCCTATCATACACCCATCCATCTAAACACCTACCCACCCCCTCAATTGCTTATCCTGCCTCCTGTTCCTGCTCCAAACCGCCTACCCATCCATCAAATTGCCTACTCCCACCCATCCAACCGCATGCACACTCACCAACCGTTTATCCACCCGCAAAACCACCTACCCACCCTCAAAACAACCTATCCACCCTCAAACCCTCCTACCCACCCTCAAACTCTCCTACTCATCATCAAACCGTCCTACCCACCCTCAAACCCTCCTACCCACACTCAAACCCTCCTACCCACCCTCAAACCCTCCTACCCACCCTCAAACCCTCCTACCCACCTGCAAAACCAACTACTCACACACTAAACCACCTAACCCCACTCACTATCCCGTCCTCCAACTCCCCGTCCGCCTTACCGCCAATCTGCCGTTTCGTTCGACCGCTTGTCCGCAAGGTTAACCTCTCACCCACCGATCCACCTTTAAATCTGCTACTCACCTTCCAACACACTGCGTCCGTTGCTTCCTCAGCCCATCCTCTCTCTCCCTCTCGCCCGCCCGCCCGTCCATCCACCCATCCGTCCATCCGTCCGCCGGTTCGTTCAACCGCCCGTTCGTTCGTTCGGCAGTCCTCCTCGTCCATTTCGTTGAAATAGGACGCCTGCTTAATTTTTTTTACTTCCATGTAAAGGATCTAACACATTCAATGAGAGCTCTTCTTTATAAACATGTTTTTATCTACAAATGCTCTAAACATTTTTTTAGTTTCAAAATCATCAATAATAGAGGCCACACATTTATTTCTAATTATCTTGTTATATCAAAGAAGTAACATCGTTGAAATATTTTCTTGCAGTTTTCTCATTTGTAAAATGAATGAGGAGTTCGTTACTTTTCTATAACATCATTACATATTAGCAAACCAGTACAATATGTGCTGCAATAATTTTTAAATAAATGACGTCAAGTAGTAGAAATACAGAGGAAATCGCACCCCAAAACAAATGGTCGAACATTTCTCTTATTCAGCACATAGGGCGGAACAATTGCACTTAATAGAAGAAGCTAAGAAAGAGAAATACAGCAGATGTTGAATTCACAACGTCTCAGCCGCCGGGCCAGGACTACGTTGACGTATTGGCGAAGGGGCCTGAATCTCTGCCAAGTCGTGGCCAAGAATCTTTTTATTACAATACAGATGGCCGGAGCGACAACTCTACATTAAGAAAGGCGACGCCATTCTTTTTCAGGGCGCACGCCCCAGTGCTCGATTTTCCGCGAGCCTGAATCAGGATCCAAGAGGCTTTTGTCGTACCACTCTTACAAAACCACTCCTTCAGAAAAGTTCTCGCCGAAATCCATTATCGGAAAATATATTCCTCCATGCCAATTCACTTGCCTGTAGATAAATTCTGATTGCGTTTTTTTCAGTAAATATATTTAGAACATATAATTTATAGAAGGTTGTATTTTGTAGTACATTGGAGACGTTGAATATGTTTCTCAAATTTAAAAAAAACAAGAAAAATATATTTAGTAAAACATACATTGATGTGTCAGCTATTTTCTTGTGGAATATGAACCTGTGTTTGATCCATGCTAGCTATTTTGACCTTGGTTCTCAAGTAATGAGAAATATCTTGCGTCATAATAAAAAAATTAAAACATCGTTAAGCCCTTTATTAAAAGTTTCTCAGATCACTTTGATTCAAATAATCATATATATATATATATATATATATATATATATATATATATATATATATATATATATATATATTGTGGCGATATGGGATTATACAACCCCATAACACCACCGTTTCATCGGCATGAACGCTCACGGGCAGCGAGAAGAGCGGCCGAAAACCAGAGTAGCAAAACGCGCAGCCTGGTATCCGTTGCTCGTACTAGTCGCCACGAACTATCAAGCCACGTTTTTACTGGTGAAGGGTTGGAGGAGGAGAAGTTACCCCCGCCACAGAGAATTTCCCCAGGCCACGCCAATAAATAGGCGGGCGCACAAGCGGAAGATCTCTTTTCCGAACCATCACGCCTGGAGTCAACATCTCTCTTCTGCCAGCACGCGTCGGGTCAGCAGTTCTTCTAGTAAGTCACCGCTCGGCAAGTAAGCAGATTTTTATCAGCGCTCGTCAGATTAGGTAGTAATTGCCGCCGCAACGACTGTTTAGATAGGAGTTTACGGCGTTGCAAAGACGTCTAGCTAGTCATCCGCGCAGTAGTGAGGAATTAGTGAAGTATTCTTCTATTAACTAATACGGGAAGTAAAAAGTTGCCCGTTGTCAGAAAAGCTCTGAAAGTTCTTGATTAACGGAGTAAAAGTTAGGAACGAGCGAGGTACTTGCACTAGCAGTCAGGGAAGTGCAAGGGACATTTTCTACAAATTGGGCGTAATCGAAGGCGGTAGCAGCCGTGGGAGGAGAAGAAACCGATTAGTGGAGACGGAAGAATACACGAGTCGACCGGGAGAAGACGCCGTTCAGGAAGATAGAAGAAAACGCAAGAGGACAGCGCAGGCAACGCAGATCTTCGGAATCGAGCAACGCGGTGCGGAACCCAGCACGCGACTTCAAGGTTGAAAAGTGGACAGTTTCGAGGTAACCTGTAGAACTACGAAATTAGGTCAAGTTCACGTCGGCAGGGAAAGAATAGTTCCAGAAGTATTAGAAAATTGAGGACACGGGTGTTAATAATTTGCAGCTTTGCAGTGGGAGATTTGGATGCGTAATTGCTTGCCTTTAACCATTCTATTGGAGCAGTCATTATTCTGTTATTAGCAGATAAAATTGAGAGTAGTGCACTTGCCCACATATTATTCATTGTATGTTATATTTTTAAAGAAAGGCAAGAGATTGTAAATTAAGTTTAATTTCACGTGCAATTGTAACTAGTGTAATTTAATTTAGGCGTATTGAATTTTCAAAGGGAATTCCCAGTACTGGTTAGAGAAATTGTTTCAGAAAATTAGTTCTGAAGAAAATTAAGAGATCATTTCATTAAATAGGCTGTAAAAATTTCTTTTGTGTTTATTTGAATATTTTTGAAAAGTGTGATTTTGGTTTTTGATTTGTTTTCCTTTGTTATCAACTCATGCCACAGAGTTTTGAGTGAATTATATGCTCGTTTATGTGTGATTTGTGTGTCTTTTATTGTGTCGAGGGTTCAGACCTTTCTCGTACCCGAAAGATCCTGCTTCCTGAGATTCTAAGCTCGCTTCACGAGCATAATATCTTAACAACCTGCTTACAGTGCATGCGGCTGTGTGGGCAGAAGGTACAAGTTGTGTGTGGTAGGAAAGCCGGTTAGAATATATATATGTGTGTGTGTGTGTGTGTGTGAGTGAGTGTGTGTGTGTGTGTGTGCATTAATTAGAACATTATGGGATTGGTGCTAGACAAGAAATGTGCTACAAATAAAATGCTCTAAGGAAAGCATTATAAAAGCTACAACATTTTCATACTAACAATCTTTCCTTTATAGTATAACTTCAATGCAAGTTATTTGCAATCATTGTGCTTAATCAACTAGCTTATAGAACAACATATTTCCCATATGCGATCTTCAATTCCAAAATTTTGTTTTCTTCACAAAAACTGTAACTACTCATATTCCTTTTATCTGTTCACAATCCAGGTGCTGGTAGTATTCCATTAATCCTTTATACGGTCTAATTTTGTGTCGAGTTGTTTAGAGCTGGCCAACAAGATACTTCCTTCTGAGTGACGAAACCCAAAACCGCAACAGTCCCCAAGACCCTCTCAAAGGAACTCATTCTCAGCACCTGCTAATAACGCCCGAGCGCAGAGCTGGCGCGTCTGGCGCGACGGGGCGGGGCGATGCGGGGTGGGCCGGGGTGGGCCGGGGTTGGCCGGGGTGGGCCGGGGCGGGCCGGGGCGAGGCGGGGCGGGCCGGGGCGGGCCGGGGCGGGGCGGGTCGGGCCAGGACGGAAAGATTCTTGACGGGCCGGGGCGGGCCGGGGCGAGGCGGGGCGGGCCGGGGCGGGCGGGGCGGGGCGGGGCGGGGCGGGCCAGGACGGAAAGATTCTTGACGAGCCAGGGCGGGGCAGGGCAGGGCAAAGCAGGACGGGCCAGGACGGGGAGGAATGGGGCGGCGCGGGGCGAGGCGAGGCAAAGCGAGGCGAAGGCGGAGCGGGGCGGAGCGGGGCGGAGCGGGGCGGAGCGGGGCGGAGCGGGGCGGAGCGGAGAGGGGCGGAGAGGGGCGGAGCGGGGCGGAGCGGAGCGGGGCGGAGCGGGGCGGAGCGGGGCGGGGCGGAGCGGGGCGGAGCGGGGCGGGGCGGAGCGGGGCGGAGCGGGGCGGAGCGGGGCGGGGCGGAGCGGGGCGGAGCGGGGCGGAGCGGGGCGGAGCGGGGCGGAGCGGGGCGGAGCGGGGCGGAGCGAGGCGGAGCGGGGCGGGGCGGAGCGTGGTGGATGAGGAGGGGGCTAGGCGGGGGCGGGGTGCGGCCCTGTGCAAGCGGCAGGGAGCCTCCGAAGCTTAGGCGGAGCGGCGCCCGCCAGATCAAAGTTCGACGGAATACAGGCCAGGAAGAGCTTTTAGCGGGATGACGGGCTCTTACGCACCGCGGACGCCCACGGAAGCTGCTCCACTGCACTCACCACCGCTCCGCTACCCCAACAGCTCCCCACTCCCTCTCTCCGCTCACCACTTTTCCCGCTCTTCACTTTTCCCGCTCTTGACGGTTCCCTTGCTACTTGCTCTCCACGCTGCACGATCTTCGCGCCGCCCGCTCTTCGCGCTCTCGACAGTATTTCACTTTTATATTGGCATTTTCCTTTACTTTTTAAATGTGTATTTTAATATAATAAATATCGTGAAAACCTCTAAAAAATAGTTTAGTCTATCTTGGCATATGGAAATTTTCTCACTTTTAGGAATTTTTATGAAAGTTCTTGCTTTACAAATTTCAGTTTAATCCTCTCTCCTGTTTTGGTGGGTTTGATTTAACATGAATTTAAGAAAATAGAATCACTTTTGTCATAATAATTACATTATTATATCAAATTCACCCAATATTGTGAGTATTAATTTACCTTTAATAATAAATATGATCATAATAATAATGAATAATACATTAATTATTTAAATAAAGAATGGATGACTAGTACCTAATCCGGAAAGCAGGAATATAATTTAGCAAAACGCTTCTCTAAAGGTAATTAAATTATTCGAAGCAGCAGCGATTTCTAGAGGTGAAGGTGACTGAATGACTGGTTTAAGTCCTCGCTATCATTTGCCATTTGATGGAACTGGAAACTCTCTTTTGATTTGTGCTCATAAATAATGCCTCAAAGAAGTAAAGGTAACTCATTCCTATTCTCATTCCTATCCTCTAATTACATTTTATTGATTTTCTCATAAATACTCTTGAACAGGTCAAAATATAATTACTTTGGGGCAAGTTTCAAATAAAGACTAATGACAATACTTAATGCGAACGGTTGTGTAACTTTCCATATATCTTACTGAAATTAATTAGCTATTGGTCCAGAAGTATAGTAACCGTCATTGTTTCAGAGAAGCAACACCATTATTTACATAGAATGTCAACAAAATTGTAATTTTTCAGGTATTTCGTAACAAGTGAAAAACCGTTTTCATTTACCAGTACTATCCCTCAAATAAACGAATTACGTTTTCACCATAATTAATTTAGATTAATAATAGTTTATCAGCTTGTTCGAACAAAACTTTTATTTAAATGTGGGAACACCAAGAGTGACTGATATAAATGCAATGAGATGACACACAAAGTTGATTATATCCATCCACCCGAAGCTAATACAAGCTTCTAACCGTGGAATAATCAGGGAAATTTGAAAATTGAAAAGAGCACGCAAGGTTTTCAATCCTGCACTACTGGCGAGGAAAGTCTCCTCCATCAGGAACTGCACGCAGGGGTGATTTATCAAGACTCAAAGAAAGAGAAACTGTCATATCGAGGGCAAATAAAAAGCAGGACCGTGAAAATAAAGAGATTGTAGAAGAAGAATAATGGACGACATTGACTAATACCCGCCCAAACTGCTCATAGAGATCCTCAGGGAATCGTTGGCAATTCGGATGAAATTCTAAAACAAACCACAGAGAGAGGGCGTGTTTGATTTTTTCCGACATTATAATGATATATTATGACCAAAAAATTCCAAATAAATCCACTGAAACCAATAACAGTTTGTGTTTTCAGAACTAAGAGATAACGAATGGTACGAAACGGTCGGCGGTGGTCAACGGCATAAAAGGATCAAGGTTACATCATGTTCCGTAGGTGTAGTGCATGTTTTAGCACTGTAGGTGGCGGTGTTCTTCCCCCACTGAATGGGAAAATCGGGTACCGACTTACAGGTCATCTTGCGGAGTTTTCTCCCGCTCGGCATGTCCCACCAGCGGGGCACCGTCCCAGCCGGGACAAGCTCCATGTTCCCAGAGGGTTGTCCGCCATGTGTAGAGAATGTTACTGTACGTGTGTGTGCGCGCGCGCAAGTGTGTGAAGGAAAGAAAAGAGTACGAGAGTGAGGAAGAAAGGATACGGTGCGGTCCGTGGCCCGGTTTTTTGGGTACTGCTCTGGCATTCACGTTTCCGCTTCAACGGAGAAACCATTGAAAACAGCCGACCGGAGCAGCCGACCGCTAGAATTCTCCTACAGACATAAACAGATCAAATGCTCGTTCACAGAATATTTTAACCCGATGTTTTCATTAGAAGGGAAAGAAAAAATTAATTACAAATTGATTATATTAATATGTTCATCCAGTTTATGAAAAATTTAAAATTTTAAGAACCATAAGAACAGAAGATAAGGATAAACAACGGATTTTAGAACAAAGCAAACATATCTAATTTCTTCATTAACACTTGAATGCGAAGTTAAGTAATATGTTTGGACTCAAAACTGCTAATGTATCTTTTCACCAGTTTACACCTGTCCTAAATTCTGAGAGATGTTGTATGAATATAGATTGGCTGAGTGAAGTATAAATTGAAGTTTAGAATGTGAGGGAATTCAATTCGTAAGACCGTTTGTATAAAACTGATACGAACATATGAGCGATTTAAAATAAATTAATGGTTCCCTAATTGTGTGATTTAGTGAGACACAATCCCAGCACGAACTAATGATGTCGCCCAGCAATAAGAGGGAAAAATGCTACGAAAGATAAGAATATTTTTTATTTATTTACTCCTGTTTTATTTCCGATTGAGATGTTCTCCTGACTACGCTTCTGCTGTTAAAATGATTGTTTTGAGAAAAATGAATCTGAACGCTTATGGTACGTTCTTAATGTAATAGTATTTAGTTAAATAATTATTTAATTAAATAATTAGTCAATATAACAAGTGGTAGTGATTAATTTAATTTAACAGCACTTTGAATGAAAACCGTCAGTTTAAAAATATTTTAATATATTGAACTGTTTCACAAATGTACTTTAAGTATTCTTGAATTATATAAGTTGTGGTCCAAGCTGAGATCTAGTTAGGCTTCAATTTGAGTAATATAATTTGAAGAAGAGTCCATCACAACAAAGAAGTTACAGAGATTTTTAGATAACCGATGGCCGGTCGTGGATTATCATTTTAAGCTGTACGATGGGTTCAGGGTTGTTTTACTTTTTACCGAACTTCGTAACTCTGGTTTTCTTTCATCCGGAACCCCGAGTTTGTCGTTTTGCTTTAACATATTTACTGACAGTCAATCTTATTCAAAGGTTGTGATTTTCTAAATATTCAAGTCATTTTCTATACTTTGTGCGAAGGCGGTAAAAAGATTGTTTGAGGGTAGTGATCAATAGTTAGTGATCAATATTGTATGTATAATTTATTGCCATTCGCTATCGTCGCCATCGGCTTGGGAAAGACCACGTGTGTTGCCTTGAGATTCATTGCTACATTTTGATGAAATATTAATATTGCTAATAGTTTGTCTTACTGTTTTGATTGTTTCGATGGATGAAGTTGTAGCACCTTGTGAGATCTGCTGTCCTGTTAATAGTATTTTTTGTGTTGATGTTTTATATCTTGCCGCCGCATTAACAATAGCTATTATTAGCTGATGTGTAGTGTTTTATTATGTTAATTCATGTTCGTAAACGTCACTCTGGCTTTGACAATACCATGGACGAGGACATCACTTAATAATTCATTATCGTTCATCTTTATCCTTTAAAATATCACTCGGTTTAATGTTTATTAACATAAGTCATACTTTGTAATATTTAGTTAAGGAACGAGACTTAAGATAAAATGTCAAAATTGACATTGTCAAAATTGTCATTCCCCGATCGATTTGGCCGACATCAATGCCCTGCGTATTTGAAAGGAATATTTTGATCCAAGGGAAGGTGCTTTTCCATGAAACACCAACACTTGGAAATGTTTAAATGGCTCTAAATTTGGGATTAATTTTTTTACAGATTGAGCAAAGTATGCTAAAAGCACCATCTAGCTTTCGTTTAACTCACTGAAATTTCGAAAATAACAAAAGTTTGCGATTTTTTCGGTATCTTCCAACAATATTGAAGATACAGTTTTTTCCTTAACGAAATATGTTCTAA
The DNA here is from genome assembly GCA_038098605.1 of Gryllus longicercus. Taxonomy (NCBI): domain Eukaryota; kingdom Metazoa; phylum Arthropoda; class Insecta; order Orthoptera; family Gryllidae; genus Gryllus; species Gryllus longicercus. The sequence continues at coordinate 6,136,001 of JAZDUA010000021.1, forward strand.
AAATCTTCGAAATGTTCCTGAACAGTTTTTTGAAAACATGAGAAGTTTTGCGTAATTTCTGATCAAAGTGGAATAGTTGTTTCTAATTATAAAAAGTGCTCAAATTGTGTTTTGTATTATTTTTCCTTACACTGAGCAAAGTATACTTATTCGAAAAGGGAGAAGATTCCATTTACTATGAACTCACTGTATTTCGAAATTTGCAAAGTTTTCCAGTAATAAGAAAAGACATATGCTGTTGAAGCAACATCAATTTCAACAAGCTAGAAAAAATAAGTTTTACATCATGTGAGAAACATAAAAACTCTTCGTCAATACCTATGCCGTTTTTTCTTATCCTGCGCTGATTTTAAAGATGTTTTATGATCGAATTTACTTGTTTACACACATTTGTGGTACATTATAAATAACATTTGCACATTAGCTTGTCGCATTGAATATTTTACATAGTCTAGAATTGCATCGTATCTCTTCAACTCCATGCACTCTGAATGTTATTTAAGTTAATTTGACAGTAGAAAAACAAAAACTCCATAAACTTTTCCTAGTTCTAAAAATATTTTGACCTGGGAAAAATGTTCTAAAAATAAAGATTAAAACATTTAATTCCTTTTGACGAACTGCGTCTTCGAGGTTCGATAGTGCCATCGCTGTAGAAAAATTGCTTACTGTCGAAAGTCTTTTTACGCCGCCAGTTACGTTGATAAAGTCGTAGCATGACACAAATGACACGAGTCGCGACCTGTAGGCTACCTTGACATTACTGCAGTATATAGTTTTCAAACTCAAAATTCAGTTAATGGCATCATTCCCCAAAAGGGAAATATTCATTCAAACCCAACACTATGCTTTACTCTTCTAGAAATAATAAAGAACATAAATACATATTTAACACTGGAAAAGTAGGAGCGCCTCTTCAAGACTCTCAATTATTGAAAACGTAGCGTGACAGCGTAGCTGAGAGGTCCAACTGTAGTAAAAACGGACCCTATTCCGGTGAGTTCCACTGCGTGCAACATGTATGAGCAAAGGGCGATTCATAAGTCAGTTCGGCACTTAGGGAACGAGGACACGGTCGTCACGCACACAGAGAAGGACATAGGAAGAGAGAAGCAGAAGTACTCGAGAAAGTTTGAAAGGTAGAAATGAGCCAGTCTAAAAATGGCGAAACGCTAAACAGGATGTTTCGTTTTACTTACAGGAGGAAAATACGGATCGGACGGCCGAGAAAACATGGCAACGTATATTGCACTTCAGAACAGGCTGATTTCGGAGTTAAACAGTAGGGTCCTTTGTGTACTCCTTTAAACCTTGTGATGTACCGCGGAACTCGGTTAAGGGTAGTTAGTGTAAGGACAACATCCGCTGACTAGTACGAGGTACGCCGTTTCAAACGTAAACAAAGCATAATTGTTTTCACGCCAAGCAACTAGAAAACTATCGTTATTTCCTATGATTATTTCAGAAGAACGGCGGCGCGAATAAAAATGAACGGGCGATTAGCCCTAACCCCACGGCAAGGCGGAGGATAGACACGTTGCGTGACGGAGATCCGGGTGCTTCGCTCGTAAATCGAATGGGTGTTTGTATGAAACGAATGTTGAATGAGATGTGGCCACAGGCCACCTCTCGCGGCCAAGGAGGGGAAAAGTCCTATCCCGGCATCGTTCTTGATTGATTGATTGGTGATTCCGGGCACGTCATCTGCGAAGATTATTAGTTCCGTAAGTATACTGCATGATTTTGTCGCGGAAGGTGATCTTCCTCCGCTGGAGGGTGAGATCCGGCAACGACGTAAGTCCTCAACCAGGGTTTGACCTCAACCAGGTGTCTTCCACCGGCAATGGCATCGCCACAGCCGGGAAAAGCTCAGGGTTGCGACTGGTCTCCTGACATGTGTGGTAGAGTAGTGTATGGGAGTGTATCCGTCATCCCTTTCATATCAATCGATCCAAAAGAAGAATAAAACCTTAAATTTTTGAACCACTGTTTCGTTTACAGCATTGTAAAATTAAAGTTAATAAACTGTTGATACATGCATTAAGTACTACATTCGTAAGAAAAGAGAATTTGTGCTTGATTTACACGTATAAGATACAAAGAAATTTGACGAGGAGAACATTGTTTCTTTTTTGTTGGTTCTTGATGTTTGTAGCCGAATTTAGAGATTACAACACAGTAATATTAAATATAAATAAATGCAATAATAACAGTTGATTAATTAATGAATTAATTTACAAAATGCACAGTAATTAAAGTTAATCAAGAGTCTAATATGCAAGCTACGCACCAATTTAAGTTATGATAAAATATTAAATCGATAGAATTTTGTTTTATGCTCACCACATCGTCTGTGCTAACGGAATGTTGAGACTATTGTACATTCTCAAGCTCAAAACACAAAGAACACAATGAAAACTATTCCTTACCTCTGAAAATACTGATGAACAGAAATTGTAAGTGATGTTTCTGATATCGCTGGTGAAGGAGGAGGAGAAGGAAGTCAGGGCTTTTGCATTCATCTGCGTTTCAAGAACATGTGATCAAGGAAGCCCCTGCTCGGGCACTTGTGATAATCGGATTTCACGCCTCCCGGAGATACCCTTCCGCCTGAGGATACCACACTGCTTAGGCTTCGAAGAACACTCTTGCCTGCATTAGTAATTGGTTGAGTGATTAATTATTTCGAGTTTCCGGGCGCGATAACTGCTATGGTACTAGTCCCGTTAGTGCAGTGAATGTTTATCACGGGAGGTGGCGGTGTTCTTCTCTCATTGAGTGGTGAGATACGGCACCGACCTTCCATCGGCTTCCGGGATTTTCCCCATCCAAACATTTTGCTCAGTGGCGCATCGCCCCACTCCGAACAAGCTCACAACTGGTCCCTTGATACGAGTGGTAGTGTAGTGCATGTAAGTCAGAGTTGAGGATAGAACAATGAAGGGAAAGGAAAGATCACACGCGGTCCGTGGTCTGTATGCTAAGGTACTGGTGTGGCATTCGCCTGGTCTTGATCGGAGAAGTACTTATCAGAGAAGTAAGGATGTTCGCATAGCGACTGCATTCGATACATCTTTCCAGCCTGAGTCTGCCATCGTCGCAGCTCGAATCCAAGGCCTTCCAGGCCAGAGGCATTGCACTGATATCAGTTGTTTCCCTGAGCCACCTCAGCCGGTGCCGGTAGCAGCCCTTCGGCAGTTGATTGCTTCATAGTGTTAATGACGCTTTCACAAGATCTTGGAATATTATTTGATGCTTACGTTGAATTGCCCCTTTGGCGCACCGCCTCAATCATTTTATCCAATAATTCAATCAGCGTAGCATGAGGAACCCTAAATTATACGTAATAAATAACATTTGGTCGAAACCACTCCATAACGTTTTACAAAGGACAAGACCAAATTTAGACAATATCGTTTTACATTTCAAGCTTTCCGGTTCCCGTAAGTAGTGCGTCGATAATTTGTCTAATGCAGTAACACCAAACAATGATTTACTAAGTTTTCACATAGAGAAGAAGTAAATTTTGTTGTCATTCATCAATTCCAACTTCACTGATGTGTTACAATGACTAGTGAAGTAAACCGAACGACTTGTACAATGTCTCTAAGCACACATTTCCCAGACATTTTCAAATCGCATCATTTTATGCAGGTTTTTAGGGCTTAATTTTTTTTGCTGGGAAATGCGCAGAGATTTACCCTTATATTTGTATCAAGGGTGAGTCGGAAGTAGAAGAGGTGGCAACGATGTAATTCAATTTTGTAGTATTGTCAAAATAGTTGATAATATAGTATTAAAAACATATCAATACCTTTAAAAATGGAGATATTTGAATACTGACACTTTCCCACTTATATCATCTGCGGTACCATAATATAGAACATGCGCGCAGTTACTGTTCCTCCAGGAATAGCCTCCCAACAGCTACAGGATTTTTGACACTAGCAAAGTCGAATTCAGTCGTTATCTAGAAAAGAATTCAAGTGGCCGATTGCTCCGATCGTTTTCCGTGTTTTATTCGCTCAATTTTAGGCGAATATCGGAGCAGTCCCCTAACAAACGGATTACGGACCACGCGCGACCTTTCCTTCATCTTCCTTGTCCTATCCTGACCCGTACATACAATTCACGAACACTACACTACCACGGAGCCGGGAGACCGGCCGGGAGCTTAGAGCTTGTACCGGCTGGAGCGCGCGCGCTCGAGCCGCCCGGGCGGCGCCCCGCTGGTGGGAGGTACCTGGCTAAGTGAAATCCCGCTTGCTGACGAGCAGGTCGGCGCCGGTTCTCACCATAGAGCCAGGAAAGATCACCGCCTTCTCTCGAGAAACAACATGCACTACACTCACAGGACAAACAACCTTGTTAGTTGATGCACCCGTGGTTACGAATCAATCGAAGACCGCGCCAATCCAAGTGGAATTAGTGGCAGACAAAAGGATCTCTCGCGGCTTCCCCTGTCTCCTATTGCATTATTTCTCATTATCATTCATCGCACCACCAGTATGGCTTTCACATTAAGTCATCACTTATGGGTCTCAAGGACCTTTGTTGTTGATAGGCTCATAAATATAAATAAGTAATTGTTATTTGTGACGTAAGTAAGTAAGACGTCTAATTACAATACGAGATTGAATCCTAATCAAACAAGGCCGGTAGTTCGAGTTCGATAACCAATTGAGTACCTTTTATACGCAATATTATACAACGTTTTATTCCCATTCTAAAAATTCCACTGTATCATGCACTATAAGTTTTGTTTAAATTTGAGTATTCATTCCAGGAAAGATGACACATTGATGTTGATAATACTTAATAGAATGTAATGTAATAGTAGAACGCTTCTTTTCTGATACTACGTACATTACAAACCAGACCATTGCTTTTAATAGTGAGCAGCATCTGTTTTAATAATTCTTATAAAGAAACTGATCGCAGCTTCTCAAAGTTTGACTTTTACCAATAAAGAGGATAAATAAATTAATAGTATGTATGTATTTGGCATTTTGAGGCGATTGATCGACTTTGCCGGCTAGTTAACGGTGTCTCACAGGCCTGGGTTTAGTTTAATTCGCAGGCTTGCAGGGTAAGAGAGACTTGTGGCGAACATGACGTTTATCTCTTCACCGCAACTAGAAAACTCCGCCTGCCTGAGCATTTCTTCGCCACATACATATAGAAACTGAGACGAATTTAAAAGGAAAGCTACAACACTGCTTTGCTCCGACTGGGAATCGAACCCGGGATCACACCTCGGGAATCTAGTACGCCGACCATGAGAAAACTAGGGCTAAATGAATAGTAATTTACCAAAATTTACACCCGAGCGCTAAATTTATCTAAGGGTATGCACTTTAGCCATGACCCGTCTCCCCCCATCACCACCACCAAACTCAGCCTCTTACGTTACGGCCACTGCATTTTTCTTGCATCGCGAGATCCTCCATTCAGTAGCAGTGCGTCCGCCACCCGCCCCTCGAGGGAGGACCCTCCGCACGCAGTGACCCTGGCGTCGCGTCGCAAACGACGCAGGCCAGCCACGTGACGCGTGACGTATGAGGCGAGTCAATGGGAAGGGGGCGGCCGGAGGGAACGGGACACCGGATGACGTCACACCACGTGCGGGGCGCGGTGGGATGGGATGGAGCGCCTGGGAATCGCGAACCGAGGGTTGCAGCAAAAGGAGGGGTGTTTGTCTCTGCGGGCTAATGAGGAAAGTGTTGGGCGTTGGAGCATATTCTTCCTCATGGAAAATCTCTCTCTCTCTCTCTCTCCCCCTCTCTCCCCCTCTCTCTCCCTCTCTCCCTCCCTCTCTCTCTCCCTCTCCCTCTCTCTCTCGCTTTGTTCTTCCTCACTTTCCTCGTCTTATCTATCTTTTCTACTACCACCTTTCCTTCTACTCTACCACCTCCTCTTCCTCACTTCTCCTTCCCTCTCCCTCGCTCCTGCCTCCCTTCTCCCTTCTTCGATCTACCTTTCAAATATATGCACCAACACTTACCAAACATACACACCCTCGTGGCCCTCTCTGACTTCCGGTGCTGCCGGGTGGTTCGAGACCTTCAGGGATGGCTAGGGCTAGGGATCAGGTCATTGCATTCCTACATGGAGGAAAATTGGGAAAAGACCGATGGCAGCATGTTACACGCAACAAGAAATAATAGCATAATAGCCTTTCAGTGACTAGAAAGATAAACAAAGGAAATTAGACATGAAGTAATGGCCAATAAGACACTGCTATTAAAGATAATCACATGAGACAGTAATATTCAACCTGTGTGGTTCCTTACGCAGTGAAAAGAGATACGATGATTCGAATCTTCCAGACAATATTTTGATGAGCTGGAAACAAAGTAAAGGAGTTTAGGATAGCTGAGAAGTGATTATTAACCTGAACACTATATAAGCAAAAAACCGTTTAGAGCTGAGTTCATCGCAAGTGCAGAAGTTTAAAATACATTCTAAATACGAAAGTTATATTTTTATCTAAGTTGGCCATAAAGACGCTAGCGTCAGAGAAAAAATAAAAAATGAACACCTTTTGTCCAATTTCTAATGTTATTGCAACTATACCTAACAAAACACTCATGTTCCTACACCAAATCAAAAATTTGACAGATTTATTCAGAGTGAACATATTATTTACGCAACAAATAGAGATTTTATGCCCATTGCCTAAATATCGATGTATGGAGGGCTCGAACCTGCAGCCTCCTTGGCGCAGACGTCGGCTGCCGCAACCGTCTGCGTCAAGGGGACTGGCTATTCTTCTTCTTCTGTTTATTATTATTATTATTATTATTATTATTATTATTATTATTATTATTATTATTATTATGATGTAAGATTATTTTATTGGGACGATATCAATTATACAAGAAAGTATGTGCAGTTGTTGAGCCACTAGTTTTAATATGATCACAGTCTGCAGGCTCAAATCGTTCTTAAAAACAAAACCGCGTGTCTTCAACCAACCCCGTCTCCAGCACCCTGACGCTTAATGCCACACCTACCGTTTGCCAGCCCTGTGCCTTTCTTGTCTACTGTTCGTGGCATTAACCATTAAGTAGGTCACGCGGGCCAACCTACGGCCCAGTGCGTCCGGGGGTGCAGACACCGACTCAGGCTTTTGTAGGGGGCGTAACCCTATTCTACATGCTAATGGCCAAGGTCAAGAGGCAAGCACCTGCTTGGGGATCCCTTCCTCACTGAAGGGTTTCATTTTCATTCACATGCTACGACTCAATGGGACAGTAAAAATGTAAACTACTGGGAAAGAAAAAGGTTGGAACCAAGTTTCTTCAAAGAACAAAGAATGACTAAATAATGAAGTAATAGAATAAAAAATAAATATCTACATTTCCGTTCATTTATAGTAAATCTATTATAAATCAAAGAAAGGTCTAATAGGCTACAATATAAATAGTGACATTATACAACGCAAACACGCAAACATTTCAATAACGTGCACGCCAACCTTAGCGGTCCCATTAGGGAGTTTATCAAGATATAAACGAATGTTCGTGTCCAGGAATGGTGACCGAAATTACTGACTATATAGATAAGCAAGTTGCGACTTAGTTTAAGGAAATGAGCCTATCATACGTTTCACCCTTTCTGAAATTGAAGCAACCACATTTAGATTTAAAAACGAGCTCGCCCAAGCAACACAGATGCTCCGCAGCTGTGATTAGTGTTTGTGTGCCGCGCCCTCCCGGCACTGCCACCGCTGCGCCTCTCCTGCTCCTCGCGTCTCCCGCGCTCTCCTAAGTTAACCCTCGCCAGCTGTTTACGAGAAAGTCACGCGACAGCGTCCGGGTACGTGCTCGAGGACGCATGGCGCCAAGCATAAAACAATTGACCAAGGGGGAGGCGCACGCGGAAGGACGGGGCGGGGGCGGTGGGGGCGGCTGGGACGACAGGGCGGCAGGGGTGACAGAAAGAGGCGGCAGGCGCGCGTGGACGGCGGAGGCGACGGGTGTGGTGTGGGCGACGGGTTCGGCGGGGCTGTTGGATCTGCGAGGTTGGCGGGGGCGACGGTGGCAGTGAGGTTAACGGGATGGCTGAAGGGAATGGCAGGCGGGGGCGGCGGGCCAGGGCGGGGAGACGGGAGCGGCGGGAGTATTGTGGTGACGGGGCGGTGGGGACGCCGAGGGAAGAGGGAGACGGGGCAGCGGGGAGTAGTTCAGAGGGGAAGGGAGCAGCGGGGAGGAAGGCTACGAAGGGGTTGGTGACGATGGGGGCGGCGAGGGTGGTAGGGGCGACGGGGACGGGTGGACCGGCAGGAATAGCGGGGGCGACGGCGGCGGCTGAGACTGTGGGGGCAGTTTGGGCAACGGGGGCGAAGGGTGCTGTTGGGCCGCGGAGAGCGACAGGGACGGGGAAGAGTTGCGGACCGAGGGGTGGCGGGGACGGCGGTCAGGGGCGAAGTGGAGACCAGAGAAGGGGGCCGCTGATCGCCTCGCCTGACCCAGAATTGGGCCCAGGGAGATGCTTATCGTCACGCACGGTAGCAACCGCTCAAAAAAAATACAGCCCTAAGTGGGTTTGATAATAAAAGCTGAGAGGGTAAAGTATATCAGAGAGGTGGATCTTTATACATTTTTAGACTAGGCTTGGATAAAACGGAATAATTTAAAAATTGACAAGTTCTAAATGTTCCCGTATTCTGAAAGTTTTTCCCTCGTAATTCTCGAATTCATAATCTCTCAAATCTTGTTTACTAATAATCAATTATCAATATAATCTTTCATAAGTAAAAACACTACCTCAAAACCAGTGTCAATGTATATTTATAAACATAATTGTAAATTCTACAGAATAGTTTACCTTCCCCAAACCTCCAATACACTGAAGTCACTACTAATTGGATTTTAAAACCAGAATGTTACGTTAACATTTCCAAGTTATATTCAGGGGACCATCGACTCGCCAACTCGATCCAGTCGCCTCTTGACAAACGTGCGTCCGTGGTAACCGGCGGTTCATTCGTCCATCCATCCATCCATCCATCCAACCAACCATTGTTTTTTCCGCGAGTTCATACAACATGTACAAATTTATATTTTCATTTCGTAGCATTTCCCGTACACGCCCTAGAAGTTAGTAACGTTTGTTCCGAACCACCCTGTAGAGCAGGGGCGCCGCTCGGGCGAGGGCACGCGCACCGGCGATCACAACGTAAATAAACGCGCCGCCAGGCGCTTCCTGCGATCGCAGATAGCGCTTCGGGAGGCGGGCGTGAGGGCGCCCACCGCCGCCGCCGCACTAGGCCGAAATGGGTCGAGAAGTGCGCGCAGCCGCACCGGAAGCAACCTCGACTAACGCATTGAATGATTTGAAATTGAATTATGTATGCACCAAGGTATTCATAAGGCTTCTAGAACCAGTTAATGCCTGTGCTACATACATAATTTTATTTTACTTACCTATACCTAGTAATATTGATTTAGATTGATTTATTTACTAATTAACTAGTTGTTTACTTGACTGGGTTTGACTTTTCATTTTTCCCTCACATAATTCCCTTCACAGAGAACATGTAGCATCATGCAATTATTTTCATATTTCTCTCGTAATCACGATCCTTTATATCCAGGTAAGTTATGCAGTATTTATAGATCTCCGGATGGAAGTCAATAACAAGCAATAACCTATCAGTAAAAAAATAAATCTCTCTTATTTTAAATAAGGGATCTTCGAATTATTTACAAATTCGAAATATTTGAGGTACGAGTCAATATCGATCGATAGATTCATTGATTGGTGATTCCGGACGCGTCAACTGGTAAGGTCATTAGTCCCGTAAGTATAATGCATACTTTTAATTGCTGCAGGTAGCAGTGATTCTCACCCTGGATGTCGAGATCCGGTGCAAACCTACGTCAGCTTACGGGGATTTTCTCCAACCCGGTATCTCCCCACAAGCGTGGCAGCGCCCAACCCGGGACAAGCTGTAAGATCCCGACATATGTGGCAGTGTAGTATATGCGAGTGTAAGTAAGAGGCAGAAAGGGACAACGTCAAGAAGAGGTAGGAACATCGTGGGCGGTCAGAGACCCGTTTATTAGGGATCTGTTCCGGCATTCATCTAGTGTTGATCAGAGAAATCGAGGAAAAACTACCGATCAGAGCAACCGACAGCAAGAATAATCCTCCAGGCACCAGCTGAATTTGACCTAGCCCACAAGCTAGAGTCGAAAATCCTGCCACTGTCGGGACTGGCACCCTAGGACCTCCCGTTCAGAAGTACTGCAGTGGCAGCAGCTGATGCCCCAAGCCACCTTTGCCGCTTTAAGGAATTCGAAATATCCGAGGTTTGAATCATTAAAAATCCCATATGCACATGCGAATGATCCAAAATTAGAATTCACCAAGTAATTACCACACTAATAAGTACAAACAAATCTTTTTTTTTGACCCTTCATACAATTTTGAAACGAAACTCGTCCATCCCTTTATGTATACGCACACACCGTGAACCTCCTTTATTACATCTCAAGATTATAAGAATGTAATAACACAATTAAACAGTGCGTAAAAGGAAAGAAATAATTACTATATGGGTTAAATCATTTAAAATTATTCGGCACGCATCATAAATATTCATGCAATTAGTACAGAAAGTGAGTATTCGCCGAACGAATGGAAAATGTTAACGGACGAGGAAACGACACTAGCTGTCAGCGAGACGGCAGCCACATTGATTTATGTCGCCTCGTGTTGTGTTAACTTTGTTGTATCCAGTATTTTATTTCACTTGTGGTACCGGTTTTGAAAAATCTACTTTGCCTTACAGCCACCGCAAAATATCATTTTCCACTCCACTGTTAGTGAACGAAAATACTAATTTGAATGCATGTAAAGTAACAAAAATTAACGAATATAATACATATGACGTAATTGCAAAGAAACAAAGTAAATACTATGCGCTTATGCATGCTTCTTAGAACAATGTAATCAAAAATTAATTTAAATTAAAAATTAATTTGTTACTTTCATGAATAATCTAGAAAGTAACGACTAGTGACGATCCCAGGCGACCAAAATTAATGGTTATGGGAATTCAAGTGTTTACATTATGTGTATAAATAAATAGTAGTATGTGCAGAAAGTACTTATCACTTGCATTTCTAGAAAAGGCTACTTGAAGATTTTGTAAGCATCTCAACTAAAATGAGAATATATTTATACCTTGTCACTTCACATCTCGACCAAATTATTTTATACTGGCGTATTTCGTCCTTAATCTGTTTACTACCGTTGCCCATCAAGATTGATCTAGTCAACCAAATTTTCTCTGGACGTTTGATTTCAAGCGCTGTCAACACGAAATGTTTTAAATATTTTTCGTGAGAACAAATTATGAACGTTAAAGCCACCCGGAAGGCGTGGTGTAATCAAAAACATCTATTTTCCATTTTTACGAAAATTGTATACACTTTTTCTCTTTAAATTGGCGTGTATTTTGTGTCAAATTGATAATTCTACTCATAACTACTTTAAAATTCCAAATGTATCCGATGATGCGATAACGGAACCTGGTCCTGTTGTTCCTTCTTGCCACGCTTTAATTTTAATTTCCTATTTATTTGCCACAAAACAATGCGACTTGATGTTACTTTCGTCTGATGTAGGTGCTCATAGATATTTTAACGGAATTTTCATTACAATAAATATTAAAATGTTGCAATTTTTTAGGTGAAATTTTGACTTATTTCCAAAAAGGTACATTTTTATTAATGGTACAAGTTTCACAAAATTCTGTCGTTAAAGTATATAACAGTCAGTTTGGTAAAAATTAAATTTCTTTAATAGCTTCTGAGAAAATGTTCCTCAAAAAATCCCAGTTTAACATAGAGATAAACGTCTTCGTGCTGCTTTTGAAATAAAAATAATATATTTTAAAGAGCTACTAATTATCATACACCAACTGTCTTTGTTTAACAAATAATTAAAAATAAATAAGAACTTCAACATTCACATTTTTCATTTCATTAATGCTTTCCAAGGAATTGCTATCTCCTCGTGGTAATCCTCAAGATAAGATTTTTTCTTCGAGCTGTTCCAGGGGCGGTGGTATGGAAATATCGAAATACCAGCGCAACGCTGTGTTTGAGGATCACCGCAGGAACTTTAATAACGCAAGCTACACCAATGAGAACATTAATGTGTGCTGAAACGTGAGTGCTTAATGCTTCACTCCACCTACTTCAGTCTTTCCTTATTTCCAACACTCCTGCGTTAATGCGTGCCCGCGTTCCTTGAAGACGCGTGCTGTTCTTTGCATTTCCATCTTGTGGATAAGTACAAGCGCAAACAAATAAGGACACGTACGTCCTCACGCCCTCGCCTTTTCTGAGTAAATGAGAACAATGGTGGTCGTGCCTCGGCTTCCATTACACGCATGATGTCAGGAATTATTATGATGGTTGAAGAATGAATGAAAATTATGAATGGAATGACTTTTAAGATGTAATTTATGTTTCTTTGAGAAACAAATCATACCGCAATCATTTAAGAGATTTGCCACCATCTTTCTACCTAAATCGAATTCAGCCGCTAGAAAGAGAAGAATTATAGTCACTGGCTGCTGTGATCGGTACTTTCCAGTGATTTCTCCGACTGATACCAGGTGAATCGCTGAGGCGTACCTTAATAAACAAAGTACGGTTCGCGCACGGTCTTTCCTTTCTCATTCTCGTACCATACCCTCTCCCGACGCACCCGCACACACGCACACACACACAGATACTTTAATGCATATCTCTACCATACACGTCAGGAGGCGCTTAGAGCTTGTCCTTATTCGGGAGGTGCCCCGCTGGCGGGGATACCTGGTGAGGAAAAAAAGAAAGCTGACAAATAGGTCGGCGACGAATTACATATTCCAGTGGGAAGAACACCGCCCCTCCTGACTATAACATGACTTGCACTCACGGGAAAAATGACCAGAGTAAATAACACGTCCAGAAACATCATTCTCATGCACTCAAAAAATCTTTATGAAAACATCCCTGTCTCACGCGGAACTCGAATTGGTCTTCGTCTTAACATACTTGAACGTTAATGCAAATTCCTAAGTCCCCGAGGTTAGAGAACCCTTGCACACGTGCTTCATAATAACTTCCCAGGAGGAATGAGACTCCAGTAATTCTACTCGAGACATCTCTCTGTATACGCTGCAGTCCATCAAAATGTCTGAGAAAAATCTTGAGCATTCCTTCAACAGCCGCGTTCTGATTTAGCGCAGACGAAGCGCTAAATGGCAAATCAACGTGTCGACGCGAAGGAGGATAACGGGAGCAAGCGGTGAATGGCACTTGGACTCACCTCCAGGAAAACAGCCCGAAAAGGCGACAGCAGTACGCCATTAGCGCATCTGTTTAACTGCTACAGGTGGAAACAGTGGCAATGGGGCACGCAGGTCAAAAGCACGCGAGGTTCTGATCATTATCACCTGCGGGGCACGCGCAACTGAGCTCGCCTCCCCCCCCCCGTTCTCGCCGCCCGCTCTCACCCGTCTCTCGCCCCCCTCTCTCGCCGCCGCTTTGGTTTTCCGCTCTCGCCCCCTCCTGGTCTCACTTGCCCCGACTGCCCCTCGTTCTTGCTCCCACACGCTCGATTCGCCCTCGCTCTTTCACTCACTCGCCCCGAGTCGCCCTCGCTCTTGCTCACACTCGCCCCGAGTCGCGTCTCACCCCCGTTCTTGCTCATACTCTTGCTTCATTGATTGATTGATCGATTGTTTTGGTGATTCCGGGCACGTCAACTACCACGGGCATTAGTCTCGTAGGTGTAGTGTATGGTTTTGCTCAGGAGGTGGCGGCGATTTTTCCCTCTCTGTATGGCGAGATCCGGCGCCGACCTACCGTCGGCTAGCGGGGTTTTCCCCAACGAGGTATCTCCCACCAGCGGGGCAGCGCTCGAGTTGGGACAAGCTGTAAGCTGCCGACCGGTCTCTCGGCATGTGTGCTTGTGTAGTGAGGATTAGTGTGTGCGCGTGTGAGTGTAAGGGGAGGGAATACGATAAGGAAGAGGTGGGACAGATCGCGCGAGGTCCGTGGCCCGGTTGTTAAGGTCCTGCTCCGGCATTCGCCTGGTGTTGTTCGGAGAAACCACAGAAAAGTACCGATCAGAGCAGCCAGCCGATAGAATTCTCCTCCAGACAGCGACTGAATTCGACATAGCTGACAAGCTAGTGTAGACAATCCTGCTACCGTCGGGACTCGAACTTAGGACCTCCCTGTCAGAGGAATTGCAGTGACATCAGTTGATGCCTTGAGCAATCTCTTCCGGTACTCGCCCCGATTCGCCTTCGCTCTTGCTCATACTCACCGCGACTCGCCCTCGTTCACGTTCGCCTAGACTCACCCCCGGCTCTTGCTCTCTCGCTTGCAGTAACTCGCTCGCCCCGTATCGCCTCCCTGCTTCCCTCCCCGTTCCCACACCCTCACTCACAGTCTTAATCAAATTCTCCCTCACGTTCCCCCTCACGGTTATTAACCCTTTTCCCGTTCCCGTTCAAGCCCCCGTTCCCGTCCTGCCTACCACCCTAGCTTCCACTCCTCACCCCGCAGCTCACTGGCTGCGCTGCACGCGCGGGTATCTCGTGCACCGGCCTAGCATGACGTGGGTGCTTTCCTTTTTTTCCGTTTACCACCTTATCAACGGTCTGCGGATGCAGTCAACTTCGAATACAGTGAACCTCCACAGACTCATAATCCCATTTTATTTGCCGTAGTAAGTAATTTGTTTTACCGTTGTAAGTCAGTTTGCGTTTACATTGTCATAATGTGATTTTTTCTCGCTGCCCTCACTCTACCATTAGTAATCATGGTGTGTGTTGGTGTGGTGAATGTGTACTGATGTTGTTCACATTCCGTGAAGTGTCCCACCTTCAAGATCATGCAGATCTTGTGTTTGTTTTCCTTCTGGAGTTCCAAGGTGTGGTAATCACGTTGTATTAATTCCTTATAAATTGTTTTCATCTGAATTGAGTTTATTAGTATCGCTCACTTTTTTTGCCTTTATGTATTTTTCTTGTTTTTTCGTATCTTGTGTAGCCCTAATCATGGAAATACATACTCCGAAAAGATGACAAACAACCATGTACTAAATGTATTTGCTCCTTTTTTAATTTTTTTAAATATTTTTACATAGCTCAATAAATATATATATGTGTACATGTACTATACGTATGTGTTAAAAGATTTACTTACTATACTTAAATGTGAACTTACATAATACTACAAAGGGGAGGAATTACTGTTAACGGGTCCTCAGTCAGGATCTAAATCTGCAATTTTTTTGGGGAATACATGGTACGGATATTTGTTTTTCATTCTTGTTTGTAACATGGGATTTTGGCCAGTTTGAAGGGTGAAAGGGCTGGGATTTGAGGTAGGTTAAAATAAAAGTTGGAGTCCAGATACGTGATATGTTCCAGATTAAATTCATTATGGATTTGGTTGTTGGTTATATACCAACGGCCATGACCAACGTGTAGTTTGTGAATGTTAGTTTTGGCAGAGTTTCACCAAATTGGACTCGCATATAGGATTAGTGGTCTTAAGATTGTTTTGTAACTTCAGTATTTGATTTTTAAAACATATCTCTCTTTCCCTTCTCTGACGAACTGAACATCAACATGGCACTACCAATTGCACTAAAAATTTGTGTACAGACTGAAGTAGCTGGTTCACTGCAATTTCTAACAGTAGTACCCGTCCAATAGCCTACAAATACAAACAACTAAACTTAAAGTGAATTTATAGAGCAGGATTTAGCAACGGGGTCGGTATCGACCCCTTGAGGGCCAAAGTAATTTCAGAGGGAGTCAATATAGATTAAGTAATCGTCTGAGGGTAAACAGCCAAATAAATATATTTCGACGGGGGGAAATAGCCGGGAAATAAATAGCGATCTATTTGTATAACTAAGAAAAAGATCGAATTGATTACACAAAAACATTAATAGAGTTCATAATTAAAAGTTTTCTGAGATAACGCTAAAAATGAAATAATGTGTAGTTATTTCTCATTTTCATTGTAAATTCAATATTTTTTTTGCACCAACCCAATAAAAGAACTGCTCCATTATCTCTATAATATATCATATATCACAAAGAATTGCACAAAAATGACTTACAAATAATTCCACATACGAATCAATATTTTTAATCGGAGACGTTTTCGCGTCTGAGTTCAAGGTTTTGAACAAATACATAATGTAATTATACATATTCTTTATGATATTGCTTTTACAATTAAAATACTACTGGTTATTTATTTTTTTGTAATTTTATCTAAAAAACTACTAATCATCAACTTCATTAACGCTTTTGTGCAATCAATGCGACCTTTTTCTTGTTTATACTGCTTGGTCGCCATTTACCCCCGCAGATATTCATTTGACGTAGACCGCTACGCAACATTCCACGCCAGCGAGGGCGCACCCCTTTTAGCTCGAAATCCGGCGGTCGGGCGTTTCGATGAAGCGTAGTCTGCCTCCCCATCCTAGGCCAGGCGCTCGCAGCCTGCGGCACGCGGCCAACTCTAGCGCAGTAGTTGCACGTGCACGTGGATCCGCATCCGCCGGTGTACCGCTGCGGGCGCGAACCGATCCTACGTTGTCAGGCGCAACAGGGCGGTTTGGGCATGCGCAGAGTTGGCGCTGTAGGGGCTACGAGAACATTAGTGACCACTAGGGCCAGAATTTCAATGCAAACGCAATTTTTTTTCTCCACAGGTAGAAAGTACACTTGGTACATGTTTTACGCCCACAATTTTCAAACATTCTTCTTCTTATCTTCAAGTATTTAGGCATAATGCCTGTTACGCCGCTTAATTTTGGTCCCTTTTTTCCAGCGCATTCTTGGACGTCCTATATTCCTTTTTCCTCTCGGCTGATAATTTGCCACTTGTTTAGGAATTCTGTCGTTGTTCATTCGCAACATGTGATCTTGCCATGAGAGTCTGTAGTTGGTGACTTTCTCTACAAGACTTTCTACATTTAGCTCGTTTCGGATTTGTGTGTTTCTTTGTCTGTCCAAAAGGCTATATCCCGCTACCGCTCTAAGGAATCTCATTTCCGCTGCCTGCAGTCTTGATATATCTTTATTTGTCATTGTCCACACTTCACTCCCGTATAAGCAGGTTGGTATTGACATAACTTTGTAAAATTTAATGAGAGTGTCTCTTCTCACTTTTGAACTCAGTGTTCTTCTTATAGTTCCATTCATTTGATTGAATCTTTCTATTTTCTTATTTATGTCGATTTCGCCATAGAATGATATGTCTGCTCCCAAGAATGTGAAGTGTTGTATTTGCTCTACTGTTTTATTATTTACTACAATTTTTGAGCGTATCGGGTATCGACCTTGGAATGCCATCACTTTCGTTTTGGTGTCTGATATTTCAAGATTATATTCTGCCATTATCCGCTGCAGTTCATATGTTGCTTTTTGTAATATATCTTCTCCTTCTGCTATTATTGCTTGGTCATCTGCAAAAAGTATTGTCCATAATTTTGATGTAGTTAGGTCTAGGCTATAAAATTTTAATCTGCTCTTCCACTCACGAAGAGCTTCGTCTATGTAGATATCAAACAGTAGCGGTGAAAGACTACATCCTTGTCGTAGGCCTTGGTCCACTTCCGCTTTTCGGTCTGGTTTCCAAGTAATACATATTTCAGATTTATTATACATATTTTCAATTACAAGGATAAGATGTTCGGGGATTCCTTTCTTTCTTAGTACTTCAAAGAGGGTATGCCTGGCTACAGTGTCAAAAGCTTTCTTGTAATCTACAAACAAGATGTGGGTTTCCTTGTTATATTCTCTGTGTTTCTCTAATATTTGTTTTAAGATGAAAATATTGTCTGTGCAGGACCTTCCTTGACGAAAGCCACTTTTTCAAACATATGAGCATTATTTTATTGCGTACATAATGCCTACTTTGCCTGTTTTCTTAATAGGCATTACATTTTTGTAAACTGCATATTATTCTTCATAACTTTATTGAAAATGTTTATCGTTAAGCACATTAATTTATTTTTATTGTATTCTGTAAATTTTATTTTCAGTTTTGTAATGTGCTTTTCTTTTGCGTTGTTCTTTGTATCTAATTTCGACTTTTTGTATCAGAACATCACAGCAATTTGTCTGTCGTTTGAATATTTAGTACTGTAAAGTGAATCTTTAAAGATGGTAATGAGAAACATTGTTGCATTTCTTATTTGATTTGAAAATGAAATGCAATGAATCTTCAGTGTCTCCAATATAAAGGTCAAAAGGGAAAAATATATTTATTGAGTATTTTGACATTATGCATTTTTAGGACATTCAACTGGAAACGTAATTAATGATAGAGGGAAATCAACGAAACCGAGATATCAAGAAATCCTGAAATCGTACTTCGAGTTACCGATATTCAATGTCATTTTCTGAAAAACCGACCAAGCTCAGGTTCACATATTTTGACACTTAGTACTATTCACCCTCGATTGAAAATTTATTCAAGGTCACACAGAAATTAAATTCCCGTACACGTCCCTTTGAAACACGCTGGGAGTTTGGAATTATCTTAATGTCCAAAAAACCATTTCTATATAAGCATTTTGTTTAATTAAATAAGAATACGAAGGGCAACATAATTTTATTTGCATTAATCAATAATCAAAATTATCAATGCAAAAGTAACTCTAATTCCTTGTCCCAGGCGTAGATTTGCTCCAGTTAAAGGGAAATTGTCGCTACATTTGAAGCGCGGTCATTCACCTCCAGGGGAGAACTCTGAAAGTAGGTGTAAATGTACAACAAGATCGGAATAAGCTTTGTCAGGCGACTTCGCATGACGAGCAACTTTCGTCTCTCTTACGAGAGCTCTTTTTCTCCAGAAATCAATCTAAAGGGTTTATATAAGGAAAAATGAGATCAAAGACGTAGGAGAAATATGGCCAGCAATCCTTTCTTTCGTATCTTCCACGACAACTACCATTGTTGAATATAATAATTCTATTGGATAAATAAGAGAAGGTATGAACATTTTTAGTATCCATCTTATTAAAGTATGTGCTAATTGTCTCGCATGTTTCGAATTTCAAGATTCTAAAAAGACTCATCAGGCCTTATTATGGTAGAGATCTTTTCTACTACAACAACAACGTCAATGATGCGACTTCATTTTCTGTTATATTCTCTGGTAAGATACTCATTAAAACGAGACAAATTATTGCGACATATATTAATTTATGCGACAAATTAAGCAACAAATAATATTTCATTCGAGTATCCAGCGATTCCGTGTCATAACTTTGTATTATTATACAAAAGCGCATACCTAACACAAAATCTATAAATTAAAGTTGATAAGATCCGTATGATTTCAGAAGTCGCCACTAACTCATTAAGTAGTTACAAAAACAATTTTCTGAAAACGACTAGTAATTGTTATCTTATTATAAAAACACAAGGAAATAAATGTACTTGCCCAACAATGTACAGTGATGCTCATCATAACAAGTTTAAATTATAATATATAGGTTCATAAAAATTAATAATATTTTAATAATTTATTCTCAGAGTAGATGAGATAGGGTGAGTTGAATATTATTACTTTTTTAACACTTAATATGTAAAACTCTTAACTCGATGAATGTGTCTGCATACACTATTTTTTAATACAGCATTATATATTTATTATTTCGATCAAGTATATAGCTAGTTCATAGTACAGAAAACAATTCTTTAAGATCACAGAAGAGTAGATATAAAAGTGTAAGTAATGCTTGACGCTTTTTTTTCAACACTAAGATCTCGTCGTTACTGAAACTGTCATCCCCACCGATAACAATCCAACCACAACAAAATGTTTTCAAAATATAAAAATGAATATTCATGGTTGGCAACTGATTCTTGTCTTATCTTTCATATTTTTGCCCCTGTTTCGGTACGTGGATGCTAAACAAAAAATGAGCTACTTAATTCCTCCACCAATCGATCGCAGCGAGTAAGAACTCGCGTGACTGGAGAAAATTATTGCGCTAGCGGCCGATAATTCTCATTCGGAAACACAAACAAGCATTAGTAAAACGTTCTTTTTATTACGAGAAAGAAACAACCATGAACAATGTCGAATGATGTTCGTCTGGATTTGTGAATTCAATATTGAATTGTATTATTGTTTTGGAATATTGGGGACACGAAGTACACTACGCCATTGCTTTTGTACTCATAGTAGAGACATGAAGAACGCCCTTGCCTTTGACAAATGTACCTCAAATTAAATTTTCAGGTTCGTTGCCTGAGAGAAGCAGCTCCTGTATTAGAAAATGTTGTGGAAGTGAGAAAAGATGTTTTAAAATGTTCCCAGTTAACCGTTATATCCATAAATGCTTGCCTATTTATTAGGCATGTGTAAACAAGATATTGGGAACTATGAACAAGCAAATATATCTCGTCACTATAGCAGAACGGTGTTCTGATGCATGAAACTGCATCTTTTTGCAACAACAAGTAAGTTTGTATTGCAGTGGAACGAAAAAGTTACACGAGAGAGAAAAATTCTTGTTATTGTGAAAAAAATGTTCATTGTGACAATAGACAGCAATTACCTCGCTACGAATGATGTAATACGATTACAGTTACTCATTATTACAATAATAAACATGAATAGTGGTTTCATTAATATTCTTAAAATGTTTGAAAGCCTTACCAATAATTATCTTACATTACAATATTCATTTTCATCTAGCCCTCTATCTCTAACGTCGTTACCCAGAGCATTGTAAAAACACTTCCATTAGTCGCCATTTACTTTCTCACAAAACTCCATCACATTTTATTTGACAGTCTTGAGAAGTAATTAGCTTTGGTATGCAGACTGAGAGCGTTTAATGTAATTACTCAAATTTTATTTTACATTTGTACCATGATAAGTTCCCATGTCACCACTTGTAAAGCACTGATCCTCAACATTCTTTCAAGCAGTTTTTATAGACAAATGCACTGAACTTTATACTCTTTTCTTTCCTTTAACATTCAGTACTAGATCTGAATCGCCTCAAGAAGGACCTTAATTTCTCAAAACTAAGAGCTACATAATCATATACTTTCTCGCACTATTTGTAACTTTCGCAGTTTTCGAAATTTAAGAGGTCAGTGCAAAAAGGACACGCATTTATGTAAAAGTACTTGGCGCTATCCGACCAAAACAATTGAGCAGTTTTTGCAAAAATCTTATTTTTACAATTGCCTATATTTCACGCAAAATTAGGTAAATACTACTCATATTTTGAAATATAGTAAATGACATCATTTAAAGAACTAATTATTTTGAACAGCAAATTTCATTCAGAAGTGAAATCTCCGAGTTTAATATTGTAGATTTAGGAAGACGCCATTTTATAAGTGATCTTACCTATATCTGATAATAAATATAAATTAATTAAAATATCTGGAGAAATGTTTTTAAAATATTGAAACCATTATTGTCATCTGTCAAAAATTTGCCAATTCTCGTAATTATTATAATTAAATAACTCTCTTTATAATACGTATATTGCAGAAAGTAAAATTATGTATCGAATTTGTGTTTACTTCAACTACTCTCTTGATTATTTGTTTGATTATGGCTCCTCTGTGGGATATGAGATCATCTTTTTGAAGTGCATTCTTCATGCACCAAACCATGAACCTTTTCAGGTCGTATAATTTAAATCTACAAATATGGATCAGCTTCTTTTTTTTTGTCCAGTCAGAACTTTTTCCAGTCAGAAGTTTGACCAGTCAGAACTCTCCAGAGGAGACAATTTGGTGAAAAAACTCAAAATATTCCAAATTAGGCTGCCAGTTGTTCCCTTGGCAGCGAAAGCAGGGATGCCAAAATGTGGGAGACAGGTTAATGATCAAAAGCGCACTACCCGAATTGTTAGTAAACCTATCATCGATTTAACACACACGATCATAACAATTTGCTTCATACTTCCAGAAATTTCAAATTAAATTAATTCAAAAATACAGTTTTAGAAATAAATTTTATTTATATGAAATTTAATATCTGCTGTCAACATACAAACTATGGCAGATATACCAACACGTTCTGAAGCCTTTGTGGAATTACGGCAAGAGGACATGTCAGGATCATTCAAACATTCGTGGACGAAAAATTGGATACTGCTGTTGATTCCCCACGGCTCATGCACACGAACCGACTATCTTCATCTTAATATCAAGACGGATAAAGAAATAAGATGCTAAATATTTTAAACACGCACTAAGAGAGGCTCCTGCCCTATTCAAAAACATCGCACCGACTTAGACGGCATCAAATGATGTCTTACAGTGTTTCTATTTGGAGGTCGTAGGGTTCCAGTCCCGACGATGGCAAGATTTTCGACACTAGCTAAATCATGCAACGACGAGGGTCAGCACCTGAATCTTCAGCCTTGCACGATACTGGCACTTGCGCAAGCCGATTTTTACATTTCCTGAGCATTATTCTGAATACGACGCTCCCTTTACCAACATTGAGGGTATATTTTACACACGACATTTAATACCTGTTTTACGTAATCTTATTTCAAAGGAGAATACCTAACCCGAAATGTTTTTGATAGGGTGACTGTTTGATCACTTTCCTGAAAGAGAAACTAAGAGAACACTCTTCACAAATTTCAGACGAATTCTGACAGCAAATTCGGATCATTTAGTGTTATATTATGATCATAAATCAGAGAAGGATCTTGGAAGGTATTTCCAGGCCAAGGGAATAATTACGGAAGCGTACGCCATCGGAAATGCATGAGAAAATATACAGCGAATTTTTAAATTTCGAACGCGGACAGTAAATTGAAGAGTTTCGGTTTACCTTCGAGAAATATTTGGAATAAGGAAAAAAGATATGGGTATTAACAAGTGAGTATAATCATAAAAGAGAAAAATAGGTACTTTTCTTCACATCTCATTTCATTCCTGTTTCACACAATGGAACACACACGTGTACATGGGCTCATGCAGAAACGAATACCTTCGAATATGTATATATGAATTGTCTATCTACAGAGAAATAGAAAAAAATATGACATCAAAATACTACTTCCGATTTTAATACTGCAATTTTCTTTAAAAATGGAGACTTATTTTCGAATACCCTTTCAAGTTAAACTCTTATTTTAGAACAACCTATTGGTTTAAACCACTTTCTTTGGACAACACAAAAGCAAATTTATGTTTATTACGCTTCTTTCATAATAATTCTTTCCAATTACTTTCTGAGAGTATGTAAATATTATTTTCCTTTGCCACTTTCGCAGAAAGAAGGCAACACAAAAACGGCCAGTCCAAAGCCAGCCTACGCTTACAGCGACAGAAGTTGTGAATTCTTTATGAAAGCGGAGAGGGGGCTATAAAAAATGCACGTTGCTCCCTTTTCGTTCATCTTGCAGTTTTATTTTTTCCACTTTTCATGAAAAACTACGATGTGCTCTTCTCTCCATGGGTGAGAGGTAAGTGAGAATAATTGCTATTAATGAATAATAAGAAACCGCCAACCTCAAAAGCACAGATGTAGTGCAGTGACAAAGCGCTATCTTCCATATTTTTAGATTGGAATCCTACGTACCTACATCCACGTTTTCAACACGCGGTTATGGCGTGGCATACAATTTATCACATTCCTGATATAATTATTTCGTTAGTCGTTTATCATTTATCTTCTCGTGATTGCTCAGGGTAGACAAGTAATTAAAAAGTACCCTAGTGACCAACATTCCGTTTGAGAAACGGTCCTGATGAAACATTAATTAAATGTATAATAATAATAATAATAATAATAATAATAATAATTATAATTATAATTATAAAAGAAGAAGAAGATATTGATGGAGAAGGAAGACACATCGAGTCAGATTCTTTGTACCAATGGACGGTCAATTATCTGTTTTCTGTCCTCAATATCTCGTTAATGTGCTGGCAATAAAACAACAATAATCAGCAGAAAATAAGGAACAATTATCGAACTATGTTCAATCACAACTGAACGAAATCAGATACCGCAGTTAAGTACGAAGAAAGTTTTCTTCAGTGCATTGAAATACATTATCAAATCAGTATATATATATATATATATATATATATATATATATATATATATATATATATATGTGTGTGTGTGTGTGTGTGTGTGTGTGTGTGTGTGTGTGTGTGTGTGTACCGGAAATGCATAAAATTGATAAAAATGTATCAAAGTAAACATAGACAACATAACCGTATTGCCAGATTCTCTCACGCCCAATTGCAATGCTACGAGCCCACGACCTGGTTACAGTGCTCCAACGAGGGGTGAACCTCACCAAGGACCTCCACGCATCAGCTGACGGCTGTTTGGGTGGCCATGACAGCGGCGGCGGCTGCGGCGGGGGCTATGTCACATGGGCGGCGGCGGCAGCGGCGGCGACGGTGGCGGTGGCGGCGGCGGCGCAGGCTGCGAACGCTCCCCCGTCTCGACGCTCGAGTCGACCGGTCCGCACACGAAACGAGGATCGATACTGGAGCGCTCGCCGCCGAGCCCCGCCCGTCCCGTCCCGTTCCCGCCAACACCGCACTCTCCCACCCCGGCTCAGCTCGGCGCCCCACCCCGTGCCATGCCACCGCTCCGCCCGCCCACCCGCCCGCCCTCCACGCGCCCGCCCTCCACGCGCCCAGCGATGTTCGAAACGCCCAACCTCTCTCGCCGGCCTGAAAATCCGCCAACTGCTGCGCCGTCACGACCTCGCGAAGCCACCCGCCGCGCTCTCTCCCCGGGACGCCCACTAGGGCGTTCGCCCGGTCTCTTGTTCGCGGCGAGCCACACTCGGCGCCCATTCGCTTGCCCGTTCTCACCCATCTTCTCATCCGCTTTCTCAATCGATGGTTCTGCCGACCGGCCGACTGACCGACCGGACTACCCGACCGTCCCTACCCGTCCGACCAGCCGCCCGCCCGTCCGACCGGTCTCTAACCCGTCCGTCCGACCGACCTCTAGCCCGTCCGACCGACATTTAGCCCGTCCGACCGACCGACCGATCACCTGCCTGTCCGACCGATCACCCGCCCGTCCGACCGACCACCCGCCCGTCCGACCGACCACCCGCCCGTCCGACCGACCGACCGCCCGTCCGTCCGACCGACCACCCGCCCGTCCGACCGACCACCCGCCCGTCCGACCGACCACCCGCCCGTCCGACCGACCACCCGCCCGTCCGACCGACCACCCGCTCGAGCCATTGCTCGCCCGTCTTATCGCCCATCACGTCCGACCGACCAGACGCTCGTCTCACCTCCCGTCTGTTCCACTATCCGCCCATTTGACCATCCGCTTGTTTGATCACTCGCTAGTTGACCCACCCGCTCACCTTCCGAACACATTCGGTCTTTTCGGTCATAGCCTCTTGAACCTTCTTGAGGCGACAGATCGCCCTTCTGGCGGAGGGAGCACCAACCAGGCATCTGGGCCAACATCGGAAATTAGAAATGAAGGGTAGAAATGAGGAAATGAGAGGCCAGATGATGACCGGGCCAGGAATCTGGAGAGAATCATATAAAATGAGGGAAGCGGAACGAAGTGGCTCAGAGCCAAGAAACTGAAGCCCAGAACCGATGTGTTGGCATCTTGTGCTGCAGATAAAAGGTTCTAAATGGAGGGGAATTTGCATACCACCCCCCAGACGAATACAGATTTGGTTTGAGTTCTCGTGTGGTAAACTATTTTAATTTTTCTTGACGATGTAATTGTAAGGCAATTCTCTAAGTATCCATGTAAAATATGTAGATCATTTATGATGCAGTATCAAAAGTAGGAAAGTATTAAAGCTACGCTCTACGAATATCAAATTTTACATAGTAAAAGAACAAATATAGTTGATCCACAAACCAATTTTAACCTAAAAAAAGACAGAAACAACCTGATGAAAAATCTTTATCTTCAATATTGTAGTTGTAAGAAGACGCCGAAGAAAATGCAGTTTTGCAATTTCCGAAAATTCAGAGTTAACAGTGAAATTTTAACCTCTGCCATCTTAATAAGTTTATTTCACGCTTTTCTTACAATAAATTGAAAGTAAAAATTGTTGGATTCATTTTCGAGAAACATTTTTTAAAGTCTCAGGAGCTTCATGTAAAGCCCCTCCAAAAGGGAAAGAATGTTATTCAAACTCTCTGAGCTTTGAGTGGAACAAGATCGACAAGGGAATATTCATTTTGGAACCTTTCCTACGAATAGTTCAGTGATGTTCACAGACGGACAGCCGGAGAGACGGACGGGTGGGCAGGCGGACGGGCGGACGGACGGACGGACGGACGGACCGATGTTTTGAAAGACAAAAAACAACACTTCGGTATCAGGGGACCCCAAAACGTATTTCCATTGAAATCTCAAAATCAATTTTACGTATTATTACGTAACTTTCTTTATACTAATATTTCTCTCTATACACGTATTACGTATACCAGAAAGTAAAAAGAACTTTATATTCCGTTTTTCTGTATTCACAGCCTGAACCCTACAAACTCTACGATCTGCTTGAAACGTGTTGACTATTCAACTATGCCTTATTTTCTGTGGTGAAGCACAAGCCATCAATCCTATTCTTTCGCTTGACCCCGCAAATTTCGATACTCTAATTTCGCTAGCAGAGAAAGATGCTGTTTGAATTTTGCTCAGAGACTTCTTTTTGACTTGAGGATCTCTTACATGCAGTAAATCTACAACATAGGACAGCCGGCTTTTCTTCGCTTCAGAAGGATTCCCCCCTTTAGAAACCACAGCTGCTATCGGGTTTGTACCCGCGAACTGGGATGAAACAGTCCGATACGCTCACGAACAGATACGCTAACCGGGAAGCCGCTTATCAGATCAATCTCATGACAACCTACCATTGAAAGTCTTAAACATTTTTCTTGTTTCATATTTTTGGTAAAGCAAAACATATTCCGAACAACTAAACAAACTCAATACTAAACTTACTTTATGATCATTTAAATACATTTAAATGAGTAAAAAAATTAAATGTAAATAATCTAGCATCGACGATTGTGATATTCATTAAAATTTACTTCAAACAAGACGAAAATATTTTTTTAATATAAATCATTCGTTATTTAAAAAATTCGTATGAATATTAGACAGGATACTTTTTAATTTAATATACACTTACATGTTAGTCATATAAAAATCAAATTTTAATTTCATATTTAACTTCAAGCATTAAAGAGTGCTCTCAGACTCGGCTCAATAAAGTTTCACTATTCAGTGAATTACAAGAAATGTCGAAGTTTGACGTGGAGAATCCGTGGCCAAATGTGGCATTCTCTGGTGGTGCAGACGTGCTAAATCTCTCCAAAGGTAATAGAATGATTAACTCACAAGAGAATTACTAACACTGCAAAACCAACAAACGAACCCTGGGGATAATGTAGACTCCGCGACGAAAACGTACCCGAGGAAAATTCGGGTAAAATGTAAGTGGTATTCAAGCTCACATTTGTTCAGAAGAATGCTAAAAACAGAGTGATATATTCGAAAGACATAAGTTTGTGAGTAGAAGCCAGGATTGGGAAACGGATATTACTACTGAAAACGTCGGCAATCATTGAAAGGGCAACTTCGGTGAAAGCATTTTCTCAAATATAAAATTTAATAGAATCCTTTTACAGAAATTTTCGTTCCTATTGTCAGAGAAGAATGATTGTTTACGAACTACTGGTGTCTGCTTCGTCTGAATAAACAACAAATAGCGTTAAAAAAACTCCATTAGACGAATTCTGTACCAAAACGTTTAACCCATGTTTACAATCCGTTACCAATAACCGTTACTAATAACCGTTTACAAAAAATATGCAAAAATATAGAATAATGTCTGACACCGCCTCATGAAAATAGTTATCTTTTACAATAGTAATATCAAACCTCAACTAGTTGTATTAGCAATCTTCTCTATATGACTTTGTGAATTATTATTTTCGTGCTGATCTTATATGAAATCCTCAAAGAGGAATTCATAAATTTGGGAGTTAAATAAGTTTACAGTGATTGTGAGAGAACAAAACTGTAAGAAAAATACATTACCATTACAAAACTAGTGGTGCTACACAATGGCATAGACTTTCCTGTAATAGTTCCTTTTTATTATCTTTATTCTCTGCTAGCTTTTCGGTTTTTTATTTCCCTCTTCCAAGCTACTTCCAAACTACCCCTTCGGCTCCTAAAGACCTATCAAACCTCTTGCACTACTTACCGTTCGTCTGGAGTCTTCCCCAGTGAACAGCACCTTTCCTCTCCCTGAATATCGCAAAGGAATATTTAAGCCTTATGCTATTGCAGATTTGTTCATGGTATTCCTTGGCACCATTTCTGTGTTGGTAATACTATTGTTCTGGGTATAGGAATACAGATCCACAATTACCCTGACATGCAGTTGGATGTCAGGCCAAGAGATTACGGAAGGTTAGTGGGTAGATGTAATAAAGGAGGAACTCGGGATGCACAACTTAAAACATTCATGCAGTTTATGGGTTTCGAACCCATAACCTAGGAGTCCATGTACTTGGGACTCACCAGTCCTAAGACCACGTCTCACGAGACCGACCTTCACTGAACCATTTGTAAGCGTCTTGCAGTTACGTAAAAACAATTATTTCATAAACCTAGTATTGTAACTAAAAACTGGATACGAGACCTTTAATATGCTTTGTAACATTGAATCTATAAATAACTGAATGACTTTGACACCATTTGTTTTTACAGCATCAGTGCAAAAATGTTATTTTAGCTACCAAATGTATCAACAAAGCATCTCAAAAAAAACAATTTTCTCAAAATCAACTCTATTAAAAATATTGTATAACATAATATTTTCTCACCTTTTTAACCCCATTTGTAAGAAGGAAATAGAATCATTTCAAACCGTGTCAATGTTTCAAAAAAATTAAGCGAAAACTTCTCATATTTTTGAATTGTTCATCACCCTAATTTTCTAAAGTACTGTCTCTAAAGAACAGATGTATTTACGTAAAACTAACTTCAATTTGTAGTTGTAGGAAGACAACTAAAAAAATGATCTTTCGCACTTTTCCAAAAATTGGGATTTAACGAAAATGAGACCTTCTTCAACTTCTTAAGAGTTTGTTACGCTATCAGAGAAGAAAGTTAAATAAAACTATTGGTACTAAAACAGAACGTATTTTCTCGCTAATACTTTCACGCTAAATTACGCGAAAAGTACTCAAATTTTCGAAAAAGTGTACATGACCTTATTTCAAAATCTATATTGGAGCAGATTTCTTTCAGAAAAAAATCTCTATCTTTAATATTTTAGTTGTAAGAAGACTCCGTAAAAATTTTGAACTTTGGCAATTTTCTATAAAACAGGGTTTTAACGAACATGAGATCTGCTCCATTTTCTTAAATGTCCTTCACACTATCCAACCACAAAATTTATTCAAAAAAGGATGGAATGCTTTTTGAAAATACGAAAAATGTCCCAGAAACTTCATGTAAAGTATTCCCCAAAATTAAAATATCGGTTTCAAATTCCAGGAGCCGCGACATCAGTCAGATCAATAGGGTTATATTAATTCTAGAGAAAATCGGCTCAACGGTTAAGCCCCTAATGCTTTCCACAGACGGACATTCGTGTTGTCATCAATCGATTTTTCTGTATCAAGGACTAACAAAATATGGATTCTGGCTACATGATAGAGGATTTTTTTCTAAAAAGCAACTTTTCTAGCAACTGGATTTATCAACTTTTTCGTTACCAGGGCTCTTATAGGAAGGTTCCTTCCGAAAATTCGACGTTTTTTCGGGCAGCATTACAATACTTCATCTATACTGCGTAAGTACAGTGAGAACGTAAAAACAACAGCAAACCTGTTTAAAGAAAGTTCTCGCACCCAACCATATGACCTTGAAACATCATACGTAGCAGACCATGCACGTGATGTATGGAATAATGACAGAAGAGGGAGAGTCAATAATGGCAGATAATTGAACGTTTTGATATAATACCATTTTAATGGAATACGTTTTGATTTATTATTACAGTACTGTTTCATTATTAATGAGTTGAGACCAATACTACTGCTTTACACTTTT
This sequence comes from Gryllus longicercus, assembly GCA_038098605.1. Taxonomy (NCBI): domain Eukaryota; kingdom Metazoa; phylum Arthropoda; class Insecta; order Orthoptera; family Gryllidae; genus Gryllus; species Gryllus longicercus. The sequence continues at coordinate 6,166,135 of JAZDUA010000021.1, forward strand.
CTACTTGCACCTTAAAATTATTCTAACATTACGTCTTTATTTAAATAAGATGGGATCTGAACATTTCTCGCTGTAGTTCCCAGTGTGGCGTCTTTGCCGGGGCAAATAATTACAGACGTGAACGGCTTGTAAATATTTAGTATTTATTAAAATAAAAATACTCCGACACCAAAATACTATATACAATATTTACAAATAAATTAGACCGTTACAAGAAGGAACCTTCCCTGGTTACCACCACCGCTGGCCCGATAATTAATTACCATCCCGGTGTGATGCACCAGTACCTTACGCGAGCATACATGCGAGTATGCCGCACCGACCGTCACTACGTAGCACGCCGGCTTCGGTTCCCCGCCTCGGTAGCCTATGCATTACAATGCAACGCCGCGCACAACTCACACGACGCCCTACCGACGCGCCCAAACCTGAAGAATCAGAAGAACAGAAGAAAGCTCGTAAGTCGGAGTCCGCTTATATACCCTCTGGGCAGGCTGACGGAAGCGCGTCACCCGCAGTGTCCGCCGACACTTTTCCGCCGGCTTCGGGGTTTCCAAACCTGCACCCACGACACGGCACTCCTTCCCAAGCCTTTGTGCAGCCCGGCGTCACTTCCGCCAGCGCTGTCCACATGGCTGATATAGTACGTTTGTGCTGGCGACAGATATGACGCCACACCAGTAACAGCTTGAGGCACTTTCAGCAATAGATCTCTGATTTTCACACATGGTAGCAAAGTATCTTTCTTATTTCTGTCAAATCTGAGGAACTATAAAAGTTTCCTGTTAAATTATTAATATGACTACAATAATATACTACACATCAGTTCTTAAAATCTCCGAATAATCTACTTTTTTAATGCAATCTGAGACCTCTGAAGCGGAATGCTCTAATTTTGAAACAAAATATTTTCTTCCTTAGATATCTCGTGCACACAAATCACTTCTGTTGTTCGTGCTTTTAAAGCATGCTTTAATGCAACGTCAGTTATGATTGACGTATGTAGATAGATTACTACGAAAGCCGTTGTTTTCCTCTGCGTCTTTCAGCATATTTGGGGCATTTAATTGATTGTGACTTCTTGAGGCTGCATCAAATGCATTTCTAAGAGCACTTATGATATCGCTAATACTTCATTAGTTTACGACATCCACCAGCACCTCTAGAATAGTGTTCTTCTCAATTAATAGTTACTGTTCTGAACATGTCTGAACAAGAGTATTTCAATTTCCTTGTTACATTTTCAATTTCCGTTTAAATTACATTTTAATTTCTTCATTGAACCATACAAAATAAAAGTGCACAATAAAAATGCAAATAATGTATCACATACCAAAATATCCGGACAGTAAACTCGTACCTACATTAAGAGAAAAGCTTTCGCATAACTACCTCATATACTCCCATATTCACGCTGAGTGGATTTCTTATTGCAATGAAGTAGCATAATTATTAAAAAATATTTATCTATTAATTTGCTTATTTTAGAAATACAAATATGGGATATATCGAAGACTTCAAATAGGGAATAATAATAAATTAAAATTTTTTTCAACAAATTACACCTACGTAACAGCTACTCTTAGAGTTGTTACACCTAGTAAATTTAGAATCAGAAACTATAAGAATAGTCTATGATAACTGATAGTAAATTACAGAAGAGCAAACAAGAGGTAAAAAATAGTTGCAATAGGTTTTTGATTGATTTTGGTTTTATATATAAACAGATCATCAGTTTGTAAAAAAAGGCAGTATTAATAGTCATTGTAGCCACATACTACTTCCAATTTACTTCGGATTATTGATCTGCGTACTAATTCCTTACTTATTTATCACGTATCTTAAGAATAACGTTGTATATTAGATTTTTACAGAGTTTGTGATTTGATTTATGTTGTACCGGAAATTGATTTTCTGGGAGAAGTGGTTAGGCTCATATTTTTGAACAGTATTTTAGTTTTAACCATGTAGTCGTAGTGTATGGCTGATCATGTCAATTCTTGTGGCACAACGTGTCCTAAAGTGTGTTATTATGTTTACATAATACTCTCTACCCGAGTAAGGTAAGTTTCTATTGTGTGTTTAATTTATATTTTAAAAAGTTATTTTGTCTTATTAGTGTGTACTTCAATATACTTGTTAACAATTAGTGTTAATACATTGTTCTAACCATGTTGTCAATGCATTTAGCTCTGATGATGGAGAAATAAACTCGTCGGCAAACTGAAATAAACGACAGGACGGAGAGATTTCAGAGCTCAAAAATACGTGCGCAGATTGTATTTCTCTCCCTTACGCAAAAATTAATGGTACTGTGATATTACGAGTATATTCTCATTCAAATGACCACCTAAAATTTTAGATTGGTATCTTTCAAAACAAGTGAACGGAACATATTTATTATAATAATGATTAATTTTGTTTATCATGAACATATGTTATATTGACCAATTAAGTCCTTGGAGAAGTGCTTCTGCCGACCCAGACAGTGCCCATCCAACCTTCCCGTGGTAAACCGCGTCCCCGCCACCTTTTGGCAACTATTTTACCGGAGGAGGTAGCTCGGGGCATCAACTGGTCACTGCAGTGCTTCTGACCGTGAGGGTTTGAGTCCCGACGGTGGCTGGATTTTCAACAGGTAGGTCGAGTTCAGCCGCTGTCAAGAGGTGAATTCTAGCGGCCGACTGCTCTGATCAGTAGTATTCTTTGGTTTCTCTGAAGAACACCAGACGAATGCCGGAGTAGTACTTTAAAAACGCGTCACTGACCACCCGCGATCTTTCCTTCCTCTTCCTTGTCCTATCCTTGCCCCTCACTTACATACACACCACCTAACACATACCGAGAGACCGGTCGGGAACTTACAGCTGTTCCCTCTTGCGCCAGGGTGCCCCACTGATGGGAGATGTCTGATTGCGGAAAACTCCGCTAGCAACAGGTAGGTCAGTGCAGTACACTTACAGGACTAATGTCCTTAGCAGGTGACGCGCTTGGAATCAATAATTAATCAATCAATCGGCGTCTAATAAGACCGGCCTCCGCGGCAAGGCCGACCCGCAGCTTCCTGCAATGCGGCACGTGCTCCGACGACGGGCCCGCACCCGCGACCGCCCTCCGCTCTCCACACTGGACCACCTCCACCCCCCACCCCCCCACGCCGAACAGCAGCGGCGCCACGTGCAGCCCGGTCTCTTTCCGAATCGCGGGCGCCATGGCAACGCGCTTATCACGGCCGCGGCTCGGAGTCTGCGGTGGCGGGAGCGGCGGGACGGTAACGAGGACGGTGGCGGAGACGGCAGTGGTGACGGCGGCGGGGACGGTTGCGTGGACCATTGGCGGGCGACAATGGCTGTGGGCAACGGTGGTGGTGGCGACAGTGGCGGCGGGCGACGACAGTGGCAGCGATGGGGTGGCATTGGTGACGACGATGGTGACGGTGACGAAGGTGGGAATGATGAGGGGAATGGGCGGGACTGTGAGCAAGCGCTATCTTCTGAAGGGAATTTGCTTCCCCTTCAGTGAGGTTTCTACGCGCTGTCTAGTCCCGCACTTATTCCTAATTGTGCACTGGTACTTTCCCCCTCCCATCATTCGCTCTTTTTTACTATCTACATCGCACTATCTTACATCTTTCATGGGACGGGTGATTACGTTTACTGCTGCTTCCGATTACGAGATCTGGACGCGTTTGATAGAGAAAGAGCTATATTGAAGTTGTATCAGGGTGTAAGAAATATCTAACACTGTAAGTTGGACGAATGTTTTAGACATGCAAATTTTTAAGGTGATACAAGATTAGTGAGGGATATGGAGAAAACCTTGAGTCACTTGAATTCTTTCTACCTTTGACCTTGAGTCTTGATGACTTTCTACATCTGACAGTTTGAGGAAGCGATCCTCATTGTTGTTTAGAAGCTCTGAGTAACAACTTCAAAGAATCAAGAAAGTTTTCTCTTTGCATCATTTTCACTTGAGGCGACAATCGAACTAACGTGAACAGTCCTAACGTGGAGGAATGCCTCCTATATATCTTTTCGTAATTCGTCATTTTCTTTTCTGGTCATTTCGTTATAGTCATCATGATCATTCTATCTTTGCGCGTGCTATACCTCAGAATGAACAGAGAACTGTTCCTCAGCTATTGTAAGATTACGGCTATTGTAAGATTACGAATTTGTTGCAATCTTCATTTGCACAATTTAGGTAGCCATCAGATATATTAATTGCCGTCTGAACTACCGCCTTCCATGAGAGGTGGTTTAAGACATCAACTGAGGTTACTGCAGTGCCTCTGACCGGGAGGTCCTAGGTTCGAGTGATAGCAAGGGTTTTCGACACTAACTTGTCAGCTGGTCGTTCCGAATTTGGTCGCTGGCTGGAGGAGAATTCTAGCTATGATCGGTAGTTTTCCGTGATTTCTCCGATCAACACCAGGCGAATGACGGAGCACCTTAACAAACGAGCCACGGTCCGCATACGATATTTCCTTCCTCTTCCTTGTCCTATCCTCACCCCACAGTTACTCACACTTGCACTCAAATGCACTATACCACCACACATTCCGGGAGACCGGTCGGGAGCTTAGAGTTTGTCCCGACTGGGATGGTGCCCGCTGGTGGGAGATACCTGGTCGAGGGATTCCCCGCTAGCAGGTGGTAGGCCGGCGTCGGCTCAATCAAACAATCTGAGCTACCGCGAGTTCGCAAGTGAAAGTTTGTAGACCGGGCGGATCTTGGAATGACCGTGGAGATTTTTCGACACCATCTAAATAGAAGGTAAATTTGCTCTAATCGGTCGTTTCGTGATTAATCGTCATCAGTTGCAGTCGGTAGCCTGTACACTACCTTTAATTAAGGGCCACGGACTTCGACGCAGTTCTTCCTTCCCCATTCTGTCCTACTAGCATTCTCGGAATTGGGAGATGACTAATTTACTTTTTACCATTTAACTTATCCCCCTTCATCTAGAAAATTTCCGTAAGTGCCAGTGTTTCTGGAGATGTTTAAGGAATCCCAATTGAGATCACAAGAAAACCGTCTTGAGATAACAGAATACAGATAAAGAAAGCAACATATTCTATGTTGATCATAAATGAATTTTTATTTGTTTACCTACAGTTAATATTCACAACTATAAAACCTTACTTTCATTTAACTTAAAAGTTGACTTTCGTTACACTATTTTAATGTTATAAGTGCTTTCACGTATTAAGATTAATGTGCCTTTTAATATCACCTGGTCGTTGTAGAGAATAAAGTATAGGTATATGATGAGTAAAGTATTTGATGAACGTCGTCTACATGATTAAAAAGTATGTACATAAATGCTTTTAACCTACATGATATGCTTTTGAAACATACGATGCCGTGAAATACATTATACAGAATATTCTCTACTAACCGTCATTAGTTGGTTAGTAAGTGTTCATCATATGAACTATTTTTTACAAAAATTGACTTCGTCCGTAATCGTTTAGTTCATTAGCCTCCTTTATCTTCTCCTCTTTTTGAACGGTTAAAACAATAATAAGCATCTATTTATTAAAAGTTAAATCATTTAAATGATGTGAATCAGAAAGCTGAATACAAAGTATTATATGAATTGTGTAGCAGAAAATCCTCAATACTAAAAAAATATCTTGTACATAACTATTTACATTTCCGTCTGTAATTCTGAATCGTCTCTGGCATAGGAATACGATTGGAATGAGTGTGTGTTAGTGTTGGAAAGCATTTGAGTTTAAGGATGAACGTAAGTATATACGATCCATAATGTGCTTTCAAGGTTGCAAGCCGCAACCGAGACACTTAAAAATTCAAAGACCCGCATGTGGCCATGTGAGCGGTTAAACAGGCACAGTGCCAGAATTTCAGAGTCGTGGGCGTTTTTTCGCATTGTGACACGTCACCGCCAACGTTTATAGCCCCCTGACCACAATACCAATGTCGATGCAGTTTCACATTCTGGCAATGCACACAATGAGTCTCAGAAACATAACAGCCGGTTATTGCTGGCTTAAAACTAACAGATGAAATGAGTCATCCATGTATTAGGTAAATGAGGAAGTAAAGCATTCCCTTCATTGCAAATGAAAATATTATTCTTTCTTTCTACAAACAGGCTCTGCACTTATAAAAATTGAATAATAGCAAGATAAAAATAGATCAGATCTAACGGAAAATAGCAAGAAACAACTATTTGTGTAGCAAACAATTAAAAAATATGCAAAGGATGTTTGGCTTTCCAAGGGAGCTTGGTGCTCAAAACATCTTGAATCGACATTCCCAACAGATTCGTCACAAAGAACACTGTTTTATTAGAATTGAGTATATTTTCCAGATAAGTTTTAAGGTTAGAGAATCTACGATATCGATATTTAAAAGCTACATTTGGAAATTTGGAAATAACAGTGAATTTCAAAAACAATTACCTTGGTATATGAAAGCATAAAAAACGCAAACAATTCCATAAAATTTTCAAAACTTTAATTGAAGCGACTTGAGAAATTGCCCAAAAATTTGATGATAAAATTCACGAAAAAAATTTATATTTCCCAGATGTTCCATATTATAGAACATTTTTCATTATTTTACATCAATATGAAAAATATAATTCTGATTCAAGGTACTCCAAATTACAAAATAATGTCATAGAACCAAAAGAATACTTAAAATACTCTAGCTCAAGAGATCAAATCAATGGAAAAAATCCAGTTTCACAAAAAAATTTTATTGAAGCTCTTTTTAAAATTAATTTTACTCGCATAATAATGCTTGTCATTTAGAATACAATATACAGGATAACTGTTAAACAATGTTCCATTCTTCCCGCCATCAATACAAATTCCTACCCTAATCCGATTTAAAACCACTTTTCACATAGTTCACGAAGCGCACTAAAGTAATAACGTTCAGTATATCAACAGCGTATTGTAACAATCTGATATGAGCCAATTGTAAAATGAACATATTAGTGAAATACATATTTTTTCATCACATTGTGTATTTAACCATGGAGTTCGTTCTAAATAATTGCTACAAGCATTGTATGATTGCGTGATCTTCACTATTTGTTTCAAAATAATTATTTTCTCTATTTGATGATTGCATCATGTCGACTTGTTTATTGAGATGGCTCTACACAAGTTATTCGTGAAAGAATAATTCCCATCAATTTTAAGTTTCAATTATTTCTGAATCTGCCCAATGTTTGGATGAAACATTTGTGTTTCGTGCATGCCCAACAAAATTGTGTAACAACCCCTGACATTTGTGTATGAACAATTTGAATTTATTAATGAGAATTGTAATGCAATTATTGAAATGCATGCCTTTAATGGCTTTGAGAGAATCTAAAATTCACAGAAACATCAACTGGTGGAGAGGAACTGATTTAGACTATTGAAATTAAGTTATTGGTACATACACTCTTCAAGTGGAGCCAGAATGGGCAAAAAGGATTTTTTAAAATTATTAATTAATTTATAGTTTTCTGAGTTAAATTGGTCAGGTTTCATCTTGATACACGATCTCTAAGTTTTTTTTTTTTTAATTTTGAAGTTATGTGACGTGGAAGTGGGCGTGGTCATTTCGACACATCATGGGTGTTGCTTGCACGTTTCTGCTTTCATTGTGAAAAATAGTCAATAGTTTTCCTTCTAGTGTTGGAGACACTGTTTCTAGTAATAATTAAAGGTATAACAGCGTCAAAAAATTAATGTGTTTATTTTTGCCAAACATATGGACCGGCAATGCACTGAAAACTTCATGAGTCATTTCCCGGAAGTTTGAGTACATTTTCTCAAAAACTTTTAATAGAATGTTGGTCAAATTTCAACAGAGCGTATATCACACCAGTATATATACTTTAACGGGGCGGATGCATAAAGAGTTAAATACTTTAGACAATGTTCTTATAAATGTTAGTACTTTAACTAAAAAACCGATTTCAAGAGACACAAATTTATATTTAAAAACATTAATTTTTTAAATTTTTTTTTATTTACTTACTCAGAAGGTGAATTGTTCTCCAGTAGCATAATCACAAGTTCTCGTACGTACCTGAAACAGATGAGATTTGTAAGACTCAAATTCGTACAAACTCTCTCCCCACATAATACACCAAATTGCACATTGAAGTTTTAAAGGATTCAGTGTAATAGAATTTGCGTAAATGAAAAACAGTAATAGTATAAACGCAAAATCCGTGGAAAGAGTTGCCATGAAACAGTTTGTCTATTTACAAGCTAAATCACAATTAAATCAATTTAAATGTTATTCATGAACGAATATTCCCATGAAATATACTTCCAGAGAATTAACAATAATTAATTCTTAATTTTAATAATTATTAATAATTAAATTGATTTCTGAAAGACAAATACCAAAGTTAGTCTGCAGATATGGTATATCACACAGTCAGACGTTTTGCCTTAAATAAATTTTTCGGTTTAAAGAACTCACAAAACATGGTTTCTGCCTACACGAGAGGAAATAATTTACTACACGTAGGAAAAATAATTATTCACTTTTTCGGTATCAGGAATCTACAATACCAATTCTGCTGCCAAAAAATTGCAGTTTTTCACTGCAGCATAACGAAGTTCTCAATACTGTGTATGTAGTACATGAGAAAGTAAAATTGTAATGAGAATACCTCATAAAGATAACACGTGCCGGGCACACTAACCTTCATGTTAAAAGAGAGGGAAAAAATATACGAAGTTGTTTGAGTACTGAATGAGGTCGAACCTCTAAATACAAAACGATTAAGTGGAAAATTTCAAATAACGGAATTACACATGTGACATTTGCTCATGATTATTAGGCAACTTCTTATCCACATGTGTTCTGCAGGTCACGATCTGGCACAGTTAATAAGATTCCCCATTTCCGCGAAAACCAATGCGATTGATTGATTGGTTAGCGATTCCGGACAGGTCAATTGTTAAGGTCGTTACACACAGAAATTTAGTGCATGTTTTTATCGTAGGAGGTGTCAGTGATCTTCCCCCGCTGGCTGGAGAGATCCGGCCCCCAATTTCCCCAACCAGGTATCTCCCACCAGCCAGAACAAGCTCTACGCACCTGACTGGTCTCCCGAGAAGTGTGATAGTGTAGTGGATGTAAGTTTAAGAATGTGTAAGTAAGGGGTGAGGATAGGACAAGGAAGAGGAAGGAAAGATCGCGCGTGGTCCGTTATCTGCTTGTAAGAGTACTGCTCTAGCATTCGCCTGATATTGAAGGAGAAACCACGCAAGAATTCTCCTCCAGGTAGCTCTCAATCCAGGGACGAAAATCCTGCCTACGTCAGTAAGCAATGTGCAATGTACCCCAACAATCAGGGGGACGATGTCACGTGTGTAACTCACATAAATGAACAGTCTGCATAGTCGGCTGAAGTAGCTCGAAGCTTCCATCACGTCTCCTGAAATGTGCGTTGGCGTAGTAATGTTAGTGTTGATTTCTGTAAATACGAGTTGAAGAATGTTCAATGACCCGTTTGTTAGGGCTCTACTTCGAAATTCGCCTGGTGTTAGCTGGAGAAACCACGGAGAACTGCCGATCAGAGGATCCAGGCGAATTTTCACCTGACAGCGGCTTCATTCGACCTCCCTCCCTAAAATCAGTCACCATTGGGACCCGAACCCTACAACCTCCCTGTAACAAACATCAGTTGTCCTAGAACCTCCCTGTAACATGGCCCTGAGCCATAGCAATGTCGTCATGCTTGGCATGTACAATGTCTGTAAAAATTGTTTTCCCAACGTCATGCATATGACCTTTTTCATGCTGCTTGTATGTAAGTACAACAAATTTGTTTTTCCTACGGCCTGCACATGACATTCTTCGTGCTGTTCGTACATAAGGTAAGAAGTAGAATGGCTAGGGGAGAGAAACTCATTGTGGGAGATGTATTGCCTTTGAGTGTCCCGCACGTCCATTTCTTTGATTGCCTCCGGCCGCGCGAAATGCACGCTCCCAACCAACATGGAGCCGGTCCCAGAGAGCCCGGAAACACCCACCTTACAAAACCCGCTGAGCAGAAAAACACCGAATCTTAGTTATTCTAAAGAATGGCCTGTTTACTAACAGGCTTACTGATGTTCCTTTAACAAATAAACATTCAGCAAGTTGATGAGGTTTTGATTCTTAGAGAGATCGAATTCATGTCACAAACATGTTAAGGGTAAGGAAAGTAAGAATAATATAAAACAAATTATTTACTACAAGTAAATGTATTTAAAAAACCTCAGTAAAACTGGTATTAACAGACATTACAAAGTTATTACACAAAACAGATGTAAAACTATTATAAATTTATATGAAACCGATGAAAAATCGTACTCTAAAAAATGATAGCAGTGTAGTAAACTGAGAAACTAAGTCCAAAATTTTGTTTTCGAAACCGGACGAACACCAACCTCTCTATTGAAAATCGGCAAAATAAAAGTTTTTTGTCATTTTGTCATTTTTTTGTTTCAATGATTTTTATGATACCCATATAGTGTATATCGAGTGATGTACACTGCGCAACGGCAAGTAAATATTTTCTATTGTTTGGCGTTTATAAATGCGTTAAAATAAATAAAATATACGTGCTTTAATGATAATGTTTTGGCTGGACGAAAATACATCAATTCAAATGTTTCTTTTTCTTATACCTATTTTGATGCTTTACAAATTTGCATCTTCAAGAGTGTGATTTGATGATTATATAGTAATCCAAACTTGTTCTTTAACACAGTTCTCTAATATTGAATCAAATTTTCTTGTACAAAATTCTGATTACAAGAATCTATTGAAAACTTGTCTACAATGAACATACATAGAATATTCAACAATCTGCTATCGTGTGCTGATAGGCACTACTCGAAAACAAGGTATCACAAATGAAATATAAGTAAACAACAATGGATCTAATAATGCTGCAACTAAAAAAGAACAATATAAAAAGTTTTAACAATGAAACCATAATGACGATTTCGATATCCATCTGATTTTACTCATTATTTGTAATGAATATCTCCGGTTTCCGAATTGTACCCAGGGTCCCCGTGGGCGTAGTTAATCAAAGAAATGGATGCGGATATTACACAGAGAAACGCAGACTGTGTCCGTCAGAGTGGTCAGCCAGAATCGTCCTCCCTACCGATAAATCACATTCCCTTATGCCATACGCCATCACGACTTCTGGGAATCCGTAAGCAAGCTTTTAACTAATGGGCATGTCGCCCGCTCCCGCTTCCTTCCGCCCCTGCTCCGCTCCCCTCCGCCCCCGCCCCCTCCGCCTCCGCTCCCCACCGCCCCAGCTCCCCTCCGCCCCAGCTCCCCTCCGCCCCAGCTCCCCACCGCCCCCGCTCTCTACCGCCCCAGCTCCCCACCGCCCCAGCTCCTCTCCGCCGGCAGAGAGGAGTAGGAGCAGTTAATATCTTAAGGGAAATTATTCTGAAAGACAGTGTTTATTTCAATATAATTCATTGAGGTGAAGTTTTTGGACATTGAAAGGATATGCTATAAAGGGCTTTTTCTTCTTGTCTTAGTGCAATTGTTATTATAATTAATAGTTGATATTTATTTTATTCTTAACATTTGTGATTGATGAGTTGTAAAATAAAGGGGTTTGTGGAACAGTTTGTAAAACGCAGCTTACATCCTTTTTCTAATAACATTTTTAGTATCTGCACACGCCATGCGTGTAACGATGAACGTTGATACAAAAATTACAACTCAAACGTAACAATTACATATACATTACAACTCAATTACAAGTAAATTACGACTCAATGGGAAAATAGAAATCCGGGCGTAGTTGCTTCAACACGATGAATATCACAAATGCGATTATACGAATTTGAATGCTTAGTATTCCTCTCTTATCATAGGTGAACAATGTTTCTTGGAAATTCAGTTTTTCTGGCAGTGACGCACAGGAACTTTGGAGATTCGTAAAAATATTAATTTTATAACTTCTCTCTACCACAGGAATACTCCTCAGCTCATCACCAAACTCGTCAATATGTGCAACATTACAGGTTATTCTTATTTTGGTATCAATTCTTAAATGGCTGCACCGACAAAGGTGCTTCAGGGCATCTACTGATTTCACCTATGACCGCGATGTGCTAAAGTTTGAATCCCGACAGTGGCAGGATTTTCGACACAAGCTTTACAGATGGGTTCAGCCGCTACTTGGAGGAGAATTCTAGCGGCCGGTTGCTCTGAATGGTACTGTTCCGAACAATACCACAATGAACTATACAATCACACATATTGAGAGATCAGTTGGGGGTTTAGAGCTTGTTCCGGCTGAGGCGGTGTCCCTCTGGAGGGAGATACCTGTTTGAGGAAAGTTATTCCATTCAGAGGGGGGTGAACTAGCATTTTCCACCAAAAATTGTACGTGGATTGGCTTGGCTTGCCTAAGGACCGAACCCTGGACCCAACAAAGGAAGGCGCACGAGCTGGTCATTATTTACATTCATTATCGTGCGTCATTATTATTAGCAATAAACACTCCCTGCAACTAATAAAGCTATTCACACTAACAAGAACGCAAAAAAATACAAAATCTAGACCAAAATTGTTAAAACCTCACACTAAGCAACCGACAAAAGTGGCACAGGGCGTCAACTGATGTCACTGCAGTGAGTGACCTGGTGGTCCTAGGATAAGAGTTCCTGGCGGTGGCGGATTTTCGATACTAGCTTATCAGCTAGTGTGTCAGATCATCCAATTCAGCCGCTGCCTTGAGAATTCTAACGGCCCAGTGCTCTGATTGGTAGTTTTCCATTGTTTCTCCGATCAACATCAGGCAATCGAAGTCTTCGGTCTAGGAATCGGGTTCTCCGGAGCAGGACCTTAGCAAACGGGCAACGGACCGCATGTGGTCTTTCATTCCTCTTCCTTGTCCTAGCCTCACCCCTTACTTACACACACAATGACATGCACTGCACTATCACACTTGTCGTGAGATCTTTCGTGAGTTCAGTGCTTGTCCCGGCTGGGGCAGTGTCCCGGTGGTGCGAGATACCTGTTTTGGGAAATTCCCGCAAGCCGTCGATGATCAGCACCAGATCTCGCCAGCTAGCGCAGGAAAATCACCGCCAATTGCTGCGATGAAGACATGCAGTGCTCTTAAAGGAGTAATGACGTAGTAGTTGAGTCCAGAATCACCAATAAATTCACACTGAAGTCCCGAGACACGGGAGAATGGATAAACATCAAAATCTTCAGGCGCACTATACTTTCAGAATGCCGCTCACGCAACGGAGATACTTTCCCTTTGGTCTTTTACCCGACACATTACACCAAAGTAGAATGTAGTATCCTAAGGACTTGAACAGACTGCACTTCTATAGTTAAGGATAAATCATGGGTCCGGGCACGTCAGACGCGATCTTTACGTTCTATATCTCAAGCCATGCAGGAAATGTGTAAAGCAAGGTGGTGAAAAAAGGTGCTAGGAAAGCAGATGCAATGGGAAGAAAAGAGACGGCGAGAACAACGAAAGAACGCAAGCAGTGGAATGATGACATTCGTGATAGCAGATAGCAATCTGAAGATTTGCAGAATATCGTGAGAGACTATGGGAGATGTAAAAATGTTGAATGGAGGTTTTGAGTCTGGGTAGCTTTATCGTCACGTACTGTAAGGTGGGTACCAATTATAACACTTTTAGTAAATACGAATGATTAGGAAATAACCGTTTCCTAATATCAATAAAACGGCAATCATGAGATTTCGTACAACCTACATGGTTGCAAAACGTGGTTTACAAATTCAGAGAATAAAGGATATATTTCATATTCGTATTTTAATTCCCTGAGGAGGATCACTTGTACCGTGGGCACGAGGGTTAAATCACTTAGCTTAAAACTCTGGCTCGCATGCAAAAATATTAAGGGATGCGAGTTTATTGGTTTACAGTGAATATAAATTTTACAAAAGAATGTATTGTATTATACGTAAGAGGATAGAAATCGAATATTATATGAACACACACACAATATGATTTCACACTTATTTGGTTTCAATTACCAATTTAACGTTTTCTAACAGAGCCATTTTCAAGAGTCATTATTTTATATTCTGTAACGAAGTTAATAAAACTAGTTCAGAATGATAATTGGAAAGTTGCGTAATAAACGACCTGGATTGTCAAGAATATCTGTTGGAGCTCTTCAGTTCTTAAGACCACTGACATTCCTTTAAACTAACAAGAGGGAAAAGTTTCCTTAGAGTTTTTGGTCATCACTCTTATGTATCCTTCTTTGAAGTAATATAATTTTATCACTTATACCATAAAGTAAATAATTCTTGAGTGTCTCGAGGCCAACGCGCTAGCTTTCCATAGTCGCTCCAGGATTCGATTCCCGGTCCGGGTCAGCATGGAGCTGTAGTGTTCCAATACAATTGTCTGTTTTATGTAAGTGTGTGACGAAGAAAAGCTACGGCTAGCGAAGCTTGCTAAATACGGTGAACGAGAATACGTCATGATCGTCGCATGTCTCTGTTATCCCCCAGGAATGGAAGTTAAATCAGGCCCAGGGGCTGGGAAAACCGATAGATTGACAGCAACATCGAAGAAGGAAAGAGAAGAAGAAAAAAAACGACCCGAATGGTAGCTTTCTGTAATACATACATACATAATACATACTTGTACACATACATACATACATACATACATACATACATACATGCCTTAAATCAATTAGCAAATGTAAAATTACCCGTGTTAATATCATTTTTTTTAACTCTACACAATTTTACATTTTAATAAAATGTTTTCGCCTACCCATCTGAGGGGACGGAAAACCAGACACTTTGCCACGAAGGAATCTAGAGATACGCCCAAGCAGTCGGGTAGGAGCTTGTCCCTGATAGCGTAAAAAGCAATGCTGTCTGCCCCTGCGCAGCGCTTCCTCGCGGAACAAGCCCAATCGCCGGCTCTCCTATTCCCCCACGTGCGGCTCTATCTTATCACGCGCGATAAAAAGGCGCCTCCATTCCGCTGCTGGTTCGCATAGCATCACTCTGCGTGCTCCCACACCGGAGACACGAACTGGACCTTAGGCACGTGCACAAGGGGGAATGCAGGGAGACGTCATTTTTGAATGGTCTCCGAAGCCTTTCGTTCTTATGCACAGTCCTTGATTTTCCTTTTCAACTTGACAGTTAGAGGAATTGTCAAACGACATTTACCGGGAGAGCTGGCTCTGATGTCACTGTAGTTATTCTGACCGCATAGTCCTGGGATCGAGTCCCGACGATGGCAGGAGTTTCAAAACTAGCTACAATCGGTGGAGTTCAGTCGCTGTCTGGTCGCAGGCCGCTAGAATTCTCCTCCAGACAGCGACTAAATTCGACCTAGCTTTCTAGTTAGTGTCGAAAATCCTGCCGCTGTCGGGACTAGAATCTAGGACCTCTCGGTCAGAGGCACTGCAGTGACATCAGTAGATGCCTCGAGCCATCTCTCCATACCCCTTACTTGCACACACATTTGCATGCATTACGTTATCACACATGTCGGGACACCTGTCGGGATCTTAGAGCTTGTCTCGGGTGGGGCAGTGCCCCGCTAGTGGAGATTCCTGGTTAGGGAAAACCCCGGTAGCCGACGTAGTTCGACGCTAGATCTCGCCACCCAGCGAGATCCCCCCCGCCCCCCAATCACGAACATTTTGGGATTTAAGAACAACAGTAAATACTCATGAAACTCAACTACTCGTATGACCTCCGACCTCAATATTCCAGAAACGTACATCGTATCAATCTCCAAATATCATACACAAATAGATTTTCATTCCAACTCCTGGCAATATCTCCATAATTTGCAATAATAGTAATAATAATAGTAATAATAATAGTAATAATAATAGTAATAATAATAGTAATAATAATAGTAATTATAATAGTAATAATAATAATGAAAATAACGAAATTTCATTATTTAATCAATATTATTTCTTCATATTTCTTAAATTAAATAGATTTCGGTTTTACCCGTCTTCTGTCTCCCAGTTACACTGCGGCACTTTATTGCCGGCCAATTTATACGCATAAAGGTCATCTTCGAGGAATTCTACCATACTGATCACTTTCTGCCCAAACAACAGCTCGCTGAAATGCTACTCTTTTCTTTGTTAGTCATCATTGCTTAGATTTTTGGGCAAAACCAATGTGACGGAGACTTTCGGTCACTGACTGCGACTATAATTCTCACAAAACACCAGAAGCCTGATAACAAAGGTTACAAAGTTATAGGATACGTAGAGGGGTCGAAAGTGATCATTTTTTTTAATGCACATGCAATGGGATACTTATTTTTTAGAGAACTGTAGTTGAGAATCATATGGTGACACATTCGAAACCTCCAAGAATTCAGTCTTTGTTTCGGGATGGGGGAGGGGCAGCGAAACGTTGACCTCACATTGGAAAGTGTGATATTAGAAATTCTCGTCCGGTTGCCCTTTATAACATGGGCATTCACGTTTTTAGCCATATTCCATTACACAAATTGTGACTTCACGTTATGTCGAATAATCATAGTTATGAACACGAAAAAAGTTTTGGAAATTGTTTTACTGTTTATTTTTACATTTTCCCTCATTACCTAATTTAAATAATGTCACACAAGTATTTTTACTTAAACTTCCTTAAATTAAGGTACACATATTGAGAGAGATGTGTACATTAAATAATTATTAGTTGACTAAAAACATTTGGATATGAACTCGTAGTGTACTCCGGCGTAAGGTGCATTTTGAAATAATACATGATCATTATATCAAACAAATTCGAACAAAACACGCCCTTTCTTGCAATAAAAACTACTCAGCACATACTTTCACGTATTATTGCTGATTGTCAATTTCGATGGAAATTCCGCTTACGATTTAACCGCCAACGTTGTTCATAGATGTTGGCATTAATCGATTTTTCGGTATCACGGCTCCACAAAATATGCATTCTGTCTACAAAATTTGTTAGAGGAAGTAATTTACTCTATATATGGGGCAAGATTTTTCCAACTTTTCGTTATCAAAACTCGACAATGAAAGTTTTCTGTCGAAAATTCTCGGTTTCCCCCCAGCAGCTTTACAATACTTTCTCTATTCTTCGTAAGCAGTAACGAGAAATTAAAAAACCTCCCCCTTCATATCATCGGAACCTCCACATACAGCAAGGGGCGTGGTTCCTCCTTCCACTGCAGAACGCGCGAGCAGCGCGGGGGCGGGAGAGACTGTCGCGCATGTGTCAGCGCGCACACGCCCTCGCCCTCGCCCGCGCCCACACCCGCGCCCGCGCCTACGCCCACGCCCACGCCCACGCCAAAAGAGGTGACATTAGTCACAGCGTCGCGTATGCGCACTCGAATGAAAGCGGCGCGCCGGCTTTCGCTTTCGGCTCGCAACCTGCGTTTCGCAGCGCGCGCCCACAGATGAATTCACTGCTGTGGCACGCTGCGACACATACCCTCCACCTCCACTACCCAGCGACCTCGTGAAAATTATTACCGAGAGAGGTGGCTCAACTCATCAACTGATATCACTGTAGTGCCTCTGACCGGGAGGGCTTGACACTGAGGTTCGAGTCCCGACGGGGGCAGGATTTTCGACACTAGACAGAGACTAGGCATGGACCGCGCGTGATCTTTCCTTGTCCTATCCTCACCCCTTACACACACACTTAACTTACATGCACTACACTACCATACATGCCGTGTGACCGGTCGGGAGAGTAGAACTTGACTCGGTTGGAGCAATGCTCAGCAGGTGGGAGATACTTGGTTGAGGAAAACCCCGCTAGCCGAGCAAAGGTCGGCGCCGGATATCGCCACCTTGCTGGACAAGATCACCACCACCTCTTGAGGAAAAAACACACTGCGCTTGCGAGAGTAAATGACCTTGCCAGTGGACGCGCCCGGAATCACTTGTAAGGAATAAATCGTGTGAATTGGGTATTGGATTAAATGATATTTACAGTACCCATGCGAGAATACTTGCATGTTAAACCCCACGCTCTTCCCTATTCTTCCATTTCTTTAAGACCCTCTTCTTCTCAGTCACTTGTTTTATATGTTTCCTTGTAATTGCACTAAATGAACGTATTTTAACATATCAGTACAATATACCCATGTAATAATACTTACTATTCTCATTTAACTATATTACTTAACAGAGAGGTCCACTCGTGCAATGCAATGGTATAGAATATGAAGTAATTAGTTTAATTTCACATAATCATTTCAGTGAATTTATATCGATATTTTGCGTGATTTATTTAATTTTGCCTAATCTCATAATTCATGGGACAAACATCGAATCAACAATATTACACAGCACAAAGCAGCACGACTGCGTGCAGAATTGATATCGCCACTTCGCTTTCTGAGGTAATACAAGTTCATATACCATTATATACATAGAAAACACGTTTCATGTTAATTAGATGTCTATTATAATGGCCAATCATAAGTTAAATTGCCCGTGATAGAATCTATTACGTAAAATCATTTAAAGCAAAATAATATCCATTAAATGTATAATGTTGTTGTACAATGTATACAATTTATACCAACTTCAGAACAAAATATGGAACAGACAAAAATGAAGAATGAATGAATAGATGAATGAATGAATGGATGAATGAATGAATGAATGAATGAATGAATGAATGGAGTAAAGAATGTTTATTTATTTAATTGACGTTTCTTGTGGAACGTGTGGAACATGTATTTCAAACATTGTCAGGCAAGAATTAAAGTATAACGCATTGGAATATTAAATCGTCTTCTCTAGCAGAAAAGACATATTTCCTACGACAGACTTTGGTGCTTTACGTAATTACTCATTTAGTTAATGTGTTGGTGAGATGTGAACTTTGTTGTTCACTTAGATCTAAAAAAAAAGTCGAGGTCAAATTCCTTTGAAAACCTCGAATAACATTATACCTAAACGTGTGCAAAAATGCAAATGATGAACTCTTTGTAACATAGTAGGTCACACCCCACCCAAGGCATATTAATAAATTTATTCAAAAAAATCATATTTCCTGATGCATTTCAAAACACAGCCTACAACTTCCGCGAAACACCCTTTACATTTTACTCACCTTTGTTCCATCATCCCATCTCCGAAATGCGGCATTTACTCCAGCCCACGTACCGCACAGTAGCAAGCAAGTGATGATTTATGCACGTCGCTTTCGGAATCTACTTTTCATGTACTACATTCATACCGGCGACAATAATCAGCCATTGTGCGGTACAAGGGGCATAATCCCGGTAGTCTTCACACGAATAAGTCCACTAAGAGCTCGCATTTTTCTCGTAATCTCCGGTGGCAATTCAACTCTCCATTGGAGGAGGCTGGCGAGGGTGGCGGACTCACAAAGAGAGGTAGTGTGTCGGGGGAGGGGGAACGGGGAGTGGGAGGAGAAGGGAGTAGCGAACCTCTGCCGAGGCACCTGTAGCTCGCCGTCAATAAAATGTTTAATGGGCCATATCGTTATTCACGATAACTGCCGTACCAGTCACTCATTTAGTGGCCCCATTCGTTATGGAGCGGTCCTTTCGGAGGAGTCGGCCCAACAAAGCTCTCAAAATTCCCCGCCGAGTTCGTTGAAAATGGTCGATTGGACTGGCATTTCGTTCGATTTAAGGTGTTGGGGATCGTTCAGAAATATTCACTGGCTTTTTGATTGATTAGTGATTTCGGACGCGACAACGTCTAAGGTCATTATTCCCGTAAGTGTAGTGCGGCAACGGTGGCAGTGATCTTCCCAACAAACTGCTGGATAGTGAGGAACCCACCTACCGCCAGTTAGCGGGATCTCTCCAACCAGCATATATGAGGTTGCCCCTGCTGGGACAAGCTCTAAGCTCCCAGCATATATGATAATGTAGTGCATGTTAGTATAAGTGTGTGTAAGGGGTGAGGTTACAACACGGAAGAGGAAGGAAATATCACGCGCAGTCCGTGGTCCGTTTTTTGGGGAACTGCTTCAGCATTCGCTGATGCTGATCGGAGAAACCACGAAAAACTACAGATTAGAGCAGCCGACTGCTAGAATTCTCCTCCAGGCAATGGCTAAATTGAACTTAGCTATGAAGCTGGAGCCGAAAATCCTCCTAACGTCGGGACTCGAACCTACCACCTCCCGATCAAAAGGCTCCTAGCAGAGTCACTGTAGTATCAAATGATGCCTGAGCCACCTCTCCTGGTATATTCATTGGGCTTGAATAAAAAATGTTATTTCTTCTCGATCTTGTCCGGCCAGGACGGAAACTCTACCCCTTATAAGACACAACTTGTTAGACAACTAGACAACACATTTGAGGATCCCTCGGTTCTAAAATCAGCAGAAAGCAAGAAGCACAATAACCAGTATTTTATTTCGGGGTAATCTCGATAAACAATTTCACCCATCTGCAAAACCATCTGCAAAACTTAACTGACGGAGACATTTTACCATTTTTCTCAATTTTTCACAAAAGATTTGAATATATATCTTATTCACATTGTTCATTTTCAAGATCACAAGCACAGATATCTATTATATGCCTTCCGTAAATACAAATACAGTTGATTTAATATTCATTACTGATAAGTGACAACAAACTATCCCTCCGCAATTACGGTATTATTTTTTACTTTGAGGGGAAATTCCTCTGTGAATGTGAAGACCGTATAGAATTTTTAAATTTTCTATCCCTTCAATGGAAATGTAACATTTTTTCTTTAGAATTCCACCGAGTGAACGGGATTTCAAACGTTTTCTGCGTAATTTCGAATGTTAATGAATAAACTCGATAATTATATATTGGCCCACGTAGACGTTTCTATTTTCTCTATTTTATCATAGAAAACAACAATGAGATTATTGACAATTAGTTTTCTTGAATAAGAACCCTTCAATAATTGAAAAATATTAAATGACTACGAGTATTTATTTACCTGTAACAACTCGTTCAGACATTATTGCATCGTCTTTTCTTCCTGCATGAAAGTGTATGCGAAGTATGCGAATGCTTCCAGGCATATTCCTTATTGAGACAATGTTCTATTTAACGTCTCACCGAGTAAAGGTAGTTCTTTCAGTGTAACGCAATTGATGGAAGAAGAAAGTATTGAAATGTTGTACGGAAAGAAACTATTGCTACGAAATATTTATGTAACATAACTTTGGAAGTAAGTCAGATTTAGAGCAACTGGTTACGATGTCACTGATATGACTGAAAACGGTTGTTGAGAAGCAGTCTCTAAGGATTTTAGTAGTTTGCCTCAATATTAAAAAAGGCAAACAATTTTTAAAAGTTAAAAGTTTATATAATTACGCGATTATAATATTATTTATTACAAAAAATGTTTCTCATTAAACCATGTTTTGTTACTTCTGTGTTAATTGTTTGAGTTTGCTGGCTCGTGTGCTCATGTCAATGGCTCTTCCGCTTGCAATTGTTTTTTTAAATATATTTAGCGCACTGTTTGGCACTACTAGGCAGTGTAATACATTTTTTTCTCGGAGCTTTAGCTCTCCAGAGAATATTTCATAGAACTCTGATCAAAACACATGTTTGGGTGTCTCAATGATTAAAACTGACTGGAGCTAGTCAATTGTAATTGCCGGTTAAAGCTGGTCTAGCTGGATCAGATTTCTATCCAGTGTCATTAAAGCGAATTCATTAAAGATATTATTCTCAACTACGCATTAGAGCCTAGCACAATTAGACTAAAACTTAAAGTATCGTTAACAAGTGCATGCAATGTTTTCCTTCTTAAAATGTGCAGGAGATTCTCATCTTTCGTTAATCTTGAAGTAAAAATTTTTCATAATCAGCAAACAATTTCATTATTGACTAGATAGTACGGCAGATTTTTTTTAAAAATTCTTCTGCATAAGTGAATACGTTTTCCCATGAGAAGGAGGAAATATTCAAGAAAATTCATTTCATATTATAGTACACACTGATTTGAATTCTGTATCACTCCGTAATATACATATATACATAAACTATTGCAGAAGTATACAATTTACCGATATGTTTATTCAATAAATTTTCAATGATCAGATTCTCTTCAAGAAGAGTTTTCAAATAATCCTTCGCATTTCCAGAGCGAAATAATGTTTTTGGCGCATAATACGTTTTGTGATCAGTACGTCTATTTCTTTTTTTACTTCTAACCCAGTGGATTATTCACTCTCAATTTTTAAAATTGCATCGGAAATAATTTTCATCACAGCTCTTAGAAACAAGAAATCGACCATTGTTTTCGGTTTTTTAAAAAGTGATACAAAAAATAATGACATTGATCGGGCTCAAAAAATATAACACAAGTCCATCGTGCGTATCAACAATTGATTAAGAACAGGTTGAAATGATATTCATCTGGTATATATGAGTTTTATATTCAATGTACACAAATTCCATACAACGTCCACCAACAATTTAAGCTCCACACGTGGAAGTACTGTATAATAATTCCCTGAATATCTACTGCTAAGATATTTGCAGCAGTTTGAAAAGCGACATAAACTAGTATCGGCTGGCTGCTCTCATCGGTAGTTTTTTGTGGTTTATCCGCTCAATACTCGGCGAATGCCGGAGCAATACCCTACATCCCGTCCATGGACCACGCGCGATCTTTCCTTCTACATCATTGTCCTATCCTCACCCCTTACTCACATCCATGCCGGGAGACCGGTTGGGTGGGTCGAGCCCCGCCGACGGGAGATAACTAGTAGGGGTAAACAGTAGCCGACAGCTAGATCGGCGCCGTATCTCAGCATCCAGCGAGGGAAGAATACCGTCACCGGACAAAACATCATGCAGTATACTTACGGGACTAATGTCCTCCGCCGTTGCCGTGCCACTAAGTACAACACCCACGAACTGCGTCCACCAAAATGCCACACAATGCAAGCGGCAAGCGGCCGCTATTAATATTGGCACCGCCGTCCGCGTCGGCGACTTGGGAGCGAGCGAAGGGAAGGCTGGGTAGGGCGTGGCGGGGTGCAGCGGGGCGCGGTGAGGGGAACGGCGCGGGGTTGGCTCCGGAATCTAATCAAGCGTGAAGCTCCGGGGCGGAGGATCCCGGCGCGGCCCACGACGGAGGCGGAGGGCCCGAAGGAACGCACAGTCAGCGGCTCCGCGGCACAACAAGGTTCAGCGGTGCCCAGGGAGAGCTAGGAAGGGCTCGGTCGCACACTCAACCCCCGCCGACGCCGCCCACGCCGCTTACGAAGCCCACTTCGCCCCCGCCGCGCACGACGCTCATTCCGACCCCGGCGCCCGGCCGCCCAAGACGCCCACGCCGCCCAAGATGCCCACGCCGCTCACGCCGCCCAAGACGCTCACGCCGCCCAAGACGCCCACGCCGTCCAAGACGACCACGTCGTCCCAGACGACCACGCTGCCCAAGACGACCACGCTGCCCAAGACGCCCACGCTACCCACGCAGCCCAAGACGCTCACGCTGCCCACCCCGCAGAAGAAGCCCACGACGCTCATGCAGCCACCGCTATCTTAGCCGTTCCTGTCGCCCACCAAGGAAATCAAAAGATAGCCATATAACGACCACACTATAAATATTTGTATTCGTCAGAAATATTGCATTTTCTGGTAGTGAGTTTCCTCAGCAAAGAAGTTTTCTTCCTTTGTGGACCCATGACTCTGGTTACAACGGAAGGTGGTGGCAACGAGGAAGATCACGGGATGGCCAAAAAAAAATAGGACAATTTCCTGCGCGGATCCGGAGAATCGAGGCAAAAGCAGGATGGCGTCGGGCACCCGGGGAGCACTTTCGATTTTTCACCTCCTGTCTGGGCTGCGCGGGCGCGGCGGCGGCAGCCGCCCCCGCTTCGCAACCCTCCCTCCCTTCGCCTCCTCCTCCTCCGCTCGTGCCCAGCTCGCCCTCGCTTCCCGCGCATTTCCATCGCAGATCAGCTCGAGAATGGACGGCGAGGTTTGGAGGAAAAGGCGGTTGAAAGAGCCACAAATATTGACTGCTGAGCGAGAATGAAGCGGCCGGCGCGTAGCGGGTCGAGGGGACAGCGGGGAGCAGGGAGAGGGGAGATGGCGGAGCTGGTAGGGGGAGGGGGCATGGAGGTGGCACGGCCCGCGGTCGGTCGCTAGCGCCCAGCGAGGAAAGAAGAGAAAGGCGTTCATTTATTCGTGTGCTTAGCCAAGCGATGACACAGGGAACGGGATTTTCACATTCGAAATGAGATCTCTGCAAGAAAGAGGAAGAGAGAGAGGGTACGTCATGGGAGAGGAGCACCTCACTACGGAAAAAGAAGCTATGGAAAAATTATATATTCAGTTGTACGAACATGGAAAAAGATAAAATTTGAGAACGTTGGGAAAGGGGTATAAAGTATTTGCTGAAAACGTACGTAAAATTTCTAATAACATGTAATATGTAGTTCGAGAAATAATGGAGAATAATGCAAATTTCCAATTCTGGAAGAAGGGGACGATCATGATATGGAAAGATTTACTTAACTTCGGACGTAATTAGAAAATTAAATGTGTACTAGAGCGAGAAGAGCCAGCCGGCAGAATAAACTCAAGAGACAGTACAAAGAAAACGCCCTCATCCTCGACCAACAAAGCAGTGTTCAACGCCAATCCTGACAACCACTTGGCAGAGCCGCCCATAAAAATGATACTTCACCGCAAAACAAAAGTACGAGAGGCGCGAGCCCAGGGGCGCTGTGAAGGGGAGGGAGGCGGAGGGAGAAGGGAAGTAAAGGGCGACGAAGGGCTGCGGGTGGAGGGCGCAGGGCGGGGCTGGGACAGCGGAGGATGGAGCCCATAAACCGAGACCCACCTGTAGCGGCGAAGATGGCGGCCTCAGGCAGGCAGCGCGCAGGCGGGGAGTAGTGGGGCGGAGCGGGGTCGGGCGCAGGAACGCCAGGAGCAAGGCTGACGCGAAGAGCCTCCGAGATGAAGGGCAGGGTGGAAATGGCGGGGATATATAGGTCGAGAAACAATGGCGGTTAATGCAAAGGATGCGTAAATTGTACTCTTAGAAGAATGGTGGGAGGACAATCATTTCAGAGAAGGGCGGGACAGAAGAGAAGAGCGTGACAATAATAAAAAGTGAAAAAACAGGGGAAGAGGACGAGAGAAGACGATAGTAATACGGAAGTCAGGATTAAGAACATTCAGGCATTGGGAAAACGGGGGAAACAAGGGGTATTAAGGCAGGTGTTAAGGATGAAACTGGTGGAAAGCAGAAGGCCTGGATGCTAAGGACGCGCGGACAGGCAAGACGAGGAGTAGCACATCACAAAATGGTAGAGAGAAGAGCGAGACTACGCGGAGAGAACAAGGCGGGGGGGACGAACCAGAGAGAGAGAGAGAGAGATGCGGAGAGAGAAAAAGCGATGGAGAGAGACCAGGGCAAAAACACGAAGGCAGAGACAAGACGGAAGAGACAACGTGTAAAGGAACAAAATGGTAACGATAAGGAGGGGCGGGGCAAGAAGATAGAGGGGAATTCAAGACGGGGAGATACAAAAAGGGGATGAACAAGGCGACGAGGGAAAGAGCGATTAGGTATAGGGTGGGGAGGTACGGGGGAAAAGGTACGAGGGTAGAGGAACACGAGAGGAGGTACAGGGCGGGGAGGTACAGGGCGGGGAGGTACAGGGCGGGGAGGTACAGGGCGGGAAGGAACAGGTCGTGGAGGTACAAGGAGGGGTGGTACAGAGCGCGGAGGCACAGAGTGGGAAGGTACAAGGCAGAGAGATAGCGATGAGAATATACAGGACAGGAAGATGCAGGACGGGGTGGTACACGACAGAGAGGTACGGGGTAGAGGTACAGCGCGGAGAAGAACAACGGGTGCGCGTGGCGGAGTGTACGTAGAAGGCGCAAGGCGGGGTGGGGCGCGGGTACTGGCGGGGAGGGCCCGAGGCCGAAGTCGAGGCCGCGAGGCGGCGGCGGCGCGGTGCGGGCGCGGCGCGGCGCGGCGCGTGCGTGCGGGGGCGGGGTGGGACGGAGCGGGGCGCAGCAGGGCAGAGCGGGGCGGGGCGGAGTGGCGCCCCTATCGATCTGCGGCGACGGCGCTCGCTCTGCCGCCCCCGCCCCCGCTCCCGCTCCCGCGCCCGCGCCCGCTCCAGCCGCCCCCGCGGCCGAGGCCCCGCCCCGTCGCTGCTCGCGGGTGCCCGCGCCGCGCCGTGCCGCGCCGCGAGCCCCAGATTCTCGCCGCTCCTTCGGCAGCGAGAAGGCAAATCCACGGATGGTGAAGTCGTGTGGCCAGAGGCACGCAAATGGTCTTGGCTATCTGGGTGTTGCCGAAATTTTGACCATCTAATCATGGTCTTCTTCAGGACTAGTGTGCTGGTGTGGTTGACTTCGACGCGGTGACACCCGGATAGCCAAGATCATTCGCAAATCCACGAATGATCTTGAGTGGGTTGTGCACCCACTTTTAAACGTATATTTTGATGTTCTCCTTTTGTTGAAATATTTTTTTTTTAATTTGGGTATAAATTAGTTCTTAATTACTACAAAATTCTAGGATACTCTTTTTAATTTTATAAGTGAGTATGCTAACTTTACGGGCATGCCGTTAGATTCTGTGGCATTGGACCAAGCATTTTACTCAGTACTTTAGTTTACAAGATGAATGTGAAAGAACAGATAGTCATAACGCAGAAAATAAAAAATAAAATAGCATTACATGAATATCCTGTATTTAACAATGTTTTTGTTTTCAATTTCTATTTTGCTTCATTAATTTGTATATTCATAGGTGAGCAAAAGTTTCACCCAGCTACAATATTGAAAAGGACATTTGTTCTTAATGAAATCTGTGGTTTAAAGACAGATTTTGAAATAAGGTTATGTACAATGTTTCGAAAATGTGAGTAATTTTCACGTATTTTTGTGTGAAATACAGGCGACTAAATTGGTCTTAGCTGTCTAGCTAATGGCGAAAATTCTGCCAGAGACTGGACTTGACCCCTAGAACCTCCCTACCACAGACGTTGTGATATTAATTAATACCCTGGACCATCTCAGCCGGTGAATAAATTAACAATTGATTAAAATTGATTATGAGAGAAATATAACAAACATTTTATTTTCAATGTGATGATTAAGTTGAATTTTAGAAATGAGATTAATGCTTAGTGTTTCACAAGGGTTGATTTAGCTATCTCTCTAATTCGAAATGTCCCCTCCTCCACTACTAGTAATGTAGTCCCAATCACAATTGACGTAATTGAAATAAAATATTTCTATGAAATGGTACATATTTCTCTCCCAACCTTCTATTACACAATGGACTAATTGATTAATGGGAAACTGCACAATATTTCTTTGTCACGAGAGAAATCAATACAAACGTTACAGGTGCTGTTGATGTCATCCTTCCCTGAATCCCTAAAAATAAATCGTGATACAATACAGAGAAAGAAGAAAAATGAAGTTCTTCTTTTCAGATAAATCACACGAAGAAACGGAAGCAGAAATATATAAGAAATAAAATCTCCTAACTGCCCGATTTTCTTCAGAATCGTTTTAATACGTGAACAAAATGATCTCCAATGTCACTCAGAAAGTAACGTTATAAAATACATAAAATAACTTCGAACGAGAAGTTGATGAGGCATTAGTATTAAAATTTGCTTTCTTTTTATGGAAAATATAACGAATGTTCCTTAGAATTTCATTGTCTGAAATGAACGGATAATAAACATTTTCGCACATAACTTCGAATCTGAATCAATAAACTTGATATTTATTTTCCCATTTAGACGATATTATTATTTTCTCAGTTTTATCACGAACAGCAAGAATCACATTCATTTTTCTTCATTGATTAGTGGTTCCGGTCTTGTCAACTACTAAACGTCATTAGTCCCGTAAGTATAGTGCATGTTTCATCTCGATTGCGAGAGCCGATGCTGGCCTACGCGGCGACCTTCTCCGAAGAAGAGTGGTAGTGTAGAGCATCTGATTGTTTGAGTTCGTAAGGAGGGCGAAGATAGGACAAGGAAGAGTGAGGAGCGCCCGGTTCGTGGACCGTTTGTTAGAAAACTTCTCCGGAATTCCCCTGGTGTTAGTCGGCGAAACCATAGAAATACTACATCAGCGCAGCCCAGAGCTAGAATTCAAAAAATTCAATAACTATTTATTTTCAAAGTAACATATCTCTCCGACTTAATGCCATCACCTTTTCTCCTGCATAAAAATCTTTGCGAGAATTAATAGATGTATTCCTTCTTGAAACAGTTATCTATTTCATGGTTCACCAGATCGTTGTTCCTTTGTTTCGAAGTAATTACGTAAGAAGAAATTTCTTGCGGTGAGTGAAACTATTAACACGAAATACCATGTTCAAATAACAATCTGAACTTTGGAAGGAGTGATACTGGTTACAATGTCATAGATATGACTATTTTTTTTTTCCGGAGCAGTTTCCTTAAGGCTTCCAGTCTGAAGAATGAAAGCAGAAAAACTGAAGAATTGATGATAATACATAATTAAGGAGGCAGTAAATAGAAGAGAATTACATGACACTTGAAAAATGAAAGCAATAAAGAATTTACAGTAACAAAACTCGACCATTTTATTTACTGCTTGTCGATGAAAAATACTGTGGAAGTGATCGCAGAAAGGGAACGAAGCTCTGACAGTCATGGAATAATCAATGAAGCATCAACGGCAATGTCGGCTGTCATGCGGTCCTCCGTGGGCGGGAGTAATAATTGGAGCTATTTGGTGGGCGAGGACCTCTGCCTTACAGTGCGACTTTGTATCCACGAGGAGAAGAAAAAGTGAAACAAATCTTTCATTGCTTGTTGTTTAGAAAATATAGTAAATTTCGAATTACTTGTTGTGTACATAAGCGGTTAAGTAAGCACAACGGTAATAAATACAGCATGAAAATTATTTCTTGCTCATTACACAGCACAAGTTCAAAACCCATTTCAATTTTATTGTGAAAATTCCATCCATGCGTAAACATGTCACGTTTTCTTAGAATATGTATATGTGTCTTGCTGAAATGATTGTGAAGAAAACGTGATTTCATTTTCTTCTGAAGGTTCCTACAGCAGTTCCTGTCAAAATATTTAGATGAATCTGGTTTACATGATAAATTATTTGTACACTAATATAAATTGAATTTCGCAAATAATTGAAATTTAGTAATATCTGCACCGAAAATTTCATCATCAGCCACAGAAGATCATTGACGATTCAGCAGAACGAAGAGACTATTCATCAGAACCCTCGTGACTTCATGAATTGGTTCGGGCATCTGGATTTTTTGTCCATGGTACAGTGGCGTCTCCTGAAAGATCGGATAGGGGATGCAATAAAAAATAGCAAATAGTTTGGCAACGGTTGCCTTCACTAGTTACTGAAACCTGGTACTCAGACGTCATTATATTGTTACTTATTGATATCCAAAATTAACAAAAAAATAGCAAATATTAGGAAATATATTCTATTGTTAATGACAAAATAGCAGAAACTCAAAATGTCACAGTATTTGGGCAGAGAAAAATATTAAAAAAATGAAAAAAATGATGTTGAGACACTAGACCCAATAGTGTGTCACTGTAGCCCGCTCGTTGGTTTCCAATCAAAATTCATAGAGATATTAAGCCGTATTCATTTAGCTCCATCAATTTAGGGGTCTCATTATCCCCATCAGGTGGGGCTAATTTGATACACAGTTTAGATTATTTTTAATGAGTTGAGGTATGTCTCATCTTATTTTTTACTTCGTACACAGCCTTTAGCATCGGAAGGCACATATTCAGTCTCTTGATGCGTTTTCTGCAAACGGTATACAAGATAAGATGAATAGTTTGCTTTTATATATATCATAAACGACTCAATTCACACTAATTGTCAAAAATTCGAACTTGACAACATTACGTAGAAGTTTGAAGAAAAAGTTATACTAATGAGATGTTTAACTGCTATATAAGCAACTACCCCCTCGTGAATAAAATTTGAACTACTTCCGCCAAGTCCATATTCTACCGCCCTTGGAGTCCAAACATGAAATTGTTGGAGCCGAACTTTGTACACAAGATGCGTTTGCGAAATCGCATCAGACACTTGATTTGTGCTTGTACCTCCAGTAGGCAACCTTCTCAAAGGCCACTAGCAGAATAGAACATAGGGAACGAATGTGATTCTCTTACGAGAAACCACAGTGTTACAAAACCAGGGGTACTGTAAACCGATACAGTAGTCTGAAGCACCCAAAGAAAGGACAATATATTTTTGCATAGAGAAAATGAGAAACATGTACTGTAAAAATTAGAAATCATAAAATCAACCGAATAATGAAGGGATGTGACTCATCACTCGCATCCATTGACTCTACGCCATTGTAATGGCATGTGAATCCCGTTGATGCTATATCAAGGCAGATTTGTAATATATACATGCTGTACCCTGGCATTACAGAATGTAGTTGCACCATAAAATATGCCCAAGCTAAGGAAGTAAAAGGGACATTCCAGGACTTTTCATACATGTACCAAATTATTTGAACGCCCTTCTAAAATTTTCATTTTGTTCCACAGTTTATGACATACTTTCTGTGTATCCTGCAACCTCTTGCATTTGCTCCCAGAACTGCCAAGGTGATAATGTCGACGCCGAGAGTGATGAAATACTATTTCGTGTTGAACGAGTAGAACGCGTAGTGGAATTGGGGCGGGGGAGAAGCAATTGCCTTGCGGACGTTTTTATTATTATTATAATTTATAGCTAATTTTCCATCACAATCATCTACAAACAGCCTATCCGTCCCTACCGCTACGATCTCTCGAATAATAGTCCATCACTCGAGCAATTAAACGGTTACAATTCTGAAGTAATAAACATCGTTGGATGTTATGTCATTTTTTAGTACAAGAGGAGTAATAGTTTGGGAGGAAAAACGCAGGAACAAAACTGTTGAAGGTAGAAACGAACTTGAAATTTGGAACATATTTTCTTGACATAAAAAACTTCTACGAACACATTTTTCAAAATTAATTCTGATAGGATGAACTAGATGTTTAATGCAAATCGCAATACATCTTTGGATAAAGTACTAGGGGTGGATTCGTGATGATACAGAGTGAGGCGGGCTGAGAACGGGAAGGCGAAAGCAGGGTTGGAAGACGACAGTCTGAGTTGCTGGAATTAAATGTCTTTCACATAAAAGGTAGAGAGATCATCCGCAAGATGTACTGAATCCGTGGTGTCAGAGAGAGAGAAGGTTATAACTGAAAATTCTGATGATGATGATGATGATGATGATGATGATGATGAGGATGAGGGAGGCGGAAAGAACTGATATTGATAGGAGAAAGCACGTATTACTATCGACGAGAGCAGCCGTCCGCTAGAATTCTCCTCCAGATAGTGGTTAAATCCGACCAAGCAATGAAGTTAGTACCGGAAATCCGCCACCGTCGGTACTCGAACATTACGACTTGTCCATCAGAGACTGTATTGGGTACAGTTCCCTACCTGTGCGGTCTCCGTCAATATGGTAGCAGCATTTTCTCTTCCCTCGCTCCGACTCTTACCTTCCACGTCACTTCTCGTTCGTCAGACACACTCGCCGCCCCGCCTCGCCACGGCCCCGGTCCCAGGTCACACGTGCCACACCGCCGCTTCCCCGTCTCGCTCGTAAACCTGCCGACCCTTGCCACCTCCCCAGCACGTAACACGGGGCCCCCTAAAACTGCACATGACACCCGGTTTCAGAGAGCAGGAAGACCCGTAGCGCAGGGGCCGCTGCGTTAGCTTCCCATGTCTGGATGGTGGGGTTCAAATCCATGTCATTCCGTGTAGAATTATTCATAAATGAGGTTCGCGACTGGTTGTCTTGGAATTCTCCGTTTTCCCAACTTGCCATTCTGGCATGAGTCAATCTTCTTTCTCATGATTCCCAGCTATCATCAATTAATGCCGATTGGGACAAAAATAGAGCAGTAGATTTTCAATCTAAATCGTCGTAGTTTCTATAGGTGTGTGACCAGGGGAAAGCTCAGGCAAGAAAGCTAGGTACAGCGCCGGGAATACATCTTGCTTGCCACACGCCTCTCTTACCCCCAGGCGTGGACAAGAAATAAAAACAGAGGCCAGGCGTGGGAACACAGCAAGCTGGCAGAAGTATTAATCTTAAACATCTAACCTTAAAATGCCAAATACATAAATATATACACACATAAATAATCATATGTTCACGTCAACTACAATGTTGATCTAAAGAATTGTGATTGTGGCCGTGTTTGAGTCCGGAACAAAGATCATTGTGCCGTTTTCCTCAAACCTAATCCCAAGCGAATAAATCTGGAGTCTTCGGAGTTTACGAACACAGCTGGTGACGACATTCTTCATCATATAATAATAATAATAATAATAATAATAATAATAATAATAATAATAATAATAATAATATAATGACAGACCAATACTGAATGAGTGGCTGGAAAAACACGGGGAGCGGAGAAACACCGCAGCGCACACGTTTTGAACTCAAATATTCCTAGTTATTTGGTGTACGTAAACTTAAACCACGATACCAGACTGCGAAATAAATGAAGCAATTAAACGGAAAGTTGAAGGTGGCCCTCATGCAATTGCATCCCGACTGATGTGGCCCAAAGGCGAAGAGAAGGTAGAGCTTAATCGACACCCTCGGCAGAAGGAGGAGGTTCTGTGGCGACTACAACGATCCGGGTTTCAATTGAACTGCCTAAACAACCTAATGAAATAAAATTATTAATGAAAGAAAGTGAAGGTATGGAGTTAGTGTAACAAGAATATATATTTATGCAATATTAGAGAAGGAATGTGAGTGGATGATGTATGAATGAATGAATGAACGAAACTAGGAACAAACGGTATAACGGCATTAACGGTCGAACAATCTAACTATACTTCGATTAAAACACAACGTCTGTTGACAGTTCATCAGCTGTGACGGTGTCATCCAATCGGGAGGTTGAACGTCACTGAAGTGCCGTCATTATAGTGATGTTCAAATTCCCGCTTGGATGACACCGTCACAGCCGACGAACTGTCAACAGACTTCATGTTTAAAATCGAAGTATAAACAGCTGTTCTGTCCGATATCCATCCAGTACGGGAGCATTGCGAGGCGGAAAACTGAGACCACGGCGCGGGGCCGGCCGGCAGCCAGGGGTCGCGCAGGGCGGTCACGGCGCGGAGGGCGGCAACGCAGCGGCGGCGGCGGCGAACGCTCCATTAGCAGCGCTCCCCTCGCCCCGGCCGGCCCCACATAGCCTTTCACCGGGGGGCGGGGCGGGGCGGGTGCCGGGCGGGCCCCGGGCAATGCTAATGGGCGTGTTTTTATCAGGCGGGAGCGCCTCGTCTCGCAGCACTCGCTCCGGGCCGCACGCCGTGCGCCACACTGCGTCCTCTGCCCTCGACCATTCTAGTCTCTCCCCGCACCACTGCCCCCGCTTCCCCGCTCTTCGTCGGCCTTCCGCTGCCCTCCTCACCAACCACTCTTATCTACCTCTACTCCCCTCACCGCCACATTATTCTCCACGCCCCTCACTACCATGCTACCCCAGTATCCACTCTGTCCCACTAGCCACTCTCCCACGCCCGTCCCCGCCTTCCAACTCCCAGTCCCTCATCACCACGCAACCCGACGGCCCTCGACAACACACAGCCCTCGCTGCATCGCCCTTCCCCGCCAAGCTCACTCAGAATCGTCAACGCCAGGCCCTTCACCTCACCGCCCCGCTGCCCCACCACTCTCACTGCCTCTCACTTCCCCGCCACGCTACTCTCCCGCTTCTCGCCGCTATATTATACCCCCAACGCCCTTTAAAGCCTCGCATCACCCACGCCCCTCACCGCTATACTCATGTCCCCACCTTTCCCCGCTTTCCCACCCCTGCTCCTCACCTGTTTGTCCCTCTCCTCGCCACTACACTATACCCCTGCCCTCCCCCATTAAGCTACCCCATGCCCCTGATTGCCACGCCCTTCTTGCAGACGGAGCGACGCGGAAATGGATTAGTGAGTGATACTAAGCGATCCCTGAGGAAGGACCCTGCCCTTCCATAAAGACAAGTGACAGCCCTTCGTTGATTTTCACGAGCACAAAAGACCATGATTTCAAAACTACGTTAACTTTTAGAAGTATTGGAATGTTGTAACGAAAAAGAAGGGAGGTCGGAATTTATAAAAATAGAGTTGCTCACAAACACATTTCTATCAATTTAAAATAAATATTATCTCATGTTACAAATA
This sequence comes from Gryllus longicercus, assembly GCA_038098605.1. NCBI lineage: Eukaryota > Metazoa > Arthropoda > Insecta > Orthoptera > Gryllidae > Gryllus > Gryllus longicercus. The sequence goes on from JAZDUA010000021.1 coordinate 6,200,404, forward strand.
AAAACGTTTACTAAAATAATAAGCTTTACACTTTGAAAAAAAAATGCTTTTCAAATTGTTAACGAATGTTTAATATGATGTAATTAAAAATTCTGTTTCGAGTTATAATCCTGAAATTTTTTAAAAATTTAATATTAATTTTAAAAAATAAGCATTAACACATACAGCACTTAATAACAATTTTAATGAAGATACGAGGAAAGATACATTTACACACAGAAAATTACGAGCAAGTAGTGAAATGTAAATAGATGCATTATCATGGCGCAATAGTCACTAATTCGGGCATGGGAAGCCGAAATAAAACGTTTAAGAGTTGTTTGTAACTGTTACGAGTTATTACCAAAAACAGGGGGAGTGGCTTAAAGAAAGCGAAATTTCGCAAACGCCTTTTGTCAATGGCCCCAGAAGCACCGGTATAACGACAAGATCGAATAAAGATCCCGAAAGCAGGAGCGGAGCCGGCAACACGACAAAAACGGGCATTTATAGCTGCGGGCTTTCTTCCGCCTCCGTCAATGCATAATGCACCGCCAGGGGCGCCTCGGGATGGGGCCAAATCTCCCTCAAGAGCCCTCTCATTCTGCGGGATTCCGCGAGAGATCTCCGCCCACGGAGGAAGGAGGCAGGCAAAGGGCTCCCGAGGCACGGATTTCCCAACCGGGTGGCCCACAAAGAAACATACGACCCCGCCCCCGCGTTCATTACAATATTTATACCGTGTGCTTCAGAGGCTATCTATATGCTTTTCATGAAACGATGATAATGAGTCGTGAAGTGCTGAATACTTGGCAGATAGTGCTGCGAATTAGGTGTTCAAACAAATAAATTACAATTTATATGCATATTGGACTCAACGGAAACTGCGAACATATTCACACTGTCACCAAACACTGTCACCAAATATTATTCTAAGTAACAATTAAAATATTACCTATTTATTATACATAATTACGGGTAAAACACAATACGTAAATTTATTCAATGCACGTATGTCGAAGTGTTCACACAATTCATTAAATTCTTTAATTAATTAATTTTAACATATTGTTCGTCATACAAAAGTTTTTTTTTCTTGAAAAACGTGAAAGAACATTAAGCACATCAGGCACGGACAACATGACAACGTTTATAGAAAATAGAGAGATAATTTTTGAAGTATATCAAATCAGATAGCATCACATGGAAACGGGTATTATGAATGATCGACAACGGCAGATATCCAACATGATTGCTGAAGTGAAGAAACAATAATATGCACAACAAATATATGCAAGAATAAGTAATAATAAAAGAAAAATACTTCTAATTACGATAAATCATAATCAGCTTGCTCTACATGTTAATAAATGCAAAATTATCATACATTTACAATCGTGCAATTATTTCTAAAGAGAAAACAATTGAAAAAGAAAAGAAAATCAGAAATTCGGATGTGAGCAGTGCTGCATTACTAGCAACGCGAAAAGCTGGCAATTGTTGGTAAATATACTTCAGCACTTCGAGCAGACAAAGATGCTTTCCATGTACATTTTCACTTTTAAATTTCCGACACGTTTTATAGTACTCTGTCCCTTGTTATTTCACAGGCAACGCAACCCTTCAAAGTGAGTGGCAAAACGAGGACACAAAACAACAGCAGCGACCGACCGCAAATGCGGCGAAGGGTTATAAAAAGAGCGATGAAATTAGAAAAATATGACCGGAATATAAATCCTCTTCGAAGTAAATTACGTGATGAATGAAATGAAGAGACACCATATGACGATTCAAGGAAAATCGCAAGAGTCGCTGAACATTTCCCAAACTTTATTTGTAAGCTTCCTTTTGATGAACGATTTCCTGAGTTTCAGCAAACGCGCGTTCGCACAGCGGCTTCTGAGGCGGCAGAACCCTTGTACGCATGCGCGCTTTTGCCAAAATTGCCGATTGATTGGTAATTTCGCACGCGTCAACTACCAAGGACATTTAGTCCCGCAAGTGTAGTGCATGCTTTCTTCTTCTTCTTCTTCTTCTTCTTCTTCTTCTGCTTCTTCTGCTGTACTGGTTGTGGTGGTGGTGGTGGTGGTGGTGGTGGTGGAGGTGGTGGTGGTGGTGGTGGTAGTGGTGGTGGTAGTGGTGGTGGTGACGGTGGTAGTGGTGGAGGTGGTTGTGACGGTGGTAGTGGTGGTGGTTGTGACGGTGATAGTGGTGGTGGTGGTGACGGTGATAGTGGTGGTGGTGACGGTGGTTGTGGTGGTGGTGAGGGTGGTAGTGGTAGTGGTGGTGACGGTGTTGGTGGCAGTGATCTTCCACCGGTGGATGGAAGGCTTCCTACCTGTCGGCTAGCGGGGCCCCGACCCTACCTGTCGGCTAGCGGGATCTCACACCAGGTATCTCCCAACAGCGAGGCCCCGTTTTAGTCGGGATTAAGCTCCCGACCGGTCCTCCGTCACGTACGGTAGTATAGTGCGTGGGGTGAAAATAGAAGAAGGAAGAGGAAGGTGAGAGGGCGTGCGGTCCGTGGCCCGTTTATTAGCGTAGTGTCCCAGGATATGTCTGATGTTCTTTGAAGAAACCACGGAGAACTACCGACCAGAGCAGCCGGCCGCTAGAATTTTTCACCAGACACTGACTGAACTCGACCTCGCTAAGTAGCTCCTATTTAAAATTCCCCTAATTGTTCCTCAAAAGAAAGCGTATAAATCGAGTCTTCACACTGCAATCCGATTAAAATTTCTGAGGGGATGACAACTTCCGAGTTGCGAAAGAGTGGTTAACCAATTTGAAGCTTCATTTTTTAACAATTTCACAACAGACTTGTCAAAGCTCGTTGATGAACATAATATTAATGCTCGTCAGCTTGATTCAGTGTTGGTAGATTACTACTCCGCGCTTTCATAGGTTATCGTATCTCTTTAGTGTGTTATCTGAAAGGCCGGGGTCTTCTGCCTGTTATGACTGTTTTCCACTGCCGCTCCAACTACTGTTATCGAACTATAAATGTTCGTCGAAAAAAATTATCATGCAAATTGTAAGTAAACAGAATGCACTTAGGTTTGTAATATGTATATTGCCGTAGTAAACTAAATATATAAAATGCAAGTTTTATTACTTTTTACAATAATGTTAATTGATTTAAACGTAACAGTAACTAAATCCCATAATGAGTAGCCCATGTGTTGTACCTGAACAACCCAGAGCATGTTGTGTGTGAGGCCGCGATTGGACTGCTGCAACCACGTGCCTATCGCGAGAGTGAGTGGCACCACCGCACACATACACACACACACAAACACACATACACACAAACATACACACACACACACACACCTAACTGTCAATCGCTTAGCAAGTTTAATCGCGCTATAGAGCGTGAGCCACCGACCAGCAAACCCCCACCCTTCTACGAGCTTTTATTCGCGTAGTTGGACAATCTTCCATCGCGAACTGAGCGCGCAACTAGCGTAGGTTCGAAGTAGAAAGAACACAGAGCACGCGATCGGTACGTGCTCGCTTAACGTTCACTTTAATGCACCAGCCATCATCGACTAAACGCAATCCGAGCAACAAACGGCGAGCCCTGGTGGCGCACACGGTTCGCGATAGGCAGAGACTCCCATTACGTAATTGGGCTCCATCGGCTCCAGTAAGGGTTTCCGTGACAGGTGCTCTTTGATTCAAATAATTATATGAGTCATCTTTGCCAACAATATTGTTTATTACAAAGCATCTTTCGATGGCTTAGCCATCATCATCAGTTTTATTTGTTTTTTGTTTTTTTTTCCTGCTGTATGGAAGCCACAAAATGACTACGTCGAATTAGTTGTTTTTTTCTGCTATGTGGAAGCCACAAAACGATGTAGTCGTTTGCTAAGCCATCAAAAGCTGCTGTTGTAATAAACATTATTGTTGGCAATGACTACTCATAATTATTTCATTGCAAATGTCAATGATATCTCACCACAATACCAACAATGCTCTTTGATTAATGTTACAAGTTTCCTGGCGCGTCAACAGCTACGGTCATTAGGCCCGTACGTGTGGAGCGGTGGTGACAGAATTCTGCCCCTGCTGGTGAGATCCGATGAACACGTTGGCTTGCGGGGCTTTCCTATCTAGGTATCCCCCACTAACGCGGAATCTCCCCAGCAGGGACTAGCTCTAAGCTACCGACTGGTCTCCCCACATGTGAGATAGAGTAGTGAATATTAAGGCCGCTCCACACATGCGGTTTTCGACGAATCCCGAGCAACCGCACGCCGAATCCCGCGTAGTGCGGACGGGATGCTTGCAATTTGCCGAGCTCCGAATATTCGGCATTCGCCCTACTCACCGCGCGTCGGTCTTTAGAAGACATCAAAGGGAGTGAACATTCGCTGAGCACATCGCTGCTCGAAATTGGGCGAACGTATCTTGGCGAATGCCGAATGCGTGGAGCTGCCTGCTAAGTGTAAGCGAGTATAAGTAAGGTGTGAATATAAGAAGGATGAGAAAGGAAAGATCGCGCGCGGTCCATGGACCGTTAAGGTACCGCTTTGGCATTCACCTGGTGTTGATCTGAGAAACCACGAAAAACTCCCGGTCAGAGTATCCGGTCGCAAGAATTCTTCTCTAGGCAGCGGCAGAATTCGATCTAGCTACAAGCTAATTTCGAAAACCCTGTCACCGGCGGGACTCGAACCCTAGCTTCCAGTGAGAGGCACTGCAGTAACATCAGTTGATCCCCTGAGCCACGTAAGCCAGTCCACATCTCCCGAAATCATATTCACTAGTGGGTCTTAACTTCACCGGTGGATGAGAGGTATTGTAAGTCCACGAGGGATCCTGACGACGCACGCTCACCCACGTCACGCGGTGTCGGCTTGCGTCAGCCCCAGATAGCACACGATGCGGCCCACGGATACCACTCCTCTACCTACGCCTACCCCTCCTCCTACCCGTCCGCCTCTGTCTCCACCTACCCATCTGCCTACCCATCTGCCTACCCCTCCGCCTACGCCTACCCTACACCTACGTCTCTGTTCATCTCCCCGTATTACACGCCCACGTTTTCTTCCACTCGAAATATCTATCCCCACTCCTTTACTAACAGTTGAATTAACTTAAATGATAGCAACGAGCGTGTTGACAAAATCTGATTAACAAAAATATCCGGTCCCGTGTAATAGAAACTATTTTCAGTTAAAAACGAGCTAAATAATTAATATACCACTACTGACAGCGAAATAAGCAAACCCCCAATCTTCTCTCGCGTCAAGCAAAATGAGGACTCAAGAATACGTGCGCGGAAAATTCTCACCCTACCCCACTATATGGATACTGAATAACCATCGGAGGTCCTTGAAGATCAAACTTACGACGATGACTACGACTATGATGATGATGATGATGATGATGATGATAATGATGGTTGGAAATCCGCCAACATTTGACGCTAACTGTTGCTGACATGCACAGACGCAACTCACGCAGTTACTTCCATTATCCAGACTAAGATTAGATTTCTCTTGTCTCTCCCTCCTTATGGACGACGGAGGGGAAGGGGTGTTTGCTGTTTAAGGGACACATACAGAGGGCCAATTACAATAAATATCATCCCCAGTAGCCGTACAAAATAAATGATCCTCTCTCCCACACATATTTTTTCTATCGGCTAGATACAGATATTTGAAATTGATTCAGCTTGCGACATCTCCCGCGTCCCTGCCAGGCGCAAATCAATCGCATCGAAGTTCCCGTCAACTCTCAATCCTCTCCCGGTGGATTTGGAACGAGCGTCCGCAATTCAGGCAATGTACCGCTGCCCTTCGCGCGACCTCTCTGGGAGGAGGTCGGGCTTCGAACTCTGGCCCAGGCACTCAAGGGATGCATCCGGGACACTCGGCTCGACCTCACACAGCCCCGTGTGTCATGAGCCCCGCTGCGCCCTCTGCTCTACCCAGCCCAGCCCTGCCCCTCCCCGTTCTAATTCGCGCCGCTCTGACCATCCCAACTCCACTGCGTTCCACTCACACCCTCTCAGCTACGCTCTTCCCCGCATCTCCACGTTCTGATCATCTCCGTATCTCCCCACCTCGCACCGCCGGGATCCTCCCCATTCCGGCCCGTCTCTCCACGCTTCGACCGGCTCAGCACCTCCATCCGACGCAAACCCTCCCAGCTACGCCCCTTGGCACCTTTTCTCTCCACCCTACTACGATATTCCCGCGTCAATACGACCCATTTCAATACGTCCTCCACTTCGACCCCTCCCATCCCAAATAATCTCGCGCCACCTCTCCCTGCTTTGACCAGCGTAGTTTGACCCTCCCCACTATGATCATCCTTGGCCCCTGCTCTTCCTTCTCCTACTCGATCCGACACGAGTTGTTTGGCAACAATTTGGCTCCGACCTTTCTCCCGTCACTGATTCTCACTCCTCAAATACCCCGCTCCACCCCAGCCAGCCTGTCACTGCAGTGCTTTTGACCGGGAACCCGGACGGTAGTAGGATTTTAAGAACAGTACCCTGACAAACGGGCTACGGACTGTGCGCAATGTTTCCTTCCTCCACCTTATCCTATTCTCATCGTTTACATTCACATGCACAAAACTATCACACTTGTCGAGAGCTTACTACTTGGGCGGTGCCACTTTTTTGAAAAGTATCTGATTGGGGTAAAATCCTTGCAAACCAACGTAGTTCCGGCGCCGGATCTTGCCAGTCAGCGGTGAAAGGTCACCACCACCTCCCGCAATTAAACAACATGCACTACACTTGCGGAACTAATTACCTCTGCAGTGGCCGTGCCCAGAATCACTAATCACGCAATGAATCAAACGTAACCAGCCTTGCTTTCCTTCGTAACCTAATCTAACCTAACCCAACCAGCCTTGCTTTCCTTCCCTTTCCTTTTGTTTCCTTTGCTTCCCTTCCCGACCATCCCCGCCTCGGTCCGTCCGGCTTCCTCTCCCCTCCCGTTCGCCGCGCCAGACCACGCAAAGGCCGCGGAGAGCGGCCGCGACTAATTTGGTTTTGTGTTCTCCCGCCGGGAGGGGAAGAGCCCGGCGCTCTGTAGTTGCCAGTGAGGCCTGGAATATGCATCATCGCGTAATATCCCGAGAGGCTGCCCCGCGCCCGCCGCGCAGCGCCGTGCCGCCTCGCAGCGCTTGCTGGATGGTAACGCGCTAGGCAGCAGCGCGACTGCAAATTACGGCTGTTACAATTTCAGAAGAACTCTGGAAGCTGTTGTGTTGATACTCGAGCAAACTGGAATGAGGTTAATTTTAAATTTCTACTGCAAGGAACAGATTAGTTGGGTAATAGAAGCTTATAAAGTAAAGTATTTGATTAATTGATTGTTTGATTGATTTATTGATTGATTGATTGGTGTTTTCGGGCGAATTAACTGACAACTTCGTTAGTCTCATAAGTGCAATGCATGTTTTTAAGCGGAGGAGGTGGTGATCTTCCCCCATTGGGTGGCGAGATCTGGCGTAGAACTACGCCCGCATGTGGGGATTTCTCCAATCAGGTGTGTCCCTCCAGCGGGGCACCGCCCCAGCCAGACAAACCAAGTCCCCGACTGGAAATGACAAGCAAGAGACAAATGACAAGAAAGTTCCCGCGCGGTGCGTGTCCTGTTTTTTTAGGGTACTGCCGCACTCGTCTGGTGTTGATCGGAGAAACCACAGAAAACTACTGATCAGAGCAGCTGGCCTTTAGAATTCTCCCCCAAACAGCGGCTGATCTCAACTTAGTTATCTAGCTAGCGGCGAAAATTCTCTCACTGTCAGGATTGAGACGCTACGGCCTCCCGATCAGAGGAACTGCAGAGACATCAGTTAATGTCCTAAACCACCTTTCCTGTTGTGGAAGGCAACGGAAAGGAAACTGACTAAAAGATATAAATACACTTTTCATTCCGAACAACAACACTTTTCATCCGAAACGAGTCTTAGTGAATCTTTACAGTAACTCTTTGCAGTAACTAACAGTAAAAACGCGCTTCGTAACTAACAGCGTCAAAACAGCAGTATTTATTCGATAATGTCTTCGATGGTCGCATTGAGACAAGAGATGGACTGAATATTATTTTCGAACGAAAAACAAATTTATCAACCATCATTATTATACAAAAACTTTATTCCACCACAAATGTGGTTCTCATAAAATGTGTATACATATATATATATATATATATATATATATATATATATATATATATATATATATATATATATATATACATACACTGAATCCCTACAATGAAAATATTACTAGTATATAGATATCTTTTAGAGACCAATTGTTACTAATTCTAGTATTTTTGATGTTGCAAACTGACAATGTTAAAAGATATATTTTTTGCACAATTTGCCCAACAATATTTTATTTTCTCAAAATTACAACTATACAACAAGAAAATTATTAACGATAACAACTTTTCATAGTTCAAATTACTAGGAAGTTAAATTAAAAGTGCCCCATTCTCCTTTGAAGAATCAATGGCGATGTTTTGAAGCAAATACCATTTGATTATAGAGTCGGCACACAGAAATGGATGAAAGAAGTTAGAAGGGTTTGGGCTAGTAACAAGATAAGCCACACTTTCAACAAAATCGAGGTATTTTCATTTACGAATTAGGCGGATCTTGTTATGTTTTACGTGGTGTGCTACTAACCGAAGCCCGTCAAATAGATAAACGTACAGAAATAAACAAATATACGTCCTCGGAGAGGATGTGTGACCTGCATTAATATTCAATTCAGTTCAGAGAAGCCTCTCAAGTTCCCCGAAGCGCTACGTTTCAATCTCTGCTGCTCCCCAGCCACCGCATCGGCCCACAACGCACGAGTGCATCGATACTCGAGCGCCGGCAAAATCGACAGCGGGGGGGGGGGGGCACCCCGCCATCACCCTCCCCCCCCCGCGCCTTTCAGCCGCTCCTGACACAAGCCGCCCCCGCCATCCCCGTCGCCCCCGTTTCCCCAGCCGTCCCTGCCACCCCCACCGACCCGCCGGCCTCTCCAGCCCCCGGCGCCCTCATCACCTCTGCTATCCTCAACACCCCTGCTGCTCCTGCAGACCCCGTGCCCCCGCCACCGCTATCGACCATTTCGCCCTCCCCGGCCCGTCACACCCGAACAGGGAGAAGTGGCTCAACGCATCAACTGATACTCGTATCATTGCAGTGGCACTGACCGGGAGGCTCTGTCTTTGATTCCAGACGGTGGCAGGATTTTCGAAACTAGCTAGAGAGCTACGTCGAATCCACTCGCTTTGTAGATGACAATTCTAACAGTCGGCAGCTCTGATTGCTAGTTTTTCGTGGTTTCTCCAATCAACACCAGGCGAATGCTGGAGCAGTACCTAACAAACGGGTCAAAGACCGCGTTCGATCTATCCTTCCTCCTCCTTGTCCTCTCCTCACCCTTACTTACACACACTTACACTTACATGCCCTACATTACCACACATGCCGGGAGACCGGTTGATAGCTTAGAGTTTGTCCCGGTTTGGGCGGTGCCCCTCTGATGGGAGATACGTGGTTGAGGAAAACCTCGATATGCGACGGGGGGTCGGCGCCGTGTCTCACCATCCAGTGGGCGAAGATCCCTGCCACCTCTCGAAGAAAAAACACACCCTACACTTACGGGACTAATGACCTTAGCAGTTGACGCGAACAGAATCACTCATCAAAAACGCCGCCGCCCACAATTTCCTCGCCGCCCCCGCTACGCCTCCCGCTCACCCCCCCCCCGCTATACTCGCCGCCCCCTTTAGTTTCGCAACCTCTCCACAGCATCCCCGCTCCCTCTTCCCCCAACGCCCTTTTGTTGGGCGCTCTTTCAGGGCGCTTGTCACCCGCCCCTGCGTCCCGAAGGCGGGCCTCAGGCGCCTGTTGACGGACTGCACGAGTGCCCTACACCGTCGCTCTTGTACGCAACGCAGGGAGACATCAAAACCTCGCGAAGAGCAGCTTCGCAGCGTAGGAGGACCGTTTTATGTGGGTGGGTTTCGCCCCTCGACGGTAGTAAACGCCTAGAGGCGCAGCGGACCCAGTCAGCGGGACGAGATTTCTCCCCGATGGGGTAGCGGTTCCGATTAGGCTCAAACCGCGTGTTCTATCGAGTGTTGTAGAAATTGGGCAAGCGGTGTAATCGTTGTTGGGAGATGCCATCGCACGTGTGCTCTCCATAGGGAAGTGTATTTTTACCTGAGTGCGGTGAGAGAGACGATTGTGCTTCTCAACGTGAACTTGTGAGTCTTTCTGTCCGGGAAACTTCTCAACCAAACAAAGTGCTTCCATGATCGAGAAGTCATTGTAAGGATAAAGTAGACACTTTTTGAAGAAATCAAGTACTCAAGTGTTCATATATGATTTAGATCACATATATCGGTATATTGTGCCCTTCAACGCTAGTAGACGTCTGGAGACGCATCCCTTCCTTCTCTCATCGCACACACAGACACGCGTACACACTACACTACCTTATACGTCGGGAGACCAGTCTTGAGCTTAGAGGTTTCCCGATTAAGGCGATGGCCCGCTGGGGGAGATATTTGAAGGCGAAATCCCCTGCAAGCCAACGCGTATGTTTGCACCGAATCTCACCGCCAAAGTGAAAGGAACACCTCCACTTCCCGAGATATGTAATGCACTACACCCACTGTACTAATGATTATATTACAATATATTGTATATTGATATATTGTATTTGAAGCGCCTAGAGACACTAAATATTTTATCAATCAATGTAATCTGCTCATGTATTTCTTGAGCTCCAGAATCTCTACACGAGTACTTTTTCGTTTCACATAACTGGTGAAGTACACCTTCACCAATTATGTTTCTCACATCCCGTGAGATGCATACCTTTAAGAAAATGTAGCTATTTATTTGCGTTTTGTTTTATAGTGTGTTTATCCTTTTGGTCGTCGCAAGGTATTGAATTGAATTGAATTGAATTTGCCTTATTTTACGTGGCGAGACTCGGGCCATCAGGCCCGCACTTCCGTCTGACCACGCAAATTTCGCTACGTTCCTTTCATCTAGCAGAGAAAGAAGGTATTTCTTGGGCGAGAAACAGGCGATTTGAATTTAGCTCAGAGGCGTCATTTAGGCTTGAGGATCTTTTACATGCAAGTAAATCTACGAACATGGGACAGCCGGCTTTACTTCCCCTCCGAAGGAAGGCGTACGAAGGATTTTTTCGCCCTTAAAAATCCACGGCTTCGATCGGGTTTGAACCCGCCAACTTGGGTACAACAGTCCAGTACGCTAACCGTTACACCATCGCTGGTGGTTAGGTGCGTAGGTATGGTTATGTATTAATTTCTTCTAAGTTGTTTTCACTTGAATTGCATCGAATTAGAGTTTATTAGTATCTGACAGGATGTTCTTTATTTTATGTGGCCTTATATTTTTCTTGTTTTTCTCGACGTCTACAGCCCTGATGATGGAAATACATTTTCCGAAACCATGTGTTATTTTTTTTTTTTGCTCCTACTGACCAAGGCACGTAAACCTGATTTCAGTATAATATTTACAATCGTTAAGAATTCTCCGACATTTTTTTCTCGTGGCTCATTGTTGGTGGGATACCTGAATATCCATTCATTCAAGCAGAAAGCGAAAATCTTTTTTTTAATGTACAAGACCTTGTGAGCTAATTTTATAGATTAAATTTTAAGGCAAAAATCTCTATCTTCAGTTTTGAAACGCTAACATTTTTCAATTTTCGGAAATGATAATAGTAACATTTTTGCCGCCCTCTTATACGTATGAAAAAAATTAAAGGAAAAACATTGGTATCGTTTTTGATTAAAAAATCTTTAGATGAATTAAAATTTGCATATAGTTCATTCAAAATTACGCAAAAATTATTGACTTTCGATAAATTGTTCTAGACCTCATTTCAAAATCTGTCTTTATAAAACAAATTTTCTTCAGTCAAAATTTGGACCCTTTTTTTGAAAATTTTGAGAATGCTCAAGATTTATCCACCTTCTCTTGATCAGGACCCGGCACTAAGAGTTTTGTGTCGAAAATTCGATGATTTCCGACGCACTATTACAATACTCTCTCTTTTTACGTAAGTGTGTCAAAGTACACTAATGGTGCAATGGAATGGCACAGACTTTTTTGTACTACTTTGTTTCCTAATTTCTTTGCTTTCGGATATCTTGTTGGTTTTGCCCCATCCCGTTCCCGGCCACTATCACAGCCCATACTATATTTTTTCTCATTTTCTCAAGTTTTCGGTCCCATTAAGGTAAATTTTCTTGCATTCGACATGGAAAACTTGGGGCGGTATTTGCTGTTATTTAGGCGCTTCTGAAAATGCGCATTTTGAAGTTTTACCCAAAATATTTGCGTTTTCGAGAAACTCTGCAAATCATTATTCAATACATTTTTAGTAATTTGTACTGAATGCTGTAATGTACACAAATCGCTAATAATGTAAATATTAACGGCGTGAGAGATATTTCAAAAAACCACACTTCCATAATTTATGAAAATACAAAAGACTACGTGAAAGTGGCATATATGTTGTGTTATTCTCATTACTAAGTACAGAATTTAACTTGAGATTTATGGTCCTGTTTACTTCATCTCACTTTATATGGGAATCCGAAAGGGCTTGTTGCTTCGTTGGAGCATTTAGCCTTAGCGTTTGGGAGGAACCAATGATGCCTTAGCTTACGCATCATATTTTTACAAACTCGATCGACAACGTGGCCGCGATAAAAATCGAGGGAGCGGAAAATCGAACTTTCCCGTTCGCAAATACGAACGTGACACACTGCTCTGAAGCACCGAAAATGATGACTGGTTACAAACTCATGTCGCATGTTAACGCCGTTACTAGTTAGTGGCACGTGTAGCATTTGTAATTGGGGAAGTCTCTGCAGGCTAATATGAAATTATGAGCCAATGAAAAAACAATAGTGAACAATAATTAACACTACTGTTGGTACAGAAGAAATCCATAATGCGTTGTTTAAAAACGTTTTCCGTAACATTTTGAATACGTTCAAATTTGTTTGCACATTGTTATCATGCTGGACTATTCCGACATTACCTACAACAGCCCTACTACTAATCAATTACCTACTCAGGGATGGGTTATTCCAAAATTTTTGTTGCCGAAGTTTAAGGATTTCGTTTCATTTCTTGAATACATACCGTGTTCATTCTATTGGTATTGCATTAAAGGTGTACTGTTTTAAGAATATTATTTTTGATACCATTAAGTTCTTTTGACTTTGTAAATTTCACTTATCTTTTACATGTGAATAAATACCGTGAGGGCTTTCGAGAAAATTAACAAATCCACTCACCACTCAGTAATTAATCAGTAATTTCCAAAGCGATATCCAAAACTGTATTGTCTTTGATAAAACAACTCGTTTTTCTGTAAGCAGATATTTAAATGTTTGCAATAAAGTATCCACTTTGTTCTGCGTCAAAGAGAATTGAAAGGGGAGAGCCTGGCACTATTCGCCGAACAAATAACGACTTCCAGGAAGCACTCGCGACAAAAAAAGGAAATTTCGTATGCAATCGACACCTGCTGCGGCGCCGGCGCCGCCAGGGGCGCGAGTGCAGCCCTTACGCGCGTCTCCCCTCGATCGATCGCAGGCGATCGACCTCCGGGCCAACACCTGCGTCTGCTCGCTCGGGCGACAGCTTTGGCGCGGGGGGCAAGGTGGGTGCGGCGAGGAGGAGAGGGCGGTCAGGGGTGGGAGGGACAGAAGTGGTGGGGATAAAAGAGGAGATGGGAGAGAGGACGGGATTCGGAGCCTAGGAAAGAGAAAAGAGACGTGGGGTTCAGCAAGAGAGGCACGTTGGGGTGGGGGGAGAGGAGAAGGGAGTGGTGGGAAATGGAGGAAGACATGAGGAGGAATGGAGGGAATGGGAGTAGGGTGGAAGAGGAAGGGGATAGGAGATGCAAGAAAGGACGCTAAAGTGAGCTGAGACGACACAAGGAGAAGCTTGGAAGTTGAAGAGTTAGGGAGAGGGGAGTGGAGGGGGCGCGAGGGAGAGATGAGTAGAAATGGGAGAAGAAAAAGGATGGAAGAGGAGGGGATAGTAAATGGTTGAAGGAGGACGCTGAAGTGAGCAGAGATGATACAAGGAGACGCTTGGAAGATGTCGGCAAGAAGGGACGGAGAGGGGAGGGGGATTGCGAGGGAGGGAGGATTAAGGTAGGGGTGGAAAGAGGCGGAGGCGGGGATGAGGCGCCAGGGAGGCAGTAAAGGCCCTTAAGCGACGCTTTACACCGAGCAGAATTACCGGAGGGGCAATCGTCTTTGAATGGAAGGTGCTTGGGTCAGATGTAGAGCGGACTCGCCGCGCATTTGCAAACTGCTTCGCACTTCTACAGAATATTCACCAGACCCCTCTCCGTCTACCAACCGACCTTATTTACTCGAGCCCCTTAATTTCCTATTCTTATACTCTTCGCCCTGTTTTTCGATTTTATAGGATCACTTCATTTTGAAACTGTCCTTTTCGCCCAGGAACTCCTTTTTCCTTTTCTTCTTGCCCTTCCTCTTTTCCTTCTAATGTTTTTGTTGACCACATACTACTCGTACTAATGTTTTGTGCTCATTCTCTGCTCTATTCATTATTATTTTTCACGTCAAACAACCGTCCTTTTGTTTCTTTTCATGCATTTCTCTTTTTAGTTACACCCTGACAATGTTACCACCACACGTTTGTTCCGAATTCTATTCCCTTTCGTTTTCCTTCGTTTGGGCGACCCCTCCTCTGTTTTACCTTCCTCGAGCCTTCACTCAACCCTTTGCTTCTGTTCCCATTACCTTCCTCTCCTTCCTTGCACTCAAGGCTTGCGAGCTCCGCTTAAGAGCGTCTGAAAATATGATGCCAATCATGCGGGAGAATTTATAAACAGCTTGCAGCCGGCAAGTAATGGCTTTCTTTTAAGATGTCCTGTTCAAACACTGCTATCGCGCCTGAGAAAAATTGCAAGTACGGAAATTTGCCAAGCGTAAGAGAAGGACGGTTCAGAATGAGGCTAACGGGAGACATAACTACTGGGGTGCGCTTTTAAAATACGTCCTGAATTTTACGAGTATCGTAACGCTAATTTCCCCTCTTTCTCGAAAAATGATTTGGTTTGGAACGCTTTCTACTTTAGTAACTACTAAAGTAATCACTTAATCCGTTTTTAATTTAAAATGTGCCAATACTAAAAAAAATCATTTACAGAGTTTAAGGCAGAGTGCGATCTTAAATGTTGTAATTCATCTTATAAAATATATAGATATTAACATCAAGTTTTTTAACAAAGTAACACGTCACAAATATATATACCAATTAGTAAAATCAACAAAACGTCCATTAAAACTTTGATTTCCCAAGCAGAGAAATATAATTTTTACTTTTACCGCTGAAACAATCTTTACTCAAGGAACGAAATGTAATGCATCCTTCCTAACACAGTTCAGAGCAATATTAATGAAGTTCTCGACCGGACGAAAGTCCATTTAAGAACGGAGGGTGGGTTCGAGTACACGTACTTTCGACACGTGCTAATATTTGCTCATGGTAAGCCACCCTCACTGCTCATCAATCATTCGAAAATGCGAGAGTGTACCACTTTTGCGTCGAACATCTGTAGGGCATTGTGTTAATGAAATAAGCTTTAAAGTTCATTTACGCGAACAAACAAATTTGTTGAAGGGAAACTGTACGCCTACGGTAGCTTCGATAAAGTTCTTTATTAGTGAATGTCTACAAAATCCATCAGGGATTGAGGAAAATGCGGCAGACGAACCGACAGCCACACCGAGAGGAATATCGCAAAAGAAGGCAGACAAACACAGACTGAACGGACAGGAAGAAAAACATACAGATAAACCCCGCACACAAAGGTGCCCCACAGTTTTTTGGCAAGCATTGGGGGAATTCTCACAAAGAGTACAGTCAAGTTGGAACCAAAGTAATTTGGCAGCTGGACATTTCAGACGTGTACGTGTGATTAAAGATCGATATAAGTTTTAAATCTTAGAACATTGTTATTTTTAGTGTAAGTGCTTAAAATTCTTTTGATGAAGTTTCTCGAAAACTCGAAGGTTGGAAAACTGAAAGGTGGAAATGAGTTCAAAAATTGCAAAATTTCAGAAAGGCTCCAATGATATTTGTTCAATAACAGCCCAAAATTTCTTCATGAAAAGTTGTATATAGAACCTGATCTTATTCTTTTGTAATACTCTTGAAGTCATACTTCAATTCTACTATTAGGGAGCGAAAAAACTGGAAAAAAATCCTACATGAAAAAAGGCCTACATGTTTTTCATAAACACTTCTTGTCAATATAAATATTACATGAACGTAAAGTAAACCACTACTTTAAATATTAACATTTTCATACTGTTAGTTAATTTGGAGAATTAATTTCTGACTGCGATGGTGAAAGATTTTGATGGTAAAGTAACTGTTTTCATTGTTGCTACGGAAAAAATTGTGTCCGAGTTATTCAGATCTCAATATTGCAAAGCATATTAAAGAGTGAGTACGCATACGAAGATAGTATTATAAGTTTAATAAATTTTATGTTACAATGCCATAACACGTTTTCAATTAGTACGGTCATGTGTCAAGTAAAACAGGGAAGGAAGGTAAGTGGACACGTAAAGCTGTGCGTTCGAAACACACGGAAAATACATTAATGCTTTCATTTGTTTAAGTATTCATTGAACGTCTCTTGTTTATTTAATTGTAATGGATTCCTAGCCTTAGTAAAAACAGACAAATATTTTTTAACCATTTGTTTTCTTTTTTTGACGTTTTGACCCTAGTTCTGGTCTTTTAAAACATCTAGAGTGCAGGTTGGTTGAAAACACTTAATGATAGTTAGCATTTTTATTAAAAAATATCAATGTTATACAAACACTGGCCAAGTATGTTGCAGCCAAGTCAAAAGACGTGGGCCAAAAGGCAAAGGCATATGCTTCGTAGAGTACAAAGTTTGTTCCTAAGGTTTCCAGAATCTCCCCACTCCTGTTCTTAGCTATGCGGTCAGCCATGTTGCTGATCTCAACACCTCCCAAGCTGATGAGATGAATTGAAGCCGAAACAGTAAAGCAAAAGATGACAGGCGTGAGCCAAAGAATATGTTTGCTTGTGTAGGGTAGCGAAATTTTGAGTTTTGGTAGGGTTGGGATGACTTTTTTCCTCTAGTTTCCAGTTGGATTTGATGGGGGGGGGGTCATTTCGAATCCCCTGGATATTACAACAATTCCTCAATCCTTCCCTCATATCTTGGCCTCATAGATAACTGTGTAAATCAGGAAATGGATCCCTACACGCAGATAGTTCAAGCACCGAGATGGGGCCAAGGGACACCACAGGCAAATGTGTACAAAAGAGTCCTACATTATGTTAGGAGAGTGTGAAGGTGCTCTTCACTGGGAAAGTCCCCAGAGGAGCGCTAGGTCCCGCGAGAGGACCTTGTGGGTTTTTTAGGCGCTCACAGGAGGCATCTAGAAAGGAAAAGCCTAAAAACATGCCCAGACTAGTGGGGGGGAGGCAATACCGAAAAACTATCCCAATCCAAAATAATATGAAACTTAGTGCGAGGGAATGCGTCAGCCTGTATCACCACTAGATTTTTTTAAATTGCGGTCACTGCTGAGAGACGAAACAATGACAGTCTCATCGATAAGACCATGTGTGCCGCATCTTCCTAGTACAGCATGAACGTTGAGTGATGATGAGAGCATATGATATGGTATAATAAGAATGGAGTGAGCAAGCGAGTTCTACTAATTGCGGGCGAGTCAATTTCTGAGGTCATCGACCTTCCTAAGTGTAGTGAATTTTAATATGCTTCCCTCCTGTGAGATTTAGCACCAACATATGGCATGCATATCCCCTTCCGGATATGTCCGCCACTAGGACACCTCTCCAGCGGAGATAACCTGCAAGCTTAAGAAGCGCACTACATTTATGTAGTAGTGAAGCCTATATACGTAGTACAAGTGTGTGTGTAAGGGAAATATTGCGCACGGACCGTAACCAGTTTGTTAAGGTATCGGTTCGACATTCTCCCGATATTAATCAGAAGAAAAAAAACAGAAACCGATCAGGGCAGCCGGCCGCAAGAATTCTCTTCCGGACTGTGGTTGAATTCGACCTAGCTATGAAGCTAGTGTCAAAAACGCTATCACCGTAGGGACTTGAACCCTTCGGGCTTCCCGGACAACGCAGCTGCAGAGGAAACAGTGTTGCCATTGTGCAATCGCAGCCAATGAGAGAGCCGGGAGGGAACCAACCGAGATCCCACCAAGTCCAACACAAATCCCCAACAGAGCGGATGGGATTTGAACCCGGATATCTCGGAACCTCGGAATCGAGTGTTGGGAAGACAGGACAGTGGCGGCTTAGGCTAGTTGTAGTCCGTCCAGTACAGCAGCGGCGCTATTCCGCAGGACCCAGAAGCGTGTTAACGTCTTTCCTCCAGGCGTAACACTCCCTCCATCCTCGGGCACCGCCGATAAGACCACTACGAAGCCGCATTGTCGCGTGGGCTATCGCAAGAGCCTGTGCCCTCGTCCGCAACCCCACTTAACGCCGCGTGGGGCCGAGGAGCGCGTTTGAACGCGGGGGGTGGCGGCGGCGGCGGCGCCGCCGGCGGCGGATCAATAGGGCTCGATGCGGCTCCAAGCGATAGGGAGATCGCAGCAGCGCTGGCACATGCTCTCAAAGCTTGGTGCTTCACGAAATAATGGCAAGTACACAGATGTTAAGAGTTGTGGAAAATGAATTTATATGCTCCAGAAACACTCTGCATCTACATATTTCGCATCGGCATAGGTGGCTCAGGGGATGAACTGATGTCACTGCAATGCCTCTGAGTGGGAAGTTCTGGAGTTCGAATTCCGACGGTAGCTTCGCCACCAGCTTCGTAGCTTTGACGATTTCACCCGCTGTCTGGAGGAGAATTCTAGCGGTCGGTTGCTCTCACCGGTGTTTTTTCGTCTTTTTTCAATTCAACACCAGGCGTTTGCGGAAGCAGTACCTTAAGAAACGAGCTACTAACCGTGCACGATCTTTATTTCCTCTTTCTTGTTTTATCCTTACCCCTTACTTACAGTAAGGCGATGCCATGCTGGTGGGAGACACTTGGTTTGGGAAATTCCTCGCAAGCCGACGTAGGTCGGCGCCGGATCTTGCCCTTCAACGGGAAATCACCGCCAACTTTCGCGTTGAAAACGTGCATTACATTTACCGGACTAATGAACTTAGCAGTTGACGCGCCCGGAATCACCAATCAACCTATACACATTTCGCGTGTAGCACTGTGAAACATTCCAAATTTCGCATAAGTTAACAATATTTAAAATTCAAAATAAAGAACATCTTTACGCATCTACTTGTAAATCACATAAAGCATGGTTTTACCTACAACGAACCAAGTGTGAGGTGAAGCATACTCATATCAATTGGTGCTTTCTGTGTGACCATTGGCGAACTAACTTTTCGCAAAAGTTCGCAACGAGCCGTAGCCTCCCTGATTATTTGAAAACCATTAATTGAGTAAGTGATTGTTACTGATTCCGGGAGCGTCAACTACTTAGGTCACTAGTCCTGTAAATTTAGTGCATGTTTTTTGTTCGGGAGGTGGCGGAGGTCTTCCTCCGCTGGATGGCGAATTCCGGTGTCGACCTACCTTCGGCTAGCGGTTTTTTCTCAACCAGGTATATCCTACCTGGGGGCAACGTCCCAGTTGGAACAAACTCTAAGCTCCCGACCGTCATGTGTGGTAGTATAGTGCATTTTAGTGTGTGTGTGTGTGTGTGTGTGTGTGTGAGGGGGTGGGGGACAGGTCAAGGAAGCGTTAGGAATGTTCGCGCGCGGTCTGTGGCCCGTTTGTTAGGGAAATGTTCCGGCATTCGCCTGGTGTTGATCTCAGCAACTACGGAATGCTATCGATCAGAGCAGCCGGCCGGTAAAATTCTCCTCCAGACAGCGACCGAATTCGACCTAGCTGAAAAGCTAGTGTCGAAAAAGCCGTCGGGGCTCGAACATAAGACCGACCAGTCAGAGGGACTGTAAGACAGTAGGGGAGATCTGCAACTCGGGTTGCGAATTTTCCCCAACCAGGTATCTCCAATCAGCGGGGGAACGCGTCAACCAATACAAAGTTCGCGACTGGTTTCCCAACGTGTGGGAATGTAGTGCATGTAAATGTGTATGTGTGTGTGTGTGTGTTAGTAAGAAAGTTGTGAGGATATGACAAAAATAGGAAGGAAAGCTCGCGCGCGGTCCGTGGGTCGTTTGTTAAGATACTGCTTCGGCATTTCGCTGGTGTTGATCGGAGAAACCACAGAGAGCAGCCGTTCGCTAGTATTCACACCTAGGCAGCGGC
Organism: Gryllus longicercus; assembly: GCA_038098605.1. Classification (NCBI taxonomy): domain Eukaryota; kingdom Metazoa; phylum Arthropoda; class Insecta; order Orthoptera; family Gryllidae; genus Gryllus; species Gryllus longicercus. The sequence continues at coordinate 6,220,772 of JAZDUA010000021.1, forward strand.
CGGATTCGACCTAGCTGGATCCAGCTAACGTCGCGACTGGAACCCTAGTACCCTCCGGTTAGACAGCAGGGACATCAATTGACGCCGGATGGACCTAAGCCGGTGGGTGAGGTCGCATTCTGTGTACAGTTAAAACGATTTATGCAATTAGTAAGGGTAAAATGAGATTCCATAAAAACGCATATGTCACGTTTTCTCTATTCCAAGAATTTGCACAAAATAACATGTAACACAATGAACAACCCTTCAACGCTCAGAGCCTTATTTATATATCAGCAGTCATATCCTTTTAGTTCTTCTGTTTGTGACTTCTATGTTATTTAATTTATGTTTGAAACAAATATACTTTGGACATTTCGGAAATATTTAAGCAAGTTTGGGAATTCCTGCGTGCGAGATTTCACCGAGATCACTAAAGAATTGTACGCTCCTGGTCAGGGAGTATTCATGACTTGCGTCAGGTGGAATATTCTTAACAAACCCTGCTCTCTGCCTTATAACTGTCATTAATACCGAAACCTCATAAAAATGTGTACAGATAATATTTTAAAGGAGTTCCTGCTCTTCTTAATTACAGAAGAAAATAGCTTTTAAATTGTTCACATATATTTTAATTTGCAAAATAACTTCTGTATCGTTATGGAACAAAAATGTATCTAGAGACATATTTTAACATTTGTCATGAATAACGATTTATCTTTATTCACAATATTGTTATCGAATTTCCGTTAAAATTGAGAATGTCCCATTGTGCACCATGTCATTAAGGATCGTTTTTACTTCAAGTTGAGATGTCGGTATGACCTTATTATCAACATTACCCACTCCCACCAAGAATGAGAACAATGGGTTCCATAATTCTTCCCGTTTCTAAGCTTTTTTTTTTTTCAAGAAAAAAGCTTCACAGATTTAGGTTTACGGAACGATTTATCATCGTTCTTTCGGAGATTATTTAAAAAGTTTCTTAGCAGGCTTTCACTTCGACTACACGCAACCATTCAGTCTAACAGCACGAAAGCCTTTTGTCGCCTGCGCCACCTAATTGGCAAATAAGGTAATATTATGTTCAGTTTACAACCAGTGGCGTAAAGAGGGAAAATGAAACGACTAGACACGAAAAATAAAGAAAAATATTGTGAAGTAGTGTTCTATAAAAATTATCTCTTATTTAAGACCATCAACGCCACACAAATTTATCAGTGAAATTACAGAATATACATTCTTTTAAAATAGTTTAAAATTACTTATTTCTTGTGTACTTACTAGAACAGTAACGAGCAGTGACGAATTATCACGTTCTAAAGCGCTCCTGAGCTAGAAAGAAATATCCCCAGCCGTTAAAGTGGTATGCAAAATTCTCAAGAGACCCCCGACTTGGGTATCTGTTTTCCCGAATCGGAATAAATGGGATACGCGGGTAGAATTCCCTTGCGAAAAATTATCTCTGGGAAGAAGGATCGGGATGTGTCTTCCCAAGGCCTCTCACTTTGGTTTCAGTCTTCACGAGTCACTCTGGCATATGCAAATTACTGCAGCAGTAAATTGTCATCATTAGTCAAATATCTAAACCCTAGCGATTACATCGTGCAGAAGGAAGAGCTGTAGAAACGTGACAACAGAAAAGTATCACAAAAGCTCCATTTGGAAAATCGAAGACCACAAAAATAGTTCCGCCGTTGCCGTTCAATACTTATTACCGAAGTCTAATAAAATGAGAGATTTTCAAATACTGAAACAATGGAACTACTCATTGTAACACAGAATTCAATATTTCTAATAATGTAATTGAAACGTTTTGTACCAAGTGTACGTGTATTGGACTACATAAATAAATCGTGTTAACCGTCTTAACCTAAATGCATAATGCATCATATTAATAAAAATCACTAATTTTTTCTGTAAATGGACATATGTATCAGACAATTCCAGGGCATTTCTTTCATATTTATTTGAGTACTACTTCACATTTAAAAATGCCCCTTGAATATCGAAAATTCATGAAAAGTAGCAAAAATATGTCACACTTGAACAATTCATTTTCGCACCTCTTCCTAAGGAGTGAACATCATGAGATATCATTTATTCACTGAATAATATTGCTTTACGATCTCTTATTTATCTTTCCTTGAGATGTCCACACAGAATATTTTAAACCATCTTAACGCACCACTCGCTTTAGGCAGAGTATTAGATTATTGTTTGTACGGTAAAAAAAGTAGAAATCATAAAATTAATGGACTGCTAAGTAAAGCAGCCCGTGAAATACAATACTGTTCCATTTAAGTGTTGCATATCTGAAACGTCAATGAAGACGAACGTCAATTGAACATTTTTATCAGCACTATATCTGCGTTTATGTGGTGTGCATGCGATGAGAGTGCTAAAAGGTAATTGATTCCACAACCAGGTCACGCAACACAATGAGATAATGGATCTTTAATACTCGTATGAATGATTCAAGTGTTGTTCCAAGAAAAGTAATGTTTCTGTGTTGCATTGTACTTAATATATTTTTATGTACAGAAAAATGTATTAAATACTGTAATAAATCAAAAATAAATTTCCCCAATTGAAAAAAATGTACGTTGAGATTGATCCTGATGTTGAAAAAACAGATCTTAAAAATGAATTAAAACTTCAGCTCAGCCATCGTATTTCTATTATGTCTGTGCACATTCTAACTTCACTAATTTTTGATCAGTAATAAAATTCACGGTAAAGAATATTTTTCTATTTAAAATTGTTTTCAGTTTATATAGTTGCTAGTTTTGTTAAGAGAATCTCTAAATACATTGGTGATACGTTCACTCTGACGAATACTTAACACATCTATGAGAACAACTTTCAACATAAATTGATTTTTTAAGGTCCATTTCTTTCTAAAGATCATATTTACTTCGGTTATTAATAAAGTAGAACCCTTCTCTTAATGTTTTCACAGTCAAAAAAGTCTTAGTAAAACATCATAAAATTATATACCAAATTTTTATGCAGGTATTTTGGTAAATCCAATGACGGTCTGTTAAGTGTCACCACATGTGGAACAGAGCGATATCTGTGAGGACTAAGTTTATTTTCAACTCGGTCGTTTTCATAAGGCACAGAGGAAATCAGATGTCCAAACTTCTTGGATAATAAAAGAAATGAAAACAAATACTTGTTGTAGACTACTAACATTGAACCAGAAATCGTTCCTTGAGATTCCTCGAAAAATAAAGAGACCGTTTGGAATGTGAAACTAGTGTGTCACGATTCACAGCATTTTTGCTTTGAACATTTTTCGTTTTCAATCGTGATGTCAAATAAAATTAGAGATCTAAATAGAAATTAATAATTTGTGAACGCCACATGTTATATTATTTTCATTTCTCACTCTTTAAATGAATACAAGTTATTTTTCTTAGTTTTAGGATCATTTTTAAAGTATTATCGGTATTTCCCAGATATAACAGATTAAAGAAATATCCTAAGCGAAGAATTTTATAAAAGTTGTTTTTCTAATATTGGAGTTTAATAAATTTATTGATCCCAATTTTCGAACATTCAGAGGAAACTTTCTGCTAATGAAAAACGTAATTACTACAAAACTTTTGCGAAGTGGGAGTCAGGGGTAATGAGACAACCCTAAAGTATCCAGTTGCAATTGAACTCGTTATCAGCATTTTCTATGACCAATGTAATCGCCACTTCTACGGATTTCTTTAGAATATTTCGGATTTCAGAAATAGTCTCCACTTTGCGAGAAATCTGAAAACAAACCCTTGTCACGCGGTTATTGTAATTCATGTCTTTCTTTCAGAAAACACACATTTCCATCATACAATGTATGTCATCATCTTACTATTTAATTTGGTAGTACTGATAATGATAACCTAGAAATAATATCTGTTCCCCCAGGTGTCTCCTCCAACGAAGCACCGCCCCAACCGAGAGACGCTCTAAGCTTCCAACTGGTCTCCGGATGTGTGTGGTAGTGTAGGAATTGTAAGTCAAAGTGTGTGAAGGGGGAAATATACACGGAGGAGAAAGGAAAGATCCATGGCCCGTTTCTTAGGGAACTGCTCGGGCATTCGCCTGGCGTTGCCCGGAGAAACAACGGAAACACCGATCAGAGCTGCCGGCCGCTAGAATTCTCCTTCATACAGCAACCTAACTACTATCCAGAGTCGATAATCCGCTACCGTGGGGAGTCGAACCCTAAGGCTTGCTGATCAAAATTGCACTTCCCTGAACTCAGCCGGACCGTCGTCCAATGCGGTGTAGCTACCTGAAATAATTTATAATATACGGGCACCACTGCGCTATACGTAAAGAGTGTAAACAGTAGGGCATCAGTTGACCGTTGCATAACCCCATTGTGACATCTGCGCAACAACTCGCCGACTCGTTCATGGTATAACATCTCAAACACCCATCTGTACGTAAGTTTTGCTGGTCGTCTCCGACTTTTCACACGGAAGAAATAAAATGTTTATTTCCAAACAAAAGAGATATTTATTCCAAGTAGTTACGTCATATAAAATGTTTTCAATCGTCTCCTCCTTCATTAAATAAGGTTGCATTTACTTCAACCATACATCCACATCGTATGGATCTGGGAACAAATTTTATCCATCAGTTCTCTAAAGGAATGTCAAACGTTTTGTTTAATTTTAACTACCAAAATCGCCTTGTTGATTGGCGCTATATCACAAATGGCTTTCCACTACGTCATTGAAATGTTGCATAATGGTCTGAAGAGAATGACGTGCCCTCCAATGGGCGAGAGTACAAACTTGAAGTATCCACCCAACACCCTCTAAAACAATATTAGCTCTAAAGAGGCCATAAAATTAAAAAAACAAATGTAGATCGGAAACTATTTCAGTTTAGGTAATTTTCGTCTTCAGTTGGCACTGAAAAAGCTACTCAATGTTTCTGGGACAGTCAGTCGGAGAGAACGCAAGACAGGAGAGTTGACCCTTCCCCGACAAATAGTGCGATAAGCCGCGCCTGTGAGGTTTTCTTTTGCCAAGCGGCATATTTGTAGATCAGGTCATCTTCAGAAGGATTCAGTCAGTGGTGGAAGAAAGCGTTTGCGGAAGGCAAAACGACTTCAGCGATTACATACGGTTTGGGCAATTTAAGTGAAGTTTGGTGAACAATGCAAAACAAATAAATCCTCCACAACGGACTGACAGTTTAAGGTCGAGTACGAAACGAATAAATTAAGAAACAATTCTTAACACACTTGTAATAAATAATAAAATATAAGCACGACTTTTACGATGGTACGGGCAACTGGGAAGATTGACAGAAGGCCGCTAACCACGAAAAGTTTGGAAATGGTCTCCTAAGTGAATAAATACTACAAACATGTAGTTTAAGAGGCACTGAATAGACGAGAACGAGTGAGAAGAAGTATAAATGATACTTAGGAGGTAAGAGACGGCGCCATCCGTAACCAAACTGGATGCATCTATATAATTAATTTCCATTGCGCGCAGAAATGAATGAAAGAAAAAGATGCACACCACGGATTTTTAAAAGGTGTTTATGGTTTCGTTAAATAAACAGGAACTCAAGTTTCAACTTTTAAAAACCTAAATATTTATTGTCTCATATTCACTAGGGCGTACCGGCTGAATTTTCATTTTCGATGAGTCACCGCTTACGATACAGGTGATCAATGCGAAACCAATCCTTCAAGGACGAGGCTGCCCGTAATTAAATACTTGCTCAAGTGCACGTGTCGCGTTATGGAACAGCAACTTTTAATACTTTAGATTTTCCATTTTATTGCCAGTCATTTGAAACGCTAAATGGATAAGGGTTGAGGTAGAGTAATACTGCGTTATATTGGGGTTGGGGGTGAGGTATCTTATTGTTACACAGCTCTCTTACATAACTTCTTTTTTTTAGTATTTACAGAAATAAAACCCTCTGTACTCTTAAACTGATCGTAGTCCAGTCTTAAAATATAATTCAGTCATAAACTAAGCCGACAAAATGATATATCAGCATTAAAAGATTATGATGTGTAAATTACTAAATATTTTCCGTTAATGGTAAATTAAATGAATTTGTTTCATTACAAAGAAAACTCAAAACCGATATATATATATATATATATATATATATATATATATATATATATATATATATATATATATATATACTAGCTGACCCGGCCACGCGTTGCTGTAGCTAAAGTTTTTGTTATATTACATTATAGTAAACAATCTAAGAGGAACAATAAGAGAACATCAGTCACGGAGTCCACTATGCTTTTTCACACAGATGGTATTTGTAAAAAAATATGGTGATCTCCTTATTTGACTTTCTACTACTATAACCCTTTAGTACAATGAAATTATTTACCAATAAAGACGAAAATATTGATGTTGGTATACAAATTCACTGGATTGAGATTTGAAGGGGAAGTACGTTGAACACAATTAATTAAAATGTTCTTACACTTGATATTAAGCAGAAATCAATAGGTACAAAATAAAAATTTATCAGATTTATTATTTCCATTTAATTTGTATAACAAATATAAGTACTATTCAATTATAAATACTTTCAAATTCAATTTAATTTAACACCAATCGGTGCACAATGTTTTTGGTTAACCTGTCTTTAGCTAACACAAATAGATTAGACGGTTTCCCAACACGTGAACACGCAACATATAGTTGCCCATGAGAAAAACATGGATTTTCCAAATCTAAACCACAAATGGACATTGTTTGACCTTGAGATTTATTTATAGAAATGACGAAAGCTAAACGAATTGGAAACTGTAGCCTTTTGAAGGGTATGGTAGAATCTGATGGTATCATCGGAATACGTGGCAGCAGGACCACTTTTCCTTTAAACTTCCCAGCCAAAATGGTTGCTTCAAGAATGTTTCCGGTGATCTTTTTGATGACCAAACGCGTACCGTTACATAATTGAGGTGAATTCAAATTACGGAGGAGAATAATAGGGGAACCAATCTTTAATCGAAGATTATGTGGTGGCACTCCAGGGATATCTAATGAATTTAAAAATTCAATCGGAAAATTTACACTTTCATTTTCATCAACAACAGTATCGATTGATTTAAAAGACATCATATCGCCTGGTAATAACTGTTGTATCTGGAAGTCAATTTCGTCAACATCAACGTTTTTGGCTGCCAAAATCGCCCGTTGACTAAGCCATTCATGATTCAAATAATTATTCTGTATATCCGGGAAAATACTCTGAATCAATTCATTTTTATCCTGAACAACAGTGCAAAAATTGTCTGGTAGTTTAATGCATTGCGTATTTGGTTGCAGTTCTATTTTACCGTTCCCAATATCTAGTAGTTGTTCGGAAAATATTTGTGCTGATGGATCATTTTGCAATTGTACTCGCATATTTATGGTCAATCGAAGTGTTTCAACACTTCGCCATAAGAATGATTGTTTCAAACATGCATTAATCTCATCCGCGAAAGTAGAGCGAGGTATAACTGGTAAGGTCTGCCGGAAGTCACCAGACAAAAGTAAGATAGCACCACCGAAAAGTTTATTATTGCTGTTTAAATCTTGCATAGTTCTGTTTAATGCTTCAAGTGAATATTTGTGTGCCATTGTGCACTCATCCCAAATTATTATAGAACTCTTCCGCAACACTGCAGCTATTCCACTATTCTTTTTGATGTTACACATTGCATCTGATTTATTATGAACGTCCAATGGCAGCTTGAATGTTGAATGTGCTGTTCGCCCACCATCCAGTAAAGTAGCCGCAATGCCTGACGATGCTACTGCTAATGCGATTTTTTGTTGCGACCGTATTTTGGCAAGAATCAACGATATTAAAAATGTCTTACCGGTTCCACCGGGTGCATCCAAGAAAAAAAACGCCTTGTTCAGCAGCAACAGCCAGCATAATCCGATCATAAATAATTTTTTGTTCTGCTGTCAGTAATGGTTCACTGTTCATGATAATTGTTGCTAAACTTTCATGGTCATATTGATTTTCTCGTTGTAAATCGGTATTGACTAAGTAGGTGGCTGGACGATTAGGTGATGGCATACCATAATGATTAAGTGGTAAATTTGAAATAAGAACACATAAATCCTCGATCAAGACCAATGCTTCATTGTACATCTCTGGTGTATAATCTATGTTTTGCCATTGATTTGTTTGTCTAATTCGGTGCAATATGTCTTCTGTCATACAATTTTTATATTTTTCCCACAAAGTTTGTGCTTGCGAGGGATAACATGTCGTCAAAATAATTGCAAACAACTGACGAATGTTATTCGGTGTTGATGTCAACGCTGCATCAGCAAGCGTTAAGTCCCAATGGTTATCGTCTTCTAGCAATTGCAGTTCACGACATGCATCCTGGTATGTATTGAATACTCGACCATTAACTGTTCGTAAAAATTCAAAAGACGTTGGTCCGGGAACATTCACCAATAACAAACGTAAATAGAAGCACTCACGTTGCTTTGGATGTACCGTGTAAAGTCTCCCCAATGTCTTAGCTTTGAATATGCCTGTAATGGAAGGATGTGGTTTTCCTTGTTTCCGTGGCTCCCATTTTTTACTGGATTTGTTCCATGTGAAATAACGTGGAACATCACCAAACACCAATGTCTTCGCGAATTGGCCAAAAACATCAGGTTTTTGACACAATGTAAAAAATTCAGTTAGAGTCGTTTTCGGAGCTTCGAACGCTCTTTGGAGAACATTTTTTTCAGTGAAGTATACACGTTGACCGTTTTCAAGATGTATTGCCATATGTTGGACAGCAGGATCTCTTTCGTGGATGGGAAAGCTGAGAATATGCCAAATAGCTTCATTGCTGCTAATGTATCTGCCCATTTGGTATCGTGCTATTTCGTCATTTTTATTTATGTTTTGTACTTCAAATATGGCCAAATCACTGCCTTTGTTTACATATTTACAAATATACTTAATTGATTTAACAGAACTGCAAAGCTCAATATTGATATGAGCTTTGTAAGTTTTTGAAAGTAGTGGTGAGTATGGTACCACCCACTGATTATCAAACTCAACTTGATTTGGAAAGTTCGGCAGTCGCATTGTAAATGTGTAGCCACCATTCTCAGTACTTCTGCGGCGATACATTGGATAACCATCAATATCCGTGATCGTGTCATTCGTATACGGCTTTGGGAATTTTTTTTTACATTTTCCATTTTCCATGCACGGTGACGTCATGTTGAAAGCACCGCATGGCCCATGGATCATGTGTTTGGTGACAATATCAAATAATTATTGATCAATTAATGGGTCTGGAATTTCGGCTGAAATTATTTGATCGATTTCTTCAGGACGGATTCTATCTTTAAGCCAAACCAAAATGTGGGCATGAGGCAAACCTCGCTTTTGCCACTCTATCGTATTCAGCCAACAACGTGTGATACCAAAAATTGAATATTTAACAATAAAATCAATTAAGGATTTCAATTTTTGTTTAAACACACGTGCAGTTAAATCATGACGATGAATGGCTTGTTGTTCTGGCAATAGTAAAGTTTGTATCTCTTCCCAATTCGGATTACATGTGAATGTAATAAATAAATCCGGTCGGCCGTAATGACGTACGTAAGTCATCGCATCTTGTATGTATTCCTGCATGTTCCGTGGACTGCCGATGTAGCTTGAAGGTAAAATGAAAACATTACCGATGTCAATGGGATTTAAATTTCCATCGATGTTTCCAGCAACAGCATCTCGTAAGTGAATATATTCTTCCGATCGTAGTTTTGCCTGGTTGAATCGAAGGAATCGCAAGCGTTCGCTTTCGACCTTAGCATACATATCAACAATGTATTGATGGAACAGCTGACGATATCGAAGGATATAATTGTCTTGATGTTGTCTAACCATTATTCGGTGTGCGTAGTAGTTCATTGAGCTAACTTTATTATTTCTGTAATCACCTAAAAAAATAAAAAATTAAATGCAATACGAAATTAAAATCTATACATACAGTAAGAAAGTAAATAGATAATTGTAAAATTTACCGGTATTTGGATCATACTGTTTGATATTAAGGTGATATTCATCTTGTCCTTGCCAAAATATCAATGGATATTGTAGTGCGTCATATGAACGGTGTAGATCCGAAATCGTACTGACAGTGTTGTCTCGCCGTGTAATTTTTATAGATCTTTTGTCAACTGGATCACCAACCATGATAACAGCAACCTCATCAACAGTTGGAGCGTTGAATCTACCAGCATGTTCACCTAATGGTACTTTGTCGGCTTTTATGACGATTTGATAATTGTCATTTTGCAGTCGTGGCGAAACTCTTTTGATCAATTGAATTAGTTGATTGTGATCTTCTAAAAAATTTTCCAATAATATCACAATTGCTCTTTCCTCTGCTTGTTCAATAAAATTATACAGGCACCGAGTCGTCACGCGCTCTTCACAATCGCCCATAAAATAAATTTGAAGAAATTTCGGATTGTTATCAGGCATTGGCATCAGTGATCCGATTTTATGGTACACCTGGCCTTGAATTTTGAATGTAGTTTCAAAATTACGTCCATCGGATGCACGATCGCAAATTTTAGTTGCCCCAAATGACGTCATTTGGAAGCAAGAATTAAATTTGCGTATCTTACGCAAAAATAATTTGGAATCATCTGAATTGCCAGTAAGAAGGGATAATAAAGGCTCCGGCGGAGCGGGTAGAGGTGACAGCACAACTTTTCCTGATGCGCAGCACATGCCGGCTGCTTCATTCCGAAATTTCAATGCCTGACAATATTGACATACTTTATCCATTCCACCGATAGCAATTTTTGAATGCGCCGAGTAGTTAATATCTGGTGCATATTCAAAGGCAAGCCGAACGAATGATGCACGTGTTAATGAGCGGCTGATCCGTTGCCTTTGTCGATCTAGTCCTCGTATTGTAGCTATGTTTCGTTCTCGTGCCGCTCTTGTTCTCGTAATATTCTGTTGCAGACGTTCGTCACGCTGTTCTTGAGATTCTTGTGTACGACTTTCTGCAGTCCTGATTCTTTGAGCTGCATTTCTTGTTTCGATTTGTTCTGGTAATTGCTGAGCTCTTTCAACACGTTTGCGTCGTGACCCTTTGCTGCTCGCGTTGTTGAGGTTAGATTTTTTCGGTGGCATTTGACTGAAAATAATAATAATCGTTTAAATATTAGAAAGAGGAACTGAAAAACATGTTATCATAGCACATTGAAATAATAAGTGCAAAATAATTTTAAATGGAGGTCAAATAATCTTAATATATATAAATCTCGTGTCACAATGTCCTTATGATATTCTCTTGAATACGTTCGTTACACTGTTCTTGAGATTCTTGTGCATGACCTTCTGCTGTCCTGATTCTTGGAGCTGATTTTTTACCATAGCAGCGCCATCTATTGATTACTTACTCAACCCAGTCGAAAGGTGTCGACATCTGTTAGAATCATTTGGAGTTAACAGATAATTGGGACTGTCAAATAATAACAGACAAATAATTGACGATGATACCATCAGATTCTCTGGGGTATCTTTCGCAGGGTCTCTTTCGTGGTGAAAGCCACAGCAACGCGTGGCCGGGTCAGCTAGCTGATTGTTGTAATCTTATCTTAATATATATAAATCTCGTGTCACAATGTTTGTCCTCAATGGACTCCTAAACCACTTAACCGATTATAATAAAATTCGCACACCATGTGCAGTTCGATCCAACTTGAAAGATAGGATAGTTTAAATCTCAAATTATAGTCGCAATTTTAATTTATTGCTAATTATTTGTCTGTTATTATTTGACAGTCACAATTATCTACAATTATTACAACAATTAATTAGCAATTATTCAGACAAATAATTAGCAATAAATTAAAATTGCGACTATAATTTGAGATTTAAACTATCCTATCTTTCAAGTTGGATCGAACTGCACATGGTGTGCGAATTTTATTATAATCGGTTAAGTGGTTTAGGAGTCCATTGAGGACAAACATTGTGACATGAGATTTATATATGTTAAGATATATATATATATATATATATATATATATATATATATATATATTATTTTTGAGAAACCAATTCAATTTGTACTGGAGACCCATATCTTTTCTGCGATGGCATCTGCCCAGCTTTGAAATATTTTTTCGCCTATGCGACCTTCCGTCAAATATTTTCCTTATTCACTACTGTTACATCTACTGTAACATCATCGCCAACTATATTTGACAGTCGGAAACGTCTAGTTTTTATTTGGTGTGCGTAAATGAATTTTGATATTCTTGATGTTTGATGACTCGACATTCTGTACAAGCATATCACGCTAAAATAGTTAATTTATTGCAGTTATTGGAGAATAGTTTATTTGTTGTTCTTGAGCAGTATGCGCCCTACTTTTCGAAAAACCGTTTCACGGGATTTTATTCAGCAGTTCTTGCTGGTATAGGCCACTAATTTCGTCTGTCAATCCAAAACAATCAAACTTCATAATCTCTCTGGCTGGAATCAACTTCAAAGATTACAGAAAGCTGATATCATTGTGGTGGCTGCTGAATCACTCCATTGTACTACCTGGACTTTAATCACTTCCGACAGTGGCAACGCTTTCGACTTAGTGCTAGAAAGGCAAGGAGACTGCTCTAAAATAGGATAAAATGTCGCTGGTCTCCTCTTAAATCCCTCCTGAGCCCCAAGTGAAAACCTGTGTTCCGATCAATCTTGCATAGAGGCATCACGCTTCAATTTATGCTACGCCACCACGAACCACCCTCAAAGGGTGGATTTCCAATAAAAGAGGACGGAGCGGACGGGTTCGGATATTCAAGCACTAACAACGGGTGTGCGGGCGACATATACTACGAAAATAAAGGAATAAATGTACGTATTATGGTTCCATAAAAATACAATAATCATTGGAAATTATATTACACTATCTAATTTTACAGGATCTGACAAGAGTGTGCAGGACGTTAAAACTTCATTCAAATAGGCGGAGTCGAAATACACGGATTCGGCTCCTGGGTAAAGGACAGATTTCCAATAAAAAACGTCGGGGGTAGATGTAGATTCAGACCCTATACGAGTGACATATACTATAATAAATGTATGTGCAGTGGCTTTGTGACAGTTCAATAATCACTGGAATGGTTTTTATCATTTCTAATCATACAGGGCCTGCTTCGGAGGTGCAAGGGCGTGGAGTAGCGTCCAAATACGGGGAGCCGATGGTTGCTGGTTCGAGTATTGTGTAAAGCGTGGCTTTGTCATTGAGTCGTAGTAGTGTGGTTTGCTTCTCATAATACCATGCATTATATCTGAACCATCACTACATTCATAACCTTCATTCCATCATCTTCAATTTCACGATAAAAAATTCGAGGTGTTTTGGGAGCGATTACAATGCTTTTTTATTCTAAATCAAAGCCTGTGGAGGAAAAATTGGAAGATTATGATGTTAAAGAAACGGCAGGCGCGTATGCAACTGGCAACACACGTTATGATGCAACAATGAAATCTAAAACGATGCGTCCTAGGTCCATAGAACTTTTCTTTATGTTCTGGCAGAGACATCATAAGTTGGATGTTGGCAAGAAGCTATTCTCTCTTTTAAAATTACACGTTCAATCCAGTTCATCTAATAATTATAGTCTTATAATAATGTTTATGCCTCAAAGGATCTATCGACAAGTATTGCAGAGGCGATTCTAAGGCGGAAGTACGAGGAGTGTGGGGGGACGGCGAGGGGGACTGCGGGGGCGAGGGCGTGTGCGGGGGCCACCAGGAAGTGACCCCTCCAGAAAGGAATTTAATATGTATTGCGCCGGAGCTGGCCTAGCAGCCGGAGGCCGCATAGGAAGACGCGCTGCTGCATATTAGAAATAGCACAAAGGAACGCGTCCCGCGTGGGAGCCCGAAGTGATGACGCAGCGAGAGGCAGAGATCGAACTGAGCTCGCGGTAGAATGGCAGCGTTCGCAGATTTCATCTCTGGAAACTCGGATACCAAAATGGACTTCGCGAGAAGAGCGCGTTTTTTCTTGTTCCGAAGTCGGTAGTAGATGTGTGTCATATTGACCCCAGTGACGACGCCAGTGACGACGCCAGTGACGACGCCAGTGACGACGCCAGTGACGACGCCAGTGACGACCCTAGTGACGACACCAGTGACGACCCCAGTGACGACTCCAGTGACGACCCCAGTGACGACCCCGGTGACGACCCCAGTGACGACCCCAGTGACGATCACATTGGCGATCACATTGGCAATCACACTAGCGATCACACTAGCGATCGCACTAGCGATCGCACTAGCGATCGCACTGGCAATCACACTGGCGATCACATTTGCTATCATATTGGCGACTATTTTTATTTCCCAAAGCGTAAATGCGACTCCTCCATCCAGACTTCGGATGCTGTATTTATTTTCCTTCGCGAAGTCATGTTTGATCATTAGCATTCTGTCGTACGCCGATGTTGTCGCGATCGAAGTCGGTAAGTCTCCATTCCAAATGGAAATAAAATCTCAGGTTGATTCAAATCATACACTTGCGAAACGAAGAAGAACCCTATTTTGATACTGTTGGTTTCTACAAAATTGTATTAACTATGGTTTTCTAAATTATTATTTTCCTAAATATATGTTTATATTGCATTAATTTCTGAACCCTGAAACTTTGTACTTGTCACTTCGCTCTTACACTAAAATAACCTACTGCAGTTGGTTTACGACCGCGTGAGGGGTTTTAGAGTCCCGTACAAACCTGTTACTTTTATCTCCGCAATTACTGCGAATTTTCTTTAGTCAGGAGATAATTTTTCGTTAAAAAGTATTAGGCATTGCTGAAGAGTAAGTATATTTTATTTGAGTATTATAGTAATAAATTGAAAGGAAATGTTTATACTCCCACGACAAAAACCTGTATTGCTTTTTTCGTGATAAGAGCAGTACAAAATTTCACATTTAAAGAAAACATTAAGAAAAACAATGAGTATTTTTATTACCTTGTGAGATCTCTGATTTCGGCGTGAAAAAGATGAAATTAACAATATTTTTCCAAATAATAAAAATTGTGTCTAAAATAATGCTGCACTAAAGTTTTTAAGGGTCAATATGTAGTTTTATAGTTTCTCACTTCTAAGTTTCTCACAAAAGTTTCTAAACTTCAAAGTTTCATATTTGTTTCCTGTCTTTTCCATATAACAGGAACTCCCAGACATATTACGATTTTCCAGGAGTGAGTTGAGTATGATTCATGTCAATTAGCAAGGTCATTCGTCCTATAACTGTAGTGTACGTTATATCCCGAGATATGGAAGTGGCGGTGTTTCTCCGATGGATCGATAGATCTGGCTCCAACGCGGCGGCCTGCGGGTTTCCTTCTCCAGGTATCTCCCGCCAGCGAGACACAGCCTCACGTGGGACAAACTAAGCTGGCAATCCGTCTCCCGATATCTGGTAGAGTGGTGTATTTAAGTATAAATATGTGTGTAAGGGGAGATGATGAAACAAATGAGGTGAAGAAAAGATCGCGGACAGTTCGTGACTGGTTTATTGGGGTACAGCTTCGGAATTCCCCTGCTACTGATTGGAGAAACCACTGGGAGCAACCGACTAGCGGAGAGGGTCACAGGATTTCTTCTCTGGACAGTGATTTAACTCGACCTAGCTAAATACCTAGAGCCGAAATACCGCCAAATTCGAGATTCGAACCTTCGAATGTTCCTCACAACGTCGCTGCATAGACAACAGTGTTGCCACTCAATTATCTCAGCCGTTGAAAGCGAAAGCACCCGTGGCCTAAGTCAATACATACTTGGCTGTCCGGGAGACCCCGCGTCTTAGGCACAGTTGCCAACGATTTTGTTTTTGTTGTTAGGAAGTTCGCGGTTTGACGGCCACAACGTTGGCAACAAACGTTGGCCAAAAACCTACCTCAATCGTTGTATTTTCAGGATCGATCGATTGATTATTTTTTCCGGGCCTCACAACTGCTATGGTCTAGTCCCGTAAGTGTAGTGTACGTTTTTATCACGGAATGTTATGTCATTCCCTCACCGGATGGTGAAATCCGGCACAGACCTACCTCTGTATGTGGGGTTCTCCCCATCCAGGTATCATTCCCAAGCGGGAAAACAGTCCCAGCCGGAACACGTTCTGATCTTCCGACATGTAGTAGTGTATTGCTCGTAAGTGTAAACGTGTGTAAGTAAGGGGAGAGTAGAAGACAAGGAAGAAAATAAGGCAAATTCAATTCAATTCAAAGGAAGAGGAAAGATCGCGCGCAGACCGTCGCCCGTTTGTTAGGATACTGCTCCAGCATTCACCTGGTGTTGATGGGAGAAGCCATGGAAAACCTCCGATCACAGCAGCAAGCCACTAGATTTTTCCTCCAGAGAGCGTCTGAATTCGTCCTAGCAACCTGGCCAGTATCGAAAATCCTTCAACCGGACGGACTCGAACCTAGGACATCCTGATCACAAGCACCGCCGTGACATCAACGTGTTCCTCAGTCAGATCAGCCGCTTTGGTTTCCCAGAGGTTTCCAGGTGGCCATCCTGTCGAATGACATCCTCATCCTCCTCCTCCCCAGCGCACGTGATGTTTGGCGTTGCTTACCTCGATATCCGGAAGTGTTGCGTTAGGAGCCTCCGACCCAGAGCCTCCGGGCGAGGCCGAACCCTCCAGTTTCATTTTTCGCTCCGCACAAACAGCTAATTCCCCTACATAACACTGCTGTATGTACATGTGCTATGCTGTATTGTTCACCAGGGAACGCCCTGCATCACGTGAATGTAAGAATAAAAACTTCCAACAACTTTCTCGTATTGCGAGTTTTCTTTAAATCAATAACTAAAATGTAATTATTAAGGTAATTTTTGAGACACAAATGTTTGCATCTTTCTACATAAATGCACATTACAGATTTTTGAAAAATAAATCAAGTTATAAAGTGCTGTAAACAACATTCACAAAAGTACTTATGTGTTTCATATGGTGAGGAGAGATGCCGTGAAATGAAGTGAATTGTAGAGTCAACATGGAATTGAACAATCCAGTATTATAAAGTCGGGTTTCTTATATCAATTCCTGGCTTTGGACTTCATTGGATATAATTGATTTTTACACCGCAAATAATTTTCGACGTGATGCGACGTAAGAACTCTAAATCGTTACTTGAGGTTTCAAAAATATTAAATCTTACGAACAAAGCTTAAAACGTAGACGATTGCCGAGTATTCAGACATAAGAGAATGCATTCTATAGGGGGTTCAAATCACTCTTGGAGAAAACTACATCAAACCTCTCCACTAACGTATTTGTCCAGATACGTCTCAGCATTGGAAACTGTGATTCCAATTAAAACTCAAACCTGCCCGTTGAGAGAAGAGCTCAATTTCACACAAACACACACACACATACAAAATCACTGGGTTACAATTTATGTTCATGTTATTTACACTACATTTTATTTTCATATATTACAATGTTAAAATACCTATACAAGTACTTTGCTTTGTAGACTAGTAACGAACTTCTAGATTTATTACTATCACATATATGTCGCTGTTTTAACCAAAAAATTTCTCCGGCTGAATCAATTTCTGTAGTACGCTTGTTTCTGTCATTACAATTCCGTGTAATTAATTTTTTGCAGAAGCACACATGAATATTCACAAGTTATTAACCAAGTTTAAAGTAAACAAAAACACCTCGGAGGCTCACAAATCCATGCCGCAAGAGAGCAGATTTTCACAATTTTATTTTGCAAGTGTCAGCGTACTCTCACGCTTTTCATAAAACAAATGCGTTTTTTCAGGGCACAGTGAGATAGTCTGGTGAAGTACGCCACGATGATTAAAGGGCTTTTCATAAATTAATAAAGATCTGGAGCACTTTAAGAAAGAGGAAGAAAAGGCCATACGCGGTAAGTGACTCGATTGTTAGGATACTGTTCCGGTCGGAGAAACCAAGGAAAATTACCGATCAGAGCAACTGACTGCTAGAATTCATCTCCAGACAGTGGACGAATGCTGTGTAGCTTTAGTTGATAATCCACCACTGTATGACCTGATGGACTGTAAGACCTGTTGAACAATGCTGCAGAGGCAGCGGTGTTGCCGATGAGCTATCGCATTCGCTATCAGCAGTAACACGTTTGCAGGATTTGCGAAAGCAACAGATCTGGAGTGTGGGGAGTAACCAGCGTTGCAGGCCTCTGCAATAGCCACTGAAGGCGGTAGGAATTCTGGTAACAGTGGTGGATGTGACTGGATCGAAAGGACAAACGTTATGGAGGTAAGGAATTGTAATACTACGGATGTACAATACCGCAGAAACAGGGCAGTGAAGATGATAGACTCAGCATTGATTCCAATAAATTTTCTCGACGTTACGTTGATGAAGGAAAACCAAAAATGATGCTGACTAATTAAATGAACTTTTGAAAAATTTGAAAACATCTTAGTAATTAAACTTTTTGGCTTAAGTTTTCAAATGTGATTTTGGGACGTCGATTTGATTTCTTTGAAAAATCGAGGGGTGTAAAATCACATACACTTCTTAGAAAGCAAAATAAGTAGTTTTCGGTATTTTACAGCCATAAACCATGTCTCTCCTATGAAAGTGCATCTCGAAAATATTACTGTGATAAAAAATTATTTAATAAAGGAATTTAAAAGATTCAGAGACCCTCCATTTTTAACAGGAAAAGGAAAATTTTGAAACCACATAATACACAAATTATGACGAAAACCTGCCGCGAAATGAACATTTACCAAGACAATCCACAGTAAAAATGTATAATAATTCTTAGCAGCAATAGCATGTTTCTTGAATCAAATGTTATGAGAATTATAATTATTATTGTAACAAAGAGATTAGATGATACTAACTAAATATTAAGCCTAACTTACAAACATCCATACTTCAAAAACTGTAAATAGTTCTTGTGCGGGTCTTGCTGTACTCGCTTGTAAAAATCTGCAACGTAAACAAAGAGTCAATGATTTGAAAATAACAGTGATAGTAATTATCTATTGTGTTTTTAATTTATGTTTTATTTAATTAATTCAACCTCAAAAACAGTGAAAAATGTCTGTGATGTACTATGGGAACAAATGCATCCTGTGCACATTTCTCGAGCCCTGGGATCTCTACTCTAACTAATAAACTATATTAAGTTGAACTATGAATTCAGACTGCAACTATCGTTTTGAGAAAAAATATAAAACATTCGCTCCTGGATTTATTATTCACAGAGGCAAATCAGCAACATATTGGGGCTATTATGCCTTTTCGTGCCGTACGTGAATGAATCGACTTTGTCGGGAGAACATTGACATTTCAATTCCTATCTGAGGTCCAGAAATCGCGCCCAGATAGTGAAACTACATTAGTGTTTAGAAGCACACTAGGAACTATCTCAGCATTGCCTCAAAATATCAGGAAATAGCGAATCGAAATGAGGATCATAGACCCAGACATTAAGGTACAATATTTTGAACACCATATTTATCTTATAAAATTATATAGCATAAATGGTAATTCACTCATCATGATTAAATAAATATTATTTACCTCTTTGATGCTTTGTATTGTCACTAAATGCATAGAAACAATAATACAGAAGAAAAGAGTTTTCTTGACTCAAGCTTGTGAATCAATTTTGTTAATCGCTTAATGTCATGAGTTTAATATCTTCAGTTCGTATCATGCTATTAAGGTAACATTGCTACTCCGTCACCCTAGTTTCATCACTTCGTTAAACAAGGACAGGTTATGTCGATGGAAAAACAAAGAAGTGAGGAAGACACTGGGGAATTTACCAGATATGTCGCAAACCTTCATCACTTCCTCTTGGAATACACAATTGGATAACAGAGGGGTGAACCATACTAACGCTTTTATATTTTCTCTTCTTTGACTGCATGTATACAATGACGAATAATTGTCGCCGAATATTGAAGAAAAGTAAACGATGTGAACCAACCGAAGACAGACGTAAACGAGATAATGGAACCAGTGAAAATAACGTACGACAGAAAAAACATAGGAAGTTGTAAACATTAACAACCAAGTTTTGTAAAATTATAAAATGGCCCGTTGGCATCCGTTAACGAAATAATGGAAACATTATGATCACCGTAATCAGCTCTCCCTATACCTTATTATTATTATCATTATTATTATTATTATTATTATTATTATTATTAGGTCCCATTTACAAATATATTAGCCAGGAATATTCCACCCCTACCTCAGGCAACAATTACACAGTTAATGCAGTACTTATTATCTTATACATCGACCTCTTTAATTTAATGTGCCATTCGAAATGTATGTATCGTACGGTAGTCTCTAATGCTCTAATTTATTCACTATATATAAAGCTCGGATTATGGAATTACAACTATTAAATGACATGTATACATAGTCAAACTACGTTTATTTATTTTCACTTATTACAAAGTAATATGGTCAGATAACATTTACGCCAGACCTCAAATATGTTTAAGTAGATTCGTTATCGAAGTAAACACGAGATAATACTATGCGATGTAGGAAGTTAGATGTTTTGTTGAAGGTTTTAAGCGAAGATATCTGGAAGGATTGTCAGAAGTCAGCTACCAAGAAATTACGCCAAGAAGATTGCAAGAGAATTGGCCGAAAAAGTTAATTGCTTAGTATTTCTTGCGGAGAAAATGGAAATAAAGTTGCAGTCTATCTTTTAAGCATATAAAAATAATTTAATGAATACGTTTTAGAAAAATTAGTTATATAAGAAATAGAAATAATATTTTTAAAAAATTAGGAGTAGAATGTTTTCCGAGTGAACGCTAATGAGTTTAGTTCCGTATAGGGAAAGAAACTGCCTCTGACTGCCTCTGAGTACGAGCTAACTGCGCGAAACAAAGAACAAGCAAGTGATACATTTTCTGCACTTGGTTGCTAATACTCCGTCAGTAGTGTCGCACTATATGAATGTAATGACGTTTTCACAGCGGCGATAGAGCAATGATGAGGGAATGAGACCGCAGCAACCTGATTGATCAGTGATTAATTATTTTATGTTTCCGGGCGTGTCAAATGATATGGTCATTAGTCTCGTAAGTCACCCCTGCTGGATGGTGAGATCCGGCACCGACTTGCGGGTTTTTCCCATTCAGGCATCTCCCACCAGCGGGAAACTGCCCCAGCCTGGTCAAGATCTAAACTCTCGACCGGTCTCACGACATGTGTGATAGTGTAGTGCGAGTAAGGGTATAAGTGTGTGTATGTGTGTGTGTGTGTGTGTGTGTGTGTGCAAGGGGAAGGAAGAGTTGAAGAAAGAGGAAGGAGAGATGACGCGCGGTCCTTGGCCCGTTTGTTAGGGTATTGCTCCGGCATTCGCCTGGAGATGATCGGCGAAAACACAATCTTCCTATCAGAGCAGCTGGCAGCTAGAATTCTCCCCCAGGCAGCAGTTGGATTTGACCCTCGTAGCTGTGGCGCTAGTGTCGAAAATCCTAGCACTGAAACCCTAGGACCTCCCGCTCACAGTTATCGCAGTGACATCATATGAAACTGCAGTGAAGGCTTGTGCACTTTTCTTAAGACAAGTAAATACAAAGTTTTTACTGCATTTAACATTTAACTTATGAACTACATCAAATCGAATACACAACAAGTTACACTATATGCGTCGATTTGATATCGGATAAGAGAGAAATAAGAAATATTAGTGGGTTCGGTTTTATCGTAGATGCGGAATACTGCCAGCCCGAGATGTCAGAGCAGCCCGTGCGCCAGCTACTCTCCTCAGGGCCTGACATGCCCATGCCCTTGCCCTTGTCCTTGCTGACTTGTGATATCGCCTACCCCCTCCCCCCCCCCCGCGCGCAGCAATCATTGATATAGTTGACAGATTCATCTGCAGATGGCAGTGCCAGAGAGGAAGAGATCTTCCCATGAACTGAATAGTTACATACACGAATAAACTTTTTTCAGGACTGCTAGAAAGTCGATTATATTGTTAGCAAATGAGGTACTTAAGTTAAACATTCGCTCTCTAGGGATACAATTTTCATCTCTAGGAAATACATGTAGTCTTCCTTTTTTAGAATTTTGACAATGAAAACAAATGACACACATGAGTAAAAATGATTGTATTTGAACACAACCTGAAACGCAAGTGATACTATTTATTTGCCGATGTACACCATTAAGACGTTCTCATTTATATTTAATATTTGTTTATATTTACACCAATCTTTAAATTAGCTGCATCATACATCTACTTAGACATTTTGGCATTAAATTTGAACTTGCTTCATTAGCAGCGACAGATAATATGCATTTAGATTTGGCCATGGCCTCCATTACACCCCTAGTGGTTTATTAAGTTTCCTTGGTAACAAACACTATTCGCGTATGATAAATATTAAATTACATAACTTAATATTTTGAATACATTTCCTGAAAATATTACGGTCGTGAAAAAATAACATATACACCACGGAAGAGAATCTATTTTTGGAAAAAAAATAATGCATTTCTCGCCCTTTATGTATAATCTATAATTCTTTTCTGGCCAGAGGAGCGCTGTAAGTTAAGACCGATTGACACACGAGAGGAGGAAATGTTAGTTATCCTCAGAGTGAGGGCAAATCGATTTCGCTTGGCTTCAAAGCGCACGTTGTTTAAAACTGGATGTAAAAAAAATGTACTCATAGCTATCAACTAAAAAATTATACAATTTCCCCAAACATCAAAGCAAATGTTTTATTTGATCATTACTCGTACTTCCAGAAGAGATCTTTCCTCCATTTCCTCCTCCGAGAAACTGCCACGCTGCAACGGCCAGACAGGAAGTGAAAGCAGTGACTGCGCTCTGCGATGAGATTGTATACCAGCCACGTGTACAGCACTAATATTTTTTTATCGAGGAACGGTAGTTAAGGCAAAACATTACATCCCATGTAAGTGACATCATATTTCATTATATCATAGCCCAGGGGAGCCAAGAATTTGTCCTTGATCGCAAACTGGATGTTTTAAGACGCCGCCTGGAAGACGATCACGATAAAGGCGTTCCGCGTGTAGGGAGTTTTAGCAAATCATCCTCGTGGAGAATTTTCACGACACTTATGCAAAAGCGCACGGTCAGCAAGACATTTGAAGGAAAGGCGTACGACTTTGTGTACGCGTTGTTCTTCGCTGTGTCGGGTAAGTCTTATATATTTGCTGCAATTTTAGGTAACCTACCTGCCCCAACTCATTTATAATTGTAGCAGTGGCGTCTCCTGTTGAGTGAGCATGGAAATACGATCAGAGTTGTGTGGATTAAACAAGGGTAACCAATTAAGATATCTAATTTATCTGACTATAATAACCAAAACGATAATGCATTTAATTGTTTAATTAGATATCAATTTGCTGCTATCTTCTGGCGTACTTGAGAACTAAATAGTTTTTGAAAACTTTCGTAGAACATTGGTAGTTTTCACTTAGTTTCCTACCACATGTAACTCATCCCTTTCTACAAACCTTGAGCACGGCATGACGCATCTTTTCCCGCGAAAATTGTTGGACTTAAATGATCATGTCACAGTTTCAAAACTATTATTTTTCTTTACGGAAGTACATGTTAAACTTTATAACGCACTTTCAAGGAAAACTCGGCGCTTTCTCAACAACACACAATGCTCGTGAAAAAACTGGCAACAAATAGTTATTACCGCCGATCCGGATGACCGAAATCGTTAAGGCAGTGTGTGCCGGGGCGATCTTGAACCGAAGGATCGCGGGATCGAGTCCCGCCTCGGGCATGGTTGTATTTGTGTTCATCCTTTCTCACCCTAAAATCACCAAATCATGTCATCTTCATAGTTACCATACAGTTAAATTTAGTAGTGGTCGTTATTGACCTAGATGTTGATGCGACGTTAAATAACCAAACAAAAAAGTGATTACCAGTTGCATGCGGTAAGAGTTATTTGTTAGAACTGATAACCCATGTCTCGTTACATGCTAAATCAACGTTCTGGATTCCCAATCACTCTACTAAAAGGACGTGCTCAAAGGAGGCAATGGCGAAGCTTTGGGAGGGCTACAGAAGCGCCAATGAGTAATTCGAGATGTAACAGTTAGCATCGCATCAACGTCGGCCGAAACTTAGCATCTTGTACACTGGGTAGGCCAATAGTTCAATGACCTCGGTAACGAAGTGAAACCGTCTAAGGGATGGTTATTCGGTTTGGAAATGAATACGGCTACATAAAAACGAAAGGTACAAACGGAATGAAGAGATACATTTGAGATATATAACAATAACTTTAACAAAAGTTTTAAAAGAGACGAAAC
The DNA here is from genome assembly GCA_038098605.1 of Gryllus longicercus. Classification (NCBI taxonomy): domain Eukaryota; kingdom Metazoa; phylum Arthropoda; class Insecta; order Orthoptera; family Gryllidae; genus Gryllus; species Gryllus longicercus. The sequence continues at coordinate 6,245,111 of JAZDUA010000021.1, forward strand.
ATTTGGGAATGCGACATGTCTCGCACCCACTGAGCCTACGCAACTGAATTGTAGAAGTAACCAGTACCAGCACAATTCCAGTACAGTTTATTGTTTCGTAATAATATTATTTGCTCAGATACTAAAATAATTATATTATTATATTATTTCTCATAATATCCGCTAAAATACTTTCTACTTATTATTGACATACGCAGAGGTTGTTTCGCATCTTTTGTGTCCGTCGAAGAAAGTCCATCCGTGGAGGGAAATCTTTCTACAGGACGATATATATATATATATATATATATATATATATATATATATATATATATATATATATATATATATATGGTATTGTTGTAGGTACCCTAACGAAGAATAGAGTCATAAAGGTTTCTAAGAATTACATATTCGGCTCTGCATAATCGATACTACAGTTATCGATTAACTTTCCAGTAAACGGTTTTATATAAGACTTTTGTGAAATCGTCGTAAACCTGTACACCCGACATTTTGCCGAAGAGATTAATCGGAAACGGCTACGAGGCTTTTCGTTTTGTATAACCTTCTAATATATGTTGGCTAACTAGTTTTAGAACGCAGTGCCATTTATTGTGGTCCCCGAAAGGTTATTAGTCAAACGTTAAAGGCTCTTGCATCCATGTCGGGCGAGTACATTGCAAGCCCAGCGCACACACCCAGTTCAGGGTCAACACCACATTAATATAAATGTACGTTGAGTTTTAGGATTTTTTTTCTAGAAAATTCAGAAACTCGAAATCATCTCAATATGTTTCTCTGTGTTATGCACGACACGGCCTAATATCACGCATGGTTCCATTCCCTCCCCACGTTTCAGAGCAGCCGGGCAAACTGCCGATATAAACAATACGGAGACGTCAGATGTGAATCGCGCGAGTAATGAAAATATGGCCCGCAACCATACTGAAGGTTTTACTCTTGACCTCTGACTGGAGTTGGACACCCCTGCTCCAATACCAGGGCCACGCCGCTTGAAGTCCCGATGTGACGTCGGCAGCGCAATGGCGACAGAATGCAACGACGAGAACAGAAGCGACGGCGGAGGAAGCGGGTACGCAACGGCAGCGCGGCCGCTTGTACTACATAACAGCAGGCGAAGCGAGCGCCCGCCGACTCGTCCGGCTTAAAATACCTCCCACTAGTCGGGCGCGGCGGCGGCGGCACGGCGGCGGCGGCGTTTCGCCCCGCCCGACGCAGCTTCCACGTCGTCGGCGCCGCCGCCGCCGCCACCGCCAACGCCGTCGTGCACTGGTCTGAATCGCACCTACACGACTGTACAAAGGCAAAACATGTCACTAGGCCATAAAAACTTGTGCACTCTTTTTCTGTCGAAAAATGTTTAAACAAAATATTCATATAGCGAAAGCCAATACTTTAAAGTGCTTTAGGTAAATTTCAATACTAGGTTTGTATTTCACAATTATAACTGAATGATCTCACCTTCTAACATTTTAGGTATTTTACTAACACGCTTTTTTTTTCTACTGTAAAATTTAGAGAAATGAAGTTACGATGTTTTCATTGCCTAGTGACGATGTTTTTATTTTCTCGCACTTACTTCGTAAGAAGAGAAAGTTAGGTAATCGTGCGCCGGAAAATGGCGAATTTTCGGCAGAAAATCTCTTATTGTTGGGCCTTAATGTGCGAGTGAGCAAATCTTGCAAGTCAATTAATTGTAATTTTTAATACCCCTGAAAGACATAGTTGAACAGGCAGTAAATATTTTAAAAAATATGAAATCAGCACACTTATATTAGTAAATTAGCACACTCATAACAATTGTTGATAGCAATGCAACATCGATTTTGATGACCAGAGTTTCAATATTGCGTTCCCGTGTCAATTAATACGAGAAAGTGTGTGGTGATGTAGCACTTCTACTTTATATTTATGATGGAACAAAGTATTGATTACGTCCTTTTAAAGTAAAAGAATATGTTCACGCTAATTCCAATACAGAATTGTTATACTAACATACGCTCAAGGAAAAGATACTTCCATAAACATTCGAACAAGAAATTGAGTAAGGTCTTTGAAGCAATCACTCGAGTTATTTTTCTCTTTTGTGTGTTTTTCATATAATGTAATTACTGTTGAAGAGTATCACGTTGGCTGTGACTTAGTTCTGAAAAGAAATTGGCAGACCAAGGTTGCAATGAATACTTTGAATTACGGCTTTATTCTCATGAAAAACTTATATTTCTCATTTCTGTCTAAAAAATAATGTACTCGTACATATGAAAATCAATCAATAAAAAAGAATGGAAGAAAGGCATGGTCGAGCAAAAGTAATTCGAGGAAGAGTAATTGATCAAGAACAAACTTTGAAATCTTGAAGATTTGACATGTAAGATTGCCATACCTAGGTAAAACTTTCAATAGGAATAGTTTTCGGGAGTTGCTGAATTAGAATTTGAAAAATAAATTGGTAACTTGTTATATTGGGAATGATGTTAAAACAAGGGCGTTAAGGAAATATCTGGTAAGGCTATTGAAAAATTTCGAAATGTGAAGATAGAATTACACAGGAATTGACAAATTGGCCAATAGGGAAGTTCTGAAAATAGTGCATGAAAGTGGAATATACTTTATATACGTAATTAGAAAAAGAAATTGGTTAGGAAACCATCTGCTATAGACTGAGAATTTGCCAGTGGAAAGAACGTAAATGGAAGCTCGCTAGGATACTGAGAAGAGACGAAAGATGCTTTGGAGATTCAAGAAAGTTGTCATAAAAGAAGATAGTGGAAGACGCAGAGATAGATTAATATCCTAAGGGGGGAAGAATGACCACACTATAGGTTCCCGAATGTTGTAATAATGACATCATTCTCAAATTAAAACAAAAGAAATATGAAAATAAACTTTCGATTTTGGAATTTAAAAAATTAAAATTGAAATATTTCTTATAATGAACAACATTATGCTGGGGACCCTTATCCGACAAGGACCCAAATCATGTGCAAGGTCTGCTTAGGCATTAATTCACCCCTGACAAGTCGAAAAAACATGGGCCAACTTGCTTATGGAGGCTACCTCGGAGATGTGTCCTCGGGGAAAAAATCCTCGGAGGAGAGTTACGAACCTAGAAAACCACAAATTACAAGTAGTGCATTACATAATGGAACTCTGGATCTGATGAAATCTCGGATTTGAAGAACGAAGTTCAAATTAAGGAATAATTCAATACAACAAATTTCACATTACAGAATAAAATCTTCATAAAAATGATAATAAGCAGAAATTTGTTATTTAAGTACGATATAATGATAACTTCCCATTTTCTTGCATTAGCAAGACACACGTTTTTTAATGAGTTCAAAGATGAGACACTTGTATATTTTTGAACTGTAGTGTCAAAGTCTAGAAGATGATTTTTTTCAGAAAACGTAAGAAATTTCTTAAAACTTGTTTATTATTTAAAAACAATAATGTTTTCATAGATAATTTTCAATTAGTAATGTATTGAGCGCCAATTCTGAAATTCAATAAGCAAAGAATTTACTTATACAATTTTTGAGTCACCTTCGAAATAACATGAAGTCAAATATTTCTGTAAAACTTGTAATATTTGCTCCCAGAAAGTCACCATGGAAGTCACTACGTAGGATCGGCCTGCTTTTCTTCACTTATTGCACGAGACGAATTTAACTGAAGAAAATGCTGCAGTTTGTATCCTTTTTTGGATATAAATAATCTACGTCTAAATTTCTATTAAACATTAAAAAATCTTATGTTTTTTCGGATACAAACGACAAGAAATGCAAATGTGAGAACGGACGGAATGGAAGTTCAAATTACGACAGTCTTGTATTGGGCGTATGTCTGCAATCACACCCCATTTAAACGTCAGAACCTTAGCCCGTTGGCCGGCCATCAAAATTGTAGTACACTCGCTGCTTACAAATAAAGCAAATGACCTCTTGAGTCTACAACAGCGCTTCGAATTTTGAGAACGCGCTTAAAGCTGCTGCGATGTACAGATTGTGACGAATTACGAAAGTATGTGAAAACACTTTCTGCCGGAATTTATTCTTTTGAGACCAAAACCATACAGAAATTATTTATTTCTATTTTGTATGAGAAAAACTCTGGCGTGATTATTTTTTGCCTGAAGTGAATCATCGTGTATTTGTATTAGTAGCTTTCCTCCAATAAAATGGTGCGTAGATTTAGCTTAGTTTTGTTTTGTTTTGTTACAGACTAGTACAATGAATTCTGTTATTGACCATTCATAATGAAGACAAGAGTACAGTTTAAAGAACTCGTTTTCAGGTTATGAAATCACTACTCAAAACAGTTAAATTTTCAGGTTTATATTTTCCCTTTTGTGCCACATAAACTTTTCCTTGAACCCTCAGTTCCTTATTAGAAGCTACTATCTTCTTCAGAGAATTAGAACTCTTACATCGATTTAGTTATTGATAATTATGTGAAGTAAAGCCAAGCAATAAATGGAAGAGAAATTGTACGCAGTGTGCAAAACCTGTGGGAAATAGATAGCAGTTACTGTTCACACAGTTGCCATCGTTTTCCGAGGAAATATTTATGGTCATATCAGCCATAATACTGGCGAAAATTTGATAATATTACAGCTTCACTCATCCGTCTCTGTACAAAACTAGCAACATAACACGTATCATTTTCCATTAAAAATATAAAATCTATTACCATATAAAATAGTTCTTTTTACACTTACACCGTTTCCCATAATCACTAATCTCTAAGAACTTTCGTAAACTATTCGTAAACTTTTTCGTAAACTTTTTTAAACAAACTATTTCGTAAACTTTCGTAAACAACTCTGTCTCGGAATTACAAACTCTGTGAATTCAATAGCGCGCTAGTATAGCTTTTCAGAAAAACATTCCAAAACAAGACTGCCGATGACTCCCTACAATGCGTTGGAAGTCGTTTTATTGAGCGAATATTGAGGCGCCAATCGTTTCATCAAACAGTGGAAGGCGTGTGGCGTGCGACGGGGAACAAAGGACGCAAAACTAGAGATAAGGGACGTGGAACGAGACACTAGGAACGTGACACGAGAGAAAAAGAGGGGCAAGGGACGAGCAGCTAGAGGCGACTGGCAAAGGACGAGGGACAAGGGAAACGGGACGAGAGACAAGTGACGAGGGACATGGGACGAGGGACAAGGGACAAGGGAAAAGGGACGAGAGACGATAAACGATGGACGAGGGAGGAGGGACGAGGGACAAGGGACGACGAGAAAGGGACGAGGGATAAGGGATAGGGGGTGAAAAGCAAGGGAAGAGAGCCGAGGAACAAAGAACGTGGAACGAGAGTCGAGGGACGTGGAACGTAATACGAGGGAAGTTGTACTAGGTATGAGACAGGTGGAACGAATTGATTGATTGGATAGTATTTCCGGACGCGTTAACTACTATGGTTGTTTTTCTCCGTAAGTGTAGTGCATGTTCTTCCTCAGATGGTGGTTGTGGTCTTCCCCCGCTGGATGGTGAGATCCGGCGCCGACCCGTCGTCGGCTAACGGGGGTTTTCCTAACCAGGTATCTTCTACCAGCGGGACACCGTCCCAGCCTGGACAAACTCTAAGCTCCCGACTGGTCACCCAGCATATGTGGTAGTGCAGTGCATGTTAGTGTATGCGTGTGTGTGTGTGTGTGTGTGTGTGTGTGTAAGGGGTGAGAACAGGACAAGGAAGGGATAGGAAAATTCGCGCACGCTTCCATGGCTCGTTTGTTAGGGTACTGCTCCGGCATTCGCCAGAAGTTGATCGGAGAAACCACGTAAAATTATCGATCAGAGCAGCCGGCCGGTAGAATTCTCCTCCAGAGAGCGACTGGACTCCAACCAACTGACAAGCTAGTGTCGAAAATCCTGCCACCGTCAAGAATCGAACCTCTCGGACGGAGTGACTGCAGTAACATCAGTTACGTGGAACGGGAAACGCGGAATGGAGGTGGGATGCGCGTGATATTTTTGTCAGCGTTTTCGCATCAATAACACGTGTTTTACGCAATAAATGAAATAAAATATTTTGTTAATCGCGTAAAAAGGAACAAACTGGTCCAAACAAATCAGGAATTAATCATTAAATAAGACATCAGTGGTGCCTATGGGTCTATTTTGTGAAGGAATGAAGAGTATTCATAAAGTCGTATTTTTCTAGTGTTCCTAGCATAAAGAGCGTAAATATTTTATCGTAAAGAGGGGGGTTTGCGTCCTAGGACAATGCACAAAATATTTTTTCAAGATAAGTTACATTGAATGTATTCATTTTTGTTTATACTGTTTTATTAATTTCCCTTAACCCTACACACTTTTCTTATTTCCATTTTTGAAAATTCCTACTGCTTTTATTCTTCTAGGAAGTAGCATTCAAATGAGTCGACTGTATTACACTAATGAGAAGAAAATAATCATAAGTGTTTCCTAAATATGTGTTACAACCATTTCTGCTTATATTTTGAATTTTAAGTAACCCAGTTTCTAAGGCGATAGGGGCTCAAATATTAAAAACTGAAGAAATTTTCAATCTTTGTTATCATGGTAAAAATTTGAACGACATTCAAATGTTTGAATTCGTTGATAAAAAATTGGCCATTTATTCATCACAAAATTCAATATTCCTGTTAAAGAGGAACTAAACACAAGTCAGTACATAAACGAAATGTAGTATGTATGTTTCAAACAGTTTTATGATACTTTTGCCTGTGATGGTAGGAAAATTAGTAGTGCACGAATTGCAATATAATAACTAATTTTTCGTAATCTTTAAAAAGAACACGCTTTTTTGCTACATTTTTGAAATGTCAGTTTAAAAATAAGTTGCCAAGGAAATATGAAAACTAATATTAACATTTAACTATTTAGAATCAGGACATCTAGTGGCGATCAATAAATTGAATTATTGCTTCATGTTTCCAGAGGAGCTGTGCAATGTGCATCAGTTACGTAAGAGGGATTTTGGGTTTATTTATTCATTTATACAACGTCAAGCACTGTAACAACTGGGCAACGTACTATGGGAAGAAGTGCAACATGTGTATGCTATATGATGTCTTAGGCTTCCGCGGCCAGAGTTCAAAGTGTCGGTCGAAACGTCGGCACCTCTGCCATCAACGCGGCATCACCCGGACAGCCAAGATCATGTGTATGCTTTCTTCAGCTCTGTTGGAACTTGTCTACGTATTATGCTGAACTATTACTACAAATAGCATCGAGCATTTTTTTGGCAAAAGTTGATATGAAAATAATCGCACTCATATAGTAATAACTGTTTGCAAAGGCAAATCAGCTAGCTAGGCTATTGTCACTAGTGCCTTAATTGAAGGAATACACTTACTGACGCGATACAATGGAAAACTATTATTGGAACATTCCCGGAAGAGCTCAAGACAATGTACATAGAAAATGAAGCTAGTGTCAGGGAAACTGGACGAAAAGCTGATAGAAAAGGGGGTCAATGACCCAGAAGCTGAGGTACAATACTTGTTAATTAAATTAAGTTGGGCCCCCTATTCTCCTCATGTAAGTTGGAGTGAATCCGTTCTGTCTCCTTACGCAAGATAAATAACTATAAATGAAATACATTACAATGTGTAATGTTAATATTTTAATTATTTATTCCGTAATTGAATGGATGAAAATCAGAACGATATAAGTGGCATTTTATCAATTGTGAGAAAAACGTGTTTTATTTAGGCTATATTCAGTGGCAATGTATTTTCGTGGTTTTAATGAACACTTGAAATGCCATGGTTTAAATGATGAAACAAAGCCTAACGACTTTTCAGTGATATTGACTTAAATAAACAGATTTCTCAGAATTTATAAAATGTCACTTATACCGTTCTGATTTTCACCCACTCAATTAATTTAAATCACAATTCAATGAAACTTATAATGTATAATTTATTGCAGATCTTACGGTGAAAAATGTATTCGAACGGCCAGAACTCTTGGAATGTTACTCTGGAAAGATGTTAATAAAAATACCTAGGACTCAACAAACTGAATTTGTATAGCATGTACTTTGTATACCTTCAAATTGGCATGAAATTGACAAAGTCAATACAATAATTTTAATATATAACAATAAATAGATTAAGAAATAATCAAATAAATTGAAACGATTCTTTACGTGTGGCTACGTGCCTGCTATACCCCTCTACACAGCTATATGACTAAGTTGTTAAAAAGCAACCTATTTTTTTAAGAATGCCTACTTCTCTTAACTGCCTCAAACTCCTTAACCGTCTTAAATACACTTATCTCGTGTAATGTGACATTGTTAAGCCTTATGCCCAAATTCAGAGTGAAACGAATGATTTTGATGAACTGATGATTCGTTTATGACAAACTGAAGAATCTCCAGAAAACCTATCGCACAATCTCTTATGAATCAAACCTCGTATGGATCAACCGAGATTCTAACGCCGCCAACCCGAGGTCGAAGACGAGCGGTCTGACTTCTGCACCACAGGTCGCTCTAATGAAATGCGCAGCTGAAAGGCGCGAAGCTTAAAGGCCGTTCCACAATAGCACGCGAACGGGAGGGGCCACCGAAGCGAGGACGGGAACGCGAGGTGCGTGCTCTTCACAATAAACGCCTCCAGGAAGAGGAATAGCGCTATGAACCTGTAGCGGCAAAAAAGAGAATGTTAAGGAACAGTGTCAGAAACCAATGCACGTATAGCTACACAGTTTTGTTCACTTAGATTTGCGATTTGATAATGAAAAAGATGCAAGAACTTTTGCGAACTTTCGGAAAATACAACTAACTAAAATTTTATTGAAAAATAAACAACTCCAGTGTATTTTAATGAATATATGAAATTACTTTTTGGGGGAATTTTAATTATAAGTATTAATACGAATAGAAACATAATTAGATTATATATAATAAAAAGAACTAAAAACAACTGAACAATGACTAACAAAACACGCACCAAAGAGTAACTTTGCAAACCGACACTCTAACCTCAATATCGCACTGCACGCTCAACTCCGCTTCAGACCAGAGTCGCGCGCTCTTTCAGCTGGAAAACGCCGTCATTTGCTGCGCTTTCATTGGTTGAGAGGCTTTCCGTACCCAAGCCAAGATAAATGTTGACCATTCTTCCCATTCCCATTCCTGTTCCCGTCAAGCTTGGCGATCCTGTCGTGTTGTCAACGCGAGCCTGAAAATATCCATCCTTCATGTTTCTTTGCGTTCTCGTTCGCGTTGCCGTTCCTATACGCGGGCTTTTGAGAAGCTGCCTTAAGACGTGTGTTACTTGAGCGTTGCGTTAACGCGCGTCCCCTAACGCTGATGAAGTAGGTTACGCCAACGCGCGTCAATGCCTGCGCACAAGAGTCGCGAAACGCCCGTCGTAGATTAACATTATAACTTAAGCAAAACGGCATACGAGAGCTCGAAGATACCATGTTAATCTACGACGCGCGTTAAGCGATTCGTATGTGCGGACATCGACGCGCTTCTCCGCAGCAGGCATCAGCGATAGGTGACGCGCGTCAACGCAACGCCCGTGTGGCAGAGGCCGAAGCTTTGAGATCTCGGGGAGTACAGTTAGCTCCGCCAAGTCCCCCAGCGCATCCCCGCCTGCCATCCAGGGTGACCGCGTTCTGTATACAGAGAAGCATTCCTCGGTTGCGCCTCACTGTTTTGTTGGTACGTTGCTCTCCCGACTTTTTTTTCGTTTTTCTTTGACGCGTTCCCCTGCGGGGTTAACACGTTCGGCTGCCGCTGTTCTGCGCGCTTCGTCCTACTTTTCTTATACAGTCGGGCCTGCGAACGAATATTGTGCAGTTCACTTTCACAATTTATAGGACTAGAACAATATTAATATACAGTTTGTTTAAGGTAACGCACATACAATAAGTGTAAAAATGGATGGTTTGTGATGTACAAAGCAATGACAAGTGATTTTCGTCGTCATTGCTATAATTCTTCTTTTCTTTTTATTACCAGGAGATTTATTACGTCTTTTTATTAGCAGGAGGACTAAATTGTGGAATTCTAAAACATAATTAACTTGTAAAATGAATTAATATGGCATTTCATCAAATGCTCGATTATAAAAAAAGAAACACCTGCTGGGTATAAATAAAAAAATATGTATTGAGTTAATCGGATAAAAAAGTATTTGTTTCAGCTGTATATCTGTCAATTATGCTGTATTTTGTTCTTTTGATAATGGACGTATACTATAATAATAGTAAATGAACAAACTAGCAATGAATTCTTTGCAATTAATTCAATAAATCACAGTGAAGCTACTTCGATTGTCTGAGTAAATATAAATCTGAGTAAATATAAATCTGGTTTAAATTCAATTAGATATAATAAGGTATCTGTGAGCAGTTCAAATAATATTAATGTGATTCTGGTAAGTACAAACGATATTCTTCAGTTTTTCTTCCACAAATTAATTAAAAAAAGTTGCAGTCAAAACTGAATGAGATATAAAAATACTGTTATTGAAAATGTTACGTGAATGGAAGGACACTGGCAAGAACGCTGATAAACGAAGAGAAAAACACTATTAAAGTGCCAAAACTACTGACGAAAATGGTTCCATAAGTTTATTATGAGAATGTTATCATCTATAATACTAATTTCCAATGTACCAGAAATTGAAAGAAAACTATGCAATCACCAGGTACGTGGGGCCTAAGGGTTTGTTGTCTACACAGGAACTTCATAAAATGCAGAAACACGAAATAGTTTCCTTTTTGACCGAAAAGTGCAAATATGTGGTAGTGTTATTTCGCCCACTTTTATTGCGCATACCGACCGAATTCTCATATTCAAGCGCCCATGCTTACGACACAGCTAGGGCAATGCATCAGCAAGGTTCAAAGCAAGAGATCTTCCTCTCTAAATATTTGCTATTCACGTGTTTCGTTATGTAACAGCAATGGTTTTGCAATTCTTTGTATGTAATTTACTATACTGTGCATTTTCATATACTACGATACTACAGTGCTCATGAAGACTGTTTTGGTAAATGATTTAGTTTGTTGCAGTACTGTTGAGTAGAATTTTATTTTTTGTTTTTGAGCAATGTGCGTGCTACGTTTTGGGAACTATTTTTGTGTAGTTTTGTTAAATAGCATTTTTGCTGCTGCAGGCTTCCAGTTGAACATTGTTCTTCTTTCTTTCTATTAGGAATTACTTACTACATTTTCGAGAAGATATATCGAATGTAATGAGTATAGCTTAAACTACTTTCATTCTAGTTTATTTTAGCAATGTCTTTTACATTAGTATACATACTTTCGCCCAATAAAATGTTTGTGGCCAGTGTTCTCATAGCGTCCTCCTTCAATGGAGTCATTGGTCTCGCTCCGCGCAGATGGTGGCGTGCAAAGTTTTTGCTTTGCCATGTGCTATTTTTTAAGGTTTTTGTCTGTGTTCTGCCAGCTGGTCGACTTCATACAAGATCGCCTCTAGGGAGTGATACGGCATTCATCAGTGTTTGTAATTGAAAATGAACACGTTTTTCCTCCTTTGTGAACCTTCAAATAGTTGCCATATCTTTTAGCGATATAGTGATACGAAATTTAAATCATGCAACGTCAGCTTTAGGTCTTCAATGTCCAAAAATAATATTCAATGCCATGAGGTTTTGTGAACAAGATATCATTTACCATCTTCATGATACTCGCTAATAAATATAGAAATTTAGAACACATCACAATATATAGAATTAAAACTCTAAGAAGGTACATAAAAGACACAGAAATAAAATTTGAGCAAGAAAAGAAGAAAATACGGTATTGTAATAATAAGCTCTATAATGCACACACGCTAAGAAATCTACAGAGAGGGTTTGGAATGTGCACTTTGTACCGTCACAAAATGTGTGCAGAGGATTATACACATTGACATTTATATCGATGACACTACAAAAGTGACACAAATCAAAATACATCACTTTTTACGAAAGCCATTTGAAGATTTGTCATTTTTTTAAATGAATTACATTGACTCTTTCTCAAAGTTTATTATATCTTCAATCTAGAAAAACTTAATATAATACAAGATTTAGAAATCCGTGAACAGTTCAACGTAAGGCGTATTCAACCCTTTTAGAATCAATCCTTCTTCGACATATGACACTTTCCGTGCTGTAATACTAGGACTAACTGTTAATTTTATCTTCATACATTATTAATCGGATGCATTAAGAAAAAATGACACTTTTCTTGATAATATACTAAAATAATTTTGCCACAACTTGAAATATGAATTTTGTTCTCGACATAGCAGCGATATTCCCTCTTCAGCTACCTGACCTCAAGTGAAATTGTGACGTTATTCAAGATAACAGCCAGTCGTGTTTCTTTCAATGACAAAATGACATTATCCCCATCTCGCGGCCAATTTTATACAGTTATGACGTTTTTCTAGATAAAAATATGTGGTGAGAGGAACGTTTTCAACTTCTTAAAATTGTATTTTTCGAATTTTGCCACTTTTCTTACGTGCCATCGATATTTTTACTAATACATAGTACAGACAATTTATCAACTGATCATTTGAAACCATTTTATTTTTGCTTTGTTGTCTTAATATTCAAGAAGTTAAACGTAACTTTGTGTTCACTATTTCCAAATATATGCAAGTATTAGTTTCGAATTTGTTTATTGCTTAGTTGAGACTTTCCTAGTTCCCTCAGTAATTCTCATGTCAGGTTGAATTTTAATGTGAGGCAATGAAAATACGCTACTTCATTCTCCAATAACATATTGTGACGAGACAAGAAAGAAAGAAAGAGCGGGTATAATAACCAGAGAATTCATATCGCGACAATACTTCAGTATTATTATGTGAATGAGAGTTAAAAACCACTGCGAAGTGGAAGAGGCAAAATAATTACGATATACTAAAAGATGTTTGTTTCATCCAACAAGTACATGAATTAAACTTAATAACATTATATTCTAAAAGCAAAGAGTGGTTAAATGAAAAACAAATAACCATATCTTTTAAAAAACCTTCATGGCCACACTATAAAGAAGTCATCGTTCTATTATTTTTAATAGTTTGAATTTTTGCAATAAACGAGCCTAATTATGATTTAGAAGTGAATAATCAAAGATATGTTATTGACTAACAATTTCTTTTTTATATACAGTTTATTGCCTTGAACATTGACATTTCTTTTCTCTAGCAATGAACTGGCTGTAAACAGATATTAGATTCAATATGACTTGCTAATAATATACGTACGTATGAGATTTATAATAAAAAACTATACTCTTAATATGATATACCTTGCACAATCACTTTTATTATCTATTTGATTACAAACAACAGGAATTAAGGAAGAATTCCATTAGCAAAACATTTTCTGCCACGAACTTTTTTTACTGCATAAGCATTAATTTTGCAACACCTTATATAACTACTTATTGTAAAATAGATTTTCTTCGTCTAATCTCACATCAACGTTATGAAATATTCCGACTATTTTCCAAGTAGCAAAAACATTCCAACCGCTCAGCGAGAGACAAAAAGAAGCGATAGCGGTATCAAAACAAAAAGAGAAGCAAGTAGGAACTCAGCACCACACTACCCGCAGAGGGCGAAGCATTTAAGTTTTAACCAGGATATCCGTCTTCAAACTCTCCACACACAAAGGGAGCATCTAGTGCATTAGACAATTATACACATCACTCCTTGTCAACTCGTTGGGACCGTTTCCTCTCACGTCTCGCGGACCAAGTTGAGGATATGGAGCAACTACTGCGACAATGCAAAGCGTTTAGACACCGACTACACGTTTCCATAGACAACGAGCTATATTCACGCAGGCGAGCGAATGAAACATCCACTTCCAGTTATTGGATGGAGAGAAGCACAAAAGCGGTAACAATCGTTGCGCCATCTTGAAAAACATCGCAAGGGCAAAATTGCCTCTGTCTTTTGTCTCGTGGTATTGGAAAACGAAACTGGAAAAACATGAAGACCTCCTCCTGCAATGTCTTCTCAACGACGCAGTACAGTGACACAAAAATTGAACAAACCAATTAACGTCACTATTGTATACTCCAAAGTTTCAAATATTTCATACAAAACAAGTGAGCAATTAATGGTCATTACGAAATAAAAATACCACGTCAGAAAAAGGTTCGTGGCAATGTTTTGTGACATTAACGTTACGAGGTAGTTTTATGACGTTAACAATGTCAATCTCCATCAAGTGTAAGGTTAGGAAGATATAAGAACAAATAATGGCCTGACCTACAATAAAATGAAAATAATACGTTGGTGCGCCTGAACGGTAAACGCAATCGGTTCTCGTGTTGGCAGCAAACAAACACACTAACCCAAAACAGTCCGGAAAACAGAACAAAGATTTCTCGAGTCGCAACAAACGAGGGAAGAAAACAACACACGGGGGAAGAAAACACTGACTTCACCTTCGCGACAACACTGACGCATACCAACTCTGGCAGAACGAAGCTAAACGAGCCTTGAGTGTGACGAGATTAAACTCCAAGTGATTATCTGGGAGGACTGCGTTCAGTGGTCTAATGTTGGCAGCGCTTACTCAGTTTCTTTGTGCAATCAATCTGCGTGCACCAGCCGTGTCACTAAGCTCCAAGCTCGCCGCATATGGCCCCCCACTGCTCCAACGATTCTCCCTTCGCACTACAGCCTTGTAATAATAATACTAATAATAAAAATAATAATACTAATAATAAAACAATAACAATAATAAAAATAGCAATAATAATAACTATAATAAAAATAGCAATAATAATAACAACAATTATAATAGCAATAATAATAATGTACCGATATACAGATGCGGCCAAACTATTAGACTTTTTTTACAATAGCCAGGGAACCTAGTATTAAACGACATAAAATGTAGTTGATGAAAGAAAGAACAAGTAAAGCACAACATTCTCACTTTATTGTACACCGGGTTATAAACGCATGAACTGCGTTTCCCGGTGACTGCATTCAAACGGAAACTCTGATCGCCTTCAATAATAGCTTGGATATGCCATAACTTGGTGATAAACTAAATGATATTGAATGTATCTAGTATATTAAACGAATATGTGTATGCGTACACTCACAATCTGTGATCTTCACCTTCAATTGTGATTCACATTATAAAAATGTTACTCTACAGAATTGAATTATTTTATAACTCGTTACACCGTTGTAGGATGTGAGTAACAATCCGCTGCTCCCCTTATGTAACAACAAATATTATTTCTGCCTTGACTCAACGAAATATCACGTAGCTGACAAAAGTAATGGTAGGTGTAATGCCGATTAATGATACTGGAAATTTATAAACTATACTTAATGGTTAAATGAAGCACGACCAATACTTAGAGATCCTAAAAACAAAGATTCTCTAAAAACAATTAGTTTGGAAAATATACAAGCATATTCATACATATCTCCGTTCCATACCAGAATAGGGAAGAATGTTGGAAAACATCAAGACATTGGTCAGACAGCTCCAATAGGCTGCAAATAGCCCTGACATGAAACAGAAAAGTTCGATCTGTAGTTAAAATAAACTGAAGAATTGAAGGCTATAAAACTAGCTAGACCGCTAAAGCAACTCGTTCTCATCTGGCAAAAGGACCAATGGATTAAAATTTTATTTTTTAAATGCTCCAGTAGAGTAGAAACCAGTGCACACAAAGTATTGGCAAAGGTCACGATTGCAAATACATTTTTGCTTCATTCAATAACTCTTGTGTTATATTTAGTCCACCTTCGAAAATGCAATGTGGAAGGAACATAACCAGCGAAGAAAGGACCCGGCAATATTGGCTTTTTATTTCAATAAGGATTCCTCTCTGGTAGGGGGGGACATTTCGTTCAATATTTGTTAACATTTAAATTTCAATCACTTTTAAGGAAGTTTTAAATTCTAAACAAATATTTAGAAAATCGACTATTAACGGAAAACGTCAAATTTAAATTCCTTAGTAGTAGTTTTAACATTAATTGCGATTAGATTACAAAATAATAGAAATATTTTGTATTTATGTAATAAGAGTCTACATAATTGAAGACGCAGAGATTATAAAATAATCTGTAACGAAAATTATAATTACTTAAAACCATGTAGTTCCATAAAATGATATTCTGTCTTTTCTTAACCTTCAAGCAGTACATGTTTTTGTTCTCTAATGATAAATATGATTTTAATGACTTATATTTTACATTAAATTAATAATCTCGAAGCAACTGCATGTATTATATGTGTAAACTGTTAAAAGGAACCTTCAAACTTATCCTAGAACACCAGTAGCATGCATATTTCCTTCTTTGTAAGTAGGTACTTATTTCAGTTTTCTTAAGTAAATATAGGTGAAAAATGTTCCCTTTCAAGGTGCTTCAAGAGCCAATGTAAACCCTGATTTTCTTTTTGTCTGTGCCCTCAGTTTCTTTTTGGGTTATATTCTAAAACTATAACCAGTTTGAAATTCCCAAGAATCTTACAAACAACTAACTCATTGATAAGCGTCACATTCGTGGAAATTTTAATAAAAAAACTAATTCGCTTTGTAATTAATTCAAGACCTTTCAGGAAAAGGGAAAGATAAAAGCCACATTTATTTGTAAGGAGGGTATGTATGGTATTTACACAAAGGCAATACGTAGTCAACATGAAAATGGTCACTGTGAAAACATTTCATGAATTAGTTTGAGCGGATAATACTTTATTTGATGATTGCTCTGTATATTTTGTCCTAGAGTATGTCGATAATCATGTTAAGAATCTAACAATTTTGAAACGATGTGCAAACAACTAATACTGTTTTATTAGATGTTAATAAAAACAAACTTTGTTCTACAACGTTATAAACGTTTACATTGTAAGCTCAATTTACACTCAATTCATCGTTAAAAATAACGATATAATCAGGCCACGCAGTCGAAGATCTTTAAATGCTTTGATCAACTGTAAAGATTTGGACTTTTAATTCGTAAATGAATTTTATTTCGTACATAGTATCTGTAACAGTTTATTATTTTGTATATGTTCAAATATCGCTAAACCTTGGTATAGCTTGTCAGTAATACGAGAACATAGCTCGATTATCATCACACCTTTCCATGAATTCAGCCAGTATTTTATTGATGTATTACAGTCAATAATATCAAGGGATATTACAACGCGTGAGATCTTAACCACATTTCTTTCAATGGCACATCGTTTCCTCTCTTTCTGCACGTCACCCTCCCCTCGTACGGATTCTCCGGACACTTAAGCATCACATCCCACCACTAAGAGAGCCCGTCTGAATTCGCAAATCGCCGGTTTTATTTCCAGGACCGGCGTGTCGAGCTCTTGTGTGCGCGCACCTAAACGTTTATCGGACTCAGGTGAACAATCAATGGCGCGGCAGCGGCGGGGCCGAGAGGGGAAGCGCGCGCGAGAGCGGGGGAGGGGGAGGGGGAGGGGCGGCAGAGGCGCTGGGTGACGCCCTTCCCGCCGTCGGAGCATCGCGACGGCGCGAGAGTAGAGGCCGGCCTGCCAGCAGAACGTGTGACGAACCCTCCAAACGTCAACAAGCCGTCGGCCGACAGCCCACGTACGCTCGGCAAAGGGGGGGGGGGGCGACCGATAGCACAGAGGGGAGAGCCACTTCTGGTCACCTGGATTCAAATTCCGGACCAGCGAGGTGACGTTTGTGGTGAATACCGTGATTCGCGGTAGATATTCCGGGGGTTATCAATGTCTCTCCGTCCATCATTGCCCCTGTTCCATTTCCACCACCAATCTATTCATTCATTCACTATCCCATATTAGTTCACACAGGTACAGGAATCATCATAATAAAGAAAACACGTCTGCTTTCCTGTACGCTGTCACACACGGAACAAATAATTCAATGTAGGCGTTCGCTGTTCCCATTGCGGACGAAGGATTGGGAATGGAGCTGGGGCCCGCACACGCGTGGGTTACCGCACTCACAACCACACCCACGCGTTCGCGTTGGGCCGTACGTTCGACCCGCGCGGGCTACGTGTCCTGGCGGTTCCAAAGGGCGTGTGACATTTGGTGCGGCGGCGGCGGCGGCGGCGTACACAGATGGATCGTCATTTAGCGTGGAAGCGACTCCGCGGGGGCCCTCGGCAGGGGGAAAGGCCCGTGCGGGTGAGACCCAGCGGACGCGCCACCGCCGCGCAGTCGAGATCTGTATACGCGGGGCGGTCTCTTCACAAACAAATACCCCCACAGGCAGCCACCGCCGCCGCTGCCTCCGCCGCCACCCGCTCCGCTGGAGTCCAGAACGTTCCCGGGCCTCTCCGAGGGGACCACGCTGCGCACGCACACACGCACGCTCGCACTCACACGCGTGGTGACGGCGGCGGCGGTGGAAGCGAGGCGGGCGCCGCCAGATCGACGCGCGCGCGGGCCGTGCAATTCGGCAGTATCGATCAGCGGCGGCCGGCCGGTCGGCGGCGGCAGCGGCGAGCGCCGCGTCGCGCCACCGCCGCCGCCCCCACCTCCGCCGGCATGCAGAGCGCGGCGCTAGCGCGACACCGCGTGCGGGCGCGTCCGCTCACATACACACTCACAGCACAAGGGAAAAAAAGTGTTTGGCTCACCTTCCCCGCGTTCCATGTAGGCCGGCGTCGCGCGTGTGTCGGGAGGCGATTACACGGCGCGTGGAGCGCGCTGCTGCTGCTGTTTCACGGTGGGACTGGCTGTGGCTGAGGCTGGCGCGTGGCGCGAAGGGCGCGAGGCGCGCAGGGGGGCGAGGCGAGGGCGCCTGCTGGTGCTGCTGCTGCTGCCGGCGGCGAGGGCGAGGCCGAGGGCCGCCGATGGGAAGAGGGCCTTCCGCGCGCGCCTGACGCGCGACGACGCTGACGCTGCCGGGGCCGAGCGCCTGCCGAGGCGGGTGCTACTGCTGCTGTTGCTGATGATGCTGCTGCTGCTGCTGCTGCTGCTGCCGGGGCAGACGGGGGCGCGGGGGCCGAGCGCGGCGAGCGAGCGGGCGAGGGAGGCGGCGGGGGCGGGGCGGGCGGGCGCCCGCGAGCCGGGCCCCGCGCTCATACTGCCGTCGCTGCCGCTGCCGCCACCGCCGCCGCCTCCGCCGCCGCTACCGCCGCCGCCTGCGCCGCCGCCGCCGGTGCAACCGCCGCCGCCGCCGTCACCGCCGTGGAGGTGAGCGCGTGCCGCCCGGCCGCGCCGCCGGACCCTCGGCCCTCGCCCGTCGCCCTCGCCGCCGCTCGCCCTCCGGCTCCTCCGCCGCCTAGCGGCGCCCCGCGGGCCGCCGAGTCGCGCCCCGTCGCGGCCGCTCCTCCGGCACCCTGCTCTTCCTCCGGGGCGGTCACGGGCGGCGCCACATCGCAGCCCCCCGGCACCGGCAGCCTCCTCGCGCACGCACCTCCACGCCTCCCGGCTCGCCTCGCCCCGCCCCGCGCGCTAGGGTCGTGTGGCCGTCGCAGCCGCCGTACTCGTCCTCGCCGTCGTGGTCGCCGCTCCGGCTGTCGCGCGCACTCGCAACAAACGCCTCGCCTCCACTGTGGCGTCGCCGCCGCCGCCGCCTCCGCCGCCGCAAAGATGGCGGCGGCGCGCCGTGCGCACGCTCGGGCCGGCTGGCGGGGCGCGCGTCGCGCATGCGTGCGCGTCAGCGGCCGCGTGTAGGCGGGGGCGCCGCCACCGCCGCCGCGGGCGCCCCCTGCACCGCCCCCGCCCCCGCCCTCGCCGCGTCCCGCCGCGCGAGCTTCCATTCATCCCGCGCGCGCCGGAGCTTCGGTCGCGAACCGCCACCGTCACCGCCGCCTACATCGCCGTCTTGCTCCTCCTCCTCCTCCTCCTCCTCCACCACTTCCCCGCCATCTCGGCCGCTACCGTCGATGCATGAATGATGCTCGCACACATACACACGGGCACGTACATGCCACCGTTTTGGCAACTCCGAGGCGGGATGAGAGTACAGGGCTGCGAGATGTGGGTTGCTCGCCAGGGTGCATCGCTGCCCGCCGGCGTTTATTGGTCCATCAAAGGCCACCCCTACAACGGCGCATCCCGCGCCCCGCCCTCCTCGACATAGATCTAAATGATAACCCTGTGCGCGCCGGAGCCTCCTCTTTCCGGCTTCCAGTAACGTGGCCGAGCAGGAGCTATCGTCTTCTGTTCCGGAGCCTTGATTCATGACCCCTGTAGGAGTAGCGAGACAGTAAATGGATTTACGAGCAGCGCCGACCATCTGTCTCCGCAATAGCACGCCGCATGCTAACAGATCGAAAGAATTCTACTGCTCTTGGACGTTTTTCGTATATCCATGTCAAGACTGTTTACATCCTTGCACTCCGTTATGACATTCACTCTTAAAGTTTTGCGTTAAAAAAATTAATATCCAGACAAGAGATTAAAGATTAATTTATTCTGCAAATAATCCCATTGACTGGCAATAAATGTAAAAAATGTATGTAAAAAAATAACATTGAAACAAATGAGCTAATTTAAAGAGTTTATTGTTGCTTTCTCTGTTAACACATCACGTCATTGTACTCAATTTAATTTCTTTTCACTTTTCCAATTTCCACGCTAAGCGTGTACTCCCACTATTCCCTTTCATCTAAACAATTTTCAAAATTAATTATTTATGTAAAAGTTTTTGCTTCTTGTTGACAAAAGTAACACCAAAACTTCATTCTCTTGAACGCATTGAAAAAATATTTAAAGACTCCTTCCTGGGGTACGCACAGCTATTACGTAATTTATTTGAAAATCTATAGTTCAGGACCTTGGGGGACACAAATGCGAAATAAAAAGAAAAACAATATTTAAAAATACCAAGCAAAGTACCTTACAACACATTTCGTTATTCTCAATATTTATTATACCAGCAATGTATTTCACAGCCATCTCGATTCTTCAAGGGTATTCATTAATCGTATTGGTGTAAACACACGTGAAACAAAACTTAACAGCAATCGGATGTTAATCCCGTTTTTGTTTGCCCAAATGAACGCAATCGCTTCTATTATTAGCTCGAAAAGTAGGTCGTGCATTTGTGTGATCAGGAATCTGTACCCAAACACGAAGTTCAGAGCGGTCGTTGTCCGCGATAAGGGGTTGGCGAAAGTTTTATCGCAAGGCGAAAGCTCCGTTTAGTGTACAAACATGTTTGTTGTCGTCTGCTTAACTATGGTTGTTGAACTCGATCCTCATTAACTCGCGAATTACGCCCTTTTCAATAAATCACATTCAGTTGGATGATATTCCAAATTATTTAAAAGGGAAGTGTAGAAAAAAGACAAACAAAGGATAGCAAGATTTCTACGTTAGAAAATGAAACTAGAGACAGTAGATATTGGCTAAATAGTAAGGGGGGAGGAAATGTATCTGTGAGATGGAACAGGAAGACTGCGATCATATATTAGAGTGATGTCTTGTTTTTGAGGAAGGAAGATTGTGAGAAAGGTAGAATGTTCAGGGTAAGGTGAGGTGGATTAAGGACAAAGGTGAAAGGATTAATATGAAGAAGAAATACAGTTTGGCAGAGTACGTAACCTATTGTAACTACTTGTAGTTCATACAGCTTATAATGTATAATTATGTACTAAGCGAATCCAACTTTAGTATATTTACAAAGTTGGAAATATAAATTCATTTATGAAATTTTTCACATATTTTTTTGTGTTTACATATTTACAAATAATAAAAATGACTATGCAGATATCTACTGTCAGTAATTGTATTAATTTCCAACATAGTTGGAATAATCAAATTCACTTCAGAATCATCCCTTTTCAGAATTATTTTTCGTGTTAATTTTCCTAAATTTCATACCTGTCAAACCAGCGACCTCTGTGAGCGTCCCAGTTTTCAGTACTGAAAGTCGCAATCGTTTGATGTACGAACATACTGTTTACTCCGAGGACAGAGAAGGAAAAGAATAATGTTTGCCGTCTGGCCCGGCAGGTAGTTTGAAAAAGAGAAAACCAGATTGTGGCAATAAAATAAGCAATTACGTATATTATGAGCATTTGAACGATAGAAAGATAATATTAAAAACAATTTTAATTGAAAGATAGTTTAATATTTTCTTCCTTGATTTGGTATATGAATTTTTATTTCGGTAACAACCCGTTGACACAGCAAATAACATAAGATTTCACAGTAGCGGTGAAAATTAAGAAAATCGACGAAGTATTGTCGTAATGAAACTGTGTCTCAGGCAAAGATTCTTACAAATAGCATCAGTACGAAGTAATTTTCAAACTCGCTGTCATAATGTTGATATAGAATGGTTCAAGTTCTCACGTAATGAAATAACGAACGAACGAAACTGCGAGCAAAAATGTGCCGCAAAGAAGCATCTTTTAATTAGTACGTATTGACTTCCTAAAATCAATTCTTTAATAAATTTTCTTATTCTTTCTTTTCATTTTTTCTAAAAAGATAACAATGGCAGAGGCACTCCATATAATCACTTTTCGAATCGCCAAAAATTACATTTGAGTGTACGTTTACATTTTTTGTCTGTAATAGAAGTGCAGATGTTCACGATTTGAGATGTTGGCATTATGACAGATTTGTAAGGCGGCCTCAGTGAGCCGTACGTGAGTGTAGATAGGTTTTGTAACGTGATCAAGAACTTCAAAGTGATCGTGTTTCAAAACGTTGTTGAAAAATATTCATATTATTTTCTCAAAGAAAAGCAAAACCAACATTTTACTTACATTTCATTGATTGCACCAAGAGTAATCCGCGAAAGAGCACGAGTTCAGTACAGAACTATATGGTCTCAAAAACTAATTACGAAGAGTTAAAATTTAGGAGAGTTAAACTAATTACGAAGAGTTAAGAATTACGAGAAATTACCTTATACATGGAAAATTGTCTAATAAGGGCAAACACAAATTTTAATATTTAGAAATAGTTCAAAATTTTTCGAAGTAATGATGAAAACATCAAAAATAAGTTGGGCATTATTTTGCAGCGAAATCCTTCAGAATCAAGATAAAAAGATTTTTTGTGTATTAAGAGTAGCCTACGTTACATTTCATTCGATTCCGATGTCATTGGAAAGTTTAACAATGCAGTTAGACAATAGTGCATTTGCGCGAGCGAGCAGTGAGCGTTGAGGGCCATCGAAGCAATTGGCTTTTGCGTACTTTTTTGAAAATGTTACAAGAGGAAACGAAGGAGGATTGATATTTTTCTAGAAGGTATAAATACAAAATGTAGGTGTTATTTATTTTCTGATCATAACACTTTTGGCCAAGATGTTTTCGCAGCATCTCGGCTTTACTTTCCAATTCCTTCTTCTCGGAATTTAAGACTACAGGTAAATAAAACCGCAACAAGAATAAAAACAAGTGTTGTTTCTATCTGTTCTCGTAGGTTTCTGCGGCTGAAAATTTCACAAGTTGTTTTTAAGTTTTGTCCGTCAAGTAACAAAATTTGAAGCTATTTGGAGGGATCAAATCTGTGAATGTTACTTGTAAGATCATTTACTTGAATTACGAAACCTTGACCCTCCCCGCAAACTTAATATCTAGATCAGCCCTAGGTAGGCATTTTGAAGAGAAATGCCTCCACTCTGAGAATTTCTTCCCACCCGGCTCGAGTTGACCCTCTCCGCTTTCCCCACACCGAGCGATAATCTGGCTTCCTTCACCGTGTCGGCTTCCGTTTCCGCCACCTCCCTTCCCCCTTCCTTCTCGTGGCCCTCTCACTCGCTTCGCGTCTTTCTCTCGCCCGAGGGAAGGGGACTCCCGGGATGGCGCAGGCAATATGGTGGCGTGGTGAAGCTGCGGCAGCTTCTGAAGAGGAGATGGCGGAGGCAAGGTAAAGGTAAAGATGAAGGCGAGGCCAAGGCGAAAGGGATGGTGAGACGAAGGCCAAGGCCAGAGGCGAAGGCGAAGGTGAAGGTTGTTTTTTTTTTTTTTTTTGGCGGCACAGTCGGAAAGACGGCGAAGGCGGAGACGACGGTGGAGGAAAAGGTGAAAGAGACGGACGCAGCTATTAAGGCGATCATGAATGCGAGGGCAAGGCAGAGAAGGAAGCGGAGGCAGAAACGGAGGGATAGGTAAAGGCGAAGGCAGAGGCGAAGGCGATGGAAGAGATGGAGGCGGAAGTGGAGGGGTTCGCGAAGGCGGAGGGGAAGGGGAAGGGGAAGGTGAAAGCGGAGGCTAAAGAGGAGGCGAAGGCAGTGGAGAAGGCGAGGGCGGTTGTACCGAAGAAGACCGAAGCGAGGTGGTAGGCGAAGGTGGAGGCAGAGGGAAAGGGGAATGGGAAGCATAGATGAAGGTGAAGACTGAGGGGAGGGTAGCCGAAGGTGATGGTGGAAGCCGATGCGAAGGGGAAGGGATAGGCTGAAAAGAAAACGAAGGTAGGACGGAGTAGCGAAGACAGTGATAAAAAGGCGGGGACGGAGAGGCCGGTGGAAGCGAATGCGAAGACGGTGGCGCAGGGAAAGGCGAAGGTGGAGGCCGATGCTGAGATGACGGAGACGAAGACGAAGACGGAGGGGAGGCGGGGAAGGAGACGCAGGCGCAGATGCAGTCGTAGGCGAAGGCTGAGGCAGCAGCGGCGGCGACACAGGCAAGGGCAAAGACAGGCTGAGGCAGAGCCAAAGGCGAAGGAAGCGGTGCAGGATGCAGCAACAGAAGCAGCATTTCACGCGCAGAGGCGAAGCCCGAGTGGAGTGGAGGCGGGCCTAGGCAGTGTGAAAGCGGAGGTGGCGGGAGGTGCGGAAGCCCGGGCGGAGGCGGGACTCGTGGCGGCGGTGGCGGCGGCGGCGGAAGTGGCGAGAGCATTGTCCCGCAGGAGGCGGCGCGACGACGGCGTCGCGTCGGTTATTTCTGTCGCGCTGCGCTTGCGACAGGTACGCGCGACGACTTCGGAGCAGGCGCGGGAGGCACCGAGGCCGCGAGGGCCGCAGGCGCGCGCAACGGCTGCGGCCTGCCCCGTGGCTGTCTTCGCGGGGCGACACCGGAGTCGGGAAGCGCCGTCAATTACAAAATTGCGATGTTTTAAATATCGATATTTTAAAGCCCATGTTTTTTTGTTTTTACTTTCTCGCTATGAAGTAGAGAAAGTTATGTAATGCTGCGCGAAAAAAATGCGAATTTTCGACAGAAAAACTCTCATTACAAGGCCCTGGTAAATAACGATAAAAGTGGATAAACCCAGTTGCTAAATTTAGAAAAAAAAATCTCTAACACGTGGTGTAGTCAGAACTCATGTTTTATGGGTCCTTGGTACTGAAAAATCGAATGACAGCAAAATGTTTGTCCATCCGTCTGTAAGTCTGTGAACATCGCAAGCGGTGAAGTCGATCAGCCGATTTTTCCAAAAACTGGTATTCCGCAATTGATCTGGCTGATGTCGCGCACCCTTCAATTTCAAACTGATATTTTAATTTTAGGGGGTACTTAACATGACGCCCCAGGGACATTTTGCAAATTCATAAAAAAATGGCTTTATCGTTTTGATTATTTTTTTTATTGATAGTCTGAAGGACGTTTTTAGAGGATGGTGTATGTCTCATATTCTCTCCTGATTTTTTGACAATTGCAAAAGTTCAAAAAATTTTCGGAGTCTTCCTACAACTAACACATTAAAGACAGAGATGTTTCCCTTATTGGAATCTGTTCCCTAAAGATTTATTTCGAAATAAAGTCATGTACAATTGTTCTAAAACTTGCGAATTCTTCGCGTAATTTTGATTGAAAATGCTGCCGGGAAAGTACGAGCTGTTTTAGCACCACTAGTTTAACAGGAATGTTTTATTCTCGATTTTTGTTTGTAAATGAAAAATTCCTTAGCTAACAATTCAGAAAAAGTGAAAGTATGAAATAATAACTGCTAGTACCACTGTCAGTTTTGTCTTCGAACGAAGTGAACGTTACTTGAACATCCTTCGTCGAGCAGACTGTCTCCTTCGAGATGATCCTGATACCCTCCTAGTGTTTCCTATTTTGCACATAGAGTGGTGCTCAATGCATGCGCCATGGACGTAGGGTCTTCTGCTTCTTCGTAGAAATGAGTATTTATCCTTCGCCTTGGGCGCTCAACCTTGTTTTATTTATTGTTAAATGTTTCCCCCTTGTTTTCAATTAAATCTTAATTATAAATAAATAATCATGGTCTCTGTGAAATTCAACTTTAAATTTCAAATTCATAAATTTAATGTTCTATATTACTAAACCAATTTTAAAACATCGATGGTTTTTGGACGATATATTAATATCTATGTTTTAATTTTGTATCAATGTTTGGTAATATAATAGTATAATTTTATTGATGTCGCATCACTCAAGTGATGCATCCAATATCTATTCAAATTTTGCCTCACTGTTAATGATATGATTCAAAAGTATACGAATGCCATTTAACAAAGGAGAAACGTAATTTTTAACACAATATTTAGCAGAGTGATGGAGAACCTTGTTAACAAAATATTGATACGTAAAATCAGAAAATAAACTGAAATAGAGATGCTTAATTTGGAAATACTTGGTTGAGTTGGTCCTCCTCAATTTGGTATAGTTGGTGCAGCTCAGCGACATTTCTTTTTTACATATTCTAAAACATGTTGAGACTTCTATCTCTTAACGTGTCCCTCGTGAAGGAATTTATGCACTACCACGAGAGTACGAAGAACGATATCGTAAAATCAGAAAAGAAATGACGACTTATAACTCGTAATAATTTTAAGAGGCAATTATCGTTTTGTATGAGTATCCGAGCTAGTCGCAAGGCTCCATTCTTTGGATTCCGCCATTGACATAAAACAAGAGAGAGCGCAATAATTTCCAACCTATTTTGTGCCCAAATATTTTGTTGTCGAAAAGTTTCTTAGAAAAAAGAAAGCGTTATCAGAGAATTTGTTGGAGAAACTGTCCTACAATAGAGTTATTAAGGAAGTAGAGTATAGTACATTCTGCAATTTAACTGAAGCAAATCGAGCAACTCCGCCAATTATTCACACTCCAACTAATATTCATTGCATAGTTATACTCACAATTTATTTCTTTGGGGAAAATACGATCTTCTTGAAGAAATTTTAATCATGTCTGTTCACTGAAATTAATATTAGCACAAACTCACGACATTAGAAGAGACCACGGTCGTAAAAATAAAAATAAAGCCACCAAGTTCAACGACGCACTTTCGAACTTCGGAACGGAAACGCCCTCTTCCTTCGTGCTCCCGTCTGTCGTTCTTCGCTTTTGTTCTCCTATCCCCTGGGGTCAGGAGTGGGTTGCTGAACGGCGGAAGATTGCGGGATAAAACCGAGTTGAGTATGGTCGAAGGTTTCGTCGTACTCTGTATTCTTCAGCCAGCTGACAATGCTTCGGAGATATCAGTTTGTGAGTGCAGTAAGAGGTTGGGGATCGTTTTCACGAATGATTTACGTAGTTCCGATGAGGTCCCTAAAGTAGTGGTGTAACAACAGCACATACTTTTCGCATACTGGAAACAGCTTCGTAATATTGAAATATTGTTATTTCTGTGCTGCTAAAGCCTCAGCTGTTACCTGAAAACGTTCAATTCAAACAAAGCTCCTATAATGCATAGTTGCATTCATTTCGAACGTCAGGAGCAGCATCACAAACAGGACTAAATTAAACTTACAGTATTTTTAGCAAAAAATACAGAAGCCAGCGACGCATTGTTGCCAGCGCGTCGTTGTCAAAACAATAATGTGCAATTTGTTTGGCATATATTTTGTTAACAATTGGCTTGGCCAACACACTTATTTCCGTTTTCTGATTTCAACTTGTTTATGACGTGGATATATTACAACATACACAGTTCATAAATTACTAACTCATTATGATACTAATAAACCAATTAAATGACTAATGATTTGTAATATTATGTTAATTTATTTCCTTCTGACACCGCCTCAATTGCAGCGTGAGAAATTAGAATTTACCACATCGTTTTTCATTTCAAACAATTCCAGTGCTACCAATTCTTTACCAATAATAAATAATCATATCATTCATAATCGGGCAAATAGTTTTATGGGTACCAGTGCCATGGTATCTAAAAGACGTTCAGGCAAATACTGCTGCAATATGAAAGACTTTCCCACGATTTCTCATGAACGGAGTCTGGATTCACATTTACGAAGTATATTTTTTGATATGAGGAGTCAAATACGTATATTAATTGAAATTCTAAGAAAAATACGTCTCAATAAGAACAAAAAAGAAAATAATAATAATAACTTAAATATAACAGAAATATGATGCATTAACACAAAATGGTCGGTCGGTTCTGATAACATAATTGTTTAAAATTTAAAAATTACCTGTTTTAAGCGCAAATGCTCATATTTTCGAAAACTTGAACATCATTAAGAAAAAAATTATCTCCATAATTGTAGTTGTAAGAAGACGCCGAAAAAATTTACATTTTTGCAATTTTCGAAAAATTAGGGATTTTAAAGAAAAATTGACTTAAACAATTATCTAAAGCGTTCTTTACCTATCCAGGCTCAAAACTTCTTCAAAGAGTTTGGTGCCATTTCTGAAAAAAGTTGTTTAAAAAAATAATAATTGCCTATATTACACGCAAAATTAAGACAAAAGCATCCAAATTTCAGAAAGGACGTAACATGTGGCTGTCAGCTGAGGTCCATTTGTAGATCATCTTTGTGGAATATCCTAATGGATGAACTCCTTGCTATTTTAACAGAGGCAGGTGTCACGTAGAAGGCTTATGCGGATGATTTAGCAGTCGTTGTACCGGGGAAGAGCTGCAAGGGTTTGGAAGAATGATCAATAGAACCTCTCGACATAATTTCTAAGTGGTGCAAAAGCGTAAAATTTAAACTATCAATTGATAAAACAGAATTTATACTACAAATGTCGGACAGAAAGAAATGTTCCCCTTTTTTCTCCAGAAATGTACGCTGGAAATACGAAACTTTTAATGGTTAACAACTACCATTCTAATTGGAAGAAGGAGAAATCTAGAGTATTACTTCCTGACCGATCCTCGTAATTGGTCCCACTTTTCACATAATATTTCAACCTCCTTTGAAAATAGATGGAAGATCAATTAAAGAAACCAGATTTGCAAGACGCCTGGAAATCTGGCCTGATCCAAAACTAACATTCCTGTACTAAGTCAAAGTTATGAGTAAATGCGTGTAATAAATTCCATAAACGTAGAGGCATAAGTCCGAAGATAATAAAACTAAAGAGATCAATGCTTAAAATAATTTATAATGGCGCGTTTTTGTCAATCATAGAATACGCAGCAGCAATGTGGACTCACAGAGCTGCACTTACAAGAATAATTAATGTACTCAATAGCGCAGTGCGCGCCGCACTACTTGCTATCACAGGCGCATACAGGACAAGCATTATCACGAGACTTCCAATCCTATCAGATCTGTTTCCACTAGAACTGGAAGTGACACAACTTCCAGCCACACGCGCTCTACGAAAGCAGAAAACTGCGGAAAGTTTCGGAGCTACTTAAGACGCAGCTAAAGACAGGAGAGAAAGGAGCGTTCGCCGGAGTGGCAGCGGCGCGGCAGTGATACACGCGTGACACAGGATCGACGACAATAACATGTATGCAAATGTTTCAATCACTGTTCAAGATGAATGGTTCAAGCCATCGAGAGAATCGGTACAGTTCCCATCAGGCCACGGATTCTTTTCCGAGTATCAGCATAGAAGAGGCCTTACAGACATCCCCGCATGCCCATGAGGACTGTCAGGCAAAACAGTTGCACTTGTCTTAACTGAATGTGAGCTACATGCAGTGCACCTCATACAGCTAATTAGATCAACAATAATTAAAGAAAAATTCATAATTATATATTTTGAAGACCTTGGATTGCAAATTTGTAAATTCGAGAAACTATTTTATACCTTCTAGATATGCAAAAAGACCTCCATCAGAGCCGCGGAAGTTTTCAGGTGTAATATTCCAATGTACTAATGTACAATGTACCAATGTACTAATGTGTATGTATATATATATATATATATATATATATATATATATATATATATATATATTCATGTGAATATACCATCAACGTTCACATTTATACAAAACTTCAAAGCCGCCTGGTGCTGCTGTCGGCGACAGAACCAAATTAGAGTTGCGGCATAAACAGCGAGTGGACACGAGACGAACCAACGGCCTTCCCGTGGCGACGGACGCTCGCCTGATTCGATGGCGTAAGCAAAATAGTCCTAATGATGATCCTCTGCCGTCATCGAGGTGGCTGACGCTCTTCGTACAACATAAATACTGCAACAAAGACATATTACGCAGGATAAGCATAAAACACGGTCTAGACATACATACCAAAGAGATAAAGTAAATATTGTCACATCAAGAACACGGAACAATTCCCCGGTGAGAGCGAAGCTTCAGATACGGGGCCTAACCCACATCCACACATTAGTTCTACGCATATGTCTGTTTGTTAAAATCAGTTCTTTTTTGTTAATTACAAGTTTGTTTTTTTTCAAGGATTTTTTAAGAATAGTTTTGATTTATAAAAAACTCAGTATTATAATTTTGCAATGTTAACTTTATGCATTTTCGAAAATACCGTAAGATGGCCGAAAATGGGACCTGCATCACATAGATAGGAGGAGAAAATTTAAAGGAGCAATTTAGAGAAAAAAGCTGTTTAAAAAGTAAAATTGCCTGTACGAGTTTTGCAAGCGAAGTTGGGCGAAAACTACTTATATTTTCGAAAAGTTGTGCGTGACCGAATTTCAATACATGTCTTTAAAGAAATTTCATTAAGGGAAAATCTTTATTATCAATATCATAGTTGTAGGAAGATGCCGAAAATAATTTTGAACATTTGCAATTCACGAAAATGAAACCCTTCGCCATTTTCATAAGTTCTTTACGCTAACCGAGGTCAAGGATTAATCAAAATATTTGAAGCCTTATTGGAAAAAAAATGAAAAGGTTGAGGTTTCGTGTAAATAACCCTCAAAAATCAAAATATTTGTTTCAAACTCGCTGAGCCTCAAGTTCATTCAGACCAATCTAAGAACATCAATTTTGGAGAAAACCATTCGCTAGCGTTGACAAGAGGCAGACAAACAGATGTTTTGCCGTCAATACTCAATTCTGACTACATAAGGTATTAGAGGTTTAATTTGCTGCACAAATGATCTAGGTTTATTCTCTTTTTCATTACCAGGGCTCATGCAATGCGCCCCATTTTGTCGAAGAATCGCCGTTTTCCGGCACACGATTCCAATATTTTATCATCTTAGGAAGTAAGGTGAGAAAGTGAAAAGAAAAGATAACATAAGAGCAACATGCAATTTCAAATAAATTCTAGTATTTAGAGGACCAAGTCTGGTTGGTGCTCAGAAATTACTAAATATTTAATTGTTAGTTAAAAATGGATAAAAATGCTACGATATTAACTGAATGGAAAATGTTATGGTGTATGATTCATAATTTTGAAAGTTCTTAAGAGACTGATTAAGGCAATAAATAAAAAAAATTCAAGTACTGTAGTTTTTAAATACTCGTTCTGTGTGTGAGAAACAACTACTTCAAGGTTATGAGAGTATAAAATGATCTTGTCGTAGCGCGACTCGACGTTAAATACAGAACAAATAGTGATTGTATTTTCATATTTCAAAGAAACGATTTATAAAAAAAGAAATGTTGAAAAAGTTGGGTATTTGAAGCCGAATATCAGAAAAGTCCTCTCTTAACATTACGGTCATACCTACGCGACGTTGCGCGAATATTTACGACATAGGGGACACGTACGTGATCGAAATAATTCAAGCATGATTGCAATAAAAGTCACGATTTGGACACGCAAGACAGGTAACTGAGAGCCCGAATAGAAAAACCAAAGAACACGCGGCCTGCAAAAATTATTGTTCCAAAATCAGGAATTTGCACTAATTTTTAAAACAAAACAAATTTTATCGCTATTTCAAACGACATACCCATGTTGAAAATCGAGACCAACCGTCTAGTTGACAACCTTTTAAACACTCTTATGAAATACAAGCATCATTTGACATTTGACTCCATCTATTTCAATCAATGACGAGGTTGACGTTTGTAACCGAGACCCTACTAATACGGTAGGAAAAGAAACTATAAGGAGTTTAAACAAAAGAACTTCCGCGAAATTCTGTCCTATTATAAATTCGGAATGTTAAACTTCTTTGGTTTTGCGATTCTTATTGTTCTAACTTACAATATGACAAGATATACCCATGCTATTAACTTTTACTGGGAAACTTCACTGTAGTATTAAAGTTTTCTTCGACTTTTGAAATGCCAAAATTACATTATCTGTAAAAACAAATATAGAAGCATTAAAATGAAGACTTTAATAAAAACAATTTTTCAATATCTTTCGATATGTTTCGCAGGTAGATTTACAGAGAGAAATTGATAAAATTAGGTGAGCTTTATTTTTCAACTTGGCAAATAACTGGAATTAAAGTTCATGATGAGATTTTACGTCTGTGCACTTTTTATGGAGCTGCAATTGGAATCGCGAATGCATTATTCGTTGTTTCCAGACCTACCCATACATATTACCTTCTATACAGCGAAGACCATGAAGTCTATAAGAGCGAAGACATTGCAGCAGAAGTACAAGTTCGACTTACTAAAGCTCAGCGTGCTACGTAAGACTTTTCTTTTACAGAGATCCTCGTAAAGAACATACTAGGCTAGATGAAGTCAATAAAAGTGATGTTACAACTTGAACCACATTACATAGTCAAGCATTTCACATTTCACTTAGTCGCATATTACATACGTAGTGTAGTGAAAGTTATGTAACGCTGCAACGGAAAACTGAGATTTTTTTTGTAGATACATACGTTAAGTAGATCCTTGACACGAAAAAGATGATAATTCTTGATCCTATGTGAAATGTATTATCTCCTCTAATACGTTGGGTTGTCGGAATCCACCGTTTGTGGATCCTTGATATCGAAAAATTGGTTTACGGCAAAACGTCAGGCCGTCTGTCTTTCCCGTCTGCCTGTCTGTCCGCCTGTGAACAACGCTAGCGTCTAAACCGTAAGCAAGATTTTCCCCAAAATTGATTTTTCCCAGCCGCACTGGCTGATGTTGCGGACACTTGAATTTGAAACCGATGTTTTAATTCTGGAGGGTTCTTTACTTGAAGTCTCAAGGACATTTTCAATTTTTTTTCAAAAATGGCTTCGATTTTTTTTTTCCTGAGAAAGGGAAATGGAATGAACGCTTCAAAAACGGCGTACGTCACACTTTTGTTTAAAATACCTGAATTTTCAAAACTTGAAAAAACCCATTACGGCGTTTTTATCATTGCATTTATAAACACAAGTGATTCAAATGATTCATTTTTACGTTTCTCGAAAACTAAAAACTTCTCTGTGAAATGTCAAAATTGCGCGTTTTCAGAAACGCTCAAACGACGTTTTCTCATGAACTCCTTTACATCAAGAAGGAATATGTTTTACTCTTCTGTAATATTCTTAAATACATATTTCAATTCTACTATTTATTAAGGGACGGAAACATTCAGAAAATGTAAACAATGTTTTGCCGCCGGTAGGTAGCAACTGGGATGAGGGGGACAATACCGAAAAGCTAGCTTAGACAAAAGGGATTACAAAACTAACTGGTGCGAAAAAGTCTGTGCCATTCTGCAGCACCGCTAGTTTTATTAAGAAATTAATATCTGTAAAAACTAATATTTTTAATTACAGAGACCATACAGAACAGACGATTCTAATATGAACCTCAATTTAAGTATCTAAGTTTTAGTGTGTACGAAATGTACGAGAATATCAGAAGAATTAAATTTGGTGCTCAATGTTCATTGAACACATTTACAGACGTTATTATGAAATTTTGTTTGAACGTTTCTGAAACTTTGCAATGTTGAGATCATTTTACAGAAAACTTTTGACTTTTCAGAAACTTTCGAAGAAAATCGTTTTTGAGAAATTCTTGAGTATCTCTCTTTTGAAAAATTCTTGTCCTTGGCATGAAAATAATATTAAAGCATTTATAATTAAAATCACTGTTTTTATTGTAGGAAAAATGTTGCGCACTGTGTTTAAATAGATTCACTAATCTCTGCATTTCAAAAAGCTCAATAATTTTTTAACGTAAGAAACTGCCTTTGCTTTGTTGGTCTTGAAAGCGACGCAACATTATATACGAATAAGCGTTGATTCTATTAATTTGAATGCTCTATTAAAAAGTAGTGTTTACTCTACAAAGCGGGTTAATACGAGCAAGTGATCATATGCTCATTACCTTTTATTAAAAACATCGCATTTGGTGGAGTAGAAAGCTCAAATTTACGTCTCAAAAAACCTTTAATGTTTGAAATAATATTTATAATTTATATAAGGTTTGGGGCATAAGTCATGGCAACTATTTATGTGTGTGTCTGTGTGAATACAAGCACTGGGGAAAAATGTGAAATATACACTTGAAAGTACAAGGTATGAACAATGTACATGGATATTTAACGCCTTACCGAAATTTGTTTCTCATCTTCATTAAGGTATTTGAAATGACAGTACTGTTTTCATGTTCCAAAGCATTTTACCATATACGAGTTTACAACATTCCAAAAGCATTACATCCCGATCTAAAGGTCCGGTTAGTCACATGCTCGATCACCGCACGTGCCACATCTGTCAACACATTCACAGGTCGTCACGTACGTTGCATATCACTGGTTGCTACACGTCCTAGCAGAAACTCTCCTGTCCATCTCGCGAATGTACGTTAATTCCAACTGCTTCCATCAATTCCCAGGGACATTTTCAGACATTTCTCCCATGGAGAACGGCTCTCTTGGTGATCTGCTCAAAACGAGTTACATTCACCTGGCACGGCCGCAGTCAGACACACACATACACACATTGCACATTGCACTAGCACATTGTTCTCTGAGCTAACAGAGACTCACAGAGCCATCTGTTGTTGCAGACACACATTAGTACAGCATTTCTTTCACGCAACAAATACAATTATGTGATCCGGTAACATATCTTTTAGAAAAAATATTAGCCATGACTTCTGCGCCAACCCTCGTATATTAAATAAATATATTAAACATATATATAATAAAAATAAGTAAATACTAGTGGTAATTTATATATTATTTAAATTATTAATCACAATAATATAAATTGTAATAATAAGTCCCTATTGTAATGCCACAACAATAAATAACACAATTTCAAAAAGATGTTTAGTTTTAGTTTTATTTATTTACGTCAAAAATAGTTAAAACCTGTATGTGACGTGCTTAGGGGAGAAGTGAATTTGAAGTTACATTTATCCAGAAGCAAAACAAGGGATCATCTTATCATTTGCTCGAGGATCTGGGAAACTGGACGAAAACCTGACAAAGATGGGAGACATTGGCCCAGAAGCTGAAGAACAATACTTGTTAAAGGTACTTTACAATTATACAATCCAAATGGTATATAGTACATTAAATGTATTCGTTAAAATTAATATTACTTTCCTTTTGAATGCTCAGTATAGTCTCTAATTGTATAGAAACAGTTGTGCAGCAGAAAATATTTTACTTGGGATTTAAACTTTTGTATCGAATTTCATCATTTAATGTCATATGGCAAGGTGTTGTAAAATAATGTACATGTATTATATGTGAATTTTTTGTGGTGATCTGTTGATACTGTTACCTGATGAATATGAATGATACTGTCACCTGATGAATATAGTTCCTTCTCTAAATAAAAATAAGTTCATAAATAAACGTCAGGGGTGAAGAAACAGCAACTCGTGCTCCTTTTACCGACCCCTTACTGAATGCAGATGTGTTGCACAGGAGACAATGTTCGTGAAAACTGTTAGTTCATTGTACTCTACTGACAGTACACACCTGAATAAACATCATGACGTTATAGAAATTAAACAGATGTTGCAATGCTACCGTGAAACCTCAAATTTCTCTATTACTAACGGAATACGTGCCAATAGTTTGAAGCTTGTAAATCGTCGTTTTATTTGTGAAAATACATTGAAATACTGTAAAACAGCTAAAACCAATGGAACAAACTGGAATCCAACTTTGTACAGACAAGATCTGAAACGTGCATTGTATCATTACTTAGTCCAGAAATGTGCGCGAGTAATAAGTGTAATATTTCTAAGCTATATTAAAAATATGACATAAATCCGTACGGTTAAATTGTGCAGAATCTTAAACTGTCAATTTAATTCTGTATAGAATTCGAGATCCTCGTCACCATGTCATGTGTATACACATAAGGAGCTCAACTCCCAAAAACAAGGATTTAGGTTTGAAAATAAATTGTTGTATTATTCTCCTTAGCAAAGTCAGTGTAGCACTCCACATACCATAACCAGAATGCCAACCTCCATTCCGAAAAGAGTGAGCGAGCAAAAGACCAGTCAGTATGCAGTGGCGCATCGTGAGGTTCATTTTTGTGGTGGCGGCGTGAAACATCTGAACGAAAACACCCTGCAACAATCGCCGGACGGATCCAGGCTGGAGGAAGGAGCGTGATGGTGTTTGGAATATTTCTGTGTCATTCCCTGGGTGATCTCGTCATTCTGGAAGACACAACGGATCAACAGACTATGCAGCCATCTATGGGTTTCCCATTTCGCGGACCGTTATTGACTATCAGTTTGGTTTCTATTCCTAGTCTAGCAAATTCATTCAACCGTTTTCAAGGTCTTCCAATAAATCTGGCGTGAAGTTCTACAAGAAATTTTGTATGCTAGTTGGTAATTGTCTAATTATTGTTTTCATAATTTCATTCATTTCGGTCATATCCTTTCATCCTTAAATGCAGCATTGTTTTGTGCCGCAAAATCGCTTATTGCCTTATTAACTCCCTTTCAATAACGTTCCCCCATTAACCTAAACTTAAATTCGATATTTTCAGTTATTAGCATTATATTTGTAGCATTGAATGCATTAGCATTGTTATTGTACCATTAATTTAGAGTTTGTTTAGAGATGGTTGAAGAATGTTCATACGCCAATTATTAGATTGATTGTCTCAAATTGAGTTTCTTAATGGCAGGGATTTTTTTTTCTTGGAAAGAGATATTTGAACATCGCACGAAGGCCAGGCCCCATCAAGCGACTACTCAGACGTGCTGTAATTTGCTGGCGAGAAAGCCCCTCTCGCTTTGTATAGTGGCGTTGTGAATTATGCGTCCGGGACCAAATCCGCAAACTTCCAGTCATCATAACTCCCTATCGTCACGAGGTCCTAACTACGGTAGCCGCCTGTTCAGAATCTGAATCCAGCTGCCATCTGAATTTTCATTATACAGAATTAGTTTCAACTCACTTCACGAGAGAGGTAGCGCTGATCTTCTGTTGATATTTTTTCGCAGTGTCTTTCTCCATCCATCGGATTGATATCTCGACTCCGGTTCTAAATTAAGGTTCCGCTGGTGTGAAGTGATTGACAAGAACGATAGTCACTTTTGCTATTTGGTCTGCCTGGTTTAGAGAAGAAGAGGAGAGATTATAACAATAAGATAAATTTCTCATTTCCGTAAAATGCTCTATACTGTCATTTAAAGTCTCGCGTGACTTTTCGATAATAAACAATAAAGAGACATCAATGGAGTAAAAGACATTTGAAATGACATTTGAATGATCCGAATGAATTTTGTTCACAATAAGATACAGAGATGTGAGGTACATTCCAGTTGGAAGATTTTTCACGAAAAGGAGAAAAAACAATTCAACTATCCTCATGATCCTTTGGATATAGAACACTATTCTCGAATACTGGACTCTCTCCATTGTTTTAAATATCATACTCTGTCACTATGTAATCACAACCAATCAACTTCGGTTCCTACTGGTAGTTTTCCCAATATTTTGCGTGAAGAAACAACGTGATTTTGTCAAATTAGATTCCCATTTGTCAAAATTCTTCGAATTAAAGTCGAAACACTGCAGCAAAAGATGACATAGGCGTGAGGCAAAGAATATGTTTGCTAGTGTTCGCCAAAGGGTATCATATTAAAATGCCTTGACCAATGGTCAAGTCCAGTCGACTTCAATTCGTCTCATCAGCTTGGAAGGTGTTGAGATTAGCAACATGACTGACCGCATAGCCAAGGACAGTAGTGGGGAGATTCTGAAAACCTTAGGATCAAACTTTGTACTACGCGAAGCATACGCCTTTGCCATTTGGCTCACGCCTTTTGGCCTTTGGCTGCAACAAAAGAGAGGGAGTTCTAAATGGATTTAACAACAGACAATATACGGCAGTTTTAATAATTTTTCACCCGTACATTATTATGCGTAGCTCATTTCGTTAAAACAGTTATTATATTACATTTTCTTGCGAAATGTGAATGTTCATTACTTTACAGCCAAATAGCTCATTTGTAACTGATCGACTGAATGATTCGTGTTTGCGATTACTGCTATGGTCATTAGTTACGTAAATGTAATACATGTTTTATCATGGGTGGTAGCAGTGATATTCCTCTAGCAGTGAATATGTACAATCACCCATCACACGTGATACACATTTTCCTTAGTTGTTTTAATGTAATTTGTAGTAATGTGCTTGATCAATAAATTCTTCAGTTACACGTTACACTTCTTCTAGTAATCACTATGCCTACTTCTATACATGTAAACAGTTACAGTTCTCTGCTTTGAGGTAACTTGCTTAACATTTCTATTTTAACAATCTACAAACTTCTGTAGTTAGATAACACTCAAAAGCAAATTTTTTGTAAAAATAACACATTTTGGAACAACATTTTGAATCGAAAATACATTGTACTTAATACTTTGTCGCTCAAAAGTATTCGTAGCAAATTTAGGAGAAATCACTCCAGGGTTACTATTATTTATACACACGTCACAAACAGGTGTAAACAACTTTACTTTTAAATGACAGAAGTTTTCGGAGAGTTGTGCCAGGATAAGAACATTCTTTAATTCGAATACAGCTTCGTTACTGAGTGGGTGAACGTTCGCCCCTTCTTAACTTTTTATGAAGAGAGCGAGACCACCTGGATAATGGAAGCTGTGTTTTATTTATGTTGCAGAAGATACATCGATTGTCGAAGCAATGGAACACCTAATTCAGTTAACGTGGCTCTAGTGAACGGTGAAATCGATGCTGCTGTTAAGAAAGCAACACGAGATTAGAAGAGTAACATTCCTTTAACCTTATAGGAGTGTGATGAACCTTTTATCTTACATCGTGTCCCACGTAAATAATTCTTCTAATGAGTACTCGCAGTACTACTAAAATTCTACTAGTGAGTACTGCGACAAATCGGAAAACCATTATTTGATGACAGAGCTAATGTCTCGCTAAATTCTCTACTAACATCCTATAAAGCACAAGAAAACATGCACACATAGTGAAGTTACATTTATGTCCAGACGCAAAGTGATCATCTCAACATTTGCTCAGATCTAGAGAAACTGGACAACAAACCCGATCAAGTTGGCGGCTCACTAATGCACATGCTTTAACTAAATATAAGTGTCAAGCAAATTTATCCAGTTTAGAATTAAACTCTGATTTACTTGCTACAATTTCCATTCAATTTTTGCCCAAAAAAGTCACAAAAATGATGTGCAGTGTATAGGTTTCTGAATAAACACTGGTCGGAGATATGAAGGGATTATACGCATATTCTATGACATTTGAATGAAAATATTTCGTCTGAATGCACAGTCTATTGGTTGTTTATTTCGTGCTTCGTGAAGTTAGTTCTGTAAGTATAGTGTATGTTTTTAGCCGGGAGGTGGCGATGATCTTCCCACAATGGATGGTGATATCTGGCGGTGACCTATACAACGGCTGGTAGGGTTTTTCCAACCAGATATCTTCGATCAGCGGAGTACCGCCCGTGATTCAAACATTTTAGATGCTATCATTCCCAGGGAATTTCCAGTTTCCCATGTTATTAATTGCTTGGAAGAAGTCCTTTCCGAGAATTCGTAAACATGTTCCACTCTTTCCACAACTTCAGATAAAAGCCTTCCGTTTTTGTTGTAAGATCTGCTTACTTCCCAGATTCATGCCAAAATGTTTCGTCATCATTTCAAGGAGAAACAGCATTGCCATTCGGATTTTGAGTCTGATTGCGATAGAATGTCTTCACGTCTGTTTTAAACAACCGATTCTGTACACGGAAATCTACGCTACATTTGTAACATCTACCTCGTTGACCCCATGCCTGCATTTTTCTCTTTTAGCTTCTCAGCTATCACTAGCCTTGTTGGGTCGTTTTGAATTTGATATTTTGGGAAAAATACATAGAGTATTTTTCTTTGAGTTGTAGTGGTGTGCGATGATTTGGAAGATGCCTCGGCTAAGAGTGGTTATATAATTGTATTATTATTATTATTATTATTATTATTATTATTATTATTATTATTATTATTATTATTATTATTATTATTAGCGTATAGGCCATTACTGACCACACTACACGATTAATGTGTGTAATTCTTTCAGGATCAGCTTTTCAGCTGTATCCTTGCATTACAACAAGGTTGTTACGCCTTGAAGTGTGAATTATGAGATGAAAGGATGATGATGATAGGTGAAGGGACAATCACAAATACGACCATGTCTACGCAGGACTCGAACCTGCAGCCTCATCGGCACAGACGACGGCTGCCGCAACCGTCTGCGCCACGGGGCCGACATTATTATTATTATTATTATTATTATTATGATTGTTGTTGTTGTTGTTGTTGCTGCTGTTATTATTATATGCATATTGGAAGGGATAAGCTGTGAGCTCCCGACTGGCCTCTCGATATATGTGGTAATGAAGTGCATTTAAGTGTAAGTGTACATAAGTGACGGGTGATGCTGGGAAATGGAAGGAAAGATTGTGCGCGGTCCGAGGCCTGCACACCCCCCGATTGATGCTCATCGCCTGGTGTTATTCCGAGAAACCAAGAAATACTACCAATTATAGCAGCCGGCCGCTAAAGTTCCTCACCAGACAGCGACTGAATTCGTCCTAGCTATGTAGCTAGTGTCGAAAATCCTTGCATCGTCGGGACTCAAACCCCAGAACCTTCCGGTCGCATGCTCTGCAGTGACATCAGTTAATGCACTGAGTCCCCTAATCCCATTGCACAGTCGAAGTCGAACCAAGCTGTCGTAGACTACCACCACCAACTGACCAAATTGCACTAATGTTGTTCATAACAGTAAAACAAGCAAAGAAAATCTGTGTTTTGTTCAAATTATATTGGATGGAAAATTTATCCTGTGTGATAAGTTAGAAACCCCAGGAGTGATTTGAATCGCAAAAAGGTTATCAATTGAGTGTAATATGATTGTATGCAGGCTTGGGAATCAAAGAATACACGTTGTTAGGGCAACAAATAAAGTATAGTACTCCATGTTTGGGTGTCATAGCTCTAAACACGGCCCCAAATATATGAGATGCGATAAATGGGAAGTAGGATTCGAAAGCTGTGATTCTGTGAGAAGGTGAAAATATGCAGTCTTAATATCTGCCGACCTGGACACATGTAAGCAATTGATGTGATGCGAATGTTAGTTTTCAGTATAGTCTGGGATTATTTGTAAATAATATTGAAGCGGGGTAAATGATGACTAGTGCTGATTGTTTTAGCTTTGTGCAAGATAATAGTTCGATGGTGTTAATAATATGAAATTATCATTGTGATTTTCGTTAATTTAATTTGAGACGTAAGTCAAATAGACTCCATATTTCCGAAGGGATTTATTTCCGGATAGCTACGTAGATGGGAAGGATTTTTTATATAAATCGGCTGGAGATAGATAGGTAGTCGTGCATGAGGGTTTCATCTGAAGCCCAGCAAGGGTCAGTCGCGTTCGCAAAGTAATGTTTATAGAAATCATTAATTAAAATATAAAATAGACGAGGACATTCCTAAAACATTTTATAATTTATTTGGACGATAAGCGAAAACACTATAACAGGAGAAACAAGGATATCCCTTGGACAACGACTACAGCCGAGAAGTAAAGCCGCGAAATCAGCAGTAAGCTTACGAACTTTATTAAAAAACCGTACGGTACATTTATTTTTATACATGAAGAAAGATATTCAGCTAATTCATGAGCTCTAAAACATTATGTAAAATTGTTATAATAAATGTTAAATTTGATTTTTGAAAACAGAAAAAGCTGATAATTGTAATTCAGAGTAGTTGCCATTAATTTAATAATTAGTTTGTTTTGCAGAGCCTCCAGGAATCGTGATTCCGTATGTAATTACACGTACACATGCAGCAGGTAAGACGAACATGTTATATGTCGAAACCCATCATTTAATTTAAAAGTGAAATTAATATAATAATATTTTAACATTGAGAGAATTTGTGAGCATAACAGGGCAACGAAAGGAATAAGTTACATTGATAAAATCAGTAGGAAAAGAATAGGAATGTTACACCTGTTAATCAGATTTCAAACCAACTCATACTTTAAGGGTCACGACCCAGACATCTCGTTGCCATTCCAGAGGGTCGATTCCAGCGTTTCTAATTGATTAAACATGCGATTCGTAAACACACGCACAGGCGCACTATTAGACGGTGCTCCAAGTCCCTGCGGCGACGGGGCCGCCCCCGCTGAAATACGCGGCGTAAATTGAAGAGGAGCGCGTTTTCCACTTGGCCCATCGATCGCGGGGCGAGGCGAGGTAGGGCGAGCCGCCGCGTGTGCCGCCAGCCATCCACGCAGCCCCGAAGAACGGGCGTGGGCGCGGCCGGGAAAGCAACGCCGCAAGCAAGCAAGCAAGCAAGCAAACAAGAGGTATGCCCCATGATTTAGAGACTAGTATAGGAATAATTAAAGGTAATACACAATATAAGTATTTGGGAGTCACACTAGCAGCAGATGATGGAGACGAACAGGATGTGAAAAATAAAAATATAAGAGAAAAATAGTCACATGACAGTTGAATCCAGTGCTATGAAACTCAATTATTTCTATGAAAACAAAGAAACGCATATATAGCTAGTAGCACACCCTATGGGGCAGAAGTCTGGACACTAACAAAAAATTTGAAAGACAAACTTAAATAAACAGAAATGATGCTCTGGCGAAAATGGTGCAAACTTTCTCTGTTAGAAAAAATAAGAAATGATTATATAAGAAATAAAATAAAAGTGTAAATAACATTGAACGAGACGATTGAAATGAAACAACTAAAATGGTATGGACATATGACAAGGTTTGAAATCGGATAGATTTCCACAAAAAGGTTGGGAGTGAATACCAAACCGAAGAAGATGCACGAGAAGACCGAGAAGAAAATGGAACATGGTAATAACTAAATCCCTGGAAAAAAGAGAAATGGAGGAAAACGATCTATGGGATAAAGAGGCATGGAAATTGGGATTCGGAAAACGGCCAAGGCTGTAAAAACCGCTAAATAATAATAATAATAATAATAATAATAATAATAATAATAATAATAATAATAATAATAATAAGTAATTCAAGAATTACACAAGTCTAAACTCGCCAATGAAGCTAGATACGAGACTAAGTGGAGAGATAATATTCGCTCTGGAAGCCAACAAATTATGTAAATATTTTGGTATACAACAGGGATGTATGATAACACATCATAAGCTGAAGGGAACGCTAAAAACTGAGCTCACGAATCGATTCAATGCAGTTTTAAGAACTTCCCTCAATTCTCGAAATCTCATGGTTGCCTTCAACACATTCGCTCTTGGATTTGTTCTGCAACTCAAAGCTCTGGGATTTACTCCGAAACATTTATGTAAGAATTTCGCTAAACTCACAGATCAGTCAAGAGACTTGGAAGTGTAAGACATTGCTGTATTTGGAACAGACCACAGTTGGCCCAACGTATTGTAGAGGCATCAACAGTCCCTAGATCTGCTACTTAGGATGCTGGTTGCAACTAGAAATGGGCTTAACAGATTTTCTTCAATAACTGTTAGCACAATAACAGTCGACTCGTAATAACAGTCGGCTCGTGATAACAGTCATTAAAAACAGTTAAAAAATAACAGATCCATGATCAACAAATTAACACGGCCGACTAAGGGTTAAATTAGTTATGGCGACTGCTAAGAGTTAAATCAGGTAAAAACGAATAACGTTGGTAGCACCGTAAAGAATGTCCAGCTGCCTTACGGCGCTTGCATGCACTGCTTCCCCAAACATGTTTGGACAGAGAAACAGCTGATATGAACGAGAGTGGATGAACTGCCAAGGAAGAATAGTAATTGATATGATGAGTAGCAAATGTCTGTAGAATTTTACTAAAATGACAGTGATTCGTGATTCGGGTTCGGATTGCTAATATTATTTTGATTATGCATCTTGTGCATAATGAAGTGACGAGTGTCAAAAAAAATAATAGCGTAGTTTCCCGTGTACAGTTCCGTGGACTCAATATCCGAATGGCAATGCTGCTTCTCCTTCAAAAGATGACGAAATATTTTGGCATGAATCTGTGGAGCAAGCAGATCTGACAACAAAAACGCATCTTGGCTTTTATCTGAAGTTGGTGCTGCCGACGAATTTGGGGAAAGAGTGGAACATGTTTACGAATTCTCGGAAAAGGCCTTTTTCTACGCAATTAATAACATGAAAAACCGGAGATTCTTTGGGAATGATTACATCCAGAATGTTTGAATTAAAAAATTAACTCATCTAGCAAAAGCTGTTAATAAAATTTTAGAAAACCCAAAGAAACTCCCGGAATGGTTCACACGCGACATCACGTATTTGCTACCCAAAGCGGGAGAAAGGTCTTTGGCAAAGAACAATGAAGCAATCACTTGCCTGCCAGTAATGTCAAAAGCTGTCACTGCA
Organism: Gryllus longicercus; assembly: GCA_038098605.1. Lineage (NCBI taxonomy): Eukaryota > Metazoa > Arthropoda > Insecta > Orthoptera > Gryllidae > Gryllus > Gryllus longicercus. Next base: position 6,289,952 of record JAZDUA010000021.1, read on the forward strand.
GCCTCAGCTAACAAAATGTACATTCACCTAAAAACGAAACATCTGTTGCCACTTGAACAGAAAGGTTGTCGTAAAGAGACCTATGGCTGTAAGGAAATCTCGCTATTAAATAAAGTCATCTTGAATTACGTAAGGACTGCGATTTTGAGGTGACTGGGGATCACGGTTCAGATCTGTCTTATCTAAACCGAGGTCCCTCGCCGCCTTAGCAAAAATAAAAACGTACGACAAAATAACGCCTCAAATCTGTTATTATGATGCAAATGTAAATTCCACACCATTTCTTACTATGTAAGAAAACGAAAACGTAATTTAAGCATGATTTGTATTGATACCAGAAGAACATTGACAGTACCACACGATTGAATTTTGAAGACTCCGTAGATCTTTCCTAAACTTATTAATTTCTTAATTTCATCCTAGACTTGTTGAGTTTTGCAAGGCTAGTATGAAGTCGTGTAGTACCAGATTACTAATACACACCGGAAATGAAATAATATAACAAGAAGTATTCAGATTAACAGGGGGATTCTTCAAGGAGATTCGCTATCCACTCTGATGTTTTTCATACGTTTTACCCCATAGTTGTCTTACACTGACTTTGGTTACAACCTCCATGGCGATGAAAAAACAGTATTACATGTAACTCCGTTATCTGAAATATTTTCACTATGGGGAAAATTAATCATTTTCGTGCCCTCAACATGACCTAGAAGTTTGTAGTATTTATTTTGTCGGGATTTGGCCTACTCAAGATGTTTGTGGTCACTGACTTTTGTGTTTCACCGGATAGTTAAACCGCTATGGGGAGAAACATGTATGAGCCTTAACCTGTAGAAACAGCTCGAGATCTTGCAATCTTGACTCGAGAAGGTTTTTATTTTGGACAAAACTCAACAAATAACACAACTAGTTTCAAAGAATACTTCAAAGTTCCAGACGAAGCCCATCAACAAAGCCAAATTATTCATATTCCGAAGATTTCCCTAGACAAGTAAAGAGACAGCAAACTGCATGAGAATAAACACTCACTCTGCTAACTATCGTACTGAGTCCTCTGGAAATCAATATGCACAGCCGCTGCCTTGAGGGCTCTCTTCATTTACACGCGGCGGGCAAAGTAATCTGACGGTGGCAGCAGCGATGAGGACGGCGAGGACGAGAGGCGTGGGCTCCGCTGGCACTCACTCGGCCGTGAAGATCGCAAAGGTCTCTCCCTCAACCACCGCACCTGTTGAATTAATTGATTGATTGATTAGTTACTCCTGCCCCGTCTATTGCTAAGGTTATTAATCCCATGATTGCACTGCTGGAGTTTATCGCTGGAGGTGGCTGTGATATTTTCTCGCTGGCTAGCAAGATCCTACGCCAACATACGTCGGCTTGCGGGGATTTTCCTCTCCAGGTATCTCACACCATCGATGCAGCCGGGACTTGCTCTGGTCCATCAACATGCGTGTTAGCGTAGTGCATGTAGTGTAGGTACGTGTAAGTAAGGGGAGGGAAGGGCAAGGGGAGGGAAGTAAGCTCGCGCGCGGTCCGTAGCCCGTTTGTTAGGGTATTGCTCCGGCATTGATTGGTGTTGAGAGGAGAAACCACGGAAAACTACCGATCAGAACAGCCGGCCGCAAGAATTATCCTCCAGATAGCGACTGAATTCGACCTAGCTGACAAGCAAATGTGGAAAATCCTGCCACCGTCGCTACTCGAACCCTAGGACCTCCCGGTCAGAGGCACTGCACTGTCATCTGAGCCACCTTTGCCGGCACCTGTGCGGTACATTGTACCTACCAGTACCGGTGTGGTTTCTCCTCTCATCACTAAGCAAATGCCGGAGCAGTATTCTAACCTGTTGGAGAGGGCACCATCTGAGGTGGTTCATGGCAACAAATGTTGCCACTGAAGCGTCTCTGATCGGGAGGTCCTATGGTTGATTGTAATGAACAACCGTCAGTTGGTTTTAAAATTCATAATTTAATTTTATTACGTTCTTTCAATTAAGGGTTTATTGTAGTTTTACATGTATAGACTGACTCCAATGTATTGTGCCGCGAACATTTTAAAATTAAAAATATTATATAATACTAACAGCCCCCACCAGTGAAAATGCTACTGAAAGAAAATCCACAAACGGTTTTTCCAAAACGTACCACGCACAAGAATCAGTAAAATACTCTCAAATAACACTGCAATAAATAATATATTTGTAAAAAACAGCATATATCAGTCAAAATCGAAATTGTTTCGTTAATTTTGGATTTTTCGGAGTTCCGGGCTACATAAGGAAATCATAGACGTGAGCCGGGGGCTACATAATTTTCTTTCAATATAAGCCCGCATGGTAAATTAGTAATGCATGTAGTATAGAATATAATGTAGTGTGTTGTATTATAATTGAGCTATGTTCAGAATCTGAAACTGAAACTAAATTTAAACCAATGGGAACTTACTAGTGACTTTCAGTTCGTAGTAGAAATGGATTTAAAGTGTAACTCTTTTTCTAAAGTGTTAATTTAATTCGTTACGAACACATGTTATGCGATCTCAAAGTTACGCGATCTCAAAGCTAATAACGCAAGTAACGGATGAAGTGACTGAAACCGCGTGGGTCTCTCCCTGACGTTGAAAGACGAAATGAAAATCAGGTGGTTGTGTTGGGAGCCCAAGTGGTGCCAAATTTCCAAACAACGCAGTCGGCGTCAGGGTCAGAGGTGGTGCCAATGGCCATTCCAGAGTCCGAACATTGGATCACAACTGCAACAACATATCTGAGGAAGTTGTTGACAAGTGAGGCTTGCGAGTTGGGGCGTGAGCGATGGTGGCAACTGGCTTCGACCGCCTGCCGGCCGTCGGCCTCTGCCCTATCCACGCTGGGAGCGGTAGTTCAGGGGAGGGCGGGGGTGGAGGCGGGCAGAAGAGAGGCGGGGGCGCGTCCAAGGGGTCAGCAGAGGCAGGCGGAACGGGAACGAGGGCGAACGGCGGGCTGGCGAGGAAGCAGGGCTGGACTGGGGAGGGTGGGGATGGGTGGCGGAGCGGAGGCGGCGCAGAGGCTGGGCGAAGGTGATGCGAAGGCGTGGCAGAGGCGGGGAGGAGGCGGGTCTGAGACGAGGAGGCAAGGCGGAGGCGGGGAGGAAGTAAACAGGTTGGCAGAGGTGGTCAGAACGGAAGCGTGATGGTAAGGTGAGTTGGGGTCTCGGCGGGGAGGCGGCGAGGTGACGGGCAGGAGGCTGGAAGAGGTGTGGAGCAGACAGGGTCTGGGCGGAGATAAAGCCAGGATGAGGCGGGGCGGAGGCGGGGCAGTGACGGGGAGGAGGCGGGGCGAAGGCGGAGTGGAGGCGGGGCGGAGGCGGGGCGGAGGCGGGGCGGCGGCGGGGCTGAGGCGGGGCCGAGGCGGGACGGAAGTGGGGCGGAGGCGGGGCAGAGGCGGGTGTGGAGGCGAGCGGCAGCGGTGGGGGCAGGCTCAGGGTAGTTGAGACGAGCGGAGTTCCGCGGTGGCGGCCGCGGACAGCCTGCTTGCGGCCGGCATACCCGCGGTCCGCGAACAGAAAGCGACTGTAACCGCGCACACTGCCGCGCCTTCTTCCAGGGGCGCGCTCTCCGCCTCCGCCCACGAGCGGCTCCACCGCAGACGCAGCAGCCGCCGCCGCCGCCGCCGCCGCTAGTGTTTCTAGTGCGCCTCCGTGGGCGCCATCGGAGCATAAAGTGGTCTCCGTGATACAGACCAGGGAGTGTTGGATTTTCACTTTGGTCTAACACTGAATTTTTAATACGAAATGGAATTAAGAGAACTTGTAAATGGTAGTAATCGAAAACCTCGTATGTAGATACTTAACTGTACGTACTAAGGTCGGTTGTACTCCCGCAACTCGTAATAATACTACCTAGCAGTGTTGCGCGTTGTCGAATTTTTGTTGCCATAGAACGCATTTGTAGTGCAGATTCCTCTAAAAAAATGTCGATTTACACAAACTCCCAAACAAAAAAATAATTTCATGGCATACATTTCAAAACTAATGGTGATTTTCGATTCTAACTACATAGATAGGTCGAATTCAGCCGCTATCTGGCGGAGGATTCTAGCGGCCGGCTGCTCTGACCGGTAGTCTTTCATGTTTTCCCCGATCAGCACCAGGCGAATGCTGGTGCAGTACAAACGGACCATACGCGATTTTTCCTTCCTCTTTCTTGTTCTATCCTCATCCCTTACTTACATGCACTACACTACCACGTATTTCAGAACACCAATTGGGAGTTTAGATCGTGTGTCCTCTACGGCTGGTGGGGGGAATGTGCTTGGGGAAAACCCCCACTTGCCTACGTGTAGGTCAGCGACAGATCTCACAATCCAACATCACTGTCAACTTAAAAAATTCACGCACTATACTTACGGGACTAATGTCCTTAGCAGTTGACGCGCCCGGAATACAAAACACACAATCACTTTAACACACTTAAGTGACAGAAATCTGAGACTTTTTATTCCAATTTCTGAATTCATCTATATCTATTACGTCAACACTTATCTAAAATGCGTACTCGAGTTGTGTCTTCTCGCGAAATTGTTGCACGTACTCAGGGCCGCACAAAACGCAAACATGTACGATTAGTTAATGTTACTAAATCTTCGCCAGTTGTTGACGCTTGTACCTAAGTCTCCAACCTCACTCATTCGCCCTTTTTTTTAGTTTTCCTTCGCGTGTTTCCACGATCAAACATCTCGTTTCTTTCCATCACACATATTGATCAGTTGCCTCCCCTCGCTTTCTTCCTACCACTCTGCTTTTTTTTCGCCCTTTCCCTCCTCGGCCGATCCATCTTCTTCAGTACCACCCCCGCCGTTCACGGCCTCCTCATCCCAACCGCCAACTCACACCCTTGTTCTCAATCATATTCACTGCCAGACTGTTGCCCCCTCGATTTCTTTCCGCCATCGTTCTAGCGTTCGCCATCACTGTCGACATATTTTATACATGTCGGCACAAGGGCCGGTTTTGAAACTAAGGCCTACGTGCAATATGTTCAAATCTTGCCCCTAAGTGGAATCAAGATTTCACATTCTTCTTCATTCTTGTCAATGAAATGCGACAATGCATCAGTGCAAAGGAAACCATTCCTACTTACCTTCTCATTGTGATAGCCTATTCGATTCATTGTATCAATGGAAAATATTCGACTTCATTCCATTGCACTAGACCTTTCAGTGTGTGTGTGTGTGTGTGTGTGTATTTTCTCAGTGACTTAATAATCTGGAAGTTAACCAAAGAAATGCTTAATGAAATTAACTGATCACAAATGTCTCCATCCCGTTTTGTGTTTGAAGGAACGTGTACTACACAATAAATATTCTAGAATTATTTATTTTTAGTAATCTGATCAATAATTAGAAAAGCAATGCAAAACAATTTCTAATTCTTTTGTGTATTTGTAATGTATACACTAGACGTTTTCAGTGACAACCCGGCAACTACTATGCATAAAATTTGATGCGACGTATCTCGTATAATTCTCAGATATTTTCACCTTTGATGTTTACGAAGAAGGCCAATTCACGTCTTGTAGATAATAATTCTCTTAAAATCATTATTTATTTTACCACAATATTACAAGAAAGCCAAGTTATCAATTTTATATAATTCTATAATTAATATATTCTATAATTTCTATAATTAAATAAAGTTTTAAAAAGCATTGTTTAATTTGGTTTAAATTTAGCAAATTGTGAAACAACTTTTGTTAATACATCAAAGTATAATAACAAGGAAGTTAACGCACGCAAAAAGTTATTGAATGTTGCAAGGGTTTGGAAGTAATATCGTCACATCGGTTTGATAGTACGACATATTCAATACAATTCGTATACAATTCGCGAGCCTTGAACCTTCCTTTGAGCATTATGGTTTTAGTATTAATTTGTCTCTTATGAGATGAAATTAAACAATTAAATATTGTTTCAAGATATTTTATGGGTTTTTGGTCCTATTATTGTACAGAAAAGTAAATATTACAATTTACTTTCTTGTTGGCTGCGTGTTACAGTTTAGCGAGAAATTGCGCCGACCCCCTTATTACATTACCGGTATTTGAAATTTGACTGATGAGCGACTACTGTTACTTTTTTATAAACCGCTTCTTTACTTCGCTAGGGAAAACGAGAATTAATGTAGCCAAATTTTGGGCAATAACTTTTAATTAATTTTTCTAATTCACTGTCGTGGGTCAGGTGTCCAGCAATGTATCGCCAATCCGAAACATTAAGTTCAGTCTTTACTCTTAAATCTCGCGTCAGATGCTCTGAATGCAGTACCAGTGAACTTTAGTAAGCTAGTGACCTTTCCTGCGGCTTTAGCTCGGACGTTCCGATCAGCAATGTTGCTTAGGCAACCGTTCCTTCTGCTTCGGTTCTTCAGTCTACCCGTTTCATTTCGTCACGCTAGGCCTCCGCTCCTATCGGCCCAACACCACCTTCTCGTGCCAATCCATCCGCTACCGTTCGCGCTTCCTGATACAATTGGAGACGTGCGACGTGAATGCTCGCAGGTCTGACGCCCGAGAAGAAACTTCCTTTCAACAGAGATCGTCTCTTTGCTAGAGGATTTGCGAGCGTGGGCGACTTCGGAGAAGTTTTAGGGGCCGGTAGTGGGATGAGGAGGCCATGTGGGAGGCTGATATACGAGCTTTATGTATGAGATATATATACACGCTCTCTCAGTTCGCTCTTGAGAATTTTCTCGGAAAAGTTGTACAAAAAGATGCGTCTGTGTGAATTCCTGTCAGTTGAAGTGTCACTCGCGAGGGGAAGAGACGCCAGGAAGACGTAGATGAATTAGAATTTAATGGGAAGTGAGAGAGATGAAAGCTTTCTTTCTGTTTGCATGTAGTATCAAATGTCATATCTCCAGCTCCAAGATTAGTTTTTGTTTTAGAAATGTTGCAGTACAAAATCCTTGGAGAGAGTACTTGCGAAAAATATTACATTGCCAACGGAAATTAGCAATTTTTACATGCCTTTTTCTAGCACTCAGATATAAACATTGCATTATTAAATCATTGCGTTCTTTTTATCAGAGTGCAAATAAATAAATAAGTAAATAAATAAATATTTTTTAATACTGGTTAATAAAACGAACTTCACATCTTAGTAAATATCAAGTTAACTGCTATAACTGATCCGCAATTGATCTACTTGAATAATGCACTGCGGTAACTTACTTAATATTTTTATTTTTTACTTATACGTTATTGCTTATTATTGCCTTCTATTCAGAGATCGATGTGCATTGCATTACATTCCTGGGTCGAGAGGAACGTGGTCTAGGGAAATATGAAACAGTTAAATGGTGCAATATATTCTCCTATGGAGGGAATTATGAGAGAGAATTATGAAATGGAATTTCGGAAGAGAAACATAAAAGAACAAACCGAGTCACGTTAACAACTAGTTAATAGTAAATAAGTCGATGTTAATCATACAGGTTACGTTAAAAAATACAATATTTTATGTACCACGGATTTTACTGGTTCTAATGATCGAGCGGCTGCAAAAAAACCTAGGGCCTTCGGGCCGAGAACTTTTTGGTACCCTTATAACGCCCTTGGTGCACAAATAACTAAAATACATTAGTAGCAAGGTATTAACATACACACAATAATATACCTGTACGCACTCACACATGCATGATGGCAACAAGTGATTATGAGTATTATGATTATTAGTAGTTTATGAGGGAAAAATACGCTATTGAATATAAAAAGGCAGTTCTAAAAGATAATCTGCTGGAGTAGTTTGATAGCATCAGTAGTATGGGTTTCCGGTCTCCAGATCGCAATTTTTCTTGCAGCTTGTTGACAGACTTACAGCTAGAGACAAAGGGGAAGGAAAGTTTAGTGAACAAAAACCATTGTTAAAATAAATATAAATTATCCAAAAACTACTTCAAAAGCTGACTTATGATCTGCTGATTACACGTTAAAGACATCTCTAAGACAAAACTATTTAGAAATGTTAACTTTTCTTCGAAAATTTAAAAGGAAAATTGTAAATATAAATTATAAAGCTGGTCGTTAGAATTCTCTTTCAGACAGTGGATGAACTCGCCTAGTGTCGAAATTTGTCGTCGTCGGGTCTCGAACCCTAGGACAGAACCCCGCTGACAGAGGCACTGCAATGACAATAGTAGATGCCCTGAGACACCTTTGTCGGTCTGAACATGTTGTATTTCGGACATTGGCCCTAAAGGTTCAAAGCTGTTGGCGCCTCTTCACTGCCCCAGCATTGCCATTGGATTTGCCATTCTCCAAGACTTTTCCTAGAGTGGATATAACTCTATAAGAACACTAACATAATTCTCTTATTTTTAAAGCTTTTGATAATATTTTGTGGAAAATATTTTTAATTTGAAATTAATAATGTCAAAGAAAGTGTATACTCTGTAACTCTTTTAATAAACATGGATTACTATTTATTTGAAATAATCTCAGTATACATGTTTTAAATATACGAAAATACATTAAAAAACACTTGTTGTGTGTGAGGTCAGGTAGTTTGAACCCAGTTCAAAATTTGTTTTATTTTGGAGCATAATTATTGGTCAAATAATGTTATCTCGATACACTTCGGGAATACTTTGTACTACATTACCCAGGTAACTATTTAAGATTCTGAAAAGAACAGTGTTATCTTATCATTGTGCACTTTCAATTTTTTATTTGCAATAGTTTAAAGTTTGTTTTTCCATGAATTGAGAGTCTCGACGTGTAGTAGCAATGTAAATTCTGACACCTGTTGCACACGCGCATGATCACATTCATTGTATGATTAAATCGAAGGAACAGATCTTGTAGGCAATAGAGTAAATATCTCACATTTCTTGAAGCAAGTGGCCAAATTACTAAATGAAGTCTGATATTTTCTGTTTTGCCACTAATTTGTAATAAAACCTCAATTTCCATTTACACCAGATTTATCTTCAGTTAATTTTTTTCATTATCTCTGTTAATGTTATTTTAATACAATACTCTACTATGTACGTATTTTTATTAATTTTAAGTTCAAAACATTTATCAGGCTCAGCAACTTGTCTGCAACTGACGGACAAATTCTTTAACTAAGCGAAAGGACTGTTTGATGTACGACGCCTTCCAATACATCGCGTACTCCATGAAGGGGCGGGAGCGTTAATCGCCCGCATCGCGTGGGCGTAGACTCTCCAAGAAACATCAGGGCCGCGCGACGGCGGCCGCCACCTCGGCCGGCGCTACGACGGCGGCGGGGAGGGCGAGGGCGGCAGAGTGGCGGCCGTGCCCGGAGGCCGAGGCGAATCGCGCCGCGCCGCGCCGGGCATTGGCGGCGGCGGCAGCTGCGGCTCCATCGGAATGCCAGGCGGCCGCAGGGGCGGCGACGACCAGGCTCGCGGGTGAGGGCGGGGGCGGAGGCGGGGCGGTCGGCATGGCGTCGTATTGATCCCCCACGTGCGCTAGCCGCTCCTTCTGAGGGTCGTTTACTCAACATCGATCGCAGACGTCTTGCCCGCGCCTCCGCCGCCGCCGTCACCGTCGCCGCCGCCGCCGCCAGCCGCTGCCCGCGCGCCACCACCGGCGCCACCTGGCGGGCGCTGCGCAAGTTCGCACCCCCGCCGCGCGGCGCTGGGGGCGCCACCCCCCGCGGCCGCCGCGCCGCCGCCGCCGCCGCCGCCTCCGCCGCCGCACCCGGGGCTATCGGCCGGCCCGTCGCGACGGGCGCGCCCGCGGCGGCGGCGCGGCGCGGCTTGAGCGCGGGGACAGGGCGGGGCGGGCGTGAGTGCCGGAGTCGGGGACGAGAGGGTGAGATGGGAGCGAATGATGCTGCGCGGCGGCCGGCGCAGGAGAGAGACGGGACGGGAACGGGGCAAGTGGGGGCGAGTACGAGGAGGGATAGAATGGAAGAACAGAAGTGGGGCTGTAGTGGATCAGGTAGGGGTGAGGGATGCAACGAACGACAGGTTGGGGTCAGGGTGGTGGATGTGGTGTTCCCAGGCGGGAGCGTGGCAGGTGGCAGGAGCGGGGCGGGAGCTGTCGCGGTGGTGGGAGCTGGACGGGAGCGGTGTGGGAGGGGCGGGAGCAAGGCGGGAGGGGAGCGGGGTTCGAGTGGGGCGGGAGCGAGGCGGGAGCAAGGCGGAGCGGAGCGGGGCGGCGCGGCAGAGAGTGAGGATGGGGGCGGGCAGGGCTGGGCTGGGGACGCAGCGGGGCGGGGCGTTTGCGAGGGCTGGAGAGGAGTGCGTCTGCCAGCTGGTGGCGCGGACGCCCCGCCGCTCGGTCGCCTCGCTGCCGCCTACCCTCATCGTTCTCGGTTGAGCGGAGGATAAGATGCGCCCCCTGATTTCTTGCGGGCGAGAAACATCGCACATCGCCTCACGAGTGGGCGCAAGCACGGGGAACACTTTGCGGATTTCACTTCACTGTATTTTACCATGGAGGATAAACAAGAAACATCTCAAATATGTAGTAGGAATATAAAGATTTTTCAGCCTTTTTCACGGATGCTATTAGGATATTTTTATACTGTAATCTTTTTTATTATTATTATTATTATTATTATTATTATTATTATTATTATTATTTATAATAATAATATTATTAATATTATTGAAGCTACAATTAATTGCGTTAAATTACTATTTGAAACATGGAATATGGAACCTGAAATTCAAGCAGAAATCACTGGAGAAAAAGGTTTCTTGTAAATTGTCGTGGGTTCTTAGCCTACTAAAAATGTAAAGGATTTATTGTTTCGGTTAAAAATGTATATTAATTATTATAAACTTACAGAACATGAATGTGGGTTGCGAAGATGCAGCCAAAACCTACTGCTTGTCGTCAACCTATTTTCGTGAATTTCGAATCACCTTACTAAAAGAAGTGTGTTGTCAAAGGTCTTTGGGCCATTAAATAATTTCTAGAACGAAATTAAACATTCGGAAGATAGACATACATTTGATATAATTCGTACTGTAGAACATGATAATAGCATTATTTTTTTTTAATTCGTCTTCAAAAAAATATTAAAAAGTTTCCCAAAGTCCTAAACTTTGGCACATTATTAGAAAATGAGAAATTAATTTATTTAATAGATAAGTGAGAAAAATATTATAAATCTTTAGATCATGCACTTTCTTTGTTTTGAAAACAATCCGCGAGATGATATTCCTAGTCACTTCTATCGTTTTCTTGGCAAGTGATGAACCACGGCATCCTGCTGTGTGTTCTCGTGTAATATTCTCCTCGAATGTGACGTTCGTTACGAACGAATTAGTTACGTTCGAATGTGTTTATGTTCGTTACGAAGAGAAACTAATACAGAAGAATAAGGAGATCAACGATCTCAAACTTCAACTGGAGAAGCGGACAGACAAGCTTGAGCGGTATCAACGTCGAAACTGCCTAAGGATTTTTGGGGAACCCGAGCGTGATGGCGAGGACACCGACTGCATTGCAATCAATGTTGCCAAAAAGATAGGTGGCCAATTAGATTTAAGTGACATTGATCGCAGCTATCGATTTGGCGGAAAACTAATGTTGGTTCTCGTCCTATAATTGTAAAATTCATCTGTTATAGGAAGCGCCGGGATATGCTTTCATCAAAAAGAAATATGAAGAAAACGGGTATCACAATTCGGGAGGACCTGACGAGGATGCGGCTGGAAGTGCCAAAAAAGACTGTGGAACTTTTCGGCCAACAGAACGTTTGGACAACAGATGGTGTCGTCATCATAAAGGTGAGAAATACCCAAGTACGCGTCAGAACTGTAGCAGAACTGGATAGTACGCATAATTAGAAGAAAAATACTATGTACTATCCTTTGTTCTCAAAATAAAAATATTTAAAGTTTAAAATTTATAAAAGAATATACTTTTTAATTTTTTCTCTTGTTAATTTTTAGTGATATTAAATTACTATTACTATTAATAATATTATCAAAATATTTACTCTTAATATTAGTATTATATTATATTACTACATTTTATATTATATTATTTTGTTTTAATACTGAAATACCTTATTTTTATAATTATAGTGAACTAGTATCCTACAATATTAAGTAGTTATAAGAAACTTAGAATAATTAGACTAATTCTAAGTAGTCAGTGCCCCACGTGTAATTGGAAGCAACTTATTTATTTCTGATTCCTTTCTGCTCATTGCTATTTAATTTTTGTCCACCGCAGATATCTTCATAGATGTGGCAACGAAGCGTAACACCGCCTTTTACTCAGTACACGCGTTCTAGGAATTCTGTACCTGTTTTAGTGCTAATCCGGAAGTGGAGAGGGTGCTGGCTCACCCCGGCCCCGTGGAAAGTCCCAAACCCGCTCGAAGTAGCCCTACAACCCTCCAGAATTTACAAATATCTTTGTCTCAGTTCCCTCATGGCTTGTCTGTTTTCCACGTAAATGCACAATCACTCTGCACTCCACGGAAATGTAACATTACTCTGAAATTTCAAATATTATAACTGAAACGAAATCAGACCTGTTATTAATAAGCGAAACATGGCTAAAATCTACAAAAAATCAGGGCTCTAATCAGTATCTAATTATAAACTCATTCGAAATGATAGGTCGGTAATTAAAAGCAATTTAAAAGAAAAGACGGATGAAGGGGTCGCATTCTCTGTTTGCGATGACGTTAAAGTAGTCGCTCATTCCACATCCCCTTTACTTGGCATGGAATATATGTTTGCGGAAATCCAAATTGAAATAAAACGTATACTTGTTGCTGTTGTTTACTGGCCCCCGAAAACGGAAGTTTTATCCGAGATAGAGACTGTCCTTTCGCAGTTCTCATGTAAATATCAGGATATCATGATCATGGGTGATTTCAATCGCAATCTGAAGGTACCGTTCGCAAAGTCGACCGAAAAGTTTATTGATACTCTTAATTCATACAAGTTTTTAGATATTAGAATTTGGCCCTACTCACTTATCGTTAGGAGCTGAAACATGGATAGATCACGCGATTGTGTCAAACACTTCGAAAGTAATCATGTACGGTCAGATATCTGTTTTGGGAGTATCAAAGCATGATTTGCTTTAAAATGCCCTAAATATAAGCAAAAAATGATCCGCTACCGCGACTAGGAAAACATTAATTCTGAAGCTATGTTCGACGACAGTGCCAAAGCACTTTGGCATGACGTTTATAATCAAACATCTCTTAATTGTAAAGTAGAAGTCTTCAACGAAATTATGTCAGGTCTTTTCGATAAACATGCACCATGGAAAACGCGACGAGTGAAACGTCCCGCGGCCCCGTGGCTTACAAGTAAATTAAAGCAATTCATGCTGGAACGCGACTCAGCTTACCGTCGCTTCAAGTCTAATAAAAAAACTGAAAATGAAAGAGTACAAAAAGTTACGAAATTCTGTAAAACAAAAAATTAGAAACGCGGAAATTCGATATTATCATGATGTCTTTAAAGTAAATACAAACACAAAAGAAGTTTGGAACAAACTGAGAGACCTCGGGACCACGAAAGCAAATTGTTCTGAAATTTCTGTTGATATGCCCTTGAATGACATTAATGACTACTTTGTAAATGTTTCAAAACAAATACCACCTAGTGCCAAACGTAATACATTACAGAGACTTGCAAGCAATTCACCTGCTATCAGGGATAAATTTTATTTCCATAACGTTGATCATCACGAAGTTAGTAAGATTGTTCTTTCAGTAAAATCAAATGCAAATGGCTCCGATGGCATCACTGCCAAACAATTGAAATTTGTTTTACCATTTGTTCTTCCGGCACTCACGCATCTAGTAATTTCTCATTAACAACAAGAACCTTTCCTCAAGCGTGGAAGCTTGCACATGTTCGACTCCTGCCAAAATCTGAACTCACCTCGGCGTCTTACAATTATCGTACAATTAGTATATTGCCGGCAGTGTCTAAAGTTCTGGAAAAAATTGTTTGAAAACAGATTGTAAAACACGTAACTGTCTCAGATCTGCTCAATAACCGTCAATCCGGCTTTAGAGGAGGTAAAAGCATACAAACACCTTTATCGAAAAGAACTGAAGTCATAAGAAAAGCACTAGATGATGGCCTCGTAACTGTATTAACTCTTTTAGATTTTAGTAAAGCTTTCGACTCTGTAGATTACGACATCCTAATAGCGAAATGCAAAAATATAAGTTTTTCTCATTCCATTATCTCTTGGATTGTAAGCTATTTCGACAATAGGCAACAAATTGTAGTAGTTGACGATCTGCACTCCAATCCAAAACCTCTCCACCGAGAAGTACCTCAGGGATTCATGTTAGGGCCACTGTTCTTCTTAATTTACGTGAATGACCTATCAAGCGATCTTACAGAATGTAGTCATCATAGGTACGCAGATGACCTGCAAATTTATATCTCCGGAAAACCATCACAGGTAGAAAAGCTAATAAATAAATTAAATAATGAACTCATCTGCAGTTAAATGGTCAATGAGAAATGGATTCAATTTAAATCCTACAAAATCACAAACCATCATAATTGGCTCTCTCAAATGCATAAGAAACATGAAGATTCATATGTTCCTGATTTACTTATAGACAAATGCTGTAGTACCTCGTCATACACATGTGAAAAACTTGGGCTTAATACTTGATGATCATCTAAGCTGGAAATATCAGATCCGAAATGTCTGTCGCAAAGTGTATGCTTCTTTGCAATCCCTTAGATATATCGATAAATGTCTCCCTACTAATACGAAAGAAATGTTAATAAAACCCTGCCGAGTCTGCATTTCCACTACGGTGACATTGTGTACAACAATTTGAAAGATTCACTCACTCAAACTCTACAGAGAGCTCGAAATGCCTGTAATTGTTTCATTTATAATACAAAAAATACGATCACATCTCCGGTGTTTATAAAGAGCACAAAATATTAACATTAAAAGAATAGGCGTTTGTATCACAGACTTTATCTTTTATTTAAGATGCTAAAAATGGATTCCCCGTCGTATTTAACAAATTATTTCGTACATCTTAAATCCTCTAGATTTCAGAAATCGCAGTTACTCTGTATTCCAAAAAGCAAAACCAACCTCTACAATAAATCGTTCGTAATTACTGTAGCTCGGGAATGGAATAAATTGCCATCCAATATTAAAAACTGCTCCTCATTAACATATTTTATGAAGCACATGAATGATTTTCTTACAAAGTAGAATACATCATTTTGCAACTTAAATCACGGTAGAATACCGGTCAAATAAAATATATTCCTTAGGAATGTTAAGAACTGATTAATATGTTTTAGAAACAGCATTAATATTCTTTTGTAAAAAAGTTTACTTTCTTGCCACTTGTTTGATACTGCCGGAACTGTATTTTCATCCGTAGGATCAGAGGTGGATTTAAACAAGAAAACTACCCTTTGCAGCATGGACCGCAGGTGACGATACCATTCCAAAAACCCGTTACTTCATGTTAGCTTAGTTTCCATTGTATTAGGACGCAGCCTGCCTGGTGGGTTTTCCCCGACTAGTGGGTTTTCTTCGAGGACCGAGCGGCGGGAGAGGTGGTGTCTTTCTGTATTAATAGATCACAGCCACTCGGGGTGAATACCAGGCAGCCGCGTAGCTCGCAATCATCAATCTCTGTCTATGAACTTTAAAATTATTTCAAACAAATTTTTGTAACATTGTATCCATTTAACCTCTGATGTTATCTAGTTATGTCTCTTTAAATAATGTTTGCTTTCCTCTAACTACGTACCACTAGTAGAATATATATTTACATAATGTAGATTACATTACTTTTTTAGACTAATCTGTATATTGTGACATGTGGTTGGCGGAAGAGCGGGCCTGATAGCCCGAGCGTCGCCATATCAATAAAGGCATATTATTATTATTATTATTATTATTATTATTATTATTATTATTATTATTATTATTATTATTATTATTATTATTATTAAGTTCATAGGGAACTTCATATAGGTTTTATTAAATTTTTAATAATTCAACGAACTACATATATGTTTAACACGTAACCTGTTTCTCTTTCTCCAAAAGATTTTCCACCAGGATTTAATTACACTACAAATTCTCATTCCCAAAATATATTTTCCGGCCTCCTTAATCATTTATATTCCTTTTATTACGTTCCTTTAATTCTTTTCTTCAAAAATGATTTTTTTTGCAAAAAATGGTAATGAATAATTATATAATCTGTACTAATAAAACTGAATTCAACGACATGTAATCGACATCGATTTCCCAAAAAAGAGTGTATGAACTGATACAAAAAATTTGCAGGCTCTTTTTTCGGATTTGACGCAGTGTCCTTGCAAAGTTCGGTGAAGACTAGTACAACAAAAATGCGGAAAATAAATCATTTAAATAATATGCTGGAAGATGCACCACGATCATTATTTTTCGCCTGTTCCTAATATATTCCGCCAGAGGGCAGCAGCAGTGTGGTACAACCAGAGTACACATAGGAAGGTGGCCGTGGTAAACGTAACATGAATATAGCTGTGTTTCTGACGGAATGTATTTTTTTACGGATTACTGCCAAAGTGGTCAAGCAATGATTCACTTCACCACATAACTACAGAAATAAGACAAATCAATTTCTTAGGCCTGAATATCAGCATATCTGAAAGCAAACATACTTTCAATACATACGCTGTCATCCACAACTCTTCACAGCATCCTATTCAACATAAACATTCTGCCTTCCACTACATGATACACAAATTACTATGTCTTAACCTGAAAAAATCTCATTTTCTGGAAGAACTGAACACTAAACAACACATTGCTATGTCAAACGGTTGCAGCACAGAACTCATGAACTCATATTACGCCGCAAAATAAACGATCTGAAACAAAAAATGAACACTTCACTCTCTACAATAACACGAACACCAGACAAGTACATTTGCTTAATTTATTTTCGAACCCTTTCAGAAAAAGTCGCGGACAATATATACAAAGCAGATATCAATGTTTCATTCAAATCTCAGAATTCTATCAGAAAAATGCTATCTCCCAAACAACACACAGATCTTTTAGAAAAAAGCTGTGTCTATTGATTACATTGCCATGACTGCGAAGCCAAATATGTTGGTCAAACAGACAGAACTTTTAACACCAAAATTAAAGAACATATACACGCTTGGAAACACAACTCCTGTAAATCTCACTTTGCCCATCATTTACTCCAGACAGGCCATACATTCAATCCACACACAGGTATTCGTATACTGGAAATAGAAAATCAATATCACACCACATTAACTTTGGAAAACCTCCATATTCAGTTAAATAAAAACATAAAGCATAGCCCCTTTCCTCCACTAAAATTATTATTAGACACCACTCCCACACCACACTCTTCCAGGGCGGCACAGTAGACAGCGCACCTCGCGCAGGCCATTACCCTCCACCCCACAGTACTTAAGCCCCTTGGCTCGCCCGAGCCCGCGTAGTCGTTTTGTGGCTTCCATACAACAGGTAACAAACAGCTCAACTTACATTTCATGTTTTCTGTTTCAGAAATGTCCCATGTTAAAATTCAATTTCATTCACTTTCTTGTAATATTAAATGATTTAACATATTTTCTTTCAGTTCTTAAAATGTTAATTTATTTTCTAACATTTTAAATTATTAGTAATATATTTATTCTAATGTTGTTTTTTGACTCACGTTTTAATATGTTTTTCTTGTACTAGAAAACTGACGATGATGACTAAGCCATCGAAACCTGCTCTTATAATTAACAATATTGTTGGCAATGACTCACATAATTATTTCACTATTCACATAATTATTTCACTTATTTCATCATTTCTTACTCTGTCTTCTCTTGCGTATACTTTTGTTCTTCCTAAAACAATTCATTTCACTACTTTGTACTCTTGTCTTGTGTTAGTACCCAACTTTCACATTCGTAGAATAACGTAGGAACTGCCATGGAATTGTAAAATCTAATTCGCGATTCTGGACTTGTCTAATTTATTACGGTCTTGTGTAGTTTCATTTACTGTTTAATATTCCATCAATTTGCTAATATCTTTATATTTTTCATAACTTAGCTTGCCGTCTAAATAATTGGAGAGAACTGACTTCAGATCTATTACAAAATACGATCGTAAAGTATTAATATAACTATTGGAACTACAAAAGCACATACTTTCTCGAATTATTTACAATTTTCAAAAATTCAGAGTTAAATGAATCCCATTAACCGTTCTTTGTTATATTCACGAAAATAAAAAAAATTAAAAAATGCTTTTGAGAAAATAATTGTTTAAAAATTGCTTAAATTTCACGCTAAATTACGCGAAAACTACTCACATTTTCAAAACAAATTATACATGACCTTATTTCAAGAACAGATATTATTAAGAAAACATTAATGTACAATAGGCTATTATAGTTAAAGAAAGACGACGAAAAAAGTTTTGCACATTTGCAATTTTCGAAAAATCAGGAGTTTCATCGAAAATATTAATTCTCGTACGCATTTTCGTCCTCGTACCTAATAAAAAGGCCTCACTGTAGTTTCAAATCAGCGTCACAACAGAATGCCATTGAATACACAGACCAACAATGAAAAATCATCAGAAATAAAATTATATGTAATCATGTTATGTTATATTTTAAATTAATTGTATTAAAATTATTAGTAAATGCTCAGGTTCCAAATATGTTCTTAGGTGAAATTTATTGTCACTCCCTGATTCGAAATATGTGCTTAGATTGTCTCTAACAAATAGTTTCGAATATAGGACGGTTGTCATATTGTGACTATGCGAATTCCTACTGTGCAAAGTCATTCCTATAGAAAAGACATTCCTATGGTTATTGCTGGGGATACAATGAGCTTTTGTTGAGGACTAACGTACCTCAAAACACATAAGATACCTTATATAGTTGTCTCTATTCCCTGGGGAGTCACATGTTGTCAATAGAGCTTTGTCGAATCTCGCCTGGATATACAATATTAATGTAGATCTGTGTTCTTGCTGCGTGCGGAAGAGCGAGTGTCTCTTTGCTCTACATCGATGTGCTATTGATCTTACCATGGAAATGCCTTGGAAGTGTACAAATAACCCAAACATATTTTGCTACGTGTGTGGTTCCTTCACAACAAAAAACCAGCGGCTTGTTTCCCAACACATTTGTTCCTCCTCTTCATACAAAGCTTATATTCATGTCGATGAGTAAGGCAAACTCTGAAGCAATACACTATCTCTGAAAAAATTACAAAAACCAGCGCACCAAAAATCAAGGAAGGAATCTTCGTGGGACATCAAATCCGAGAGATTTTAAAAGATGATATGATCGCTCCAACGACGACTTCAGAAGTACAACATGCATGAAGTTTTCAGTGGGTAGAAAAATAGTGTGCGGCGGTGGAAATCTGAACACAAAACTATAATCTACGTTAAAAACTGTTTTAGAAAAACATAATTATATTTCTGATGATTGCAAGTTTCATTTTTAAACCTGTGATATAAGAGAATGTGGAGAATTGACAACTCAATTTACTAATTTAGATGGGAATAAATTACATAGATCAACTTGGATATTCTTTTCACTTCCCCGTATACGTACGTATATACGGGGTAATGTACGTAGTATAGGGAAAGTTATGTAATGTTGCAGAAAATCGATTTCGAGATTTCGACGAAAATACACGTTTTGGGGTTCCCTGATAACGAAAAAGTTGTACGTCCGTCTATCCGTGTGTATGTCCGTTACGTCTGGTGTCAGAGAACACTACTAGCGCCTAAACCATGCGTAGTATTTGTTCCAAATTAAAGAACCCCGCGATGATTAAGCTCGAGTCGAATCTTTGAGGTTTTGAAAAAAACATTTAAAATTACTTTACATGATGCCCCCCCCCCCGGACGTTATCAAAATTTTCGCAAAAACAGCTCCAATTTTTTTCTTTAAATTTCTTGAAAGAATAGAGTAACACAGACTTATAAAGGTGGCATAGGTCCCATTTTCAATGTTAACTCTGAATTTTTGAAAATTTCAAAAGTATGAATTTTTTTTGGTGTCTTCCTACCACTACAAAATTGAAGTTTGAGATTTTTTCTTCAAATAAAATGTATTCTCTATAGTGAGTTCATTAATTAAGGTCATGCACATTTTTGTTTTGAAAATTTAAGTGGTTTTCTCGCAATATTGCGTGCAGTATGTGCAATTTTTAAAAAATGCAATTTTCTCAAAACGACTCCAAATTTTTTCTTTAAACTTTTGTTAGGGACAGTGCTAAATGTACTCTATAAGGTGACATAAACAACATATTGCTCTATTCTTTTGTATTTTCAAAATTTGTAAAAATGTAATATTTTTGACTTCCCTCTCATGTCGTTAATATTCATATTACCGGAAATTTCTTAACATTATTGTATTTACTTCACACATGTACTTTAAATAACGTCAAATAAAGTTTCTCGAAAATTATCATTTTCTGGTTGCGAAGGCTTCCGCGGCTAGATTTTGTGTTCTCTAGGCTGAGGAGTACGCTCTGAGGGAGGCCACAGTGCGCTTGCCGAAACGTTAGCCACCATGTTAGTGACGCAGCTCGTCCCAGATAGCCTAGACAATATCTACTATTTTCTGTGAAAACTAGCCCAAATTTCCGAATTTTCAGAAAAACGGCTACAATCTCTTTTCTTCAAACATTTCGAACCAATAGTGCTAATTCCACTCTTTAATAAGACGTAAAGTTCATTTCTGTGGGTTTTTTAAAAAATTACACAAATGTAAATTTTTTGAAAGATATATCACGTCGTTTATATGCACATTTTCAGGAATTCGTAAACACTATTGTCTTTGTGAGTTAAAGTACTTAAAATGACTTCCAATGAAGTTTTTTGAAAACTCAAACATTTTCAGTGGAAAAGGACTTCAAATTTTGAATTCACAGTAGTGCTTAAACGCCCGTTTTTATAAAACGCGTCCACATTTTTCAAAGAAAATTGCCATTTAGGACGAGGTTTTACTGTTCTTTAATAATCTTGAAATACTATTTCAGCTCCACGATTAGGAAACCGAAAAATTAAAAATATGTACTTTGAGCGGCGATAGATGGCAGCAGGCAAGAATATGTGGCAAGTTCGAATAGCTAACTGCGACCAAAGGAAATAGAAAACTAATGCGGGAAAGTCTGTGCTATTCTGTAGCACCACTAGGTAATTTCACCAATGAATAATAATAATAATAATAATAATAATAATAATAATAATAATAATAATAATAATAATAATAATAATAATAATAATAATAATAATAATAATAATGTCTTTATTAATGGCGAGGCTCAGGCCATAGGGCCTGCTCTTCCGCCTAACCACTTAAATTTACATACATTTAGAGAAGTAACATTTTAAGAGGGGAGGACAAGCAGTACATTTACGTCTGGGAGAACAAATCTAGGGACCATCCCGGCATACGCCTTAAGCGATTGAGTAAACCCAGAAAAACCTCAATCAGGATGGCGGCTTAGGGCCGAACATTAATACAACTGAGTATGTTATACTGAGTAGTGAAAGGGAAGTTTCGTGAAAGAGAAAAGAAAAGACGTACAGGGGAAGGGGTCAGAAAGTATAAATGATAAAGTTTGTGAGGGAAAGGGAAGAGAAAAAAAAGCGAAGGAAAGGACGAAGAAGAAGTAGGCGAAAAAAGTGAAGTTATTTGAGGAACGTTACAGAAAGCTACGTTTAGTTTACTGTAGCACTTTACATAAATATACAATAATTTTGCACCAGAGAAGCACAATACACTATAAGCTAATGACAACAGTAATTTTAAACACAATACTGGCAGTATTAAGGAACAATACAAAGAGTGCGGGTATCTTAACATCAATTTTGTTTATGCCAATATATTGTAGTGAGTATCCTGATGATGGTACAGAGATAGCTACAAGTATATTTTATCTGGAACGTCACTAATACTTTTGTATATTTAATTAACAATTTCATTAGGGTACACAGAAAAATAATAATGCTCATAATTTAGGTGTGAGAGGGAATGGAAGATGAGGATAGAGCAATGAGGTATGGGGTAGAATATTGAGAATAAAGAGGGGGAAATAGAGGGTGTTTAACGGGGGCGGTGACCGGGCGCTTGGAAGTGGGAGAAGTCTGGAGATTGAAGAAGACGTTAATGCCGTTCTATATGTCATTATTCCTTACCCATGTGGTTAATTCAGCTTTGAATTTGCCGAAAGTATTTAAATGTTTTACTCTCGCTGGTAATTTATTCCAGGCTCGGATAGCTGTAATGGTGAATGATTTACTGAATGAAGTCGTGTTGTGACGTGGTACACAAAGCAGGGCTGATTCACGAGATCGATTTAGTTTCAGAAGATTGAAGTTACTTATGAGGTGTGTTGCATGAGAACCGGTTAAAACTTTATAAAGAAGAAGTAAAGAGTGGAGTAACCGTCTTTTGTCTAGAGTAAGCATACGAATTCTGTCAAAAAATTCGGATACATGGTCGTATTTTCTTAGATCAAAAATAAAACGTACGCATGCATTCTGGGCTACTTGAAGTTTACGTTGTAATTTAAATGTCATGTTGGTCAGAAGAAAGTCGCAATAGTCGAAATGTGGCATGATAAGGGATTTGATGAGAGTCTCACGTGTGCTACCTGGTAAAAGTGCTCGCAGGCGTTTCAGTGAGTGCATTGAAGCAAAAACTTTACGGCAGGTTGAATCTACGTGCGAGTTCCAGCTGAGAGTGTTGTCGATAACTACACCTAGGTTCTTGACTTCAGAACACCAAGATAAAATGGTGTCATTTATAAAAATATTAGGCAAAGGAGAAGAAGAGATTTTATTCATAGTGCATTTCGAGCTGATAACCATGCACTGTGATTTGTTTGGGTTTAATTGTAAGCCTAAAGACGCTGCCCAGTTGTTTATCGCTCTCAAATCTTCATTAATTTTTTGTACGAGTGAAACGAGGTGAGACGGGTGACCACTTATATATATATCTGGAGATCATCCGCATACATTTGATGACTGCAATATTTAAGGGCATTTCCCACGTCATTTACATAGATTAAGAAGGCCAGTGGCCCTAACACAGTGCCTTGAGCAACTCCGCGGTTAAGCTTCAAGTCCCTTGAGCTACGGCTACCGGACACCACTCTTTGGGTTCTGGAAGTTAAATAATTAAGAAACCATTTACACGTGGGCTGTGCAAATCCCATGATCTTTAGTTTGGCGAGCAGGATGTCGTGATCTACTGAATCGAATGCTTTGCTGAAATCCAGAAGAACCAAAATAGTTATATTACCGTAATCTATTGCTGTTCTCGCGTCTTCAATAACGTTTAGTAGTGCGGTTCCAGTATTTCTACCGGAACGGAAACCTGATTGCTGATCGTTTAAAAGTGATTTTGTTCGAAGATACTGTTCAGTTTGCTTCCGGACGACTTTTTCGAGTACTTTAGAGATAGTTGGGAGGATGCTAATTGGGCGGTATTCAGTAGGGTTTTTGGTTGATGTTGTCTTGGGAATAGGATGCACGAGCGCAGTCTTCCAGGATAAGGGATATTGCCCGCTCATTAGTGAGAAATTTACGATTTCGGTGATAATTGGGTACGTCACATCTAAGCTATTTTTTAGCAGCTTGGCATTTATACCATCGGAACCTGAAGCATTTGATTTGAGACTTTGAACGATTTTGATTATGTCCTGATGTTCAACGGACGAAAAGAAAAATTTATCGTTGGATTTTATTTCTGCCTTTTGGAGAAACAAAAGAGATTGTTTTTTCAAGTTACTGTCAAATGAAGGAACGCTGTTTATGAAACTGTGATTTAGTGATTCTAAGGGTATATTCGCTTCAATTTGGGGAGGACCTTTGCCTATTCCTAGATTTTTCAAATTTTTCCAGATCGTTCTCGAGTCGCTGTTTCTGCCAAAGGTTGTGTGGAAATATTTTATTTTAGCGTTGCGGCATTTCTGCGTAACTAAATTTCTGAGCATTTTGTACTGTTTTTTAAGTAGTTCGCATTTAGTTTTCCGGAAAATTGCATACGCTGCATCACGATCTTTCATTAAATTTCGAATTTCAGCAGTTAACCATGGTGCAGGAGGACGAGTTACACGCGAAATTTTTAAAGGCGCATGCCGGTCGTAGAGCTGTGTTATTAAGTTAGTGAAAATATTTACTTTATCATCCAGTAATTCTTCTTCGTGTACAAGGCGCCATGGAAGTGCCAATCCATCTATAATAAATGATTGCTTATCAAATTTTGAAAAATCGCGGTATTTGATTATGTGAGGTGAGTATTTAGGGCACTTCAGGTTGTAAACAAGGTAAATTAGGTCGTGTTTTGAAATACCAGGAACTGGAAATTGTCCGTGTTTTCGAACTTTGTTTACATTAGACACTATAATATGGTCGATCCAAGTTTCTGTGTTCTTTGAGTGGTGTGTTGGTGCTAGAGGTAAAATTTCGAGGCACATGCTGTGGAAAAACCGCGTAAAAAGCTCTGCAGAGGGAGAAGGTTTTAATAAGTTATGATTAAAGTCACCCATTACAATAACGTGTTCATAGGAATTTATCGCAGATGCAATGGTTTCGTCCAGCATATCTATGCTGCCTGTCTTAGGAGGTAAATATATTACAGCCAAGAGACATTTTTTCCCTAAAAGTCCAACTTCGATAAAAAGATATTCACTACGCAGGCAATCCGTATTTGTTGAAGATAGTAAAAGTTTATGCCTTAGATCTTCGCGAATGTATATACCGACGCCTCCACCGTGTGCGGCGACGCTGGCCTTTCGATCGGCTCTTATTAGGCGGTACCCTGATATTGCTACTAGCGCGGAATTGAGAGAATGCTTCAACCAGGTTTCGCTTATGAGAAGTGCATGAAAACGGTGTTTAGATAAAATTTCCGTTACTTCGTCGAAATGGCAGGGCAGAGACTGGGCATTTAAGTGTGCAACGTGCAGAGAGAGGGTGAACGTAGCATAAAGAAAGTTATGTAATGCTGCGGGAAAAAAACCGGCGATTTTTCGACAGAAAAATTCATTTTGTGGGACCCTGATACAACGAAAGTAGATAAATCGTTATTTAATATGTAGTAAATTAACACGTTATGAAGTCATATTTCACGAATTGTGGGTCCTTGATACCAAAAAATGTTTCTTTTTTCAAAAAGTCCGTTCGTTTGTCTGTCTGTCTATGAACAACAGTAGCGCCTAAACTAATTGTAGGGTATTCTACAAAATAAATATTCTCCTGTCGATTTGGCCCAATTCAAAACTTAGAGATTTTGAAAAACGTTCTTTAAAACTTAGGTGTACTTTATAATGATGTCCCTGGAATCTTTCCAAACTTTTCTCGAAAATCGCTCCAATTTTTTTAAATTTATTTAAATTTTTTGTTAGAATTGAGTGAAATCCATTTATAAAGATGGCAGAGTATTGGTTTTCCCGTCAAATCTAAAATTTCAAAAGATGAATTTTTAATTAAAATAGTTATGTACGTTCATGCTATACATCAAATAATTTTTTCACTTGTGTTTAATAAATTTTTTAGATTAAACGTAATAAGACAACTGCAAACAACTGCTTTTGAGCGTATTTCTTCATTGCATTTGTATAAAAGAGTTCGAAACGTGTAACTATAATTACGAAAGATTTCGGTACAATATTGTGAATCGTCAATTTTTTTTCGTGGTAGTAACATATTAATAGTTAAACTCTCGCCTATGTATTTTCGCAGATGTTCCCGCCAACGCAGCACCCGGACAAGAAGTTCACGAAATCGCCGCCAGGCACGCTTGCCAGTCGCAGTGTTTCGTAGAACGACGCCACGCTGCGCTGCAGTCAACATGTCGACCGACGCCGCCTCCATCGCCTCCAAAAGCCAACTCCGACACAGCACTGATCGCCACCCCTGCCGCAACCCTCCCTGAATTGCCTCCGCCCCCCTCCGACACCATCTCGCTTGTCCTTATTGTGTGTGTCACCCCTTCTCAGTCTCTCTCCCCCTCTCTCTGTTGCTCTCTCACTCGCTGCAGACCGCCCGTCTTCCTCATTCTCCGCCGCACCCTATCTCTCCGCTCACTCGACATTTCTAACCAACCCGCTCGCCGTCCGCCTGTCTTTTATCTCCTTCTCCTCGCACCTCAGTTACCTTTTTGCTTGTTCAACTCGCCGGAAACCCCCTTCTCATATAACCATTCCATTTTCTCTATTCTACATATTTCCACTTCTTTTCACATCCCCCTCTTATTTTGCTCAACTATCTCACGTGCTTCCATAGACTGCATATATATACGCAGCTTGCCTCCACAGAGATCTCACCGATCGGCCTTATCTTTTGGCACCACTCCGCGTTCTATGTTTCTACCCCTAATTTGCTCACCCTCTGCCCCATTATCCCCGTCATCTCCTTCGAAGCCGTTACCTCCCATGTCGCAATCTTCCCGCATGACCTTATCACTATTACTGGACCTCTTCCCTAAACCTTTTTGTTCGCCTCTCTCCCCATCATTATTCGTCATTCCTTGTGTGTACCCTTCGTAATCATTTTCCCCAATCATCGCCTATCCAACCGCCTAAAGATGGCAAGTTGTACTAAAACACCGATACATACGTATATATTTTGATACATCACCAAATGGTTTTCGAAGTCGATGAAAACAGCGGCAAAAACATTGACGTTTAAAATATCCATTGTTTTGTGATAAACATTTTATCATAAAACTGATGATATTTTCCAATACTGTTTCTATTTTTAATTAGAGTACTAAAATGAAATACCTGTATATTAAATTGTTGGTCACATGTTAGTAATATGTTAATAATAATGTTTATCGAATGTAAAAAATAAGAACATCGTGCTTTGCTATTATTCCATTTATTCACTTTCATTCAAAAATCATCGAAGAAAATAATCTGTGAGTCCTATATCTAATATACACAATTCGTAAATATTATTTTAAAGTATATTCCGCCTTAAAGCACTCTGTCATCTTAATTTTCTAATCCATATTGTACGGAGATAAGGTAAAACATGCAGTTTAACGATATTACCTCGTACAAAATCATCGCAAAAGGTAACTTAAACTTTAAAAAAAAGCGGATGTTTCTGAAAACAAAACATCTGAAACAAAACATCACTGTTAATATATCGATGTTTCTGGTAGAAAATATCAATTTTTTAAAAACACGGAAGTTTCCTTGCCACCCGGTTTTCCCTCCACAGTACCCCCCCGAAGGCGGGAATTTATTTTCTTAATTTGGCTTACAGTATGCTGCTGCCTTACGGCTTAAGCAGCTAAGACGGGGGGAGGGACTTTCTTAATAACTAACTAAAACTAACTCAATCTTATCTTAATCTAATTGTGTAGTTAATAAGTAAGTGCTTTGGCATACCTAACGTGAAACAATTTTTTTATACTACATAGTGTTTGTGCTTCTTTCTTGGTAATATATATATTAGTTCATTCAGGCAACACTTAATTTTGCCAACCTTACTCACTGGCATTGAAAATGTTGCCATCGCTCCTCCCGGCCCCTCCGCCAATTCGGCCCCGCGCGGTCGCGTCGATGCAAGCGGCGCCCCGGCCCTTATCCCGGCTCCTCTCGCCCTCCTTTCCGCCCCCTCGTGGGCTGCGGCACCCCTTCCGCGCGGCCGCCCTCGCCTCGCCTCGCCGCGTCGCACGTCGTTTCCATCCCGGGCGCGCCGCTCGGCGTGGGAGGCGGCGTGGCCATGTGCGAGGTCGCCTTGGCAACGGGAAAAGCCAGCCCGAGGGGGCGCGGCGCGGCGCGGCGCGGCGCGGCGCGCGGCGGTGACGAGACGTCCGACCCTCCTCCCGCAACCTCCTCCGTCTCCTCTGGACATCCTCTCCTGCGCACAGCGCCTCCTCCGCCCTGTGGCACGAACGCCGGACCTCGCTTGACTGCGCGGACAGTCCTGCGTTATCGCGAACGCGTCAAAAGTTTTCATCGGCGTATACTTAGGGATACAGTCAAAAACGTTTTCCTTCTAATTTTCCTCCTTTTCCACTTTCTTCTTCTTCTTCTTCTTCTTCTTCTTCTTCTTCCTCTTCTTCCTCTTCTTCTTCTTCTTCTTCTTCTTCCTCTTCTTCCTCTTCTTTCTCTTCTTCCTCTTCTTCTTCTTCTT
Organism: Gryllus longicercus; assembly: GCA_038098605.1. NCBI lineage: Eukaryota > Metazoa > Arthropoda > Insecta > Orthoptera > Gryllidae > Gryllus > Gryllus longicercus. The sequence goes on from JAZDUA010000021.1 coordinate 6,318,110, forward strand.
CTTCTTCTTCTTCTTCTTCCTCTTCCTCCTCCTGCTTCTCATCCTTCTTTTCTTCTTCTCCGCTTACTTCTTCTTCCTCTCATTCTCACCTTATTATGCTTTTCTCTTCATTCTCGGGAGTTAATAAAAACAAAATTTTGCTCTCTCAGAAAACTGGTACTTAACCCTACCAACCAATTGCTTTTGCTACGATACGTATCATTTCGCGGTTCAACACACCGTACGTCCATCACACAGAACGTCTAAACCACTCCTGAATCAAAGGAACCAAACCAGTGTAACCCCAAAGATAAGCATAGGACTACATGTTAAATACGTTTTGTTCTTAAGATCGCACCTTCGTAAATATTCAACGCTAAATGACATAATAGTTTGTCCACACATTTTGACAAAATCCGTTTACTTACGAGTGCAAAGCTCTGGTGAGGAAGTAAAGGAAATGCCCTTGATCAAAAATGTAACAGAATATATATGCATCTGTAATTCAATTTCCCAATGAAAGACACAAAAGCGACAACTTTTTTTAGTTTTGTGATTTTACAGGAAATTCTGAATGTTATTGTAATACACTGAGGTGACAAAAGTAATGGGATACCTTCTTATATCGTGTTGGTCCTCCTTTTGTAGAGGCGGCGTGCAGCAACTGAAGGTGGCATAGATTCAACAAGTCGTTGGAAGTCGCCTGCAGAAATATTGAGCAATGGTGCGTGTATAGCCATCCATAGTTGCCAAAATCCAACCGTCTAAAATTGCCATCTGTAGTTGCCAGTGCAGGTTTTTGTTCCGGCGCTGTTTGAGAACATGGAAATCCATGAATGGCTGCAAATGGTCTCCAAGTAGCTGAACAATACTCGATCAATCATTGGTTCAGTGGAACCAGAGGACCCAGTCTATTTCAGGTAAAAGCAACCCAAACCACCACCAGTTTGCACAATGCCGTGTTCACAACTTGGTTCCATGACTTGTGGGGACTGTGCCGCACTGGAACTCTACCATCAGCTCTTACCAACTGCAATCGGAACTCATCTAATCACGCCACGCATTTCTAGTCGCCTAGAGTCCAATCGATATAACCATGAACCCAGAAGAGGCGCTGCAGGCGATGTCGTGCCTTTAGCAAAGTCACTCGAGTCGAATTTCTGCTTCCACAACCCATTAAAGCCAAATTTCGTTGCACAGCCCTAACCGATACGCTCGTCATACATGCCACATCGATTTATGCTGTTATTGCACGCGGTCCGTGCTTGTGTCAGTCATTAAGAAAAGGTCGTCGCGTTGTCCTCGGTGAGAGGTTATACCTGAAATTACGTATATCTTGACACACCTCTTGTCACTGGAACTCGGAATATTGAATTATCTAACGACTTCTGAAGTGGTATGTCCCATGCTTCTAGCTCCAACTACCATTCTGCGTTCAAAGTCTTTTAATTTCCGACGTGCGGCCGTAATAACGTTAATTATTTGAGTACAAATGAAGGCTCAGCCAATGCACTGCACTTGTATAGCTTTAGTACGCGATTCTACTGCTATTTGCATATTGCTATCCCATGCCTTTTATCACCTAAGTGTATCAGTGTAAAAAAATAATACACTTATCACAGAAAAAGCAAACAATTAAGAGCAGCAAGTGCCCTCGTCACGTATTCCTGCCACGTAAGACCCGATTTACACGCTTCCTATTGACGAACGATTCCGGAGTCAAAGCAAACTCGCGCATGCGCAGGAACCTTAGGACCAACACTGCGCATGCGCTTGTTCCTTTAACTCCGAAATCGTCCGTCCAATGGAAGCGTGTTAATTGGGTCGGACTCGCTCTCAGATCTTCAGTATCAAAAGACAATATTTAAGCTCAAAGAGTGTAGATAATAATTTTTGTATATCCGTCAAATAAAACAAAAGTTTTTTTTTTAGTTTTCCATGCATTCTTGGATTGCATTACAAATACATAGAACAATGTCTTCTTCGAGAGAAATACCATGATACAATAATCAAATATTCTGTACCACGCCGCAAAAAAATAGTAAATGAAATTAGTGTGCCTTCATCCCGTAAGTTTTGAATTCGTCAAAATCTCAATATCACACTGAGATTGTTATAATAAGAACTAATCAGCAATACGTGACTGTATATGATGTTTTATTCGTTTTCATTTCTCCTCTAAACAGCAGCCTCATCCCAATTATATTCCTCGAGTAATTTGTCGGTAACAACTCAGGGGATTCCTATTTCCATTGTCCTTCATTCCGGGTCTTACTGTGTGTCATCTAGCCATTATTCATTCGTCATTGTGTTTCTTCGGGGACCATGTCTTTTGGACCGCGTCGTTACTCGCTCTCGTAATTCCACGGCTCGCAGAGCCCAGTTTCTTTGCTCTTTCCTCCAGTTAAAACGTCCTCGGGAAGAGGCTAAAGGAGAAAAGTACGATAAGAATGGATTGACTGAGAGACTTTTTAGTTTTTCTGAGTGCGTACTTGATGTGGACTTTAGTCCCATAAGTAGACTCCGGAAGTTCAGGCATTTATTTTACCTAAAATATGCAGGCAAAAAAGCATCTACTTTTTAATAAGATGGGCAAGCAAAAAGTCACTTATTCTGATCAAAGTAGGGGTGTAAAAAGACAAGAAAAATCACCATTTAAAATGTATGATTGTAACAAATTAATAATTTAAGTTATAGTCGTTCATATTTTTGATCTAACGCTAAAATGTACTTTAGCACTTACGTGGAAGGAAACGATAATCTTTTTTGTAATCTTGATTGCATATGACCACCAGATATGATGACTAAGTATTTGTTTTACTCGCGACGTTGTGTCTACGAAATGTTCCTTTTTGAATCTTGAAATGGCATAAATGAAAATGGAATTATACCTTTCGTTCTTCGCACTTGTGAAATCCCCAACACAAGCAGGGTACATCAAACACAGAAAGCTTTGCCCTCAAAGGGAATCAGAAGTCGTACTCAAATGTAGAAAGGAATTCCTCGTTGAATAAAGCTTGACAACCAGTGAAAAAAATCAAAAATCTTCACTGGTATTATCTTCCTTTCTCGTTTAGATTTTTAAAACCACCAAGCCCTGGAGCCTCTGCTTCTACAGAAAGACAGAAAACGACCATGCCTTCGTGTTATCCAGGCTTGCAGGGACAGTTTCCAGCATGATCAAAATCAATGCCAGGAGAAAACAAGAAGAAAATAGTAAAAATAATGCAAAATACCAAAAATATTAAATAAGCATAAAAGTCACAATGATGTACAGTTAAGTAATTCCAGTTCCAGACATAAATTAAGTGATTCCTATTGTTAAAAGTCATAAAATAATAACAATAAAAACTAGTAGTGTGGCAGAATGGCACAGACTTTCTCCTACTAATTAGTTTCCTAATCTGTATCGTCCGGGTTTTAGGTTTTGTGTCCGTCTCTCTTCCCAGCGTCAAAAACAATTGCCACAATTTATTAATTTTTCAGGGCGTCACAATACAAGTTTTCCTGTCGAAAAATCGCCGGTTTTTCCCACAGCAATACATAGCTTTCTCTATACTACGTTATATTACTCCGTATGGATACGAGAAAGTAAATGTATTTGTCCGACTGTCCGGGCTCTACTCTCCCGTGAAGTCCTTTTATATCTAAGAAGATGGTGGCGTTCCTTTCCCACTGGATGGTGAGATCAGGCGCCGACATACGCGTCGACTTGCAAGAATTCACCCTTCCAGGTGTCTGCCTCCCTCGGGGCCTCCACCGCGCCAGATGAGGCAAGCTCTAAAGTTTCGCTGGTCTTGAGGTAGTGTATGATAGTGGAAGTGCAGAGAAGGTAGTGCATGTTTGTTAGTGCGATAGATGTAAATGTGTGTGTGTGTGTGTGTGTGTGTGTGTAAGGGGAGAGGAGCGTAGAAGGCTGTGAAGTTGGTGGTATTGACCCCAACTTAGGTCCTAATGAAGTTTCGAATTCAGAATGTAAAGGGCAACAATAGTTTTCAGACCCGGAAGTAAAGGAAAATTTACCTGTAGACTCTTTTTCCTTCCGAAACTCCCAGTCCTTCCTTCCCATTTTCACATCAAGGCTCGGATTTTGTAAGCAAGGCTTGTATTTTTATGATACAAAAATCTACAAAATATGTATGCGCTTATAATCTAAAAATTCTAAAATATAACTTAAAGTTTCCTTATATAGTACATAAAAATTAAAAACATGAAAAAATATTGCAATCATGGCTTTTATTAAATAAATTTTACACAATTATCTCGACACCCAGAGTATTCACATTACCCAATAATACACATTAGTCTCGAACAGGGACCGAAAAAAATATAGAAAACATTATTATTTTTATTAAATAATGTCAACGTATATTCAATATTTAATACACAAAAAGGCTTACATTGGCTTACTCATCCTTTCCATCATTAATGTGAATGATAATATGCATTTTTAAATGATCAAATATGAAAGACCTGCGATTAGCTGAGAGAAAAATCTTGTACTTGGAGTATGTCCTTTCTAAGTTACACGATGTAACAGGTGCAGTTTTAAATAAACATACTACATCACCAGGCAAACGGGTCAGATTCGCTGCAATTTCATGCAATTTGTATTCGTTGTGGAATCTCCCTAATTTTACAAAGGGTTGAATACTCGGGATGACTTTCAAGTACTTTGCAATTTCAACTCCCCTTTCTTACTTCACCGTGTGTTCACTTGTAGATTCAAAGTGATCAATTGACTTTGATAGAAAACCAAAATTAAATTTTATGTACATCAAGCTTGTAAACATTGAGGATTAAAACAGCTGTTGAGCAGCATGAATTCAAGATGCATAACTTTTATCAAAACCCTTGAAAACTTTCTCAACCTCGAATTAACTACTGCAATCGAAGCATCCAGCCAAGTCTTCCAACGAATGAGAACTTGCTGCGGAAGCAAGCCAGACAGTTACCGTTCTTAAATTTCTGAATACGAAGTGGTTCCTGGACGGAAATCTTTTTATTAGCAATCAAACGATGGAACGACTTCTGGAAAATACTTCTGAACTTCTTAAGGCAGTTTATACAGCGCAAGGAACTTTAAGCTTGAAGCAAGTGGCAAGCCACAAAATATCTGTTTTGCTGAACGCCTAATTAGGGATGGTGGAAGACTTGGGGACAGGTAGAACGAGACCCAACTGGACCGCGGTGGGACACACGTGTTTTAGAATAAGGAAAACTGGGTCCCGGAACTGAACTGGTTTTTACTCCAAGGATGAGGAAGGAAAGATAGCGCGAGGTCCGCGACCTGTTGGATACTGTCTGGCCTTCGCCTTTACTGCTACCTTTACCTCACAGTTAATCGGAGAAACCATGGAAAACTACAGTTTATAGTAACCGACCGTTAGAATTCTCTTCCAGACTGAATTCGATCTAGCTAGTATCGAAATTTCGTCACCGAGACTCGAACCCTGGAACCTCCCAGTCAGCGACGCAGGAGGCAAACTGCAATGGGGTCTATCCATTGTTACTGCCTCCAACTCCTACTATCACAGCCTTTGAACAGAATGGAATGAGTTCGATTGATGCTTTTTCTTTCTGAATATTTTACATTTTTTGCATAAAAGCAGTATATCGAAAGTTAGATCATTTCATAATCGAAATTTGGATAATGCGTTTTTGAATATCTCCAAAGTTAACTTTTATCTCCTGAATACTTGGAAAGCATTACATGAGCCCAGGCAAGCCTCAGCCACGACATGGGCTATTGTTTGGCTTTTACATGTATTTTTTTGGCTGTTACAATGGTCTCAATAACATTTCCTCATTACTTGGTTTCTCCGCATGAGCAAATGTGAAATTCGATTGGAGTAAGAACTTTCGGAGAATTTAATTCTGCCAGGAATAAAGTACGGTTATTTTATACGCAATCATACGTGGTCGTGGAAAACCCCGCTAGCCGACAGGTAGGTCGGCGCTGGATATCACCATCCATCGGGGGAAGATCACCCCCACATCCCGAAGGGAAAACATGCACTACACTTACGGAACTAATATCCTTAGCCGTTGACGTGCTCAGAATCACTAATCATAAAATTATACGCAATCGTAAATGCAATTGCCACGGTGGATTTCGCACATTAAAGAAAGCCTCGCTCCTCGACCGGAAACAAACGATCGTTAAACTAATCGTCACAGTCAGTTAACAGGAGACACGACTTACTCCCCTTTTAGATAGTTTATTTTCTTTTCTCAAGACGTTAATTCATTGTCACTCACTATAACCAGGTAGAATAAAGCTACCTATGAACTTGAATTTCCTTAATTACAACAAAATTCCTAGCATTATAATATGTTTGTTTTTTCTGAGAACATTTCGTGAAGTTTAGCTTCGAGTAATTAACATCCATTATACATTTTGCTTTCATTTTGCACTAAAATACTGCGTGAGAGGAAGTAAACTTACCAAGCGCAGTTCAAAGCAATTTGCCCAGTTTAGAACAGTTCATAATTACTACTACCCATTGCACCAACTACCAATTGCAAAGTTCGTTGCCAATAGTAGGGATTTAGAATCATAATACCCTCTTCACCTGCATGATGTAACATTTTGGTTGACCCTGCCTGTTCACAGAATTAAGGAGGCTAGTATTTTTAATGTAATTACAATATGTTTTGCCCTTTAATTTTCTTTCGTGTATACATTGAATAGATATTCGGAAATAATCTCGAAATTTCGTCGGAAATACTTTTTGGGAAATCCTGAACGAAGTCTGTTGCATGTAATCCAGGCGTAAGTATTTAGCGTTTCCTAAGGAATTATTCGCCAAATAAGAAGAATAATGTCACTTTTTCTTATGATTTCTGGCCATAGAAGAAGCTAGTAAATGAACTGTCTCAAGTAATAAAAGCAAGACTGATGTGTCCTTTTGCTATTTTTAAGTTGATTTGTTTCTTATTATTTTTTCCTATCCATTCCGACTTTATTCCCCATCTCTAATGCGAATATCTCTTGCATGAATCCTTCCAACCGCTTCTGTTTGCAATGCGATGAGTGTGAGTCACCTAGAGTATTTCGATTCGTAAACAAACATTCCAAACGGTTGTTTTCTCTGCGGATGAAAGATGACAGATTTTCGATTTTCCGTTCTGGTTTCCTGGTTGCAGTATTTTCATATGAATTATTGCCGTAAAATATACCAATATGATTTCGTTTCCTTCCTTTACAAAATGAATAATTAAAATACGTTCATTGCATTCGATCGATTGACTGATAAGTGATTCCGGCGCGCCAACTGCTAAGGTCATTAGTCCCGTAAGTGTAACATGTTTGAATTGCGGTAGGTGGCGGTGATCTTCCCCCGCTGTATGGTGAGATCTGGCGCCAACCAGCGTCGGCTTGCAAAAAGTTTCCCCAAACATTTATCCCTCACAATGGGGGACAAGTTCTAAGCTGCTGACTGATCTCCCGACTTGTGTGGTAGAGTAGTGCGTAAGGAGCGAGTGTTGGACAAGGAAGAGGAAGGAAAGATTGCGTGCACTCCGTGGGCTGTTTGTTAGGGTATTTCTCTGGCATTCTCTTGGTGTTGATATAAGAAAGTATGAAAACTACCGATCAGAGCAGCCGGCCGCTAGGATTCTCCTCCATACAGCGGCTTAATTCGACCTAGCTACACAATAAGTTAGTGTGGAAAATCCTGCCATCGTCAAGACTTGATTCCCAGGACCTCCCGGTCAGAGGGTCTGCAGTGACATCAGTTGATACCCTGAGCCAAGCCTTTGCCGGTCATCATATTCAACATTACATTACAAAATGTCACTTAAAATATTACGTTCTCACTCGTGATATATCAAGAAAATATTGTTCTCTTCTGTTCTGCGGTACTTAAAGAACAGCCGTAGTCGTTTACCAAGGTAGATCTAAAAATTTCCATTTCAGACAATGAATCTGATTATGCTAGTTTCAAAGTACCAGTGTTAATGTAATAGTGGGCAGGCGATCTAATAGTGAACAAATGTGTCAATAGTATCCTGAGGGTTTTTATATTATACTTTAGATCAGAAACGTTATTTTGGTAAATTATGTTGCAAACCTGCAACATGAGACAAACTGCATTTCTTCCTTCTTACTTCAGTCGTTTCCTTGGTATCTTCTACCCAATTTTATACGTAATTTTATACTGAGTAGTACCTTAATCAAGGGACACTGACCACCTTCCTTCATATTCCTTCTCCAAAACTTTCCTTAGTGCGCGGAGTCAGACTAGAGGCCGTCGTGGGTTGAAAACACCAATGCGATAACATCAGACTCAATGATGAAAACTGATGCCAAATTACTCATTCCACCCCCTCAGGAGAGTGATCCGTCACAATAGTAAACTGGTGGTGCTAAAACAGCACGTACTTTCTCGTCCATAATTTCACGCACAATTACGCGAAAAGTACTCAAAGCGATTGAGGAATATCAATTTTGAGAAAATCGGCCGAACAGTTTCGCCGCTACCGTTGTTTACTGACAGACGTTTCGCCGTCATTTGAGTTTTCGGTATTAGGGACCTACAAAAGATGTGTTCTGGTTACAACGGGCGATAGAGGTTTTTGTTTTCGAAATTTAGCAATATTTATACACTTCTATTTCGTTTCCAGAGCCATGTAATGAGAGTTTTTTCTGCCGAAAATTCGCCGTTTTTTCGCGCAGCATTGCATCTCTACTCCGTAAGGAGAATGCAAAATGATGCAGTATTTACCATTCATTCCATCTTTTCAGGAGAGTGATCAGTCACAATAGTAAACTAGTGGTGCTACAAATGGCACAGACTTTCCCGCATTAATTTTCTATTTCCTTTCGTCTCGGCTAGCTATTCGAATTTGCCACATACTCTTGCCTGTTGCCATCTATCGCCGCCCAAAATACATTTTTTTGAAATTTTCTTAATTTTTCGGTTTCCTAATCGCAAAGCTGAAATATTATTTCAAGATTATGAAAGAACAGTAAAACCTCGTACTAAATGGCAATTTTCTTTGAAACATTTGGAGCCGTTTTAAACAACTGGCGTTTAAGCGCTACTGTTAAATCGTTTTCGAAAAACTGCATTCGAAGTCATTTTAAGTACTTTAACTCACAAAGACAATAGTGTTTACGAATTCCTCAAAATGCGCATATAAACGGCGTGAGAGATCTTTCAAAAAAATTTCATTTGAGTAATTTTTGAAAAAAATAACACAGAAATGAAGTTTACGTCACATTAAAGAGTGGAATTAGCACTATTCGTTCGAAATGTATGAAGAAAAATGTATGTAGCCATTTTAAGTACTTTAACTAACTTAAATACAATAGCGTTTACAAACTGCTAGAAATGTGCATACCAACGACGTGATTTACATTTTGTAATTTTTGAAAAAACAAAAAAATTCCCCGAAATGAACTTTACGTCATATTAAAGAGTGGAATTAGCACTATCCATTCCAAATGTTTGAAGAAAAAATTTGAAGCCGTTTTTGAGAAAATGGCGATTGAGCGTTCCTGCACAGAGAGAAATGTTAAGTTCATATACAGTTAATCATTGGGTAGATTCAAGTAAACCGTATAGAACATTTTGGAAGAGCAAAGTGCTTAGTCACGTTCACGAAACCGGTGCTTAGTTAAATACATTAATGTTCACTAAACAGGCTGCAGCCGTGAGGAATGGCATCCTATGGAGATAACTAATCGAATCGTTGCGCTGAAAAATACATTGAGTAATATTTACTAAACACAATGCAGTGAAAATAACTAAACGAAACGTGAAAGGTAATACTTGCTTTCTATTCCTTCAGGCAGGTAGCAACTGGGGCTTCGAGCGGTTACTCATCCTACGGCCCTGTGGACTCGCACTTCCTTTACCTCGATTACCTGACTGACCCTAGCTTATCAGAACAGTAATGAAGGCAGGCTGCCAACCTTTGGCTACCGACGATATTTCTTCCATTAGTTTAGAATATAACATACTAATTATTTAAAATCAATAAAACACTAACCACGCCATTTATATAGGTATAATTCTATATAGAGCGTTGAGTTCTCACACTTCATATGGGCTCTATAACCTTTGGAATTGGTTAGATGGCTGAGAACACTAAGTTAGTAGTGTTTAGTAGTGTGTCGACATGAAACGTAAATCTCACCAAATGATTTTATTTACGAAACAAGTACTGTTCACGAAACAAGTTTCGTGAATCTTTCTACAGGAATAATTGTATTGAGTACATGATCGCTTACAAAACATGTTCAGTACATTCCACTACATTTCTTTCAGTGTGAAAATTTGGAATCTTGAGCTAGTTATAAAGGAAAACAGTTTTCGAGAACCTTTATATGACATTATTTAAAGCACATGAACTCATAAATACAATAATGTGAACAAAATGCCGTTAATGTAAATATTATTATTAACGACATGAGAGACATGTGAAAAAAATAATTTTTGTAGTTTATGAAAAATCAAAAAAATACAACTATATTGCGTTTATGTCACCTTATACAGTACATTTAGCACTATCCCTATCAAACGTTTAAAGGAAAAAATAAGAGCAGTTATAGAAAATCTTTTTGTATTTTTTTAATTGAAATGTTGCATGGACGGACGGGCGGGCGGATGGACGGGCGGGCGGGCGGGCGGGCGGGCGGACGGACGGACGGACGGACGGGCGGGCGGACGGACGGACGGACGGACGGACGGACGGACGGACGGACGGGCGGACGGGCGGACGGGCGGACGGACGGGCGGGCGGGCGGGCGGACGGGCGGACGGACGGGCGGGCGGGCGGGCGGGCGGGCGGGCGGACGGACGGACGGGCGGGCGGGCGGGCGGGCGGGCGAACGAACGGACAGACAGACAGATGGATATTATTAAAAAAACCCTTTTTCGTTTTCAGGGGACCCCAAAAGTGTATTTCTGTTGAAATCTTGAAATCGATTTTCCGCAGCATTACATAACTTTCCCTATATTACGTATATTTCTCCGTATATACGTAGGTATACGGGAAAGTAAAAAAAGTAAATGTGTAGGGGTTCTGGAAGAGAACTCTAAAGAAATACGTACGTAGATTATATTGATTGATACATTATTTAGCGTTTTCTGGCGCTTCAAATATTATGATCCTTAGTCCTGTAGAAGTAGGGCATGTTCTATATGGGGAAGTGGCGGTGTTCCTTTTACTCTGGAACGTGAGATTCGGCACAGACCTACCCGTTGGCTTGCTCGGATTCCATCTAAAGGTATTTCCCCCTGCAGCTTCTCCCCAAGTGGACAAGTTGTAAGCTCCTAATATCATGGCACATGAGGAAGTGTAAGTGAATGTAAGTGTAAACGCGTGCTTGTGTGTAAGAGGGAGGAGGGGTCAAGGATGAGGAAGTAAAGATGGCACGTTTGTGAAAGTACTTCTCCAGCATTCGCCGTGTATTGATTGGAGAAATGAGGTAAAACTGCCGTTCAGAGCAGCGTGACGCTAGAATTCTCAAGACAGTGGTTAATTTAATGTGTGTAGAAAATACCCCATAATCACGACTCCAACCCCTAGGGTCCGCGATGCTGCAGACGCACATCAATGCTACCTGAGACCTATCTCAGCAGATTACACTTCACTCCCATATGTCGCATTAAATTTTACTACTTTATACGACATGGAGTCGAATCATGTATTCCTAAAAATACTTTTAACTAGGCGGCATATTTTAATGACTTATGAAAGTTGTACCTTACTGTAATACCACTTTGCCCTTGCTTTAATACAGGATTTTCATGTTAGACTCTTGTCCAATGAAACCTAAATATTTACCAGGAACATTATTTATTGTCCAAGGAACAAGAGTACCATTAAATTTTAAGTAGCATAAACGTGGCATTTCACGATGATCCGTCGATTCCCCTTCGTCCCTCCGTATCCGGTCCGGTGTGAATGGGTAAATCGATCGCTGATCCAAGGAGTCGCCGGCTGCGCCCGTGGGCAGGGGCGGGCGGTGCGCCGGCCCCGCGAACCGAACTGCAGGCCGCGCCTCGACGGCGCATGATGTATGAATGCACGGCTGACGAAGACAAATTGCCCGCGAGGCGCGCGCCCACCGGTGGAGATTCGAGGGCAATGAGCGGGCGGCAGGCAGACGAGTGAGTGGGTGGGTGAGCCAGTGGGCAGGCGGGCGAGCTGGGCGAGCGGGCGATTGTGAGAGAGGACGAATGGGCGTGCGGGCGGGTGGGTGGGTGGGCGAGCGGACAAGTGGGTGAGAGGAAGGAGTGGGCGGGTGGAGGGTGGGCGAGAGAAAGGATTGGAAGGGTGGGCGAGTGGACAAATATACGAGTGGTTGAGAGGACGAGTAGGCAGACGAGCGGGCGTGTAAGCGAGTGGATGAGTGCGCAGATGGACGAGCGGGCGAGTAGGCGAGTGGGTGGGTGAGGGGGTGGATGAGTGGACGAGTTGACGAGCGGGCGAGTGGACGAGCGGGCGATTGTGGCGGCGTTAAGTGCGTGGGTGGGCGGGCGAGAAGACGGGTGGCCGCGTGCGCGTGGGCGTGCGAACGGGAGGGCGTACGTGCTGGCGCTTGGGAATCGAAGGCAAGGGGCGAGTCGAGGGTCACAGTCCTCGCGCCATCTCCTTCAGGCCACCTCCTTTCGTCTACACATTGTCTGGTGTCTACAGTCTGCCTATGAGCTGAAGATTACTCGAGAGTTGAATGCGGTAAGGGGCCTACACACGTGAGAATGTTACCCAATTGAGTAACCCAGTAAACGCGAGCATCTTAAGCCATAACCCAGCGGGCAAATTAGGCGAACGTAATACGCCCATAATGATTTCCTTCAACAATTATATATAATATAACTGTTCGTTGCTGTTGTTTTACTTATATTTGCGTATTAGAATAAAAACAAAATGGCTGACTGTTCTTGACCGTCTGTACACGTACACCTGTTCAGTTTTGTTGAACCGCTACGTGTCAGGAAATGATGAGCCCTCGTCCTAAAAAAGGAAACAATTAAACCGGGGCAGATGTGCACACACATGGCCGGCGGGTTGAAACCACAAAACTCTCAAATTATGCGTCAGTGAGCGCCTTCGTGGCAGTGGCCGGCTGCTCAAGGGCGGCACCCTCCCCAGAAAAACCAACCTCGGGAAAGCTGCAGAAAGTGTTAAACTTACAATAAAGTGACTCGTTTGATTTGTGCATCCCACTAGTGCAGTTTTGGGGGACGAATGAAGTTTTATGGATCAGCTTAAGCGAAAGACAAATGTTTTCAGAATAAGTCGCAAATATCGCGTGGAGTATCGCGATCCGCCCGTAGCTCGTATATGCAACGCAATGGGAGCTTGAGAAAGAGTTTGGGTTCTGAGAGATAGGGACAGCGTGCTACTATTAGAATTTTGTTTGGCAGAGTACGAGCCTATTAACTATGCTAATAATACCGACTCGTTCATTTGATTTCACAGAATACTGCTTTGTTTGTTAGATACACTTAAAAAAAACTATTTTTGCGTGAGCTCAATTTTATCTTCCGTTACCGACATAAACGTTTTATTACACAGGATTAAAATTTCGATACGTGCAAATCGATTGTACTCTGCACGATACAGGTTTCCTCATTCAACAAATGTTTTGAAGAGGGAAAATATAGTATGCGATAATTCGGACCTATATGCCTCCCTTTTCAAATTCGCAACCCACCGGCTGCCATTGCTTCGGGGTATGGTTAAACGTAAACTTTCTTGAAAACTGACCAACACGCGGAACAAGTACAAGATCCATTATGCTAGGTCAGATTGAAAGCGCTGGACTGTCATGTAAGCGTCTGTGAAGCAACTACTAACGCGGTTTGCTTTTCTCTCAGTAGTGACTTTGATAACAGTAGAAAGTTTGATTTTTGTTTTGAACTTAAATTACGCTTCTGTAGGCCCTCTATACGGGCTTTCAAGAGCTTAATGCTCCTATTATAATACTCCAGGTCAGAACTTGCTGGGAAAATCTTAAATGGTACGAAATTACTTACACCCTCTTCAATTAGTTTGAAATTATTCCAAATTTCATTTTAGGAACGTTCGAGAAAAAACAAATTCACACGTCCATCGGAATGAAATTGAGTTAGCATTGCAGAAATACTAATGACTGTTAGCAGTATCTTCTGTCCTGATGTGGAGGAGCAGAAGTAAATATATTCCTAATAATTTTAGTTGTTAACATACGAGGTTCAGGCAAACTACAATATGTTCATAGCGTTGTTGCAAACAATAAATAACATGCTCATGTAACCAATAACATGTCAAGATTCACGATCACCTGACTGCTCTTGCCGCGAAGTTCATTCCGTCTGTTAAGTATTCACAATAGCGTCCTACTTTATTTATTACAAGATTGGGATCTCAAGGACAGTCAACTTTGAGTAGTACGAGCTCGTATGTTCTAGAATGTACAGAACATCAGGAATGTGAAGCGAATCATTATTCAGTAAACAATGAAAGGAAAGAAGATGAATACAAAGTTAACTCATGGCAATATTTTAGATTTGATGAAATTCCTACTTTGACCCTTTGGAAACTTGTTTTTTCAATAACATATATAGTACAGTTTAGCCCTCAGAAGTTGTTACTTGAAAGGGGTATACCATTGGCAAAAGGTCTACTGTCGCAGGTCTATTGACTGAACTTTTAGGAGATAAATGCAGAGAATTCAAATACTCCTGACCTGGAATAGTATTCATTTGTTCTTGATGAACTATTGCCTAAAAATCAAACGGTAATGGAGAGCCAAGAAGTAAGATAATTTTGATTGTTCAGAAGATAATCGTGGCGCGCACATATAGATTTGAATTTCTTTTTAGTTCTTTGTAGTTTCTGTGGAGGCCAAAAATGGTTACATTAGCTACAGAAATTGTTGTAGTAGTTTTGTCTTTTTGAAAAAAATATTTGCGTACACACTGTAGTAAAATAATTTATCCCAATATAATGTGATGATAATAGAAGCCCTATTTTATGCAAAAGCAAACATGTTCACAGGTACTTCGGACAAAAACAAAAGCATCCAAATGTTCCAAGCAAAAGGAAGCATGTTCCACTTTCAACCTAAAACATCGTCATAATTATGAATAACTGATTTGATGTCAGTATGCGTACTATTGTATCTGTACTGGTAAGTAGTACAGCATATTACATTGTTTGAAAAGGCCATAAGTTGTCAATAATCAGTTTTTCGCTGTTCTTGAAAACTCAGATTTCAAGGACATGTTATTTGCATGAACGCTTCTTATTTGCATGTTGTTATTTGCTGAACCATTATTATTAGCACAAGTAGTGAAATGTCACGTAGGAAACATTGTAATCCTTTCGCATCTGCCTTGTGGTATTGAAAAAGGTGTTTCTTTCTCCCATCTCCTGCTTCTGAATTTCGAAAGCTATTTAACAAAATTCCTTTGTTGACGCTAATACTGGGAATTACTTGGCAAGAGAAAGCCTTTTCCTTCGGGCTTAAAGAAATACATGAAGGGCGTCAACGCGAGTGGGACTTCACTACCTGGCCAAATCCATTCTCTCACACAATGCTATTCACTGGGCACTGCACGTTTCCTTCGACTCGACATGACCGTGACAGGTAACACATGGCAAATTTAAATATCCTGTAATTATTGTCTGCCTACAGCTTTGGCTAAGAAGCCTAGTTCTTTCTAGAACATTCTGAAGCGGTCTATATCCATCGCCTAGACATTCCTATGTTTTACAAATATTGCGGGTTGTCTTTCCTCTTCCCCGTTCTCTGTTAGAATTTGGAACTCTTCATCAATCCACGATAACACAGGATTGATGGTATTTCTAACACAAAGTTTCACCTTCAATTTGGCCCCATCTGTCCCTTTAAAAAGTTAAGTAGTTAAGATTTTTAAAAGTTAAGATTTCTGATCTGCTATTACCCGAAGCCATGACTCCGTTCCAATCATTAAATGAGGGTGTGAAGAATTTACGGTGTTTCGAAATTCCATATTTTTATTGTAAATACATCGACAATTCATCTGTATTAACAGAAGTGATTTACACTCCACTTAATTTCCATCTCTGCTGTCGCCGCCGTCACCGTCGCCATTGCCGTTGTCGCTGTCGCCGCCGCTGCAAACTGACATAAAAATGGCCCCTGGCTAGTGATGGCAAATTTTAATATTAAAACATCGATACATCCGTATTTCAATACATCTCCTAAAGGTGTTCAATATCGATCGATATTGAATCGTCAAATAAATCGATGTATAAAATATTGATATTTTAAATACTATGATAAAACAGATGGTATTTTTCAATTCTGTGTCCATTTTCAATTAGAGTACTTAAATGAAATACCTGTATATTTTATTGGTCACATATAAGTAATAGTATGTTAATTATATTGTTTATCGAATATAAAATATGAAGGACATTGCATTTTGCTATTATTCCATTTATTTACTTTCATTCATAAATCATCGAGGCAAAACGTCGCGTATCTAATACACATAATACATAAATGTAATTTTTAAATATATTCTGCCTTAAAGTGTTCTATCATTTTAATTTTCTAATCCATATTCTTCGCAGACAAGGTTCAAAATGCATTTTAACGATATTACCACGAACAAAATCATCGAAAAAGATAATTTTTTTTTATGAAAATTTCGAAATTTCGGGAAAAGTACATCAATCTGGAACAAAACATAGTAAACAAAACATCGATGTGTTTTGTGCTAAATACGATCGATGTTCTTTGCCATCCCTATCGCTGGCGACCCGCATTCGGCGGGTGGGTAATTTCTCTTGTTAATCACTCTTAGCCATTTATCATTACATTTTGGTAAATAATACTGTGGCGTCGTCGGGTGCGAGTAACTCACAGACACGGAGTTGTTTATACAGTTTTATTACAAGATATTTACAGTATATACATACTCCCTGGAAACACGCTGCATTCCCAACACAGCATACCTCTGGGCATTCCGCCCCAACCTGACGCAAACCCCAGCAGCTTGGCGCCGCTCCCAGTCTGTGTCCCGTGGCAATCGCCACACCTCGCAGCCGAAGCTCACGAGAACCCCTGGCGGGTGAAAATGTGCCTCCGCACTCCGATCCGGTTCAGACTCGAATGACTGCCGCTCGTTACTTTCCAGCCGCCTCGCGAGGGGTCACGTGACAGACATCACATGCCGGCGGCGTTTTCTCATCCCGGAATGTGGCCTGCTTGCAATTTGGAAGTCCAGCTGCACCGCAGCTGGACGCACCAATCAATTTCCTTTGCGACAGTAGACACCCGAATTCCGAGACACGCCCCCCCCCGGGCCCCCGAGGCGGGGCCCGCCTGCGGCGACTTCCGCTCGCCGTCAAGGGACTGCCCCCTAGGGCCGGCCTCCGCCCCCTCGCTGGCGTCCGACATGTGTTGACCGTCTGACCCCTTGGCGACGTTACAACGAGGCGGGGCCCGCCTGTGGCGGCCTTCAAAGGACTGCCCCCGCCCCGTCGCTGGCCTTGCGACATGTGCTGTCCATCTGACCCCTTGGCGACGTTACAATACACACGAAATTTTCGAAATTCATTGCGAAGCTCCAGCAGCGATTGATATAGTAGTAACAGCAAGACGTCTTGAAATTGCGCGCCGCAGTTGAAGCAAGGAAGTTGGTTGTACGAAACGAAGATGCGGGCAGCGGCAGCGCCACCCCCACCTTCTGTTCAGTCATTTTCACGTTCCCCACCGTTATTTAACCCTTAACTTGGAAAGGCAAGAATTATGTAAAGAAATTAATGCTTTCTTATTTTCAAGCTTGTGTATAAGGTTTTTGAAAAAGTCTGTCTGTAACTACCGCCAATTGCGAAATCTGAATTTGTGACATACACTATGTGATCAAAAGTATCCGGACACGTGGCTAAAAATGACTTACCAGTCCGTGGCGCCCTCCATTGGTAACGCAGGAATTCAATAGTTGGCTCACTATTACATGTCATTATCACTATGTCATTATCACTGGTTTTTGCGAGTGTCTCCGCCAGAGAATCTCTGTCTCTGACCTGCGTCTCTGACCTGCGTCTCTGCCTGTGTCTCTGCCTGCGTCTCTGCCTGTGTCTCTGCCTGTGTCTCTGCCTGTGTCTCTGCCTGTGTCTCTGCCTGTGTCTCTGCCTGTGTCTCTGCCTGTGTCTCTGCCTGTGTCTCTGCCTGCGTCTCTGCCTGCGTCTCTGCCTGCGTCTCTGCCTGCGTCTCTGCCTGTGTCTCTGACTGTGTCTCTGACTGTGTCTCTGACTGTGTCTCTGACTGTGTCTCTGACTGTGTCTCTGACTGTGTCTCTGACTGTGTCTCTGACTGTGTCTCTGACTGTGTCTCTGACTGTGTCTCTGCCTGTGTCTCTGACTGTGTCTCTGACTGTGTCTCTGACTGTGTCTCTGACTGTGTCTCTGACTGTGTCTCTGACTGTGTCTCTGACTGTGTCTCTGACTGTGTCTCTGACTGTGTCTCTGACTGTGTCTCTGACTGTGTCTCTGACTGTGTCTCTGACTGTGTCTCTGACTGTGTCTCTGACTGTGTCTCTGACTGTGTCTCTGACTGTGTCTCTGACTGTGTTTCTGACTGTTTCTGACTGTGTCTCTGACTGTGTCTCTGACTGTGTCTCTGTTTCAGAGTTTTTAAAATAAAATCTCTTTTAAAAGTTAGTTTTCGTTACGTGAAGATTTATGGTCAAAGAATACGTTTTTTTCTAGTAAAAATTGTACAAACTGTGTTCATAATTAGTTCTGTATACGGAGTATTTGACCACGAAATAAACGGCTCCGCTGATTTTAAAACCATTTACTTGCAAAATGAGAATTATATGCCTTTTTACTTCACACTTTTTCGTGAAGATATTTTACCGAAAATATCGAAGATATTTTCGGTAATACACCAGGCGATCTTCAGTCGCTACAAAAGAGAATGTACGGGATAAAAGAGTCCATTGACCCGGAGTAAACTGGGAGACCGAATAAAGAGCATCAATTACAGGTTTAGCGAGATTACTGAGTCAATGGGCGGCGAGTCATTTAACAGCTCCGCGGCCGCGGCCGCGGCCGCAGCCCCCGCCCCCGCCCCGGCGCGCCGAGCGGGCCAAGCGGCTGCGCGCGCCGCGGCGGGCGACACTTCCGATCCGAAATCCGCGCCGCGGGGGTGAGAGCCCCGCGGCGCCGGCCCCTCCTCCCGCGTCGCGACGGCGGTCTCGCGGGGGCCGTGTCGGCGGCGCGCGCCGGCGGCGGTGCTGGCATCTGGCGGCGGCGGGGGGCGGCAGACGGAACCGCGAGGGGGGGCGGGGTGCCGCCTGGCGGGCGCGCGGGCAACCTCGCCGAGCGTTGGGTGCCGCCGCCGCCCCCCTTCCCCCCCCCGCCCGCCGCTCGACTGCCAGCCGTCGCCCCCCGCCGCCCTCAACCTCCTCCTCCTCCTCCTCCTCCTGCTGCTGCTGCTGCGCCGCGCGGCGCGGCGCGGCGCGGCGCGCCGCCGCCGCCGCCGCCTGCCGCCTTCCCCCCGCCCCCACCCACCGGCCCCCCTGGCCGGGGGCGGAGGCGGGGTGGGGGCGGCGCGCGAGGGGCCGCCGGCGGGTGGAGGCGGCGGGCGGGCGGCAGTGCGGACTGGCGCGGACCACGCGACGCGGGCGCGCGCGACGTCTGCAGCAGCAGCGGCAGCGGCTCGGCCTGTTCCCTCGCGGCGCCGCGCTCCTTACGGCGCACCAGCTGCCCGGCCGCCCCGCGGCGCCTTTCCCTTCCGTACAGGTACGTATGGGGATGCGGAGGCGACGGAACGCGGGTTCGGGCCGAGGCCCCGACCGCGCGAACGACGCGTCCATTGGCGGGCGCGCGGCCAATGGGTCTGCGCTCTGTTGACGCGGCGGTGGCGACGGCGGCGGCGGCCACGATGAGACGCGCGCGCGCAGGCGAAGAGCAGCGCCATCGCCACACAGCGCCGTCCTCCGCGGTCGAGACGCGACTGAGGTCGACGCGATCGCCGCCACCGCCACCGCGCCGCCGCCGCCTCCGACGGCAGCGGCGGCGGCGGCGACGGCGGCGGTAGAGTCCCGCAGACCGCTGGGGGCCGCTACGGCGAGAACGTGCTTCGCCGGCCCACGGTCGCTCGACGTCGCCGGAATGCCAGGCGGGCGGCGCGATGCTGCGACCGGGGCGCGAACGAGGACTCCGCAGCGCGGGGCCGCGCCGCGCCTCGCCCATGGAAAGATACCGAGGCGAGCCTCGAAGCGCCGGGCGGGGTGGTGGGTGGAGGGGGAGGCGGCGGTCGGGAGGGGGGCCGGGCGGAGGGAGGGGAAAAGGGGAGTGGTGACAGCTGCGCCGCAGTATAGATCCCGACCCGCGGTGGCGGGGCGAAGGGGAAGGCGAGAGTGGGCGGGCTGGGAAGGGAAGAAGATAATTCTAGGGAATGATTGAAGAGGGTTGGGTGGCGAACCGGGCGAAGCAGGCCGGGTCCGCGGAGGAAGCGGGGGGAGGAGGGGTGGCTGCCGGCTCGGCAGCGGCGGGGGCGGCGGCGGAGGCGGCGGCGGAGGCGACAGCGGGGGCGGTGAGGCGGCCTGGGGGGGGAGTCGGCGGCGGCAGCGGCGGCGGCGGCGAGGGGTGGCTGGCCGGCAGGGAGCGGCGGGCGAGCAGACGAGGGGAGCCGTCGGCGGGGGATAGCGGGAGCGCGCGCCTCAGCAGCAGCCGCCGCCGCCGCCTCGCCGCAACGCAGCAGCGACGGCGAGCGAGGGCGTAGCATACGCGCCGCAAACCGCCGACCTGCCGCACGCCGTGAGTATACACACGCGCAGGTCCTTCAGGGGCCAGGGCTTCGACGTCTGGGGCGGCGTGGCCGCCGGGGGGTAGTCGTCGGGGTGTCTGCGGCGCCGGCGCGACGCCTTCTCAGCGAGTCGGCCCGCGCAGGCATCGCGCGCGCGCCGCGCAGCCAGGAACGTCCTCGGGGGCTCTGGCTGCGGCGGCGGACGGGCGGGTGGACGGCCGGGCGGGCGGATGGGCGGGGGGCCGGCGGGCGGGAGGCCGACCGCCAGCCGTGCCCGCTCGCTTGCTGTGGCTCGGCTCGGCGCGCCGTGCCGTGCCGCGCCGCGAGGCCGCCAGCCGGCTGCGGTGACGGCGTGGCAGCGTGGCGGCCGCCTCGCTGGGGGCCGCCGGGCGGGGGGCCCGGCATGTGGGTGGCGGGCGGGGAGGGGACCGCGGGCGGCGGGTGGTGGGAGGCGGGCGGGGCGGGCGACGGGCGGCGCGACGTGGCAACGTCGCATGGGTGGCTCCGGCCGCCATGTGGGAGTGGAAGGCCATTTTTTAAGAGGCGGCGGCGGAGGGAGGGCCGGGCGGTGGGTGGGAGGGAGGCGGGAGGGGCGGGTGGCCGGGGAGGAGGTGGCAGCGCCGCCGAGGCGGTGGCGGCGGTGGGTTCTCGGCCCCGCGCCCGCCCGCCACGGCTGCCGCCGCCGACCGCCGTTCCCCGCCTGCTTGTTCGTTCTCCGCCCGCTCACTCCCGCCCGCCTGCCACCCGCCCGCCCGTCCGTCCACCCGCCAGCCCGCCGTAGCCTCTGCCCGAGGTTACCTGGTCCAGAGCTGCACTTGCGGTTACGCCAGCGGACTGCGGTTGTCCAACGGTGGCAGGTCATTTGAACCAGGTTGACTTGTCTTGATCACTTGATCGCCTGAAATGTATTGCCTTGCCTGTTTTCCCCGTTTCTATACGACTCCTCGAAAACGGGCACTCTTTGTTATCTTGTTAACCACCACATCCTTAGACACAAACCGAGGGTCTTATCTCTCTGTACGTACAAACATTCTTTATTTTGACTTTTGATGAATCAGATTCTTGGACTCCGTTTTCAAAATCCTTCCATCCAGCACTTCGGACCGAAATCTGACTCTCCGAGCCCGTCAGTCGCGTGGGCGCAATAGGATTCCCCGCGAGAGATGCGTCACGGGCGCGCCAACCCTTTTCCTCGCCGTCAGCGGTGCGAGTCGGAACCCGAGTCCATAAATTCTCATTCTCCTCATCGATGGCTTTCTCAGCGGTGGCCCGCCGGGAGCGGAAACCTTCGACGGCGGACGCTCCGCGAAGCCGACCGCCGCGGCGCGGCGCCCTTTGTGTCGGCGCTGCTGCTGTTTGAGCAGCTGACTGACGTCGCGGTGTGGCGTGGCGTGGCGTGGTGCGCGTACCCATTGGCAGGCGTCGCGGCGCCTGCAGCGGGGAAACCGTGCCGCCACCGCCGTTGCTGCTGCTGCTTTTCCGGCGCACGTCAACGACCTGTGTTTATTTCCAGTCGGCATCTCCGGCTCGCGGACAGTTAGCTGGGCGAAGCCGAGGAGCACGGACGGCGCGTACGTCTTTCTCTCGGGGGTTGGTGGAGCGAGGCTACGTCGAGAGGGGGAGTTCGCGGGTAGGAGGGAGAACGTTGCAGAAACGTCTTCCAAACCGGCTGGCTGGAAATTTGATTCGCGGACCGCGAGCGCGCAAGAGGCCGCGGTGCAGGCCCGGAGGGTGCGTCCAGCGAGTCGCGGGGCTGCGTTGGCCGCGCGGTGCGCAAGTGGCCACCCCGGCGGCGTCGCCCTCGCGCCGCCCAGCGCCGCCGGGAGGAAATTCCTGCGAAGTAGACTGTTTCTTCTTCGACGCCCCCGATCGATGGGTGGGGCGGCGGCGGTGGCGGGGAATGAGGTGGCAGCGAGGGTGCTCTCGCGGCGGGGCGGGGTGCCCGCCCACGCGTATCGACCGGGTCTCTCCACCTCGCCCCCCCCTCAGCCAACCCCTCCCCCCCGCCCCCTCCTCGCCGCCGCCGCCCCCTGCGTGTGGCGGAGTTTCGATGTCGAGCCGGAGGAACGCACCCTGCGCGCAGCCCCTCGTTCTCCCCCCTCCGCCCTCGCCGCCACTCACCCTCACCCTCGCCCCCGCCCCCGCCCCTCGTTGCCGCGTCCCCTCGCCGCGCCGTCGCGTCGGGACTACTACTCGCCTGTTGTGCGGTGCCTGAGCGTCCCCGCCCACACCGACGCACTCACACACGAGCGCCCAGGCAGAGCTTACCGGCGCGGCGTGGCGCGGCGAACGAGGGGAGGGGAGCCGCCTCCACCCTCCGCCGTCCGCCCTCTGCCTGCTGCGCCCCGTCCGTCCGCTCGTCTGTTTGCCTCCCCCCTTGCGCTATTTGTCTATTTCGCCATGATACGCCCATTTGACGCTCGCGAAACGTCTTCCTTTGTGCGCTACTTCTGTTGATTCGATTTGTTAGCGTAGGTCGGTCAACAACTTGTTGACAAAAAAATCTCGTATAGCACAAAATATCAATACAGGTATTTGAAAAATAAAATAATACAGGTTTTCGTAACAATTGTTAGCGTTAAATTTCCGACTGTTAAACTTCGCCAAAAATGCATTTTTCAAGCTATTTTTTTCTTATATAGATACAAAAATTGTCCATTTAATGCGTTACATCGACAACGTCCAACTAATATTTGCTTTGCTTTTCGGTTTCAAAATATTTGCGGAAAACAACTTTAAAGATATTTTATGCGACGAGTGTGTTTTGATACATATTTTATATTAAGGTAAACATCGAAATATAGTATGTCCTTAATATTACAATGAAGCATAATGCCAACGATCTAGTACTTTCTAACGAGCACTTTGGATTGGAACACCATTTTCATAACGTCGAGTGTTTGAACATTTCCTTGTAGAGCAAGTTTGCTCGCTTTCATAAACTGGACGTCAATTGAAATTCCTGGTGGAGTCGCCATTGTCTGCGAGGCAAGTTTTGGTCTTTGTCTCCGCGACACACATTGTGGCGGCTTCCCTACCTAATGCGAGGAGTACAGCGTCTTTCTTTCAGACGACCTCTTTCTCTGTTTGGTATTCGCACAAAAGGTCAACGCCACGAAACCGGCAATGGAGTGGAATAGCGAGCAGGTTGGAAGGGGGATTGCTCGCCCTAGCTCTATACACGTCCAATTATTATACGTTGAAACTGGAGAAAACAGTGAGCAAGATCATACATTAACTTCAGAGGCGCAAGTTGAAGCGATCACAAATACTATTTCGCCGAATTTAAAAGATTGTGATCGTAGCAACTAATGATGTGAATTTTCTTCGATAATTATTATCAGTGGACCGTTACTTAACTGTAAGCATATATTCTCAATTTGCTCTTGGTGGACAATATGATTATTAAAGTTTTTTAGACTTGTAAATATAATTGCTATGAAAATTAATGATGGTGTATTGTATGTTTACGTCTGTGTATACGTTAATGTTTTATTGACGACCATAAACATTAATTAGGAGAATATTTCAGTTAAACTTTTAATTTTTAAAACCTTTACAAAAGTAGTGAAATTAGGATGTTTTACATCAATGTAGGCATCACAGAGTGTCACTGTTCGTAATGTTTAAGCTGTTCAATCATTCTCTTGAAGCGTTAGCTTTGCGCGAGCACTGATAGTTTAAACTTGTTGAACTACCCCGCAAAAGTAATCGTCCCTAGAATCGAAAGTGCTAGACAATATCGCTGAAGACACAAAGCTTTTCGTGGAAAACTCGTTGACGAACTGTCTTGATTTCTACTAAAGGTGTGTTATTAAAATTCAAAGCCTAGTAGACCAGGACCAAGAGAACTGTGGTATTTTTGGAAAGAGGCGTATAGTTTTTAATATGTTCGTATATATTTATTTTTGCTTCTCTTCTCGTTTCGTGTAATTTTGCATTACTGTCTTATTACAGTTATTATAAGTGATTGTGGTGAGAATACCCTCGGATTCAATCTCTCGTGGAGGATATCGATTGGAAGAGCAACATTTTGTGCGGAAAATTCGTTGAGTCGTTTTTTCGTGGGAGTGCCTCATCACTCAACAGGAAGTACGTACGGCTTGTTTTGGCCTCGGTTCTAACGTAAGCGCTGGCGCGACCCCGACCTTGAAATTTTCTTCTTCCTTTTGTTTCCTTTCCTAATGAAAGCATGCGGGTTACTCGAGATAATATCTTAGTTCATGTCGTTGATTTCACCCTCTTATTATTGCTTTTTGTTTATGTATTCGCTGTAAATGTTTTTGAAACTTTTGTTTTACGGTTTTCAAACATTCAATAAGTATGTGTAATCAATTGTACTCAATGAGAACAAAGGATGCTCTTTCTTCAATCTTCTTTTGTTTAGATTATGGTTATCGTAAAGTACATCTTCGGCTATGAAAAGTCCAGAGTCGCATGAACAAACCCATACAAATGTACTATTTAACCAAAAGTAATTTTGCGTAATACTCTGATACCCAGAGCTGATATGCAGAGAGAAAAGATCAGGTGATCTAAAATAAAAAAATAAAAACGGTTTCACAAACAATAAATAATTGAAATCTGTTCTTTCTGGTTAATCAAATACTTTCAGATTTTTCTCTTTACAATATCTCCAAATGTCCAAAATGTTCTAACTGCAAATGACAAATATAGAATTTCATTTGGGTTAATATGGGGAAATGCGTGGGATGGGAAATGGGGAAATGGGGATATGGGGAAATGCGTGGGAAATATGGGAAGTGCGTGATTTTAGGACATATTGGTTATCATCGGAATGATGCCAATACTCCTACAACAGTAAGTTGGAGCAATGCCGTTCCTTTGAGGCTTAATCGTAAGCATTTGTAGCATTACAAGAAGGATTTGGAAATTAAGAGCTGACCGCCCGATTGTCACATAGAAGCGTTGGGTCTGTGGAGGTCGCTGAGCGTATGAGCAGTAATGTTTGTGAAAACAGTAATGTCGCTTTCATTTATTGATTTTAATTGGTACATTAAAGAGCGAAATGCCATGATAAAGGGAGTCGATGTGCTTATTCTGTTGTTAGCGGTTCGCTTCTTCACGGATGTATTTTCTCATCTGTGCACAACAACTGCAGTTCTAAAAACGACATTGAAAAGTACAAGGACATTTCGCTCAATTGGGAAACATTATACTTCTGCTAGTTGCACCACAATTGCAAGCTTTCTAAAGAGAAGCAAAAAAGTGTAATACGATGACATGTTAATAAATATACGTTTAGATTTAAAACATTGTTCAGTTAAATTCGCAAAATATATTTCACCAATCCTAAAGCATTTAATGTAACACGTTAAGGTTCAGGTAACGGTTTCGTGTGAGGGTGGCTAATTTTAAGTAATGAAATAGAGAATACATTTCGGAGATTTGTACAAATTTCACCCTCAATGGGATACCAATTATTAAAGTAAAAATTGAACTGAAGCACAAACTCTTCTAAAGCTAAAGAGAAGAAAGTCACAACAGGCGGCCAAGGTCCAAGTGGGTACTTTTGTGACCCCGAACGACTTACAATCGTGTATGTGACAGAGTTGGGTCTTTTTAAACATATTGATATTTTTTAAGTCTTGTGAAGTGTGTGGAATTATTTTAGTAGCATTTATGATAATTTGTATTAATAAGACGCAGGTGTATAGTTATACGTGCGTAGTGCATGTATTCCAAGAACTGCTTTGTAAGGTTGATGAGCCCTGTCGCGGGTAGAAATTTAACTTCCTAAGGAATGGTGAACATAATTATTCATAAAAATACTAATAATTAATATTTTTAAATTACACTTCACGCCATGTTCGTTAAATTATTCGTTTATCAAGACATGAACCGTTTCAAGAGCACCGAGTTTAAAAATTCTGACAGAGTAATATATAGTATTACTTAAATTCTGACAGAGTAATATTCGTTTTGTTTCGTAAATTATTTATATTTGTAAGTATTGCATGAGTGGGTTAAAATGTTATATTTCAATTTTGTTTTATTCATATAAAAATAATGTGTCTCTACATCTTACACGAGAAATATCACTATAAAAATGCATACTAATGTTTGAACGCCCGTATTTTGTTAAATCAATAACTTCAATATTCGAAGGCATAGAAAAGTGAATGAAAAGAAGTACGAAATGTTTAACTAGTCTTGAAAATCATTAGCTTTATCACAAACTGGAACTTGCTTCTAAAAGTTTTTACTCCAATCAAAAGTGAAGTGCTGCGTGACATTGAAGAGGTCAGAGAAATTTCACCACCAGTAGTAGTGGTACGAATGCTGTTTTGATCTAAAGTCGTCTTGGGTGACGAACACATAAATGGAAGGAGGGCCAAGCATGTCAGTCAAATTGTTATCATGCATTTTGATTTATTTTTTTTAAATCTAATAGAAAGCTTAGAAACCATTATTGTATGCACAAACTAAATAACTCAAGATTTGTCACTTGACAATCTCTCACTAATCCCTTAATTTGTTAGGTTCTTTGTCATATACTAAACAAAACTTAACCGTGACAATACTCAACACCCAAGTTTCCCGTTGAGAGCCGCGTTTGGTTCTTTTGTATTAAAAAATCATCGGTGTCAAAGAGAAGTGACACATCTTAAAAATCATATATTTAGTTGTAAAAAGATTTACTTAGAAAAAAGTATATTTGTTCTTGAAAACATTTTTACAGAATTCTTAAAAAAGTCGAGATATAAAGAAACAGTCTTCTTCTCTCTAAAAATTACGCTTTAATGAACTTGTTCCGGTGCCCCCTTTGCTCTTGGTCTCTGAACGTTCTAACTGATCTATAATCCATTCCCAGCCTAGTGCCTAGCATTTATCGCACCACCAAGTTTGTTTCTTAGTTGATCTAGCAAGGTTTAAGATTTCAAATAGTCGCTTATATACTAGTTACTTTTCTTATTTAGGTCAACAAGCAAACACAATCAAATCAAGATTCTCCTAAGATATCTACAATCCCCGTTAAAACAAAACACAACAATAAATTTCCAATTCCAAAGAATTTACATACTCACCTTTCCCTAATATTAAATCAACGACAATGTAATTATACTGAAAATTTAGCATAAAATACTGGCCGAGTAAGACAATCGAAGCAATTTTAGGAAGTTTCCATTCCATTAATGTATTTGTCTCTCATATCTGTTAAGCCTTTTAGCCAATTGAATAAAAATAAATAGATGAAAAATCCTTGGCTAGAATTATATGACCAAGAGCTCCTCAGAACTTCATTTCTTTCACGTGGATTTGTCCTTTTTCGTCATTACTCTTGTTTCATCTCCATACATTGGTATTGGAGCAACAGTATTGAAGAATTTTACCCGTGTTTTCTTCCTTGTTTTATTTTCTGTCTGTGAATTGTACCATGGATGCGTTGCCTTTGGTACAAAATACGTCTTTGGACGTAAATAAACGACACTGGGCTATTTAAAACAGTTTTCCACCAAAATTGAATTGTCCGTGATGTCACTTTTCATGCAAGCCGACGAAATCTATTTTAATGAGACCAAAAACATCTTAAGACGTATGTTGCAAACAATTCCCGATAGTGACACTTCAGTTTAGAAGTTTAGGCAATATTTTATAGTTCAATTTTTTTTATGGTGTGGTCATTTGGACACATTGTCAAGCTCTTGAAATATTTAATACCGCGTTCGTTTTTTCTTGGGAGGATCAATATTTCACTTAGTAAAATAATGAATTATTTGTTAACTTCCATCATCTATTGCGTTAATATAATCATCGAACATGTGCATCCTCGTCTTCAATTTAGCCGCGAAGACGAATTATACAGATAGTTCCGGAGCTACCTTTAGGCCAACTAGGTGACCGCGACCGCCTAGACAACTAACCTCGATGCGTGCGATGCTGGTAAAATGAAATGGCGAGGTTAAATTTTAAAACGTCTTCAATGAAGAATTCGTAAAAATGATTTTGGTTAATACGTGTTAATTAAAATAAATTACGTTTCTAGACAACATCTATAAATACGGTTCTTTCACAACATGCATAGCTTGCTAAAAGTTCAATTTTTAAGACTAGTGCTAAAAGTGAGACGATGCTCAAGTATTCAGAGAAATCAGTGAATGCAACAAAGAAAACAAAATACTTTCGCCTGACCGCATCAGCTACTGCTGGCATTAATGTGTCATTAGAAAAAATAAAATGGAAGTCTGTTAAAAAATAGTGTGCAAAACACGTGGTAAAACTTATTTTATTTTTCTCTCAGGATTGCACCACTCATCCTATCGGGGTCGGACCAACATTTCCTAGTCACAAAATAAAATGTCACTTTTACCACTCGTATCAAAAGTAATCATTTACTTTAAAAAATATTACTAAAATTCAATATTAGCGGAAGGATGTGAAAAAATATCTTCGCTTGTTTAAGGCGCGAAATAACCTATCGACGATTCCGAATTCAGAAAATCCTTAAATTCTTAATTGGAATGCAACAAATGTTCCTTGATTATGCCTTCCAGAGTTGGAAAATGGGCTTGCCTGCGTTCTAAATATGGGTTGCGTTGAGTGTGTTTTACATTATCTTTTTAATATCTTGGAAACGTTTAGGCTACATCATTGAGCAAAATTAAATTGCTTACTTGTAAATACAATGTATTTTCGAGTGAAAAAAAGCCTTATCAATTGAGAATAATCATGACTTGAAATCTAGCGATTTTTTGTTCACATACAAATCCCAAAACAAGCTTCATTACATGCGATAATTCTCGTTGCTTTTCGTGAAAGTTCCTCTCTATGCCTTGTGTATTCCTTATGAAAACGCTTGTGACATCACAAAGCAAATACAATGGATTAATGATCGTAATTCATAATGTACTATAAAAACCTAATTGCCATTTGCAGAATTTCAAATGTTCTGATTCGGGTTCAGTTAATTTCGTTCCGTTTTTAGCAAAGCATGAAACGTTAATAAGCGTGGAATCTGTCGGGTTTCTTTTTTAATTTTTTTCTTCCCCATCTTAGAACAACTGCGTGCGACTTTTGTGTAATTGGAGTTTACATGATTTTTATAATGGATAATAGTTTCAGAAGTATTTATAGAAAAAGACTAATAGAGAGTTTAAGGAGAGTCAAAAAAATCCGTGGGTAATTTTCGCTTTTAATTATTTCGATAAGCATTAAATTTTGGGAAGTGCATAGCTACTGGTATTAGAAATATTTTGAGATGATGACTTAAGAGACTTGAGAGAGAAATGTACTGGGGGGGGGGATGATAACGAGATTTTGGTAAAGATGAAAGTTTTGTCTAACCCATAGTGCTTTAGTTATTGTTATATGGGATTTGTTTTGGAAGGTTTACGTTTTGAGAAGATAGATTTCGGATTCAGCTGTCAGGACTGGGGTTACATAGCTTAGTTTAGGACGTATCAAGGATTGACTGAGGTGGATGGGTGGATGTAATTAAAGTGGGGAAGTTTTCCTGCGGAGGGAGTATAATTGATGAATTCAGGTGGTCAATGTAATACTGTGCAAGATATTATCCCTCCATGAGAACAGTCTGTTGAATACTATACGAGGTACTCATCGTGGCATTGGAGGAAAGCCATGAAATGTTATAATTTTGGTAGGAGTGCAAAATGAAGCTTCTTTCTCGTAAGATAAACAAACGAATGTTGTACAGTAATATGAGGTGTAGTTAAATATTAAAATACTTAATCTTTACCCATTTATAAATAAAAAATCTTCCATCAAAATTGAAACAGCTATCACAATATACAAAACAAGAAACCATCCTTCCCTCACATATGCATGTCCAATATGGGGTGGCACAGCAAAAACAAATTTTCGTAAAATAAATATAGATTCTTTAGACAAATTTTAAATTTATATTGGTTTGTTAGAAATAATCAAATTCAGGGAAAACGTTATTTTGAACCCTTTCAAACATGGATAAATAAATTATCAAACAGATTCTACTTTCCACTTATCTCTTTCCCAGCGGCACAAAGTTCCCAATGAGGACAGTCATCTAAACCTTTACCCCGAATTAAATCTCGTCATTCGAAAGACTTATTACATCCTCTTTAATTCCGTTGATTAGTTATTCATTAGTAACAAATCACGAAAAATTAATATAACTGTTCAGAGGCCGCTTCCTGGAACTACCTCTAAGATTGTTAATTATATATAATGTTTAATTATTTTATAATATACCACAAATTTAATGCAATTTATGTAAAATATCGTAAAATCTTTAAAAGACATTTTTATGTCGAACAAGGAAAATGTATAATTAAAAACAAGGTGTATTGTTTGAAATAAATTCCAAACAATCTGTAATACGGCAAGAATGGTGTATATTTTTTCGAATGTAGAAACGTAACGTAGAAATGTTTGTGCTCTCAACATTCAGGTCGGAGGAAGTATTGAATTTCATGTCCTGTTCATAAACGACATTATAGTCAAGGAGTTTTCATACATATTCCGAACCGCAAACCAAGATGCCGGGCAAAAAGCAATCTCAGAAAATACTTAAAAGGGGGCCATCTTATGAACTAAAAGAAATCGCTTTATTGTATTAAAAATAATACAGATTTAAAATATATTTACATTTTCTTTAAAATATAATTATTTAATCCTGTTTCTTTAACAGAAAATAATCCCTTCCTCCATCTTGAAATCGACCTTGAAAGACGCCAATCACATTACTTTTTCTTTACCTCCAGAAAAAGTTTAGTTCATAAAAAAGCTGTAATAAAATGTCTCGGTATACGTTAGCTGGTGTGTTTATTTTGAACATACTTGTATAAGCCTCAATATTGCAAAACAGGCCAGGTACTGAAAGGTGGATATGCGAGAGACCTGTTGAATGACAAGCGCCGGGCTGCGTCGCAACCTGGGCGTCGCGTCGTTCTAATTGAGTTACCGGCCCACGCAAATGACAGTCGCTTGCCCCCGCGAGGGTGAATGCAGTCGATAGCAGTGCAGTTGGCATGGTGAGTTACTTGAGCGGGAGACCTCTGAAAAACCAACCAATTCGCCCACTCAATCAAGCACGCAAGTATGCATACTCTCACGTACACACGCTCGCTCCCTCCCTCCCTCCCTCCCTCCCTCCCTCCCTCCCTCTCTCTCTCTCTCTCTCTCTCTCTCATCACTCGAACAATCTTATTCGCGTACTCTCTCTCTTACACACGCTCGCGCCCGCGCGCGTATACACAACACACACAGACACACACACACACACACACACACACACACACACACACACTCGTTCCCTGTCTCACGCACTCGCGCGCACTCACACATTTACACACACTTTCACACACTCACGTACATTCATACACTCTTACAAACGTGTTACACTTACATTCACGTTATTTTCAACAAACAATATGTCTCAAAACATGTGATATATCTCAAACAGTCACGACACAGAAAATATTTTAAATTCTACTATTTAAATAAACCAGAAAGTGTATATAACTTTTCAGAGACGATTTTGAGTGTCAATTCCATAATGCAATGTGCCGTAAAGAAAATTATCTGGATGAAATTTAACAAATTACCCTTAATGTCGAACCCATGTTTGATTTGTGGCGCTTCGTCGGTAGAAGTAGAGAAGTTACAATTCGTAGTTTCTGTGCTCGTAAGTTAATTTTCTTGCGAAGCGTTGTTGAAGCTCACAGACAAAAGGTTGAATGAAATAACAACATAGTTGTCTTTACAATTCGATTTTCATTATTTACCGAGTTCTATTAAGACCTTCACGTACAAAGGAAAATACATAGAAAGTAGTACCAAAATACAAACTACTTCATCTTTGGTAAATTAATGGGGATATAAGGTAAATATAATAGATTTGTGAAATATACAAATTAAATATTTCGGAACAAATGTTTTTTTTTAATTTGAGAAAACAAATTGCGTTCTTCATTTTATTTAACTCATTTTTTTATACAACAAGTTTAATTTTGCTACGGGATACCCGTAAAAGTATTTACTGGATTTCTGTTGCTTGACTGTTGTTGGTTGTTTTATCCGAATGATTTGGAAATATTTTTTTGAGTTTTAATGTATTTAATTTACGATTACAAGATTAATTTGCAAACAAGACATTCTTGCCAACGAATTGCTTTCTTGCCAGGAACATTTATCTGAATAAAATATCACATCCTATTTAAAATGTAAATGTTATTAATTTCTTGAATACTTATTATTTTTTCAATGGCATTGGCGCTATCTTTTAGAGATTCCAAATAATTTAAGTTACTTAGTTACAGTTTAAAAATTATAATTCTGTACGTAATGTTCTTGTTTCTTGCTAACTTGGTTATGCGCACTAGGACTTCGCAGTCTTTACTTAAAAGTGATTTATTGTTGTGATTTATCCTGGCAAAACCGTTATTTTGCCCTCAAAGACAAAGTGATACTTTTTCCACTTACCGGATGTCTATGTAATATGTGAATATTTGTAGTAAAATTACTATTTTTTGAACTGAAAATTACTACTATTATCTTTACGTATTACAAAAATCAGTTTCCTTGTTGAGTCATTTTTCTTGAGCACTGACTATAGTATCACATTGATATGGGGATGTAGTAACGACATTTACGCTATGTCTTTATTCACTGCAGATTCGGAACAGACCCAGAAACGTCTTAATTTCTACCATTTTGTGTGAATAAATGTAGAAACAATGACAATAATGTTTGGGAGAATTCCTTACAAAAATTGGGTTGCATGAATATAAGTGAATAAGGGGAAGATATAAAAGATTTTCCCACAAAGTTCCATAAAGATAGTTTCATTAAACGGAATGTTTCAAATATTTATTATTTCTACTCAATCATATATAATTTTGTTTGAAAAAGTGAGAATTTTTGAAAGTGAAAAAACAAAACAAAAAAGTTTGACGCGATTTTATTTCCTAAATGGCATTACTCTTAAAATTCGAATTTTGAAAATGTCTCGTGGAAGTAAAAACGGAGGAGGTGGGTTTCTATTAGTCACTTATTATGTTTCAGCCGGATTTATTAATAAATATTGATGCGTGTGTTTCGAAATAGTAACTGTTCCAAATAAACTTCCAATTTTGTAATATCTATCTCTTTGCGCGATATTTATTTTGCTCTCGCGTGAGTGAATAGGCAAAAAATCGTGCCATGATGAATCAATCCCTCTCCATCGTTTGAGGTGCAAGTCTGAATAATGTTTCAGATGACTTTGAGCAGTCAGGTACTGGTAAGCTGCCAATTCACAATTAATTATTTAGAAACGAAATGACATGAAAATGAAAAGGCAGATGTAAATAAAAAAACGATGAAAAATTATGCTAATAATGTAAAATGGGAGATGCAATAAATATTACATTGGGTTTGGGATGAGAAGATAGTCATGTTTCTTTAAATAACGTCTCATTTTAGAATACCCAAACTGACTCTGTGGAGTAAATTGTGCACTTTAGCATAGTGCATTGTGCACTTTAGCATAGTGCAATTGTGCATTTTAGATAGTAATTCGATCCAAAGCTTCGAAAATGTTATTTTTGTTGTTGGAGGTTATTTTTCAGAATAACGATTTTTCAAATAAAAATCAGAGTGCCATTGAAAGTGTTTAACGTAAAGCGGTATAGTGAGTCTGTCACACTGACGATTGAGTAAATGGTGAGAAAGATTTTCTAGAAAATGTTCAACTTCTTTTTTTGAAATACTCCATTAGAGAAAAGACTGTGAATGCCTTGGCTCGTTATAAATTCTGCTGGGAACCAAGCACACCCTTCATATGAACGTTTCATGTAAATTTTCGTATTACGTGGCCAGTTTCCAACGACATCACTCACTTTTTTGGGATCCAAAAAACCGCGAGGAGGGTCCACCCATTTTCAGCAGTCACGCAGGCGTTGACCTTTCAGAGAGACAGGAGCCCCGAAACGTCCCGTGCAAGACGAGTTTGCTCTAGCTCCTTTCTAGCATTTCTCGTCTCCTCGGCCCCGTGGGCGAACATCCAAAAATACGACGCGTCGCGAGAAATTCCTGCACCCCTCCGTCTTTTGTCCTTGCGCGGGCGAAGGGAAAGGGGGAGGCGGCCGACTGGCCCTGCACACCCTCTCCCCCCACCCCCAGCCGGGCCCTTCCCGCCCGCATCACCCCACGAGGCTGCTGATGAGCAACAGCGGCGGCGGAGGGGTTGGGGGGGGGTGAAGTGGGGTGGCAACGGCGGCAGCAGAGAGGGAAAAGAAAAGAGGGTAATAGTGGAGAAGGTGGCGGCGTCGCGAGGAGGAGGAGGGCAAGGGAGAGTAGACGACTAACGGGGAAGAGGAGGATGAGGAGGCACGAAGGTGTTGGAGGAAAAGGGGGAGGAGAAGCACAAGTGGTGAAGGAGGTGGCAGCGGTGTAGATGTAGAAAATTACAGAGGAGGAGGACGCGATGGGAATGGAAGAGGAGGGAATGGTGGCGTTGGAGGAGCCAGAGACGCCGGGAGGTAGAGGAGAGAATGTGGTATGTGGAAGCGGCAGAATAGGACGCCGCGTAGGTGACTGTGGAGAAGGAAGGAAGGCAGGGGCGGTAGATGACGGTGAAGGATGCGGTGGAGCAGGAGGTGGAGGAGGCCGCGTGGGTGACGATGATGGCGTAGGAGGAGGAGGAAGGGGCAGTGACGGTGGTGAAGGCAGAGGAGGAGGGAGTAGACGAAGTGAAGGCGGCGGAGGATGTGGGTGTGGTGGAAGCCGTTTAGGCGGCGGTGGAAACGGAGGAGAAGGTGGCGGCAGCAGAAGGGAGTGTGGCGGTTGCGGTGACGGCGGATACCGAAGGAGAAGAAAGAGATGGACGTAGAGGAAGCCACGTAGGCGTCAATGGTGGCGGAGAGGGAATAGTAGATGAAGGTGCAAGCTGAGGAGGAGGAGGAGGAGGAGGAGGAGGAGGCGGCGGTGGCAATAGGGAGTGTGACGGTGGCGGTGAAGGCAGAGGAGAAGGGAGCAGATGTGTGGGAGTGAAGGGGGGCCGCGTGGGCGACGATGGTGGCAGAGGGGGAGGGCGAGTAATAGATGACGGTGGAGGCAACGGCGGCAAGAGGGAGTGTGGCGGTGGAGGAGAACGGGGTGTGGCGAGGTGGAGGCGGAGGCGGCGCAGGAGGAAGAGGTGGATGAGGAGGAAGCCGCGTAGGCGACGATGGCGGCGGCGGAGGGGAGGGGGAGGGGGAGGAAGAGGGCGGCGGCGGTAAAAGGGAGTGTGACGGCGGGGCGGAGAAGGGGCAGGGGGCGGGGGTAGACGAGGTGGAGGCGGAGGCGGTGAAGGCGGCGGCGGAGGAGCAGGCGGGCGGCGGCGTCAGTTGAGGCGAAGGCGGGAAGGGGAAGGCAGCGTCCGGTGAGGGCGGCTCCTTCGCTGGGGAGACGGGGAGCAGAACCGGGAGACGGGGGAAGTGCAGGACGTCTGTCTGCGTGAAGACACACGTGCGATCGAGCTGCGTTGTTTCTTTTCTGCATGCCAACTTACGACGGCATTTTACCGCAGCTGGGCTAATTTCCTACGTGTTGCGAAAGCTCCTCTTTTGAGGCGAGCTATTGTTGTTCGAAGGCAGGGATGTAACATTCCTGACCCTACGTAACAACCAACTACAGCTCACGTTATTTCGTTATCTACGTCTTTGGTTTGCGCAAATGTGAACATTTTACAATGAAAGTTGATGCTGAATTAGTGCCGAACGTGCGAACTGTATCAGACTTCTGTATCGGTTTTAGTGCAATTGGAGTTTCTCTGTAGGCAGAGCCACTCGGGATTCGTGAGAATAATGCATCTTCTCTTCAATTATTTACAATTGACCAACGTGGGACTAACAGAAAGCTTTAATAAGGAGCCAGAAAAACCTAGGTAAGTTTACTGGCAGGTTCTTGACAGTAAAACCTGTTGCGTGCGCGCGCGTTGTCTCATTGTTGTCACTGTTACTTCGCTTTTGACACTTTTTAGTTGAGTGTCGACAATATGTTACTGAATTTTCTGCTTGTTGCTGAAGCAATGTAGCAACAGTCAGATATTTATGCACGAGTGCATTCAAAACTTCAACATTACTAAGCGAAGGTAATTTGGGAAATACTCAAAATAGTCACGGAGTGCATCCGAGCCCCGGACCATCTGTTATTCAGACAGAGGCTCTAATCAACAGAGCTATGAATTCAAACATTGCAATCATTACAATTTAACGATGTTACAGCGATTCGTGATCTTACTACATTTTCACAAATGGCATGAAGTGTGAATAGGAACGAAATAGCATGATTCACACATTGTAGGATAACAACTGAATTGCAACAATGAGTCTTGAACAAACCTCGACTGATTCAATTGTTAGCCTACAACACGTGAGTCATTCTGTTTATTTATCTTCGGCCTTCGTGCCTTTTGACAGTGTTGCCAAATTGGAGGATTTCCCCCTAGATTTAGTGGATTTTTTGTCGGGGGAAAGTTTAGGGAATTCCTATTTATGTAATAAAAATGAGTTCGCACTTAATAAAATGTACTAATTAACTGTATTAGCACGATCTTAATCTCATAACTCTGTTAACAATCGGTGTTGAATCGAATTTTGAAAAGTAAGATTACGTTTAATATTATTTAAGATTTTAAATGAATTTTAAATTTGCATTATTTAAGGGAGTTTAATGTTAATAAAATTAATAATATTTTAGTTGTGATTAATATATACAAAATTTTAATAATACATTGGAAAGTTAAAGTGACTTATAAAATTGTTTGTTAAACTCACTATATAACTTAAAAATAAATAGAAAGAACTTGGGAGTTTGTTTCATAATCTAGAGGGAAATAAAATCTCATTGGTGTATTACAAACATTACAGTCTGACAAAAGTCTTTTGTCAGAAATTGTCAGGAAATGGGTGGTGTATTTCCAGATTATGATTCATTCCAAATGTTAGTTTGTTCGAGGGGGAAAAAGTTGTACTTTATGTTTTTCTACATTTTCTTCGTGGTTGTGTTGTATTAATGAATTGTTTATAATAACATAATTTAACCGAAAATCGTAAGAAAAAGCCTCAAAAGACTTATAGTAAATATATTATATGGTAAGTGTCAGTTTACCTTTACGGGTCAACCCGAGCGTCGGTAATCAAGGTCAGCGATTTTCTTCAGAATACGGGATCGTTGTTAAGTGTATCCTGAATACGTGTGCAATACTTATAACATGAGTGGTTAATTTTGCGAGTAAGAAATATTGTGACATGAGGCTGATAGTCCGAATTGCTCTATCCTACTATCAAAATAAAATTACTTTCATCACGTGTGTCATACACTATTTTTTTGAACAGCCTTACCTTTCTTTTTATTTTCATTCAAGTGCCTTAATAATACATTAAGGATTCAAGTAGCTGATGCGGTCAGATGGATGTATTTTGTTTCCTTTCTTGCATTCTCGAATCCTTTATCTGAACTTTTGAGCATCGTCTCATTCTTAGCTCTAGTGCTAAAAATTGAACATCTTGCTGGCTAGTCTATGCATGCCCTGAAAGACACGCTGTTACTAGTAACTAACAAAATGAGTTATTTACTTTATTTATTATGAATAGAACGGATGTTTTGAAATATAGTGATCAGATTCAGTGATCAGGTTAATACATTGATTTTGTGATTAAATATGTAGCAATAGCCAATATATCACTAATAATAATAATAATATTATTATTATTATTATTATTATTATTATAATTTAATAACTGCTCGAATGAGATAAAATTGGATATGCTAAAATAAGCAGGTATAATTATTTAATTATTAATTACGAAACACTAATATAATTATGAGGGGGAGCCTAATCTATAGTTATTTTCTCTTGTGAATACCTAAATAAAAATGCAATTTTTAGATTTTGATTTTAATTCCGGAGCTGCAGTGTGTAATTCAATTTGTTTTTGGAAATTTGCGTTAACGAGTTATCAGATACTGAAGAGTTTCAGGACGAGTGATCATGGGAAGTTTTACATGGGTATTTTACATGAGAAGTTTTGCATGGGTACAAATATGTTACAGAATAAACAAGAATATTCGTTAAAGTGTGTCATTAAAAGTGCAACAATAAATTGACACTAAAGATTATTATTAGTCCAACTTTGGTGAAATCATACTTCAATATTTTATAAAACCTCGTTCACTTTTAAAATTTGAGAACTTACAATTTGCTACTAGCTATCTGAATATTACCTTGTTTGTGCAACTTGTAAGGCACGTCACATGGTTTCTTCAGTTAAAATCAGTGCTTGATTTATAAAATTTTAGGACCCGGTACGCACTCCAAAGTACTTATTTTTAACAGAAATAATTATATATTTATTGTATAATTTAATAATAATTTTTGGAGGTACCGGATCGCCGTTCCGTCGCGGTCCGCCAGGAATCAGTCCCTACTTGTTGTTGGTTGCTGTTATTATTATTATCATTATAATCATTATTATTATTAGTATTATCATTATTATTAGTATTATCATTATTATTATTATTATTATTATTTATTGTTGTTATTATTATAACATCAAAAGCTAGAAAGCGTCAGCACTTGGATCTGGTAAATATAGGTAGCACATTTCTTTCCGAGTACTTTCCTCCTCTGCAGTAACTCCGAAAAAGAAAAGGTTAGGCTGCGAGTGGAACCCTTTTCCGCCTTCGCATCGTTACAAATTCGACCTGCATCCCTTCACTCCCCCGCCCCCTCGGCGGCCAAGGCCGACCTTGCCCGGCCGCGTACCTGCCTTCCAGGCGGCGTTCCCGCGTGGCGTGACGTCATTCGCGTGCGGCGACAACTGCTGCGGTGGTGGTGCAACGGGACGTTCCGAATGGAAACGCGCGCGGCTGCTGGCGCTCTGCCGGTGTAGCGGCCGGTGTGCGCACCAACCACTACACAGCACGCCCACATATACGCATACACACACCCACGCGCGCGCGCACACACACACACACACACACACACATGCTCGCAGGTCTTTGGCTACGTGAGAAACTATTAAAACTACATAATTTAAAATGGAAACCACGTAATTTAAAATATTTCTATTTATATATATATATATATATATATATATATATATATATAACATTTTATTATTAATTTTACATCCTCGCCCTTAGACATGTAAGAAGAGAAACCATAGTGTACGGAAAACGCAGAGTTATCGGCAGAAAATCTCT
This sequence comes from Gryllus longicercus, assembly GCA_038098605.1. NCBI lineage: Eukaryota > Metazoa > Arthropoda > Insecta > Orthoptera > Gryllidae > Gryllus > Gryllus longicercus. Next base: position 6,358,029 of record JAZDUA010000021.1, read on the forward strand.
TTATTGCAAGAACCTAGTAACGAAAAAATTGATGAATCGTTTTTCTATTATAATAAAGTACTTCCTGTAACGTTTGTGGAAGCGTAGCCAGAATACATGTTTTGTGAATCCTTGATACTGAAAAATCGATTGACGGCAAAAAGCGTGTCCCTTTGTCAACGCTAGCGCCTAAACCGATCAGCCTATTTTCTCCAAAATTCCTTGGTCGATCTGAACGAACTCCAACCTTTGGCAGTTTCAAATGGATATATTTTAATTTTTGAGGGTATTTTTCATGAAGCCATAAAAACATTGCCAAAATTTTCTCGAAAACGGTTACAATTTTTTAAATTAGACTTTGTCTTCGGGTACTGTAGGGGACGCTTCAAGGACTCGCTTACTCCTACAAAGACTCGGGTACCGCAAAGAAACTCTTCATAGGACTCAAAATTGTTGAAATACCTGATTTTTCGAAAGTTGCAACGGTGCCATTTGAGGCGGGAGGCGTCTTGCTACAACTATACAATATTGAAGATGAATAATACTTACTGAAGACTGATCCTTAAAGAGAGACCTTTAAATAATATCAAGTTCAATTTTTCGGAAATATGAGTAGTTTTCGTGTAATTTTGCGCGAAATATAGCAGTCGTAAATGTTTTTAACATTTTTTCTCAAAAACAGCTTTATGTTTTTTCTTTAAATTGTCTTCTCGTAAGTATCAAGGGACGATAAAATATATGGTGCTAGTCTCATTTTCGGTGATCTTCCCGTATTTTCAAAAATTGAAAAAGTTTACATTACAAAATTACAAAATTGTAGATAATTTTTGCCTTACAAATTGCGTTCTCAATTGATTGATTAGTGATTCGAGGCGCGTCAACTGCTAACGTTATTAGAACCGTAAGTGTAGTGCATGTGTTTTATTGCGTGGAGATTGTTGTGGTTTCTGGCGAGATCTGGCCCCGTCCTACGTCTGCTTGCGGGGATTTCCCCAACCAGCCATCTTCTACTAGCGTCGTACCGCCCCTGCCGGGACAAAATCGAAGTTCCCGACAAGTGTGGTAGTGTCAGTGCATGTGTAAGTAAGAGGCGCGGAAAGGACAAGGAAGAGGAAGGAAAGATCACGTGCGGTCCGTGGTCCGTTTACGAAACTGCTCCGGTATTCGCCCTTTGTTGATCGGAGAAACCACGGAAAACTACCGATCAGTGCAGCCGGCCACTAGAATTGCCCGCCAGTCAGCGGATGAGCTCAACTTTCTTGTAACTGACAAATTATTGTCGAAAATCCTGCCATCGTCGGGGCTCGAACTGTAAGACATCTCAGTCAAAGGTACTGCAGTGTCATATACTTCGACTAAAACAGGAAGTCCTTTCAAAGTCATGTGCTGGCAGAAGAGGGGGGCACTGTCATCGAATTGCGAACTTCATTACTTCATTTTTGGAATTGAAGCCCCGATTGGATGACTGCCTTCCTATCTTTTAAGCTGGTGACCTTGAAAAGACTTCGTATTTTCATCGAAGTGTTATTTGATCACCTGAGCCACCTTTCCCGGTTCATGCAATTCGGCATTGAAACAAGGGGGTCCGCATTAGCATCACGAATAACAAAAAACTGGGGTGAGGGGGTGAGGCTTTAACCACCCGAATCACAACCACCAAGTCAATCCGGCATAGATCACATCAGGGTTCCACAGCAACTCGGACAACAAAACACACGTGGGTGAGGCCACTGGCAGATCCAGGGGTGGAGTGCATCGGGGGTCATGCCCCCCCCCCCCAAGGTCTAGTTTCCGTTTACCTTCGTTTATTATGTAAAATTGATTTAAATATTTATTTATGTTTGAATGGTAATATATAAACATTATTGTGTAGTATCATATCTACACTACATAAATAATCTAAAATATAATAAAAATGTTTATTATTTAACGAAAATCTACGATGACCTCCCCCTCCAATGATCGACTGGCTCCACCTCTGGGTGAGATTGGGGGGTCTACTAAATATGTGGCGATGCATATGTGCGCACTGTAACCTCCTCAGCAATTCAGCCAATCTGGCAAAGACCTAGATATCCCAGAGTACACCTGCATCGCGGGCAACGAAACGTAGTGTTGGGAGGGGGAAGTATTGGCCACGGCGTTTCCGGAGCGTGGTGTCGTCGGGAGCTGGAAAAGTTCGCCCCCAATAACTTTCGCCGCCGGCAGAAAGCCACCCCCGCACCAAAGGCCGCTGACCGGTCGGCGTTTCTTAAAGAGAACATCAGGGCTGCCGCGACGGCTTTGCCAGCCTCAAGCGCTCTCTCGCGAGGGAAAGCAAGAGCCCGGCGTGGCCGGGGACAGAGCATTTCATTTTTAGGTCGACTTCCTGAGTGGAAAATTGAATGAAATTTACGCCGTTCTGAAGAGCTTAAATTGTTAAATTTGAACGACATTGTAAGTACTTATATTAATAATAAAAATTCACAGCTTATGGTTGGCCATTCTCAAAAAGTGCTACATGTAAATAGGTGTGACTACAATCAACATCTTTGAAGAACACATTTTCTGTTGAAAATAACTTTTCAAGAAGAAAAATAAAAATAAATAAATGACTTTGGAGTTCAAGTCTATCAGTGTACTTATATTGAAGTGATTTAAAACGAAACCGCCGTTAAAATGGTAGAGAACGAACATAATTTTTTTCTTTCGTGTTTTCATTTTTGATTTTGATATGGTTCAGGGTGGAAAGTTTTTTCGCAAATGTACACAGCTTACGATTTCTAAAGAAATCAATCTGTTCTGTGCGAAGCCTACAGGTCTTGTCAATTTTCGAGTGCTTGGTGCAGGGTTTAGTTGCAATATTGCTTAGTAATTGAGAAGTCGATTCGACCTCGTTACGAAAGACTGAACTATCTCTTGCCATTCATCCAGAGGGTCATGTTTTATAATTTCTTTTTATCTACAGATGATAAATAAACCACCATGGTGTATTCTCATTAGCCATTTGATTGTAACGTCAATATTTTTAAGAAACTACAAGTAGTATTAGCAAACTAATTAGCAAGTTGTCATCTGTATTAAGAAATCACACTTAAAAAAGTAGCTTTGATGTAACAGCGTATCCCAGTTCTGTTATACCCAAGTTTGCGGGTTCAAACCTGATTGAAGACGCGAATTTATAAAGGCGAAAGAAGTCCTTCGTATACCTTCTTCGGAGGGGAAGTAAAGTCAGCTGTCCCATGATGTAGATTTACTGCTTATGAAATATCCTCAAGCTTAAAAGAAGTCTCTGAGCTAAATTCAAATCGCCTGTTTGGTTGCCCATGATACCTTCTTTCTCCGCTAGGTGGTGAAAGGATCGTTATGAAATTTGCATGGTCAGACTGAAGAGCGGGCCCGATGGCCGTTGTCTCGCCACGTAAAATAAGGCGTGAACTGAACTAGCTCCAAGCATTTAAAGTGCGAGAAAGTGCACGTAAGTGGGAAGTACTGAGTGCAGTGGACAATTGTCTCTGTTTCTCTATCTCAAAATAAATGTTTTATGTCAGTATAACGCCATACTAAAAATGAACACTATTATTTGTGGAAACTGAAACGTCCACTTCTAGAGTGCCGGTCGCGCTAATGATACATAATGCATAAAATAATGAAACCGAAATGTGGTTTGGGGGAGGTTGTCTGGGGTACCAGAGTCCGAAAACATACACATTTCGGATTAAGTTCAAATTTATTATTTTTTTTTCTTTATTTTTTTCCAATCCGCTTGACGTAGCCATTACTGAACTCTAATTAAACGAGAACAACAAATTTCTACCGGCGTACAAACAACTTATTTTGTACACGAAATGCAAACGTTGGTAGACTCATATCCTTTGTTGTCATGTCCATTGGTGGCCAGGGATCGTACGTCGTTTTAAAATAAACATGAACACTGCGTTTTCTGTTCATAACAATGACGCATTTTTAATGAAATAACGGTCGCGGAATTTGGCCACTAATTGTACACACTTCGACTGAAACGCGGTCATTTCTAGGTCACGGGGCCCCCTGCTTAACTTCAATTAAAACAGTAAGTTCTTTGAAGGTCGCGAGCTGTTGCACACTGTCATCCAATCGCGAGCTTCGTTACGACTTAATTTTTTGGTATTGAAGCACGCGATTGGATAACATTGTCCGCATCTCTTTTCTGCTGGTGACCTTGAAAGGACTTCGTGTTTTAATCGAAGTATACTGTGAGGGGGCGGATCGAGCCGATCATTTTGGGAGGCGTCATCGTAGATTTTTGATAAATAAACATATTTGTTTTTATATTGTATATTATTTATGTACTGTAGATATGATACTATACAATATTATGGTTAAAATAATTACATATATCGAACGTAAATCGATCAACATAAATCGATTCGATTTGGCGAAAATCAATTTCGCCAAATAAAGGAAGGTAAAGAAAAATTCTAGGCCCTTTGGGGGGCTTGGCCCCCATCACCCCCCTCCTGGATCCGCATGTGCATACAGTGTGTACTATACGCACATGTACTGTACTGTACGAGTTATTTAGTCGTGCGCTTGACGTTAATCAGCTGTTGCGGTTTTATCGAATCGGGAGCTTATATATCGCTACAGTGGGGACGTTCAAGCTCCCGATTGGATGAAACAATCTACGTCAAGTGCACGTGTAAATAAATCCTAGTATATTACACGCGCACGTTTTCTTGAGCCCAAGAATATCTCCTCCCATTCCTTTGCCAACATTGGTTAAATGTAGAATGAATGATAGACACGAACGTTGAAGACAAAATCTGATAACCAGACATGTTTGCGCCCGTGTAATAGAAACTTTTTTTGCATCGAAAAACTGACTTCAAATATGAAATTATTTTTGTCAAAATAACCCAAGTCCCCACTCCCATCACCACTAGCGAAACGAGAGCTCAAGAAAACGTACGCGGGTAGTATTATATCCGCACGTTTTCTTGAGCCCCGGAGTATCTACCCCACTCATTTCCCAACATTAGTTGCGTTAAAAACAAATGATAGCAATGAGTGTAGTAGACAAAATCTGGTGACGAGGAATGTTCGCTCCCGTGTATTAAAAAGTATTTTAAATGGAATAATAGAACTACAATTTCGATGTAAAATTCCTTTTGTCAAAATAACCAAACTCCCCACTCCTCTCGTATCTGGCGAAGCGAGGGCTCAAGACAACGTGCGCGGATAATACTAGTGCGTTCGCCTGCCCTCGCGGGGCGGAGTCCGGCCGCCACGTCGGCGCGATACGTCGCGACGCGACCTGGCGGCCACGCGGGCGAGTGAATGGGCGGCGGGCGCCACCGTCTGCGGTTGATTCCCGCGGCGCGGCGCGGCGCCGCGCGACGCCGGCTGGCTGGGTGCGCGCGCAGCGGGCGCGTGGGCGGCGGCGGAGGAGGAGGAGGCGGTAAAAGGCGATCGCGTTTTGCAGGCCAAGCACGCACGCGGCGTCGCGCGTGGGAGGCGTGGGGGTGGGGCTGGCGGGGGTGGAGGCGGAGGCACTTCGGCGCGGTGGCGCGTCTTGACAAAGGAGTCGGACAAAACTCGTCGTTACGTGCGGATCGCGTCGCGTCGCGTCGTGGGGGAAGGGAGACTAATTGGGTGAACGCGGAAGAGTGACGGATGCTTCTCTTTCTATCGCGTGTGAGCGCTTTTTTGTTTTGGCATCGCCGAAACAAGTGAAAGAAAAATTTAATGGAGAAATGTAAGCGTTGAGAAATGAAATGGTAGGCCAATACCAACAAAAACATTTCAACCACAACAATGAACATTTTAATTCTAAATGTTTGTACATTTAAAATTTACTGTCTCCCGTGTCGGGTCTAGAAAATTACTAAAAGATCCGTTTTGACCACAATGTACCGAAACGTTTGATCTTCTGTACATACTAGCATTCACAATTTAGAAATACATTTACTATTTGAACACTTTAAAGTGTGTGTGTAGTTACACCTTGCCGGTATAGAACAGATTTTCTTGATTCTTGAACATAAATATGGGGTACGTCCTCCCCCGATTTTGTGCAATGGATGGAAACGAAGTCTGGAATTAAGATGATTTGTGTAGGCATCGAATCGTGATAATTCATGAAAATTCAAATCCAAATACGAGTGCATTTCAATAACTCTCCTTCTTTTCTTTCATACTTTCAATATTCTCCACTGTTCGGGACATTTGAACTCAGTGGGGTTTACCTTAGCCTTTTACCGTATAGACTATGATAAATCGATCACGAGGAGTGATTCAGTAGCTTTCTGGAGGAGAATTCTTGCGACCGGCTGCTCTGGTCAATAGCTTTCCGTGGTTGCTTCGATCAACACCAGGCAAATGCCGGAGCAGTAACCTAACAAACGGGACACAGACCGCTAGCTATCTCTCCTTCCTCTTCCTTTTCCTATCCTCACCCCTTACACACACATACACTATACTACGAGTACCACACCTGTCGGGCGACCATTCGAGAGTTTAGAGCATTGTATGTTTAAAGCATTAAGCATTGTATTGATTTGATAGCTGAAGAACCGGTATCGGAAGTAGTACATTCATACTTCCACTGTCATAGTTGAAATATTTCCCCCTACGTCACATACAGTTTTTACTGTTTTTTTGAATGAATAAATCTAAATCTAAAATCAGATGCTTCCTTCCGTCGTCATTTCATTCAGCCGAAATTTCGCACAGGCATAGAAGTAGAAAGTGTACTTCTTTTGCCTTATTGAAATGAATGGAATATAAAATATCGATTAAAATGAATATCATCAACGAATAATAAATACACTAGGTGAGATCGCAACATTCTAATTCAAATTCATACTGCATTTTGTAATGTTACTAATCAATAAAGGCGTTAGTGGTCTAATAATGTGTGCATAGCGTTACTTTTTATAATTGTGGATTTTTGTACCATGTCATCAATATAAATTTATGTAGTGTATTATAAATCCGGTAAAATGCATATCTGATATCTTCGAAACTGCTAAATGAATTCGTTTAATCAATATTTCGCTTAAAAGCCGAGAATTCGCTGTTAATGTGTTTTTAATAACTTTTTGTCATTTCACCGTTCTAGACGTTAAGTAAATAAAGTTTGTTTTTGCAACATATGTTGCCTAAAAATTAGTTGGCAAACCATCTGCAACTGGTAACAAGGAACAGCGAAGAATTGAGAAGCCGACGAAACATAACTATATGATATAAAATTAAACTACTCGTATATTGTTGTTCCATTTCCAATCTTGAGAAAAATGCGTAAAGAACGACAAAACGTGTGATTGTGCTTCACGAGCAATTATAGCAAGTCCGTGCGTAAGATTTGGCCCGGAACTATTTGCACGATAAGCACTTTCTGCCTGATATGGAAAACCTGAAAAAAATCGGCGAATTTCATTGCTCTGGAAACGTCAGGGAAGAAATCTGGGAATTTGTAACGGAATCGTTAGAAGACGGAACATTTTGTGACGGCTGTATAACCAGATATTCTTCCTGAAAAATTTAGTCCAGCAAAAAATGTTGACTCAATTTTTATTTTCTGAGGATTTAAAAAAAGACATTGTACTTGACAATTGAAATTAGAGAGCTCACAAATTAGTATCAAGCGTGTTTCTATATTTAAAAAAAAAAGTATGAAATATTCTACAAATATCAGTGGGGATGGGGGTTGCATTGGAAAATAAGAAAACTCAGGGAAATTTGTTCCAGGAAACGAGTGGCCGGCCTTGTAGTAGTTTCCAGAATATCTCGACGCCACTTGTGCCCATCGAGGGTGATAAACCGCGCCACCGTGTGGCAGTTGGTGGCAGCGGCACGGCTCGTCGCGTGGAGCTGGCCGCTTAAATTCCGATCCCCTCTCGCACCGCTGTCGCGCCTTCTCACCCTCTCACGTTCTGGCCCTGCGGCGCGCGCCCGGAGATGTCAAATCCGCATAAAAACCAAGAGGGCAATTGTACTTCTCACCGGCATTTAATCTACTGAAAAAAATGAATCTGATTCGGTGAAGCGTTGTCCAGGAACGCTGAGTTCAAGTTGGCGATTCGAGTCCCGTAAAAATCCCGTTTTCGGGATCCATGCCTCCCAAGGCAATGTACGAGATGAAATGTAAAAAAAAAATCAGTTGCTTTAAAACATATTTTTAGACAGCCAATACTAAAAGCGGCTCTTTCTGGGTATGCGTAGAATGATGAAAGATAAATATTTTGAACTAGTGCTAAAAGTGGGTCGATGCTCATGTGTTCAGATAAATCAGAGACTGCAACAAAGAAGAAAAAAATACTTTCGTCTGACATTATTAGCTACCGATCGTAATGTATCATTAAGAGATTTGTGTGCTTGAATTAAAATAAAATGGAAGTCAGTTAGGCTGTTTAAAAAATAGTGTATGTCACACGCGGTAAAAGTGATTTTATCGCAATATTTTCTATTCCCAAAATAAAATGTGACTTTTACTACTTGTATCATTAATAACTATTTTGGTTATTGATTTATGATTAGCAATTGACATACTTTTTAAAATATGATATTATGATGGGCTTCCCAGAGTTTATATTAGAACAATTTGTAGTGGAAAAAGTAGTATTGGTAGAATTATTTATACAAATATCGTTTAGAGTTTTGTTTTGAAATAGTTTAAAAATTATAAATAGCAACTGACACTAACATATAAATTATAAAAATGGTTATCGTACTTAAATTATGTTTAATACTGATTAAACACCCTCGCCTTAAATATTGTTTGTAGCCGCCTTCCGTCGAAAGCTGATATTTTCACTACGTGGCTTGGTTGGCATGTCACATATTGTCCAATCTCATCTCAAACATTTATTTCTCGCCTGAATTCACCCCTGAATATCGTCCTACTGCCTTGCATGTCATGAAAAGCAAAGACGAATCTACTGCTCGGGAAAAGGGAGATCATGAAGCCAGTAGTCTTTTCACTCATCCACGTTCAAACATGCTTATGCCACTCATCATTATCCCCATCAACGTCATATATTGATCAAATCGATTGCATAAGCGTCGTTACTTGGTGTGCGATACGTGTGCGCATCGGACATATTTCCATTGTGGTTTCGATACCAAATATCGAATCATATCAACATACAAGTGAAAAAAACTCTGTCCATTTTTTATGTGTTTGAGTGATTGATTTTTCTTTAAGTCTCATTAAATTGGATTTTATTTAAGTCACATTTTTTCTGTAAGTAAAATCTTCGAAGTCCTAGAGTTTTGTAATCAATTGTCTATTATTTCTTTTTAAGCTAACAATGACAATGCACAAGCAAAAACAATCAAACCAATATCTCATGGTAAAGTGTGATAAAACATGTTTAACTCATATTTAGCAAAAGATGGATAAGCAGCAAAGTTTTATCCGAATCTTTAAATAGGTTTACCTCCAAACATATTTTTTGAATTTAGTGAGGTTCACTTACATACCGTCATTAGAATTCACATCCAATAGCGCACTCACGGAAGGGGTTCAGATCGTTTCAACCACGCCCTAGACACTGATGACATAGTCGCAGTTTTTAATAAGATTTTATTGTATCGAATATCATTCAATATTTCAATTGAGAATACAATAAAGAACTGTATATCAATAAATAAAAATTAATTTTCAATTCAGCCTAAATGAGAACATTTTATAGATGAAAACAAAACAAGGGGCAGGATTCCACATGCGTAGTCACTCGGACTAGAAAACTCGTGTTTGCACCATTGTTTATATTTGTCAGTAATTGAGCCTGCGTATGATGACAAATCACAGCACGTGCTGCGTCGTCTGGTGAAATTCTGATCCCCGCTCTCACCTCTTTCTTATTTCTGGCCTGGAGCCGTCAAATTCACGTAAAAAGCAGGAGGGTAATAATCGCCTTTAATCTACTGAAGCGTTCCCGCGCCCCGCCCGAAGTCATGCTGGCGAGAAGTCGTGTCCCTCTTTTTTTTTTTATTTACGACCCCGCGAGCGATCGGCCGACCCAGTGAGCGCGGGCGCAACCTCTTGGTTAGTAGTTGTATACCAGGGGTTCCCAACGGGGTCGGTATTGACCCCCTTGGGTCGACAACCACATACGCACCGCTGACTGGTTGGTGTAATAAAAATCAAGATCCCATTGATTACAAAAATGTTAAATAATTTTATGTTTTTTACTTGTATATCAAACAAAAAAATGTTATAATAAGCTACGCATTGACTCATGTTTTGGAATTTCACAATACATATCATTCACATTAATTAAATAAAACTTCAACGCAATTATAAGCAGTAATTTTATTTTAAAAACTTGTTTACATTTGTAAATTTCAAAGTAGTAATAGTAAAAAAAAATAAAGCATTTGGCTATTCTTCCAAACTTTGTTCATATTAGTCTGTTATCTTTGAGTCCGTTATTTGTAATATGATAATGTTGTATGCTGTATATTAGAGAAAAAAAATGAAGGTGGTCGATTCAAATATGTTCTGTTTCTAAGGTACGGCAACAGTACATGTATTTTGAAGAGTTTCTTTACTTACCGTTCTTTCCAAAAGAACACGAATATCCACGCCCGTTTTTTAGAAAAATTAGTTTCAGATTTACTACGTTGCTCTCATTGTACAGCTGTTCTTTATTTGTGACATTCTAAAACAAGATTTCAACGTGATTACGGACAGGTCCTACTGTAAGAGAACGCTGGAGTTTCTTCAACGCGATTTCGCATGGCGCATTTTTTGTGAGCTTTGACAGATGAAATTATAATCAAGGATCTAGAAAAAATCTAAAAATAAAAGTTCTAAATGATGAAGTAGTACCGACAAAGGTGCATCCGGGAATTAACTGATGTCACTGCAGTGCCTCTGACCGGGAGGTCCAAGGTTCCCAACAATGGCACATGAACTAGCTAGACAGCTAGATCGAATTCAGCCGCTTTCTGAACGAGAATTTAAGCGGCCGGCTGCTCTGATCGATAGTTTTCCGTGGTTTCTCCCATCAACACCAGTTGAATGCCGGACGGAATTTAATAAACAGGTCACGGACCGCAATCTTTTCTTCCTAATCTTTGTTCTATCCTTACCCCTTACTTACACTTACATGTACTACACTATCACAATTGTCGGGTGTTTAGAACTTGCCTCGGATGGGAGGGGTGCCCCGCTGGTGGGAGATACCTGGTTTGGGAAAATCCCGCTAACCGACGGTTACCTGGAATTCGTGCCTGATTTCACCATCGAGTGGGGGGAAGATCACCGCCACTTCCTGAGGAACTACACTCGCGGGACTAATGACCTTAGTAGTGGACGGACCTGGAATCATTAATCAATGAATGAAGCAATCTAAACAAATACCAAGCAAAACAAAATCATCATAGGTCAGTCATCGACCCCCCACTCCTTCCACCTATTGGTTAACTTATTAAGGGCTTAGGATTTTAGGATTTCCGCGTGTCGATGGAGCGAGGGAAGTTCCCATTGGACAAGCGCTGATTCAGTTCGATATCTGCCGCGTGCCGGCGGCCCCTCTGCGTGCTCCCGCAGTATGCGAGGAATGTGGCCGGGGGGGGGGGGACTACTAGTTATGACGTGGACAGCTGAGAAGACATCAGAAGCTCTTTGAATGCGGTGGTGCGGGAGTAATAAAATGATATAAAAACGAACCTTGTCAATTTGGCGTGTCCTGCAGCACCAGTTGGTGCCGTTAATTGATGATTTGAAATAAAGTGCACCAGGAAAGTTTCTCCTCACTGGGCCGCGTCAGGGCCGCCTATTGAAAATTGCATTGATGCCGGTAGCAAACAGATCGCTGGTAAACAGGTGAAGGGGACAACACAGAATCTATTATGATTCTGGTGAGTGCGGTATTTGCGTTTTCTTTTGTCACACGTTCTAGGAGCATAGTTTTTGTTACAAGCACGAAGGTGCTACTGCGGAGAGACTATTGGCGCGCTGTATTATTCTTATTAAATTCATGTAGACACTTTCGTAGAGCTTCTGATTAATTCAGTCCAGTAAACTATCAAAAATTTTAGAGAAACTTGGGTAAGAAAAAAATCCGTACGGGATATGGCGCAGATGACATGAAAACAGTAGGTAATGGAAAGAGAGAGGAATGTAATGGCGTAAACTGAAGAAGTTCTTTGCAATGTGCTACTATTCATTGGAATTTGTCAAGTACCATTCTCCGTCTTCCGATTTGGAAGAGGAATACCTAATTGCAAATATGTAACACTTTTTTCAATCATTAGATCTCCATATTGCGAATCAAAGTGTTGAATGGGCAGGAAAAAAGTATTTTTAAGATTTTTTTCCTTGTCAAAGTCGTATTTTTGAATTTCGCCCTCCAATAAATACCCGCCAGCGCAGGCATCGAGGGTAGCGGTCCGCTTCGCCGGGCTGGCGGCTGACGGCGGGCGCGGCCGTCCCGGCAACGGGGGTCGAAGCGCGGCCCTCAGGCCACTGCGGGCTCGGTGGAGGAGGGGTGGGGCGGGGCGGAAGGGCGTGTGGGCGGCGTGGGGGCGGCGGTGGGCGATCGATGCCGGCAGAAAAACCTCCCTGCGGCAGCGGCGGCGGGGGGTGAGAGGGCTGGGCGGGGCGGGGCGGGGCGGGGGGACGGGCGGGCAAAGAGGGGGGAGGCGGTTGATGGGGAGGAAGAGGGAGGTGAAGAGGACGGGAGAGAGAGAGAGAGAGAGAGAGAGAGAGAGAGAGAGAGAGAGAGAGAGAGAGAGAGCGCACGAGAGGGACGGGCGACCGCCGCCGCCGCCGCCGGGGGCGGAGGCCAGAGAAGGGGAGCGCAGCCGAGCCGTGGGGCGACGGGGCGGCGGGGGTGGCGGCGCAGGCGGTGGAAGGGGGGAGCCGGCGGCGAGGGGCGGCAGCGGAGCGGAGGCGGCGGCGCGGGAGGGAAGCAGAAGTGGAAGAGGCGGGCCCGGCGAGGGGAGAGAGAGGAGAACGCGGCAAAAGCGGGGGCGTGCGAGGGTGGCTCGGCGCGGCGCGGGGCGGTGAGGCGGCGGGGAGGGGAACACGACGGCGGGATCCGCCCTCCCGCCCGCCATCTTGCCGAGCGGCCGCCCCCGCGGCGCGGGCGGGGCGGGGCGGGGCGGCGGGCGGGCTGGCTGGCTGGGCCGGGAGCGCAGGCCGGGGCTGCCGCAGCCCCGCCCGCCCGGCCGCCCAGCCCAGCCCGGCCCAGCCCAGCCCAACCCGGCCTCGCCGCCCTCGCCCGGCGCTGGCGCTAGCGGGCGGGCGGGCGACGCGGGCCTGCGGCGAAACCCCCGGTGGGCTCGAGGCGTCGCGTCGGCCGTCGCCACTATCCGCCTCGCGTCGCGACGCCTCGCGGTAAACGGCGACGATTTTCGCGGCTTCCCTGCGGTGCGTGAAGCGTGGCGTTCAAGCCGATATTTCACTGTCGGCCGGCAGCGCGGGATGCGCCCGCCCCGACCTACGCCGCGACCCCGCTTTGTTTCTTCTCTGTTAGTCTGTAGCCGCAACTGCTGGCTGCAATTAACCCCTAATGACGACTCGGAGCGGCAGGTGGGGCTTCGAAGCGAATAAAAATTTCACAGCTGCGCGCCCCGGGTTGCAGAGCATCTTCCAGCGAAAACATTGCTGGTCGCGAGCGGGCGCGCTTCATTACGGGTTGCGCGCGGACAGCGCTGAAGGCTTCTCTCGCTGCGTCAGCTGTGCGTTATCGTTATCAGCCGTTAACAGTACTTGTGCTCCCGGGAAACACCAGCCCGCGTTATCTACGTGGCAGCCGCCGTGGCCACCGCTTTTCGGAAGTCTGGCTGATTTGCAGTGCGCAGCCCGAGCGCGGTCATCCCTTCCTACGGCACCGCTCTCTCCTCGACACCCCATGCGCGGCCCTTTGCTCAGCGACAGTACGTGAATTACGCTTACTCGTGTGCTCTCCAATCATTGCCATTCCATAACACCGTCATGTTTCTGTCTGTCAGTCATGCTCTCTTTCTCTCTCCCTCAGTCATAGTCTTTCCCCCTCAGTCGTGCTCTGTCTCCGTCTCTGTCCCTCAGTGGTGTTCTCTTTTTCCCGCTACCTCAGTCGAACTCTCATCATTCTCGGGCGAGATCTTTCTCTCTCCCTCAGTTGTTTTCTCTTTCCCTTTCCCTCAGTCGTGCGCTCTCTTTTTGTCTTCGGGTCGGACTCTCTTTCTCTAGTCCATGCTCTATTTCTCTGTCCCTTAGTCGTGCTCGCTCTTTCTCTCCCTCCATTCATTCATTCATATCTGAGTCATAAACTCAATCATGTCTAGTAGGCCCCCTTATTTAATGAAACTAAGCAATGAAATGTAGACACTTCGCCTAGTTTTGACATAGTTATCGTTTTAGGGGCCCAGGAAATGTTTGGTATAGAGATTGTGACCTTTTGCATCTATCAACGTTACTCACGAAGATTAAATATGTGCATAAGTTTACGTCTGCAAAATGTTAATGTTCAAAATTGTTCTCGCTCATCAGTGGTGAGAAACAATAAAAAAAATCCAGCTGTTTCATTTGTACGTATTTGAAGCAAAAGGTTCACTTCAAATGAGAGGATATTTCTGAAAACGGAATCACTTTAATCATTCCTAGGAAGTTTATAATAAACATTTCACTGAAAGTTCTTTATGTCGAAATTCAAAGGACAGAGTACGTCCTTTCGTTGTAGAGACTGAGCTAGTCAAGGTATTAAGTTAATTCAACCAAAGTAAAGTATTATCCTCGTAAGAAGTTAATTATACAGTGTTGACTTAACTTTCTTTGTTGAATTACTTGCATAAATTATTTGTAAATTTCAGGGATGAAATACATTGTTATTCACCTTCACATTGAATATCTGTATCTCCTGCACATTTCGATGCATTATAGAGGCTCATTTCGGATTCATTGATGACATCCTGCGTCGCATTACTAAACTATTATTTAGACCGTAGCCTAGAGCGCATGCGCCTCCGAGCCTTGCAAAATTGCCAAGTTTGCTAATCACAGGTACGCATGTATTCAAACAACGCAAATTAATGAATTAAAATGGATGTTGCAAAAAAGTAATTATAAATTTTATGTGGATGGGTGTTGTATTCATTTCAAAATATTATGAATTGAAGTCACAAACTGATTGTGTTATGAAGTATAAATAATACAAAGAACGTCTGTGTGTGTTTGAGAGTACTATTGTTTGATTTCAGACACGAAAAACGTGTCATTTGTTTTATTAAACATGTATTTTTTTAGTCAGGTTTTGCGTCACACATTATAAATAAAATATTGTTACAATACCTGATGAATTACTGAAGGAGAAACTTTTTTTTTATGAAAAAAAAAATTTCAACCTTCAAGCAACATGGGACACAAACGTACTGACTAAATCAGACACAAATAACATTTTGTGAAGAACATTCCCTGACCTGGAGTAATTCTCCGAAAAGTGCATCGATATTCGAAAGCTCCTCCTCCGCAAGGAACACAGCCGCGTCCGTCTGCGGGTCGTGTCAGC
Source organism: Gryllus longicercus (assembly GCA_038098605.1). Classification (NCBI taxonomy): domain Eukaryota; kingdom Metazoa; phylum Arthropoda; class Insecta; order Orthoptera; family Gryllidae; genus Gryllus; species Gryllus longicercus. Next base: position 6,373,472 of record JAZDUA010000021.1, read on the forward strand.
GTGCGGCCAATTAGAGAGCGCGTATCGGCGCTTCCTGGCGGCCAGGGCGCGAACCATCAAATAAAAATTGCGCCGGCGCGAAATTCGAGTGCGCGCTGCCGAGTGCCGCGGCGCGCCTAGGCGCTGAGACTCGGAGCCTCCGGCGGCTCGCCGGGCCGGGCGTTTGGCCGTGAGCACCAGCACGAGGATGAAGGCAGCGCGGTCGGTGCCTTCGCCGGAGCCACCCTTGCTCTATCGCTTCGCCCCGCCCCGCCCCATCGGCAACCCGACGTTTCGCATCGTCCCGCCCCTCCACCATCCATGCAGAAATGGTCCGTCTCGCCTCGCTTAGTCCCGCCACGCTGCATCCAGCAATCCTTCACCTCGCCCCACCTCATGTAGGAACGGTCCGCCTCGCCTCATCTCGCCTTACCCCGTCCCGCCACGATAATCCCGGCAAACCCTCCGCCCCGCCCCACTCCACCCCACCCCGTACAGAAACTGGTCGCCTCGCTCAGTACCGCCACGCTACGCCCAGCAACGCTCCACTCCACCCAGGATCTCCCCGTCCCGCCCCACCCCCGCCCTACCGACACGATGAGTCCCTCCCCGCCCCTCCCTGGGATGGAAGGATAAGGCCGCTCGGTGTGGAGCGGGAGGGGAGGGAAGCGACAACTCGGGCGTGGGTGGAGAGTCTGGGGGGAGGGGAGGGCGGAACGACGCGCTGCGCAGCGGACGCGGGCGGAGGTGGCGGCGGCGGCAGCAACAGGACGGCTGGGCTGGGCGGCGGGCGGGGTGGGGCGAGCGAGAGAGGGGGAGGGCGAACATTTTCTACAGTATTATTGATCTGTGCGGCGGAGGCAGAGGGTGAGAGCGGGCGGGGGTGGGGGGCGGCGGCGAGGGTGGCGGGCGGCCGCAGAGAGGGCGGGAAGAGGACGGTGGGGCGGGGCGGGCGCGGGCGCGGTTGGGTGGTGGCGTGGGGGGGAGGGGTCGCTGGGCGAATCAATACGAGGGCAAGGCGGGCGGGCGGGTGTGCTACGCGGCGGACGAGTGGGTGGCGGTTGTGGGTCGCCCCGTGGGCGGCGGACGGGCGCGGCGAGAGGACGTCGGCGGAGCGAGCCAGCCAGCGCTCTGGGACGCGATCTTCACACAGAGGACACCCCCGCCGCGCTGACGTCAGCACCCGTACGCCTATAGCCGGGTTTTGATTGGCGGGCTCCCGCGCGCGTTGCCGCGCGATGTGGCATTGATTAGACGTCGCGTTACTTTACCGCCCACCGGAAGCCTCTCCCACCTCGGGGTCTCGCCTCCTACTCCCAGTCGACCGCCGCGCGACGGCCCTTCGCCCAGACCGCCCCCGCCTGCGCTCATCGCCCATTATTTACGAGCCTAGCAGACGATTCGAACCGGTTGTCTTCCTGCGGTTCGTGTGTGCGGGCCCGAATCCACCTAGATAGAAAGTCTACGGGAACCTGTTTGTAATCAAGCGTCGAAGGTGCACGCGAGTGATGCGAAGCATTCGCTTCCGATGCTGCGACTGCTGTCAGGGAACTTTTGAACTTTCCCAAACATACGCTGAGCCTTCCGTTTGTGTCTTTCCGTCTCTTTTCCACTTTCCCTCTCGTCTCGTGACGCAACCGACCGTCTGGACCCCGTGGGGACTCTCGCCCGGTGGTTCAGTGAGGTGGGCAGGCGGGCGGGCGGATGGGCGTTCGCGAGCAACACAAGCCGCCCGCATCTGGAGAATATGCATGCGGGGATGTGGGGGCGCACGTCGACAAAACTTCGAGCGGGCGTTGTGGCGGTGGCGGAGCGCCGGGAGGAGACGGAGCGGCTGGAAGGACGGCGGGCGGGCGGGCGGGCGGGCGGGCGGGCGGTCGGTCATGGGCGCGGCAGCGAACGTCAGGCGGTGGGCAAGGGGAGAGGCAGTGGGCGGCGGCTCGAGCTGTTCAAGGCCTGCGCTCACTGGCCCCGCCCAGCCAGCCCAACACCCCCCTCCCTCCCGGCTGCTGCCGCCCCGCCCGCAGCCCGCACCGCCCGCGTCCCCATTCGTCCCCCTCCGCCCACACCGCCCGCACCGCCCGCTTCGTTCTCATCACCCTCGTCGCTCTCCCCGCTTCGCCTCCTCCGCCCGAGCCGCCCTCTCTTCCCCCCTCCGACTCCAACCTCCGTCCGCCCCTCCCGCTCCGACCTCCGCCCGCGCCATCGTCCCCTCCCCTCCCGACCCGCCTTCCCCTCCCTCTCCCCACTCCCTCCCCTCCGTCCGCCGCCGCCCGTTTCGTGATCCCCGCCGTCTGAGTGCACGGTCTCCTCTTCTACGCCTCGCTGTAGTACTTGCTCCGTCCTTATTCTCCCCTATTTTGCCGCCTCCGCTTCTCCGCTCTTCTCCGTCACTCTCACTGGCCTGGCCTCGCCGCGCCGCGCCGCCGTCTCGGAACTTGCCTCACTCGTCTACGTCGTACTGCAACTCGGCTCCGTCACTTGTCCGATATCCCGACTGCACGCTCCCATCCACCTACGCAGTCTCGCATTTCTTCGCAGTCTTGCTTCGCCTATCGCTTCACTCCTACGTCGGAGAGTGGCGTGGCGAAGGCGGGGCGGGCTGTTGCTGCGGCCCGCTCTGCCGCAAAACGTCCTAATTATCACCCGCGCGGGTGAGCTTGCTCGCTCGCTCGCTCGCTCGCTCGCCCGCCCGCTAGCTTGCTTGCTCGCCCGGTAGCTCGCTCGCGAGCCGGAGATCGCACCTCGGCCGACGCCGCGGCGCTTCTAAATCGAGGGCGAACCGCGCAAAGCCGTCGCTGCGCGCGCGCGCGCATCTCTCTCGCGGCATTCGCCGCACGTCCAGCGCCGTCGCGGCCGGGAGCGCTGACCTACCGCGGCGCAGCAGTCGGCGCAGCGGTCGGCGCGCAGGGCGGGACGATGCGATGCGGCGCGACGGGACGGGACGGGGAAGGGACGACGATGACGACGGCGACGAGACGGGGGCGGCCGAAGAAGGGCTGACCCGCCCGTCCCTTCCCGTCCTGTTCCCGTCCCTTCGCATCGACCCGGGGGACGCTGTCGGGGCACCCTGTTGCCCTCCCTCAATCCCAGGGACCCCCGCCAACTTTAGAATCTACATTTTTTAGAGCCACCCTGTTGTAGGAACTCCCGGTCCCTCCCACCGCCGTCGCCTAGCAACAGTGAGGAGGCAACACCCCTTCACTCTCTCTCTTCCCCCTCTTGCTCGCCGCCCGCCCGCCCGCCTGCCACCCTCTCGCCTCCCCCTCGTTCTCTCCCCTTCGTCTCCCTTCGGCTCCCCCTCTCGGCTCCCCTCGTTTCCCCTCCCGTCCCGCCCCGCCCGGCCCCTCCCCCGCGTCGGGGCCTCTCGCTCTTTCTCTGGCTTCGCTCGCTCTCCGTCGCACGGCGCTCCCCCACCCCGCCCCTCCGGGCGCTCTCATCCCACTCAACCTCCAGTTTTTTTACCTCCCATTCTCTTGATGCATGTGTGCGAAGGGGCGGCGACGGCGGCGGCAGCGGCGGCAACGGCGGGCGACAGGCGGCAGCGGTGGCAGCGGGGCGGCCGGGCGGGCGGGCGGCCCGTCGGGCGGCGGGGTGGGGCGGGGCGGCGCGGGCGGCGGCGGGGGAAGAGCGCGGGGCCGCAGGAGGGGGAAGTGGGAGGCGGGGGCGCGCCGGGCGGGGGCGGCGGCGCGGCAGTGGCGGCGGAGGTAGGGCGGACAGACGGACCCGCGGGTCGAACACTCGCGGAGTGGCGCGCGGCGCGGCGTGACGCGGCGCGGCGAGACGGGCGACGCGCGAAGCCGCTGGGAGGCGGCGGCGTTGGCGGTGGCGCTGGTCGAGGCGGGGTCGCCTCCGCCTACGAGGGCTCTGCACCACCACCGTTCGGCGCCGGCCGCCCGCAGGCGGCGGCGCGCTCCCGGAGGGGGCATGCCACCCGAGGTGCGTCTCCCGCCGCGGGCACGCGGCCTCCCGCGCCCGCCGGCATGCAGCAGCAGCAGCGGCGGCGGCAGGCCGGCCGCCGCGGCCCACCAGGTTCGCCAACGTGATTGAGAGCCACGCGCCCGCGCCGCCCACCGCCGACTGCGCGGCGCGCTCCGTGTGGGCGCCGCCGCCGCCGGTGCTCTCGCGCGGTCCGGTGCCTTTTCCCCCCCGACGCCGCCCCCGCGCGCAGCGCGCGCGCGCTTCTGTTTTTTACCGCGCTCTTCCGCCACCGCGTGCGCAGATGACATCTGCGCAGGTCGAGTGCGTCTGTATTTGTTCCGCTGGCGGCGACCGCGGCGCGAGCTCGCTCATTCATCGGCGTGGCGCGTCGCGGCTGTCGACGGTGGCGGCGGCGGCGGCGGCGGCCGCGTCCGATGGCCATGTGGGCGGTGCGCGGCCGCGCGGCGCAGGCGGGCGGCCGCCTTCTGCGCGAGCGTTGCGGGCGGTTTGCGCAGCCCTGTAGGGGGAGGGACACCCCTGGGTCGAGCGACGCCCACGCTGCCCCCGCCCGCCGCCCGTTGCTGCTCCTCCCCGCCCACTCGCCCGCGTCCCCCCTCGAGGGGGCGGAACCGGGTGGGGAGGTCGACCGGGCGGACAAGAGCGGTCGGGCGGTGAGGGAGATGAGGGGGCGGGTGGGCGGGCCCGGGCCGGGGGGAAGCGTGGGCGGCGAGGGGGCGAATAACGAGTGGGGCTGCTGCGGCGGCGGTCGAGCGGATGGGTGGGCGGGGTGACAGCCGGGCCGTGGGCGGGGGCGGGGCGCGGGCGGCGAGGGGCGAGGGGCCAGGGGGCGGACAGGCGAGGCTGCAGCGGCGGATGGGTTGGAAGGCGGGGCCCTCTCTGCACGCCCCGCTGCTCGTCCCCGACCGATATCGATTTCGCTGTCGTGGACTTGACGGTGCGCTTCTGAATATGAATATCGAAAATGGAACATGTTCGATACCCGTCTAGTGGCATTAATGGAGGTACGCAAAGATAGTGCGTGCATAGGTGTCTCCCTTCTCTCAGTCTTTGATACGAAGATTGGTATTCTAAAACAGTACAAAAGGCAATGGGTGATTCATGTCTGTTATGAACTTCTTCTGTCAGTGAGACAAACATTTTAAACAACCGTTACTTTTTCAGAACCTCAGCAAAACAAAGAGAAACGTAAACACGCATGTGACAAGTTGAGTTGTATGTAGAATGAACATGTCATGTTGTGTTTCCTTTTGCGCTCTCTCAAGTAACGCAATACTTTCTCTCACAATCCGAGAAGGAACCTGAGCAACAAGTGTTTTCCAATAAAGCGAAACTTTATTTCGTAGAGTTTCTATCTCACTTTGGTTTTATTCCTTCATATTTGCCATGAGTTGTGCGGCACATTTGATGATTTAAAGTGACAATATCGTTTTGAAAGAGAGTGCAGGTGGGGAACGCAGCGCCTCTAAAGGGACCGCGGCGTCTTCGCGCAGCCGAAGACACCGCGGTTCCCTCCTCCGCCTGGGCCCATGGCGGCCCGCGCGCGCGCTCGGAAACCGGTTCGAGGACGGGAGCGCCGCTCCGTCCTTGGGCCGGCGGAGGAGGCGGAGGTGGATGTGGAGGCGGCGCCCCTTGACCCCGTGCGTTTTTCCGCAGGCGCGCTCGCAGCTGCTCCCATGCGCCCGCTGGAGGCCCTCGGCGGACAACGAGGGCCGCCGCCCGCCCGCCCATGATGGAGGTCGCGCATCCCTTGGTGGCACCGGCGAGCATGGACTGCTACGAAGACATGTTTAAGGAGATCACGCGCAAACTGTACGGCGAGGAAGGCCTGCCCGACATCGAGGGTGCGGGCGGGCTCGTGCCGCCCGAGTACGCGACCGGCGGCGCCGGGCCGGACGGCAGCGAACCCGGGGCGAGCGCGGCCGCTGCGGCCGCCCTCACCAGCGACCTGGCGGCGGCAGCGCACGGCGTGGTGGGCCACGGCAGTGGCTCGGGGGCGCTCACGGCCTTCGGGCTGGCGGCGCTCATGCAGAACGGCTTCCCGCCGCCCCCGAGCATGCTGGGCGCCCACCACCACCACCTGCAAGAGAAGTACCGGGCGAGCGCGGCGGCGGCGGCGGCCGCGGCCGCCATGGGCTACCACCCGCCGCCCGTGCCCCCGCCCGTGCCCCCGCCGCCCGTCGTGCCGCCGCCGCCCACGGTGGCGAGCGCGGGCGGGGGCGGCGGCGGCGGGGGCGGCGCGGGGCCGCCGGGCGCAGGCGCGCCGCCGGGAGGCCCCGTCCCGGCCACCCCGCCGGGCTCCGCCCCCGCCACCAACCCGCCGAGCGGGGGCGGCGGTGGAGGCGGCGGCGGCGCTGCCGTTGGTGGAGGCGGTTCCAGCGGAGGCGGGAGCGGCGGCAGCGGCGGCGGCGACGACCGCTGGGTGGCGAGCGAGGACCAGCTGCCCTGGACCAGTTCCAAGATCGCCACCTACAACGCCGCGCAGAAGCTGTTCCGCTGCGCCGACTGCGAGTGCGTGGGCTTCCTGGCGCGCGTGGCCGAGCACTGGCTGGGCACGCACGCCAACCTGCGCGTGTTCCAGTGCCCGCAGTGCCCGTACGCCAGCGCGTGGGCGCGCTGCGTGCGCATGCACCTCACGCGTCAGCACAACGTGCCCGAGGACGGCGCCAGCACCTCGCTGCTCCTCAAGGAGAACCCGGTGCTGGAGGAGGTCACCAAGTACCTGCAGCGCCTCAAGACCAAGGTGGAGACGGCGCCGCCCGGCACCACCAAGGCGCACGAGTACCCGCCGCCCGGCCACCACACGCCCACCGCCCCGCGCCCGCCCTCCAACGACGGCGGCGGGGGCGGGGCGCACCACCACGCGGCCGCCGGCGGCGGCAACAAGCGCTACTGTTGCAGCTACTGCCCCTACTCCACGGACAGACGCGACCTCTTCACGCGTCACGAGAACATCCACCGAGAGGAGAAGCCCTTCCAGTGCTATGTCTGCCAGAAGCAGTTCAACCGCGCGGACCATGTCAAAAAGCACTTTTTGCGCATGCACCGCGACTACCCCTACGACCTCAACAGAATACGGCGCCAGCCGCCCAAAAACGCCAGCGGGATGTCGTATTATCACAAGTACAACAACAACCATATCCCAGGGTCCGGAGCGCCGAACGGCGTCAACCGTGACAACAACACCCCAGGCGGACACAATAGTTTGCCTCCGCCTCCCCAACATCCGCCCATGGGTCCTCCCCACCCGCCCATGCAGCAGCAGCAGCAACAACAGCAGCAGCAACAGCAGCAACACCATCACAACCTCAACATCCCCGGTGGGTTTCACCACCGCGGTGGTGGCGGGAACGGAGGCGGCGGCAACATGAAGCAACAGCAACAGCAGCAGCAGCAGCAACAACACCACAACCAAGACAAGCACATGATGAACGTGAACGGCTGCAACGCCAAGTCGCACATCAGCAAGAACAAAAAGAAGGCGGACAAGCGCTACTCGTGCTGCTACTGCGCCTGGTCGGGCGTGGACAACTGGTGCCTGAAGCGCCACCTCAACACGCACCTCAAGCCGTTCGTGTGCGTGCTGTGCGACTACAAGGCGGCGCGCTCCGAGCGGCTCGCCACGCACGTGCTCAAGGTGCACAACAAGCGCGCGTGCGGCCGCTGCAACTTCCTGGCCGACGACCAGACGCAGCTGTCGCAGCATCTGCAGGAGCACCAGTAAGTAACGGCCGGCCGCCCCGGCTCCGCCGCCCGCCCACGCCCGCCCGCGCAGCGTCTCGCTCATCGCTCGCTCTAGCTCGCGCGGCCACTCGCGCCCCCCAGCGGGCTCGCCCGCCGCCTCGCCACGCCCACTCGCCCCCGCGCACGCCTCTCCATCCTCCTCACCCCCCTGCAGGTTGCCAGTTCTCTTTGGGGGGGAAATTGTTCAGGTCTTCCTAGCTCCGTACGCGAGATCGATCTTCCAAACTCTTTCACAGATCTGCAAAATTCCCAGTCAAAGATACCACTCACGCACGCTTCTCCAACCTTCTCATCCTCTTCAGGTTGCCAATTCTCTTTGAGGGTGGAAATTGTTCATATCTTTAACTACTTGGCTGTTCAGGAGACGCCGCGTCCTAGGAACAGGTGCCAACGTTTAGGCCGCCATTCTGCGACTTCCCTCAGGGCGAATTGACCTGAATAGGCAATTCGCCCTGCAGAAGGTCGGAGAATGGTGGCCTAAAGGTTGGCTCCTGTACGTAGAACGCGCCTCCCAGACTGCCAAAGAGTTATTGACACCGGCCGTGCAATGCTACTCTTAATTGTTCAGGTCTTAGCTCTGCACGCGAGATCGTTTTTCGCAACTCTTGCACGGTTTCACAGCATTTTAGCGGCGAAAGTCCCAGAAGATGATAATACGTCAACTTCCGATGTTGTCCCAACCTAACCGTGAAACCAGAGCTTCATGGTTGAGGCCTACCTGAAAACTCCCCGAAAACGAAGTCAAAGAGGTCTGTTTTACACAGCCACGTATTCGCGACACAAAATTACCAATAGACAATTTCCGACAGCGCGCAAAGCTATTCACGAGACTTCAGCGTAAACCGATTAACATTGTAAATCAAAGAATCAACGTGTTTCACAGTATCACCCATCCGCGACGGCAAACTTCCCAATTCACAATTTCCGACGACGCACGTAGCTCTTCGGGAAGCTAGACGCGTAAATCGATTCACGCGGGAGATTAATTCCATAGAATTCGCCGTCATTCGCCGCGCTAAAACTCTCAGTATCCAATTTCCGGCGTGGTGTCCAGCTATTCGCAAAACTAGTCCAGATGAAGGCAGAAGATCTATTTTACATCACGCACTCGCTGCAGCAGAATTCGGAATTCAGAATCGCACACAGCTCTTCGCAAAACCGGAACATTTCCTTTATTTGGAACCACAACACGTCGGTCGCGCTCTGTCGGGAAAGCCGCGCGGGTCCCGGACGGAGATGTTCGGTCCGCGGCGCGGTTTGTGTTTGGCGCCGCGGAAGCTGCGCAGACGTCTGCGGCGCGTCTCAAGCGCCGTCGCGGCGCTCTTCGCGCCAAGTGCGCTCGATATGAATCGCGCCAGTCGCTCGCCGACAGGAGCCGAGAGCTGCACGAACGCCCCCGCGCTCCGGCCAGCATCCCTTCTCTCTCTCTCTCGCTCTCCCCCCCGTGGCACTGGCACAGGCACAGGGCACAGGCGCCGCTGCCGCCGCCGCCACCACCGCCGCCGCCGCCGCCGCTGCCGCCGCTGACCGGCCTCCAAACATGTACTTGCTCTCGTACTATTTGAGACTCATTTCGGAGAAAAATGTTGAAAACTCGCCGGAATTCAGGTAATCTGTTACTTTCTTTTGGTCATGTTCGCGCGTATGTGGTTAACTGTTTGTATCGCGGGAGAAGGTGCGTGTTAAATTGTTTATATTGGGTCGGGGAGGTCTCATTTGGGTCTCCAAACCTCTACTACTTGCTCTCGTACTATTTTTCGACTTATTTCGGAGAAAAGTTTTAAAAACTCGCGGGAATCCACATAATACGCGCTTTTCTTTTGGTCTTGTTTGCGCGTAATGATTATATCATGGGAGAAGGTGCGTTTAAGTTAAAATTGTTTGCTTTGGGTCGGAGAGGACTCATTTCGGAGAAAACGTATTCAGGTGCCTGATTAGTTATTTTGTAATGGTCATGCTCGCGCGTTTCATGGGTAAGTATTAATATCGCGGGAGAGCGCGCATTTAAGTTACATTGAATCGGCGGGGTGCGAGTGGAGAGTTCATTTGGGAGAAAAGTATCGAAAACCCGCCGGATTCCAGATTATTTGTTACTTTTTTACAGTCATGTTCCCGCGTCCTTTGTTTTCTGTGTACGTCGCGGGAGACGGCGCGTAAAATTGTTTGGGTTGGGGTCGGGAAGGCACGTTCGGTGAATAATGTCGAAACACGCCGGGATTCAGATAATTTTGTTGTTTCTTGAAGTGATGATCGCACGTATACGGGTTACTTTATCTTGCGGAAAAGGATTCGTTTTTGATTAATGAGAGCTGTTTAGGCGGAACATTCCCTTTTACAACATCCATGTAAGAACGGTCAATTAAATTAGGGTTCAACATATAAAAACTATAAAATTTCCTAAACTTCTAATTTAAACACGGTGAAAATTCATGGGATAGTGAAATTAGTGGGCTATGTCTAGAAATTTGCTTGTATGTGTTTGTTAGTGTTGCATGATTTTCCTTTTCTTTCGCAAATTTTCGTGACTGTATTCACGTTCATTTTTCTTGCGTGTCTTGACTATATATTTTTTTTTATTTGTTATTGGTGGAATCGCTATAAATGTGCTAAGTGTTTTCATGTTCGCTTGTTTAGCCCTTTTCTTAAGAGAAGTTGTTTTTAGTTTGAGTGTTGAGAAATGTGGATTCTAAATTATTCAAACAAGTACTTCCCATTCTTTCTACTCGTGACCACTTTTGGAGAACATCCTTCTGTTCCAATTATTGAACGCTATCGACAGGCTGAAAATATCGTTATAAGACCGCAAATAGGAAGTTCTTGACTTTACCCCACGTTCTAGAACGGACTGTACCCAAAAATCGATATTCTCTCTAGAGTAGACGTAGGTGGCGGAGGAGGGGAAAGCCATTCCTAGCGTCCTCCCTCACGCCTACGAAAATCGATAGGGAGAAGTAGAGTCCCTTTTGAGCGCCAACATGACACTTGGTTTGTAAAAAGTTTTTTTTTTTTATATAATATGAAATATTTTGCTTCTGATTATTCGCCCACTTCGTGTCGAAATAAATAGAATCGATTTTTTCCTCTACAAGGTTTCGTTCTTTAGTATTGTTACTCTTAAAATTCGAAAGTAGAAATCTCTTAAACATTTCTTATTTCAATTATATTGGACACACCCGTTGAAATTAAGTCATTGCGAAATTCACGCGTACTCCCAGATCATATTCCCAAAAGAATTAATAAAACAAGTTTTAAAGAAACACAAAAAAATAAATTTCTTGCTTTAGGTTGATAATTATATTTTATTCATAAACTTATATCGTTGAATACGTTTCTGTCGGTTTCAAATCAATCAACTACGCATTTTTTCTATATAAAATAAAGTTTTCAAATGTTTGTACCAATATAATTCTTACAAATGTGACATTCAATGACTGATAATAAATGATTTACTGCTTTGTGATTACAAATTTTTATCCTAATCTTAATAATTATTTCTATAGTGAAAGATAATTTCAATCTCAATGAGTAGCCTTTGACGGTGGATTTAATAAAGGACGCGTAAATACATCCAGACATGCGCACAGGTGTATTGGATTGTGTAAGGAGGAGCGACGTAAACACAGCGCGTGACTAATGTTGCTTGAAATACGCCGTTCGGAGGCTCCGCCACTCCGCCCGCCGCAGCCGGCCCAGCATCCCCAGCGCGCGACGCTCAACAGATCGCCGGCTCAGACGCGTAAATCCATTCACGCAAACCGGTCCGCGCCGCGGGCGCGCCCACGAAGGCGCGCGGAAACACACGAGACCCCGCCGCCACCGCCACCGTCTCCTCCGCGTCGCCGCCGCCGCCGCCGCCGCCGCCGCCGCCCTACCGCTATCCTGCGGCCATTCTACCGCACCCCTGCAATCTCCCTTTTGCCAGGTTGCCGCCTCCATGCTGTTGCCCCCGCCGCAAGCGCTGCCTCATACACTACCGCTCCCCAACCACTACCGCCGCCACCGTTCCTTCCTACATCTGCGACACCTACACCGCCGACGCCTACACCGCCGACGCCAACACAGCCGACGCCTACACCGCCGACGCCTACACCGCCGACGCCTACACCGCCGACGCCTACACCGCCGACGCCTACACCGCCGACGCCTACACCGCCGACGCCTACACCGCCGACGCCAACACAGCCGACGCCTACACAGCCGACGCCTACACAGCCGACGCCTACACAGCCGACGCCTACACAGCCGACGCCTACACAGCCGACGCCTACACCGCTGACGCCTACACCGCCGACGCCCACAGCGCCACCACCCACACCGTCGACACCTACATCGCCTACACCTCTGACGCCTACGCCTTTAATAGCTACACCGCCTTCTACTCCTCCATCTTCGACGCCTTCGCCACTCCCGCCTACGTCTACGACACCTATACTGCCGACCCCTACTCCGCCGACGCCTACACCTCCGCCGCCTTCACCACTCCTGCCTACACCACGGCCTCCTACACCTCTACCACATACAACGCAGACACCTACATCGCTTCCGACTTCACCGCCGAGGCCTTCACCTTTACCGTCCATTACCGCTACCGCCTACACCAGCGCAGACGCGGAGTATCTTCCCTGCCCCTTATAACTCACTTCCATCGCCTACAACGCTCCCACCGCCTCCACGAGCGCCTCCTACACCGCCACCGCGTAAACAGCCCCTGCCTGACCCTCCGCCGCGCCCCCGCCCGTTGAAATCGTCGTTTGTTGCTGTCTCTGTCTCGAACTCGTCCGGAGGGCGGCGCGGCGCGGCGCGGCGCGGATCTCCCACGCCCGCCGCCTCCACCGCCGGCGTAGTAATTCCATTCACGAGAGCCGGTCGCGGCCCGCCGGCCTGCCCGCCCGCCCGCTTGCCTGCCTGCCGGCCGGTGGCGGCGGCGGCGGCGGTGGCGGGGCGAGGGAGGTGGCGCGGCACGAGCGAGGGCGGAAACGTACGACGCGACGCGCCGGCCCAGATCGAGACGACTGCGAGAGCAATAGCGCTGAGATACGCCGCCTGGCAGGCGCTCGCGAGTTGGAAGCGCGGCGAGGATGAAGGAGCGGAAAGCGGCCCAGGAAATTATAAACGTCTTTAGTGCAATATAGAGCACATAAAGTTTTCGGTTAAAGTTCTTACGCTAAGGAGATACCCCACACTAACACCAACTTGTACGTTGTTTGTGAGATCAGCCACAATACGTTCAATATTTTCGTTATATCACCTTCCTATGAAAAATTCTATAAATTGAGAAAAGTATTCCTTTGAATAGTACTCCGATGCCATTTTCGGTTATAACTCGTTTGTTTCTATTGCTACAAAATTCCTTAACGGACGTGGTGTTAAGAGTGACTTTTTGTTTCTTTGGTTGCGACAAGTTGATATAACAGTACAGTACTGCGAAAAAAGAAACAAGTGTGCAGCTAAATTTGTTTAAATATTTTTTTTTCCTTCGGAACACTGTCGCAGCCGGAATTTTCTATGGAGGGGACTTCACCAACAGGACTCTTTCAGAACTCAACCGACGGAAACTTTTTACGGTATAATTCTGGAAACCCGTTTCTAACATGATCATTTTTCGTGCCGGTAAAATGCAAATACTTACTATATTTTATCTGCAATAGTATTCAGTAAATAGTTCTAAACTTACGAAAGCACACAACTCGAATCAATTTCTTTTGTAATGCCAAATTCAAGGAAATGAAAGGTTCAGTCATTTAACAATTGTGTGTTTCCACATATTCTCAATGCATATTTTTTACTTGAATACAACATAATGTTAGATTCGACGAACGGAAAGAAATATTCGGTTTAGCAATGTACTCTAAAATAAAATTAAAGAAAATAATTTTTTATTAAAATTTGAACCAATTACATTAAAAACAACTCTAAAAGCTGTTTTTTAATATAAAATCGACATTTTCCTCACTCACAAGGATGAGATATGAAGAAAGCCCGGGCGTGTATTTTGCTAATTACTTCATATTTTGTTATCATAACGCCTTACATAATACATAATAGGTATCTACCCTAAAATGAAATGTATTTATTTTTCAACTTCATCTCTTTCTTACTATCCGTTCTTTGGGTATTCGATTATTATAATTTAAATAGCAATATGTCTTGAAATAAAAGACTGATGCCGTGAAATTATATGATGAGTGTGCATTTCTGACTCTACGATTGAGGCTGGAGATAATCCAAATTCTTTCATTCGAGAATTGTGATGATCAACCGTCAGTTGATATTTTTAATTGTCGAATTGAAAGACCAATGACATTCCTTCGACTACCAATCATTAAGTACATAAAGTAACACTCCTAAATTAGTTATTGGGCTTTGTTTAGTAAAACTTCCCAAGAATATTAGAAATATTCTTTTATTTTGAATTTTTATTTGAAAGTCATTCCGGTTGCAGAATACAAAAATCATGAAAATAAAATGGTAAAAACAAAGATGGCACATGATCATAGATCAAATAGACAATACGCAGCATTACTTCATTCCTAATTTCGATTGTTTTTATTGATTGATTAGTGGTTTCGGGCGCGTCAACAGCTAAGGTCTTTGTTCCCGAAAGTGTAGTGCATCTTTTGTTGGAATGTTGCCGTGTTCTTCCCCCGCTCGATGGTGAGATCCTGCGCCGACCTTCCGGTCGGCTAGCGGGATTTTCCCCAACCAGGTATCTCCCACCAGCGGGTCACCGCCCAAACCTGTACAAGCTCTGCGCTCTCGACCCGTTTCCCGGCATGTGTTAGTGAAGAGCACGTATGTGTGTAGATTAAGGGGTGAGAATAGGACAAAAAAGGGGAAGGAAACATTGCGCGCGGTCTGTGGCCCGTTTGCCAGTATACTGCTCAGGCATTGATGGGATAAACCATGGAAAACTACCGATGACAGCAGCCGGACGTTAGAATTTTCCTCCAGACAGCGACTAAATTCGACCTATCTCAATGGTGTCGAAAATCCTGCCACCGTCGGGTATCGAATCTAGGACCTCCCCGGACAGAGGCACCGCATCTGGATTAGTTGATGCCCTGAGCCACTTCTCCCCGGTCGATTATACGAAAGCGATCGATAGTTTCCAGTGTAGGGACCACAGAGTTTGATGGCCACCCACGCTTTCCTCGCCCTGTGGCAGGGTCCGACACGGCGCGATTATGTGGTGGAGACCACATGCCCAGCTAACTGGGAGGGAGAGGGGTGTGGGATAGGGTTGAAGAGAAGCGGGGAGTAACGGACTTGTCATCCGAAAATCGATAGGAGATGCGATTTCATGCGTAGATGGTGCCGACGGGGTTGCCGGCCTGCGCAAAGTCGCTCTGGGGATGAAATCCGAGGGAAGTCGATAGCAGGGATCAAGAGTGGGGGAGGGCGAGTAACTATCGTCTCTCGTTGCGGCTACTCCGCGACCAAGAGGTCGAAGTCACATTCGACCCCTGATGGCACTCAGTTGTGAGAGCGAATCGCGCCTTCCGTAATTTGTTAAGCGTCTTTTGAACGATTTTGATTATGATAATAATAATCTTCTTAGTTAAAAAATGTTTTTCACTATGCATGTTAATAATTTCTAGCTAACCTTTTAATAAATGCTAGTCAAAAAATAAATACTTTTTTGGTCGGGAGAGATTCGGTAACAAGATAACAGAGTGATTGAAAGAATCTAGGTATTTACTTCGTTTTAACGTCTCAAGAAAGTAATTGAAGATAAAATATAATATCTCTGTGTATATTATTTTAAAATTCAACCATAGGCCTAATTTAAAAAATAATTGTTTCTTGTGAAAAACTTTTGAAGATGTTTCACGAATACATGAAAAGTATAAAAATGGTCGGTAAATGTACTCAGGAATGTGTATCATATGTGATACACGTTTTGTGATAGACATACATTTTTTATTGTCAGGGATGCGTTTTGTCTGAATACCTTACTCACTTCGATTTCAGTTCCTAAAACTAAAATGTGTTCTAAAAAGAAATGAAAGGTAATGGATATTTTTTTCTAAATTATTTTGATTAATTTTCCAGGGTGGAAAAAAATGAAAACAGTTTCCGACTCTGAATTTCGTATTTTGAAATGAACGTTTTATATCCATGAGAATTATAAATCTTTCGTGTGTTTACCAGTCTTTAAATAGGAATTGCTATGCAGTGCGGCGTAATTAGCGATAATTGTATTCCTACGATACCAAATAGTTGATAATCGATTGGCAAATTCCTCTCCTTGGCTCCCGTTCCTCCACTTCCTCGGCGAGAACGAGGCGGTCACGAGTCCGCGGGGCTGTGGCTCCCGCCTGCACACTAACAGCTCACTCTGTTCACGACTTCGCTCTTGCTGCTATTCTGTCTGTACTGCACCCATGCCGGCTCGGCCCAGCCCGGCCAACTATCCACTTCGTCTTGACCGAGCTAGGCCGAACCCACCTCTATCGCGGCAGGCGGCCCAAGCTCCTGCTGAAAATTGATTTTTTTAAATTTTTTTTTTGCTTTGAAATTAATAAGTTTCATAACCCCATATTACTTGAATTACAAGATTTTTCAATCACGTTTGAAATGAGAATCTCCACAAAAAATTAGCATTTTTTTCTGAAATATGTTCAATCAATGAACTTTCTTGTTAACATACAATTAAATAAGAATCTTGAAAAGGCGATCGAGTGTCTTTCCTTGACATTAAATTTCAATGTATTATATCTTCAGTCCTTTTAGAATTCAGGTGCATATTTTTAAAAATTGATTCTATCACGTTGACAAAATGTTGTAATAACTTCTTTAAGTTCATAAAACGCCATTCCTATTGTTCTATTAAAATGTGAAAATAGTTTAGTCTATATTAAAATTTTAATATAATTTTGTATTTTTTGATACATTTTCCTGTTTAATTTTAAGTACATTTTGAATAATTTGTCAGCGCTTGATGCTTGCCGGTTGTATTAAAAAAACGGTACGTCCCGGGCCGGTAGCGGAGCTGTACTGCTGGAGCACAAGCGCGACCCACCCCTGTTGCAAGCTGTGGCTAGACCATCCTCCTGGCCCGCACGCTTTCCTCGGAGAGCTCGCATGCGTGGGCGTCCTCGATTGGACTGTCCTCGGCTTACGAATCCATTAGAAAAAAAATTCACAACTTTTAATAGCCGGTGACAAAAATATCTGAATCTGTTGGATGATATATCGTGTTTCCAGTAATGAGAAATATTTCTTAAAATAAATTGCTTCAAAACGGCCATAATCACCTTAAAACAAAGATTAAATTTTTATTTTATTTTGATTATACTATTGAAACACACGACTGTGTACAGCGCTCGAAACCCTCACTGGATTTTCTCAAAATTTGCCCAGAGTCGAGAGGCTCCGAGCGGACAGGCAGACAGATGCGAAACTCTCGAAAGAGATCTTAGCGTTGTCAAAAAAGAAAAGATATAAATAAAAATAAAAGTTGTTTTCAAAATTCCGTATCGGACTCCGAGTGGTCGTTCGGGTCGGCGCGCGCCGCCGCACCGCGCTGCGCCGCGCTCGCCGGCCGCCGGCGCTGGCACACGGGCGCCCCTACAGGCCCTAGATACAGAGAGTAGCGCAGCCGCCGCCATTTAATACCCTCTCACTCGGTAGCCCCGCCAGGGAGCATTCAGGAGCTGAAGGAAAATTGTAACAACTGGTGTCCTTATGGAGATATTCAAGAATATTCATATTGGTTCGGGATAGGTTCTCAACACATAGAATACCACACAGTTCCAATTTCTCCTGGTGACTGGATATAAAATGGCGGGACCGGTGGAACAGTGGGATGCGCTGCTCTCTGTATCTAGGGGCTCTAGGCGCCCCGTTGCGACCGAGCGGTGGGCGTGGCGGCGGCGGGGGCGGGGGTGGCGGCGGCGGGCGCCGCACGAGACGCTGCCTCCGGTCGCGCCCCGGCGGTGGGCCGCACGGGCCCGGCCTCGCATCGGCCCCGCTCGGCCGGAAGGTGTACTAATCGGTTGATGAAGTCCCCTGCCCGTTGCAGGCACCAGGGCTCTGGCGGTTCCTTCTCCTACGGGTCTCCCGACGGCGGCAGCGGGATCAGCGGCAGCGGCAGCGGCGGCGGCGGCAGCCGCGGCGGCAGTGGCAGCCACGGTGCCTACTCCTCGCACGAGCTGGTGAAGAACGAGGGCCATGGCCACGGCGGGCACGGCGGCCGCAGGACGCGTAGCGGGCACGGCGGCGGCCACGCGGGGCACGACGGCTACGGCACCCCCGCGCCGTCGCCGCGCTCGCCGCGGCCCTACGGCGCCGCCCGCCTCTTCAACTACCTCGAAGCTTCCGACGCCTCGGACGAGGAGGAGGACGACGACGCGGACGTGGACGGCGACGCGGACGGGGACGTGGACGGGGACCCCGACGGCGACGAGGAGGAGGACGACAGCATGAGCGCGCCGCCCATGCCCATGGACGACGAGCCCGACGACCCCACGCCCTACGTGTGCCACAGCTGCGGCTGCGAGTTCGCCGACGACGACTCGCTCGAGATCCACCGCATGGCCTACCACCGGCTCAGCGCCGGGAGCAGCTACGCCGGCAGCTCGTACGGCGCCAACAGCTACGCCGGCCGGCGCACCATGCGCCTGCGCCGCGTCATCCGCCGCCGCATCACGCTGTCCGAGCGCAACGCCAAGACCTCCTACACGTGCAGCGTGTGCTCCAAGGAGTTGTTCACGCAGGTGGCCATGATGGAGCACATGCGCGAGCACACGGGCCCGCTGGTGCTGTGCAAGGCGGACGGCTGCGAGTTCTCCACGCCGCTCGGCGAGCACGTGCTGCGCGAGCACGTGGCGTCGGCGCACCAGGACGGCGCGCCGCGCTGCCTGCACTGCGGCCTGTGCGGGCTGACGGGCGACGGGCTGCGCCGCCACACCGACATCCACCACGGGGGCCCGCCCTCCGTCGCCAACGGCGGCTCGTCTAGCAAGCGGCGCAAGCAGAGTCAGCCGCGCCGCCTGCCGCCCGAGGACGACGCGCCGACGGTGCGCGTGCGGCGGCGCGTGCTGGTGACGCGGCGGCGCGTGCGGCGGAGGCGCCGGCGGCGGTCGCGGTCACGCGACGCGCTGCGGGGCGTGCGCGGCGGGCGCGTGCGGCGACGCACGGTGCTCCGCTCGCGCCGCGCCGCGCGGGCCGCCGCCGCCGCGTCGTCCGGCGCGCGTCGCCGGCGCCGCTCCACGACGCGCGGGCCCAAGAACACCCCGGAGGTGCAGCGGCTGCGGGACAAGCACGCCGGCGCGTTGCTGGCGCGCGGCCGCCGCCGCTGCCCGTGGTGCCGCCACATGCACGCCGTCACCTTCCCGTACCACACGGCGGCGAGCCTCGGCCTGCACGACATGTGGCGGCACGCGCGCGCCGTGTTCCAGTGCGAGCACTGCGACCTGCGCTTCCGCCACCGCTACCAGGTGGTGCTGCACGCCAGCCGCGAGCACGTGCGCGCCAACGCGCCCGTCGAACCCGCGGCCATCGTGGTGCCCGTGGTGCCCGCCAACGTGTGCGAGCCCATCCTGTCAGTGCCTGAGCCGTTGAAGGAGCCGCCGCCCATCTTGTGTGACATGCCGAGCGTACCTGCCCTTCCGCCTCCTCCTTCCTTCTCGAACATGCAAGTACCTGATTCGCTGGCGCCCCTGGGCGACAAGTCCCACATGCACAAGGACGTGAACCTGCGCGAGCGGCCGTGTCCCATGGAGGACTCGCCCACGCTCAACACGCCGCACCCCGCGCCCCCGCCCTCCGTGGCCCCGCCCCCGCTCCCGCCCGCCTCCCCGCCCGCCGCGTCCTAGGCCGTCGTCTGTACCCGGCGGGGACCCGGCGACCGGCCGCCGTTCCGCCTGTACGGAATCCACCCGCTCCGTCATCCAGCGGGCCGACGACCCTGGGTTACTACTTATCCGAACACGCCACGGACACGACATCGGGGAGACGTAGATCTAGTTACGGTAGGCTTACGAGTGTACTATCGGCTGTGACGGTTCCACCAGCGTCGCCAGCAGCCACGACTCGAGAGCCGGTTCCAGGCGGGAGCTCCGACAGCGCGTCGCGCAGTGGCGGTGGCTCGGCGGGGGCGGTCCCCCTCGGGGGGTCGTCCCCCGTGCCCCCGGCGCGCTCCTCCATCCCCGTCGCCCTGCCCCCATCCCCACCCGCCCAACCACCGCAACCGGGTTCTTTCCATGATACAGGCGATTTGAGGCCGGCAGCCCGCGCCGTGGCCAAGGACCTCACAGAAGCGTCGTCGTGGTGTTTATGTGTATTCGTCTGTTTCTTTGTGTGTCACCGTGTTCGGAATGAGAAATAAATACGTAGATTTTGATATCACGAGTTTTACATAGCCATCTTGCATTCATTGACCCCTTGCTATGTTTTACATTCAGATCTGAATATCAATGTAGAGAGATATTTTGTTCATAAACGTTTTGTTAATCTTTTCTTCATTGATATGATCTCTAGAAAATTTATTATATAGATCATAGGTTTTTGTAATCAGTGCCGGATTTCCCAAAAGGCTGAATAGGCTTGTTTCCTTGTTAGTGGCTCGTGATTTTCGGGCCTCAAACTCTCGGCACCAGATATATTTTTAAACGTGCATTATGAACGCATGTGAAAATTTATTTAGAATAACTTCATAAGCCATTCGTTGTTATAAATGCAAATATAAAATTTTTATTGACGTTTCGCATTGAACTGCGTGAAACTTGTAAGATACAGCTTTATACCGATTCAGAGTATTCGATCTCAGTGCTGCAGGTTAAAAGATTCAACTAGTTCCATTTTATAGGCTTGTTAGTTTTATTCTGCAATGCGGAGTTCGATAACTGGAGTTGGATACTTCAAACAATTGTATTCAACATAGAACAAACGACAAATTATATTTTCGAAATCGAATTACTCTTTTATTTATCGAGAATTAACCTCTATAGTTTATATTTTATTAATCTCGTTGTTTGGGCGCATTTCGTCCGTTCTGTAGTTCACAAAATATGCAACACAAATTTCACACCCACATTTCTAAATTTGAGCATTCTTTTGGATCTTTTAATCTTATGTCCAAAGTATTCCATCAAATCCTAGAATTTATACATAAAAAAAAGAACAATAGGTCTCCTTCAATTATTCCTTCCAGCCTAAACGCTCGCAATAGGTAAATCTGGCACTGCTTGTAATTATCATTATCTGGTATGTCGTTTGCCATCGAGTCACTTATATTTTAAATCCACTTTTGTACATTTTGTCGTTATTGTAAGTCATTGATACTAAAATAAGATTTTTTTAAAAACTTGAAAAGGCATTTTAGAAACTGGTCAGATGTTTTCTGACGCATATAATATACAGGAATCATGAATGTTAAAATGTTTTTGAATTATTATTAAATGTTTGAATGAAGTTTTTTGTTGGAGTAAATTCATGTTTTGTAAAAATAGGCCAAACAGCTGATGTTTTTTGTAAAGATTATGCTTCTCTGCTTCATCGTTGTATGTTTATAAGAAGTATGGTTTGATGTTTCTCCTGTAGCCAGGGGCGTACAGGATGGGAGTGAGGTGAAAGAACATTTGACGACCGTTCCCTGTACAAAATAGCAAAGCAAAGGTAGTGATTTTATTCACGTTAGAAATCTGTATTTAACATACTGTCGGTAGATTCATATGACTATGGGAAACATAGACCCTCTGATTTGTGCCAAACTTGATGTTGGTTTAGCAATGTACTGTGTGTCCTCAGCTCCTCCTGAAACGTCGTATTTCCTAGTACGCCCTTGCCTGTAGCCAGAACTGGTTCATGATATATGAAATGAGTGTACAGTTGGTTAAGCTGATTATTTCTATTTACACTGTTTTATTAGGCTGATAATCTTTACTTTACATTGATGTTATTATTTTTCATTTAAAATGTATGTTTACATCTCCGGATAAAGTGTAAAATTATTATTCTAGGAGATTATCTTGTGTAGAGCATTTGCATAGCAGCAGTGTTCTGGAGCTCCAAAGATTTCAAAGTTCACTATGTACTCAAAACATTTTACAGCATGCACCAATGGACACATGAATTATTTTTGCATAAGTTGTAGAAAAGAATAACATTTCAGTCACAAATGTTCATGTGGGCATTACACAAATACATTCTTGGTACATGTTCTTTTATAATTTCTTGAAAATAAAGTGAACTTTATTAATACAGAAGCTGTTTTTTATTGTTATTCAGTGACTGCATTGAAAGGGTTGTTTGCATTTCTCAATTCCAGGAAGAAGTATTTTTTATACTTTGGCATGTATGTTGAGAACTGGAAAACGTGATCAGTGATGTAAAACTAAATTGTATCATCAATTTTTGAATAAAATACCCAGGTACTATCCACCTTTGTCATGTTACGTTTGATGAAAGATTTAAGTTTGATGCAATTTATTAGGTACAGGTTGGCCACTTTCTGAAAAACATGGAAAACCGCAAAAAATCAAGGAATTTCTTTGCTCCACAAAAGTCAGTGAATGTGTAGAAGAATCGTTAAAGTCAGGGAAAATTATGATATAAGTAGACGTTATTCACTAAACAAATATCCAGTAGAATATAATGTCTATTTTTTTTATTTATCGAGAATTTTTTTTCAAATTTGTATTTTATCTCTGAAATCAGAGCTGACAAATTAGTATTAGGCTTACTTTGACATTTTTTTAAAAAAATAGTGTGAAATTACTAATCTCAAGTGCAAAACCTTTTCAAACGCACTGGAAAACCGGGACAAGTCAAGGAAATTTATTTCAGGAAATGAGTGGCCACCCTGTAAGAAGGAATCGATCTAACGCAATTTAATTACAAAATATAACTGCCCATAATAAACATATTAAAATTGTCCATAAACTAGTACTATTGTAAAACTTTTTTTTTTATTCCAGAATTATAAACGCCCTTTTTCGTTAGAAGAAATCACTCATAAAAGGGTATCTAAAGGTACAGATTATGACGTATTTGCCATTTAGAACATTTAACACTTTTGGTATTAAGAAACCAGAAAATGTGCATTCGAACAAAGCTACGTATTAGAGAAAGTAATTTACAACATAAGAGATCAAGAAAAATCCTCGTTTACGGTACCAGGGAGCCAAAAGAATAAATTGCAATTTTCGCCGCCGCATTACGTAATGTTCTATTTATTTCATATATTAATCCACATATTGGTAGTTTATATAAAGCCTCAACAGATTCACAATTTTCTAAAAAATGACACTAAATTATTTGATTAAAATTTGTTCCCGAATAGCGTAAAGGAGTGTTAAGAGAATAGTGAAGATCTAACTATTGTTGAATTTGTGATGTTACTTTTTCGTATTTACTTCGTAAGAAGGTAATGTATTGTAATCGTGCGGCGGAAAACGGCAAATTTTCGATATAACAAAACTGATTGGTGTTCCCTTGTAACGAAAAAGTGAATATATTTTGTTCCCATATGTAATAAATTAATTCCTCTAATACGTTGTATAGTCAGAATCCAGATGTTGTGGGTCCTAGATACCGAAAAATAGTTTGACAGCAAAACGTCTTGTCAGTGGTCAACGCTAGCACTAAAACCATTCAGACGATATTCTTCAAGAATAATATTTCCCAATCGATCTAAAAGAAGTGGAGGCCCTGCGAGTTTGAAAAGGATATTTTGATTTTGGGGGTACTTTACATGCAGCCTCAACTAAAAATTCTCAAAATGGCTCCCTTTTTTTTTATTGAACTTTGTTCTCGGATACCTTAAAGGAACTTGAGGAGTTACAACAACGTATACTTTCTAGCATTATTGGAAAGAATTACAAAATATTGCAATTATTGCCCCACTAACACCTCAGTTATAACTTGAAAAAGTCCAATTTAAAAAATAGCAATAGTGCATATCTATATTAATTTCCATTGTCAGGAGCAGCGGTCATTTCTTTTATTACTCGCGCAACTTTTCTTGAACGATGACCTTGCTTCCCTCTCTCTGACACAATAAACAGCTGAAGACAAGAGCTCGCAGTGTGCACTGAATGACAACATTCCAAACACACCTTCACTGGCTCGAAATTGAAACTATTTTCCGTTGAAGACGAGAACTTCTGACGGTGATTTTCTAAAAAAAAAAATTAAATAAATGACCAAAGCAGGTGAAGAGTTATCACAGGAAATACCTCGATCTCCTGAGAAAATTAGAACGCAAATTATTGAGAAAGTTGCGAAGGCATGACTGATTCTCCAGAGATTGGCATTGCTTCATAAAATCTAGTGACCGATTTCGTAATTAATACCCCCACTCTACCCGCATTTCTTCAATCCATCATTCAAGAAAAGTTGCGAGAGTAATACAAGCAAAGGTATCTCATCAACTGATGTCACTGTAGTGCCTCTGACTGGGAGATCCTGGTATTATGGCGTCTCGACTGTGACTGGAATTTTCGCCACTAGGTTGTCACCTACATCGAATTCAACCGTTGTCTGGAGAATTCTAGCGGCTGGCTGCTCCGGTCGGTAGTCCGATCAACACCACACAAATGCAGGAGCAGTACCCTAACAAACGGGCCACGGCCGGCTCGCGATCATACCTTCCTCTTCCTTGACTTTTTTCCTCGCACCTTTTCACACTCAAATGCACTACACTACCACCAGTCGAGAGCTTCGAGCGTGTCCCCGCTGAGGCGATACTACGCTGGTGGAAGATACCTTGATGGGGAAATCGCAACGAAACCGACGTATGTCGGTGCCGAATCGTGCCATTCAACGTGGGAAGAGTATAGACACCTCCAGAGATAAGAATACATACGGGACTAATGACGTAGACGTTGACGCGCCCGGAATCACTAATCAATCAGTGATTTCTTACTTTTACAAATGAAACATTGGAATAAATTTTACTATTACAGTATTTGCAGCACGTTATACAGAAGAGCAAGAATAATTTCACACAGGTTTGCGTTGATTACATACCTAGAATGTAGCTTCCTGGTGTAGAGAAAATTTCATGTGCGGTGGATCCTTTATATTGAAAACTTAATTGACAGCAAATCGTCTGTCTGTCCGTGTGTGATGAACGCTACAGTCTCTAAACCGCCTATCACTTTCTCGCGCTTATGAAGGAATTTCTTAAGAAGAGAAAGTTATGAAATGCTGCGCGAAAAATGGCGAATTTTTGGTAGTGAAATTCTTATTACAGGAACCTGATAACGAAAAAGGGGATAAATCCAGATGCTAAATTTACAAAAAAAGCTCCTTTAACACGTGTAGCCAGAATCCATGCTTTATGGGTCCTTGATACCGAAACATCGATTGACGGCAAAACGCCTCTCTGTCTGTGAACAATCCTAGCTATTAAACCGTTCGGCCAATTTTCTCCAAAATTGATGGTTCTCAATAGATCTGGCCTATGTCGAGGCTTCTAGAATTTGAAACAGATATTTTAATTTTGGGAATACTTTAGATGAAGCCCCTGGGACATTTTCAAAAGTTTTCAAAAAAAATGGCGACATCGATTTTGATTAAATTTTGTTGTTGGATAGTATGAACGACGCTTAAGAGAGTGGCGCAGGTCCCTTGTTGGATAAAAACTAATGTTTTCGAAAATTGCAAAAATTAAAAAAAAATCGGCATCTTCCTACAATTACAATTATGAAGATACATTTTTTTCTTAATGAAATGTGTTCATCAAAAACAGATTTTCAACTAATGTTATTTTGAATTTTTCGAAAATATGAGTATTTTTTTAGTACCTGGGCTTGAGTAACTGTCACCCGCTCTGAAAAACCGGCGTTTCGTGATTGTTATTTAAGAAGTTTTGAGGTAATTGGACTCTACGTGAGTTAGATTGTTTAGGAACTTTTGTTATGCATTAACAAATTAATATCTTATAAATCATTTAAAACAAATTTGAAATAAATATGAAATAAAGATTACTAGCCTTCAGTCGCCCGCTCCCGATCTACGCAGTTGGATGCTACGGAAGTTAGAATTTGTATATTACTTCATATTTCATTTTATTATTATTATTATTATTATTATTATTATTATTATTATTACGATTATTTACTAGTGGAACCCGGCAGACGTGATTCTGCCCTTCATCTCCCAATTTCTCCTTCCCTCTCCCTTTCTCTCACCATCTCGTTCTCTCTCTCTCTCTCTCTCTCTCTCTCTCTCTCTCTCTCTCTCTCTCTCTCTCTCTCTCTCGTGTCCCTGTCTCAGTCTGACTGTGTGTGTCTCTCTCTCTGTCTCTGCTTCTCTCTATCCCTCAGATACACATTTAGCTGTGATTTTGCACATCTCTGAGCAGGTGGGGTAATATCGAGAAGCGCCGACTAGCAAAATTGGAATAGAATGTTCAAAAAATCACATCCTGTAGATTACGGTGTGAGAAACGTTTCTTCGAGGATTGCAGCCTCAATAGTTTTTAATGCCCTAGATCGTTAAATTATTCCTAACGAAGCGTTCTATGGTATTAAAACCAAACTTTTTGAACATTCTATTACATTTTTGCAAGGGCAGGGGAGGGAAGGAGGGAGGAGAGAGAAAGGGAGATGAACAACGTCTGCAGGGTTCAGCGTGTTACTACTAGAATATATTTTTCGATCTATTTGCATTTGTTTGCCAACGCTATCAGTATCGTATTATTTATTAACTTTCAATAATTTCATTTTCACGCATACTGCTTATTTTTCGTACCATTGTTCTACGATTTCAAATGAGTTTTACCAAAAATGATGACAGATGTGTTTGTTCGGAGAGAAATTGTGGTATAAATAGTACAACACAACCATTACTAATGACTGAGAAAGTACATGCTGTTTTAGCACAACTATTTGTTTCTTTAAATTTTGTCCTCGTATGTATCAAGGGGAGATAAAAAATATTGTACAAGTACCATTTTCGGCAAAATCTATATTTTCGAAAGTTTTAAAAAATTAACATTTCAAAACTACAAAATTGAAGATAGAAATTTTTGCCTTAGACAAATCCTGTTGCAAAAAAGCAGCTCTTTCAGAAAGGTCAGGTAAACTTATAAAAACTTGTAGTTTTTGCATATTTGGAACATAAAATTAATGCAATTTACAAAAAAAATTGTTTTTCAAACACTTACTCAAATTTTTCCTTCAAACTTTTTGCACAGATCGAAAACGTGACGCTTAACAGACTGGTACGATTCCTATTTTCGATTAATTTTCTGATTTTTTAAAAATTGCAAATTTAGAAAAATGTGAGAAAGTGCGGTTTCAGCACCACTAATTTTTAATAACACTTACGTAGATGGTATAACTTCTGTATTATAGTATGTAGGTGCAATGAACATTGTGATTTATAAAAAATATTAATTCTAAATAGAGGAATTGTTGAAGTCTCTGAAACGAATTGATGACGTAAAACTGTGAAGGCCGTTGCACATTATCCAGCAACGCGCTATCAAACATTCTTAGAAAGGGATTTGTGGGGGGAACACTTCAATGAACACGTGCTCGACATAAGCGATGATGCAAGAATTCCTACGCTTAGAATAATCCTTCTATGAGTAACTTTTCTTCTATGCTTTCAACAAATTATATAAGGAAACTAGCAAATGCACAACAGACTTGAAATGTTTGGAGACTTTGGTCACACGGTTTATATTAATTCAACCATCGATTATTCACTGTCATTTCCTAATTGTAGAACTGAAATACTACTCTAAGAATATTATGAAAGAGTAAAACTTCTTCACGTAAAGGAAAATAAAAATGTTTTAAAAATTTGGTGTCGTTTTTAAGAAAATGTTGTTTATGCGTTACTGTGAATGAGAAATTTGAAGCTCTTATTCACAGAAACAGCGTGAGTTTTCGAAAAACATGATTGGAAGTCAGCAAAGAATACAGCAAAATGAATTTTATTTCATCTCAAACAGTGCAATAAGCACTATCCTCACGTAAAGTTTAAAGAAAAAATTAGTAGTCCTTTTTGAGAAAATGGCTTCTGAGCGTTTTTGAAAATGCAGATTTTTGAGCTCATTTTCACAGAAAACTTCCAAGTTTACGAGAAACTCAAATGTAATAATGTGAACAAGTCGCCGCTATTGTAAATATTAACGACGTGAGAGACAAGTCAAGAAGATTCCATTTTTGTAATTTTAGGAAAAACAACAACAAAAGAATAGAGCAATACGGCGTTTATGTCATGTTGTAGAGTACATTTAGCACAATCCCTATCAAAATTTGAAAGAAAAAAATTGGAGTCGTTTTTGATAATATTTTGTTTTTGTCATTTTTCATTATTGCACATACCGAACCCATTATTGCGCGAAAACTACTACAATTTTTAAAAAAAATGTACATGACCTTCGTTAAAGAACTATGGAGAAAAAAATATTTAAAGGAATAATCTCTATCTTCACATTTGTAACAGTAGGAACACGCCAAAAAAATTTCAGACCTTTGAAATTTTAAAAAAATTCAGAGTTAACAGTGAAAAACTGACCGATGCAATCTTTATAAGTGTGTTTTACTTGACTCTTTCAAAAAATGTAAAGAAAAAAATTGGTGCCATTTTGAGAAAATTTTGAAAATGTCCGGGGGGCTTCATGTAAAGTATCCTCCAATATTAATGAAACTTTTTCAAAATCGCAGAGCTTTGAGTGACGCCAGATCGTCAGGGGTTTATTTGGTTTAGAATAAATCGTGCGCATCGTTTAGGCGCTAGTGTTGTTTACATACATCAGACAGACGGACGTACAAACGGACGGACAGACGGCTGGTCGGCCGGACAGATAGACAGACGGACGGACGGACGTTTTGATAATAAAAATCTTTTTCGGTAGCAGGGGATTCCAAAACGGGTTTTTCCTGTGAAATCTCGGAATCGATTTTCCGCAATATTACATGACTTTCTTTATATTACGTATACTCGAAGGAATGAAACCAAATACACCTATTTAAATTGTGTAACTTTTTTTTAATATAAAACAGGAAAACATTATGGTAGATTTGAGAGACAGAAACGACAATACATTTAAAGAACAAAACAATGGACCACTAATCTGTATTCAATGTACAAAAACCAATGATGGAGATACGGCTCATAAGTGTCATTGAACTAGCAAGATAACGAGAACGATATCATTTCAAATGAAATAATCTAAAAACGCAAAGAAAGAATAATAAATTTTAAATATACCAGAATTATCTCATTTGTAATCAGAACGTGTCGATAGATATTACGCACTGATCTCGTCATAGTGTTTTGCTCTTGAAAACCGGTTGCGCGTGATTCACGCTGTTACGTAGACGAGGATTCTCTACGAGTGCTGTGGGTACTTAGGGGGAAGTAGGCGGCGGGCACAACGTGGTGTAACTCCACGGAGGATTTTACATAACCGCGGCGGGGAGGGCAGCGGGGACGGCGGGGTCTTCACCCAAGCAGCAGCGTGCGTCACGAGCTAGAACGGAAGCCACCGACGTCACTCGTTCTGCACATTGCTCTGATTCAGTAGTAGACTCCACCGTCGAAGAGGCGTTCTTAATAAAACTGCCACCGCCACATTCCACCGAGCGCGAATATAAATATTGTGCCTAGTGCTGCAATGAAGGACTAGGACGGCGCCCGCCTGGCGGGCTCTCTGATAGATAACACGGAGCAGCCATTCTTGCGACGTTTTACTTTCTCGTATTCGCACGTACAGACGGAGTGATACTGTACTACATAGAATAGAGAAAGTTACGAAATAATAATGAGGAAATCAATTTCGTAATTTCAATGAATATATGTTTTGGAGTCTCCTGATACCGATTTTTTTCTTCAAAACGTCTGTCCGTCTGTCGTCGGTAAATCTAGCATTCTATAATGTAACCTAAGCTACACTACAGTGATCTATTCTAATATATAATTAAAACTATTATCAAAGTAAATAAAATAAAATACTGAGAATAATAAATGAAATAATATAACAAACTATGAAATAACTAGATTATAAACACCTACACGAAGAAAAACGCTTGTCAAGATATCGAATCACGATACAATACCACTGTTTATATGTTGTTTCAGCCCTGAATTAAGTTTCCCTGATTTCTAGACAAGTTGTTCTTCAAAGACTGAACATACTGTTTCTGTAGAAATATGCCAGAAAATTCAAACTGTTCTTTACATGTGAAGGTAATGAATCTAACAGTGAGCCAAAAAGGTGTGATGCTATCAGCGTGCATGGACCTTTAAACTTCCATTCACAAAGAAGGTTAGACAGACAGACAGACAGACAAAACACACACAAAGAGAGAGGAACAGACAAAGACAGGGACAGAGAGAGATAGGCAGATAAAGACATATGCAGGGAGACACAGACTGATAGAGAGAGACTGACATATGCACAGACAGACATATGCAGAGATAGAGAGAGAAAGAGAGGGAAACGGAGGGGGAGGAAGCTGGAGAGCAGAACAACGTGTGCTTCGATCTGCTAGTATGGAATGAATCTGGCCAAATTTAAGGTCAAAACTAGGCTTGATACACAGCACGAGCCATATATCAAAAACAGGAGAATTCAATATCTCTGATTTGGGTAAGAAAAGACTACTCCAATATAACTCACTAGTATCTCGTGTCAAAAGCACCAAAGAAAAGATGCCTTAAGTCTGGAACAGTAACATTGGCGGATTCGGTAGGGGGCAGAGGGCCATGCTCCCCAATAAAAGCCTAGAGATTTCGTTTGTTACCTCCCATTATTTGGCAAAATTGATTAAAATACTTATGTTAAAATTATGAACATATTTTTACAAATATTGTATAGTATATAAACACAACAAAATAAATACAATATAATAACAAATGTGTTTGTTATGTAACAAAATCTAAGATGTCTCTCCCTAAATGTTCGGGTGGATCCGCCCCTGAATTGTAAGCACTATGTCCCAATGATTAATAGAAAACAATGACATCCAACGTTAAATAACATAATTACCAAACTGATTGAACAATTATTTTGACGACATTAAGAGAGTATTCCATGCTATGAAATTTAAAAAGCAATGGGTCGCATCATTCATTTCGAAAATAACTATTTATAGTAGTAAATTCTTATAAAATAATTATTATACTAGAGCAAAGTAACATTGAATTGCATACACCACAAATGTACCAATTTCTGAAAAATGTAGTTAAGGCGCTAATGACCCACTTTTCGATATAAATAAATACGAAATAAGTATTATATTGCAAATAGGTAAAAGACAAATTTACAAATAAAGCTGTTTTAATTACCTAATGCTATCTTGTTCATCAAGAAAAAATGGAATAAAGAGATATGAATCCGTTCGGCCATTACCTATTTGAACACATTGTTTTGTTTCTAATTGTTATCAGTGAAGAATGTCAAAAGTATTTCTTACAAATTGTACTTCAAGAAAACTACATCATTATTTTGCTTCCAGGATGTTGAGATTGCTTGTTGAAGCCATAAAAGACATCAATAAAGGCGAGGATGTACATATGTCTTCTAAACAACTGTGGAAGGAACAATTCACATTATTTCTAAAACTTTTTCACCGGTAGTAAACATTTAGTAGTTTCACAAATTATGGTCCCATAAATTATGTAAGTTTTCTAAGACTACAAAAATGAAATATAATTTTTTCACTATCCATAAAGAAATGTAGTAATGTATTAGGGTGAATTTGTTACATTTAAAACAATAGCATTCAGACAATTTCGTTGCAGGTACGTCATCGCATAAATTCAATTAAAATATAACAAATGTGTGTCCATACCTATTTTCAATGCAGAATAAACACATTTTTTTTTCAGATTGTATGTAAGGAAGTTCCAATCTCTGAGAGTACATTTGTTGAACATTCTTCACAACGTAGAATCAATGACTTCAGAGAATGTGAAAATACGTACGTATCTACCAAACTCTTATCTGATGACGTGTTTTGGTTAATCATTGTTAAACTTTTAAGTAATAGATGTTATGTTTGTAAAGTAGAAACTATTCCTCTGGACAAAATAAACAATACACGTGCACAAAACCGTCAGGATAAAGAATTTTTAATCCTGAACTCACTTTCTTCGTACGGAAATAAAATCAATAGTGTTAATTCACTGCGCTCCGCTTATTAGCTTATTAGTCTTTAACAGAAATTAGTTTACTACCGCGTCGAGATTGACAATAGTATTTCTAACCAACTGAAGTAATCAAGACTTATTTTTCTCTTTTCGTACAATTTGGTAAATTGAACTAAATTGTAGCTATATTTTTGAATGAGCGCCAGAAATATTTTTTTCAAATTGACACACGTTTATATTTTTACTTAATTCGCACTAATTCAAATTAAGCCTGAAAAAATTGTGAATTATTTTTTGTGTACAAAGAAATAATTGAAAAAGTTACTTTATTATTACATTTAAGTCTAACCTTAAATAGTGCAAGTTGAATAAAAGGCGATTTATTGACGCACTTACTTTACAATTTATGCTGTTTCGTCTTTCTATTTACATATTTACGTACACGGGAGAAGACAGTGTTTATTTTTGTTACTTATTACGTACTTACATAGTAAATAGATTGTACTGTAATGCTGCAGAGAAAAATGCAATTTTTTGTAAGAAAAATCGTATTATGGGGCCTTATGATGTCCTTATGATATCCAACTAATGGTATTACTCTTTCTTGCATTATTTGTAACTTTTGCAGTTTCAAAAAAAAAAACAGTATTCAACTAAAGTGATATTACTCACGCAACTTTTTTTAAACGATGACCTTGCTCCCCATCTCTGCCACAATAAACGGTTGAAGACAAAAGCTCGCAGCGAGCACTGATGACAACATTCCAAACACATCTTTACTGGCGCGAAATAGAAACTATTTGGCGTTGAAGACGAGAACTTGTGTCCGTGATTTTCTCCAAAAAATCTAAAGAAATGACCGAAAGATGTGAAGATCCATCACAGGAGACATTTCGAACTCGTAAGAAAGTTAGAACGTAAATTATTGAGAAAGTTGCGAAGGCATGATTGATTCTTCAGAGATTGGCACTGCTTCATAAAATCTAGTGGCTAATTACTTAACTAATATCCCCACTCTACCCGTATTTCTTCAATCCATCGTTCAAGAAAAATTGCTCTAGTAATACCTGCACCATTCTTTTAAGCGTCTCTTGTTTTATCTAACGAAACATTTTAAAGAAAAAAAATTGGGGCTTATTTGAGAAAATGTCTCTGTTTATAAATCTTTTAAAGCGCTAAAATGCCATTTTCTCACTGTTAATCATGGACACAGTATAAGATTGATTGAATGTGCATCTCGATGTTTACTGCAAATGTTCACCAATTGTCAACCAGCGGCTACACAAAATTCTATCGAAAGCATAAGTTCAAATTGCGCGCTATGAAATAGTTGTGAACTGAATATTTTAATGAACAAACATTTTAGCTGCAAAACTCTGTTAGCATCAGCAATGGTATTAAGGAAAGAAACTGCAGGGGACTATCATTTATCGCATGAGGCTTTCTAAAACACGCGACATAGTTCACATTGAAGATGTGCAAAACAAATTCGAGCAATCCAGAAATTTTGTTAATTTCAATAAGACTACGTTCATGCTCAGCGATTATTGTTCCGCCGTTGCGTGCTGTTGTTATGCAACAAAAATGAATATTAATGTAATAGATTAAATGAATAGCACACATAAAATACGCGATGCTATTAAAGTACTCTAGTGTGCGGCAGGCGATGTTTGCCTCACTCGACAGTTTCACCGAAACCGAAAGAAACGACGCTACTCTTAAATCTGTTGGCAGACGCTGCGCCGGGGACACGACAGCCGGTTTGAATTTAGCGCCCGGATGCAACATTTAAACTCAATTTTCGGAGGCAAAATTTATTTCGGAGAAAAACGGGGTCCGTCAGTCTTCATAAAAGTCAACATAGAATCTTGTGTGTTTTTTATTTTTATAAGTATTATATTTTTGCAACGGGTGCTTGAGAACACTTGTATACTTTTAAATGGAAATAATTAAATACATAAAAATTAAAGTACTTAACATATATAACAAATAAAAGTAATCAATATATGTAAAAAGAAAATATTGTGAAAAAATAATGGATTGATCAAAATCACTGAAAAAATCAACAATGAACCAAAATCAGAAAATTGTTGGATCCAAGAAATAAAAACCAAAAAATTATATATAATAAACTTATATAATATATAATATAATATATAATATAATATATAATATAATATAATATATAATATAATATATAATATAATATATAATATAATATATAATATAATATATAATATAATATATAATAAATATATTCAATAAACTACTAGTCTTAATTGCTGGAATCAATCTAAGATTGATCATAAATGGTCCAAACCTACGTGTAGCTAATCATCTATCCACAACATTAAATCACGATCAGCAGTAAGAAACAACAACAATTTCAATAATAATAATAATAATAATAATAATAATAATAATAGTATACATAAGACATCTTTTTATTATACCAAATAAATGATTAATATGTCATGCCGTTGCGTCATCATACACGATATTATATCATTCTAGTGCACAAAATGTAGTAGTTATAGGTAAAAAAGTTTCATTGCTTGTATCCGGAATACAACAAATTCTCTCATGGCCGCAGCACAAGGGCGCTGGCGAACTTCATCGGCTGTGGTCGTCCTAGTCTACTAGCGACAGTTGGAGCGTTTGAGCTGTTACGCAATTCATCACGACTGCTCTGAAATTCATCACTTTCTTGACGAAGGTGAGAAAATATATGCCTTCTCTTCAGTGAACATCTCAGAATTCCATGAGGGCTTTAGAATAAAGGAGGAGGTGGTGGGTTCTTGCGTACGTCTAAGTGAATTAGGCGTTCTTAGGTAAGTAGGAGTTTTTTTCTTATTTCCTTTTTCAAAAACTAGTTTGGGTAATATGTTCTACGGATACAAATATAACTGGGCATACAAAGGTCATGACCTCCCCCAACAATCTGTCACCTGTAGTTACCTAATATTTTAATTAAATAAAAAAATAAGGATCTTTTCCATTATATGAGTACGTATACGACCTTGCCATCATCTTTCCCAAACTGAAGTCTAGATTTGCCTCTGCTCGAATGTAAGGGAAAAAACGTGCTACAGCTTTTGCGAAAACCCTTTTCGGCTGAAACTAAGTATTTTCGCAATGAACGAACAGACCCCTAAATGTGAAATAAATAATCAAACAAAAATCTGAAGTGTCAGGACAAACTAATGAAGACAGTATTACCATTGCCAAGTCATTTATTTGAATCGCCACGACACTTCAATGTGCTCGATTTTGGTAGCATTGGTTACATACGATTTGTATTGTAAAACTACACATAAGAACAGATAACACATGAAGAACACATAATAAACGTTTATTCTTACTTATTATGACAAATATGGATGCAACAAATGTTAATTCTAGCATTGCCGCAGGACGAACCAGGTCTACTACCCGACCTTTCCCCTCAATCTGTCTGGGGGGGAAAATATGTTGGAAAATGTGTTTTGATATACCATCCTCTAGAGTAGATCCCCCTCAGGTTTTGGATAAAAATTTCAGATGTACTGTAGTTCACTACCGTTGGAATAATTTTCATTGTTATCAGACCCTAAGATGGTGCAGTCAGGTCGTCGGAAATAATAGATATTTATGCAACAAAGAGACCCTCGGACTTCCTGTCGCCGATGGATAATTAGAACCAGTTAACGGACATGGTACATGCAAGATTTTATTTTTTACCAACTAGTAAACATTCATATTTACTTATTTGCTATGTCAACTTGGCTTCATTTGTCTTTTCATATTTCCCTTCCAAAATTCCCTTTCATGATTTCCTCCATAAGAGAACATGTATCATTGTACTGCTTTCTTAATTCCATCATACCCACAATCCTCTCGATCTAGGTAAGTTATTCAGTGTATATTGAGCTTCATGCCGAAGACAATAATAAGCCATTACGTATCATTAAAAAAAGTTTTAAAATGCTTATCCATTTGTAACATTGAAAAATAAAAGACAATTTTTGGAAAAAATATTTCGCTTCATTACGAGATACAAGCATAATATACTCCCCACTTTTTGTTTTGTTTTATTTTATTTTATTTTGAAAAAAGGGAGGAGCGTATACTCAGGAAAATAAGGATCCAGATACTGAACATTTCTGGATGCATGAGGCTCCGTCTGTACGATAGAGGGAAGGGTATTCAGACGAGCTGAACCCTCCTAAAAAGTAATAGATATCCCTAAAGAGATCACTTCGTAGATTATTTTGCGACGGACATTAT
This sequence comes from Gryllus longicercus, assembly GCA_038098605.1. Classification (NCBI taxonomy): domain Eukaryota; kingdom Metazoa; phylum Arthropoda; class Insecta; order Orthoptera; family Gryllidae; genus Gryllus; species Gryllus longicercus. Next base: position 6,409,460 of record JAZDUA010000021.1, read on the forward strand.
TGGAGGGTGTTGCGATATGAAAAAATAAGGTTTTTATGAGTTGTGTGAACAATTGAGGGATGTAGCGCCGGTTACTGTGAACGCGAGTTTTGTTGTGGGAAACTGGACCGAGTTCGCTAGAGGATGGACGCCTGGAAGTAGGTCGGAAATATTAATATGAAAGTCTGGTTTTCAAACCCAATTAGTAGCATCTTCAAGATATTGGAAGATTGGCGAATCCTTGGGGAAGGTACTTGAAATTAAGCGGTGGTTCTCCGCTATCCGCGGAAGCGGAGAAGATAACATTCTTCGATAGATTCTAGTTACAAGAATTCACGAATAATATATTTGCTTTGTGTTTGACTTTAAGAGTTACTATTTAAATTACCTCAAGAGAGGGGGCAAACGGATAGCAACGTTTGGTGAGTTGTTGCAGCTGAAGTAGTTATCGGCGGAACAAGCGATCGCGATATGTGCTTACGCTGTTGCGGGAACCCAGTTCAGTAGATTCGTAACAAGGCTTCGGAAAGGTTCAAAGACAAGGTTTTAAAACAATCGAACGCCCCGTTTTGGAAGTATGCACGATGTATATCATTAAATAGACCGTAAGCGCCGTAAGTTGCGTGATTATCTGAGCCTGCCTAATTAAGAAGCCCTTCTTCAAAAAAATATTAACACAACACGTAAAAGTGCAATTCTTCATCTCTCTTTGAAATTCTTTCTTTTGATAACTCATTTATTAACGATGGTTGGGTATAATAACTGCTATCTATACAGCAAAAATAAGATAGGTGATGATTGGGCTGGCAATGCATGCAATATTATGCGCCATTTTTAATCCAATAATTAATTTATTTTAAGATAAAGAAAAATAAGGCGTGATTAGGTAATCCAGAATCAATAGACAGAGTCAGTTATCCGCACGTCTGATTTAATTTTGTGTGAGTTCACACCGTTCTGCTTGACATTCCAATCATTGAACAATAACCCTTAGAATTAAAGATCTTAAAAAACGCCATTGTCTGAATAGCAATTCTGGTGCCGGGTGATCCTATCAGTTAATTCCATGGTTTTCACATATCAATTCCAGGTGGATGATGGAGGTCGCTTGGACAATACATTGGATGATTTGCACCCATTTATACAATCTTTGTAATCAAGCAATCATGCAAAGTATTATCAACATAAAAAACAACATAGATTTAATATTGAAATACGTTCATTAGAATCACTGAGGACTGGAGCATATAATGATGATATCACTTCCAGATAAGATGCTAAAACTGGGTCACAACAAGAAGTGTGATTTATGATCATACTTTTAGGTATCGTGTCGTACAGACTGGTTTAACTTTTTAAAATGTAAATACAAATATATCAAACAATTTTAATGAATATTTTAGCGTCTGTTATCTTGTTTATTTTATTGCTATGTTTTTTTCTATCTTAATAAAATGTAGATCAAATGATGCTTACAACATGACCAGTTTTTTTTACCATTGACAATTTTATATCAAAATGTTAGTTAATGATATGGTGTCAACAAGCCCGGACACTACATTTTTGTAAAACACTCCAAATAGGGTCTAAATGTCAAAAGAAATATATTGTTATAACAATACTGAGTCTGTTTTATTAAGGTCATAAAAATCATTGCAATAAAATTTCAAACAGTTTGCTTCATAAGATATGAGTCATCTTAAGAGCTTGATCTACTGGTGAGGTACGGAATACGAATAGTAAATATGTCTTTATTAACTTATTTTGTTAGTCAAAAGATTAGTACTGAATCTTCGTCTTCAAATCTGCCTGCCAAATGGCAGACTGCGATAACTAGTTCAATAGTCTAGCCGAATATATTGGTACGGAAAAGTAGAGTCGATTTTCCATGGTTCTTTCTTGATCTATTGAGGAAATGATGAGCTTGCTGTACTTCTGAATGTGGTTTTATCTCCCCATCTGTCACAAAGTTTTCGCCGTTTTTGAGTAAATAAAAAAAACTAATTAATAATTTATAAAAATATATCTTTAACAGGGAGTCTAAATGGTACGAATTGATCACAGGAAACAGATCAATGAAAAAAGGATCTAATCTTTTCAATTTCACATAGCTTCAATTTACACATTATGGAAGAACACGAGAGGGTCCTTTTCTTGAAACATTGCCAAGAGACCGTGTCACAGAGTTGAAGCCGCCATGAAGCGCATCTGCTGCCACCAATCCCCGTGTCGTCCTATGATTGATTGTTTCCGGATGCGCCAACTACTATGGTCATTACTCCCGTAAGTGTGATACATGGTCTTATCACGAGAGGTGGCGGTGATCTTCCCCTGCTGGATGGTGAGATCTGGCGCCGACCTACATGTCGGCTTGCGGGGACGTCCCCAACCAGCTACCTTTCACCAGGCACTTCTCGAGCTGAGATAAGCACTTAACCCCCACTTATCTCCCAACGCAGTGCAAGAACAAAGCGCGTAAGTAAGAAATGAGGACAGGACAAGGATGAGAAAGGAGGGACTGCGCGCTAGGGTCCGTTTGTTAGGGTACTGCTCCGGCATTCGCCTGATGTTGATCGGAGCAACCACGGGAAACTACCGATCGGAGCAGCCGGCCACTAGAATTGCCCGCCAGTCAGCAGCTGAATTCGACCTAGCGGTCTTGCATTCGACGGACTCTAACACTAGGAAATCCCGGTCAGAAGCACTGCAATGACATTAGTTGATGCTCTGAGCCACCTCATCCTGTATATGACGTCCGTAATTTTCTTGTCAGGATGACCGGAAGTACAAACGCATGTTCCTTGAAAAAGTGTTGCGCAACATCACACGTCCTTGTTGCAAGCGTTGGTACAGCAATGAGGTAGGGTCTTGATGGAGAGCCCTTTTGGTTCTGAAAGATGAAGCGATTATGGCGCGCTTGTTGCTTGTTGCCTTCGTCGCTTTGAATTCCGTGCGTATTCAGAAATCAATGGTGGTGTGGTGTGTCAAATACTCCATAGGTCTTTTGCACGAGTCCCTTCCAATGGAGATGGTTTACTTCAACTAAATCCAATAAACACCCGAAATGCTGTGTAGGGTGGCCCTGAAAATGTGGATAGTCGAGTGCCGCAGATAACATTGGATTCACCAATATCACCAATATGATACTGAAATCCATGCATTATTTTTAATTGTAGCATTGTGAAAGGGAGTCAAATTCTTATTCAGTATACACCGGTAGAATAAGGACAAAGAAATTAAACTTATTTGAAAATTTTTTCATTAATTTATATTTTCAAACCATTAAAAAGAATATTCGTGTAGAATATATAACAAGTATTTGAAACTCTTTTAGATGTGCTTGGGACAATGTCTTTTTTTGTTTCTGTTGTTTGCTGTTGATTTCGGAAGAAACCAACAAAAATCTCCCATCATGTTAGCACGGTAATGTCCTTGGAATTTGGATTTCATTGTTGATATGTCCTGGTAACCTCTCTGCTCATCGGTGACAGCGCCAAGATTTGGCAATGCAGAAAATATAATTTTAAGGGCATACGAAAACCCAGATTCTGATAGTCTCTAATCAGGGAATGTACTAGTTCTGCATAATTGCTGCTTGATAATTTCCTAAAAAGTTATTATGTATTGTTCATTATTTCAATAATTGTATCTTGTCGTATAACTGAGGTTAGTTCCAATAAATAAATTTACTAACTTATTTACAGATTAACTGTCGTATTTCTGGCCCAATAAAAATTCATGTCTTTAATTTTACACCACTTTAATTCTCCCAAACTTCTCTTTTTGATATCTGAAACGTTCTCCATCATGATTCATTGCCTTCACTCATGTTTCATTCTAAATTACGCACAAACCATAAATATTTTTTTTAAAGTACAGAATATAAATTAAAAAATAATTGTGAACAACAAATTTCATTAGAAAATATCTCTTATTTTCAACAATGTAGTTGTGCGATTGGTCCCCAAAAATTTCACACTTTTGCAATATCTGTAAATTCATTTTATAGCGAAAACTGAAGCGATGCCATCTTCGTAAGGGTACTTTACCACATTCTTACAGGACTTAAGTTTTTTTAAATTGAATCCATTTTTTGAGAAAGAAAATGAAAATGCTCCATGTGCTTCTTGTGAAGTACCTCCAAAAGTTTAAGCATTATTTTCAAAATCGCAGGGCCTCAAGTCGGGCCTTATTGATCATTTTGAAACGAAGTCTATGAATGGTTTAGGCCCTAGAGTTATTTATAGACGGACGGACAGGTCGGTAGACAAGACAAAAGGACAAACGGCCGACAGAAGGACGGACGGACGGGGAGTCACGCGGCAGACATACGGTGACATATGCGGACGGTCAGGCAGACGATTTGACAGACAAACAAATAGACACACGGACATACAGACATCGTTGATTTTCTGCAGCATTGCATTACATAACTTTCTCTCTTTTGCGTGTATTACCCCGTACGTATAAGAGAAAGTAAGAACATCTTGTGTTCCACAAGCCTACATGTAACGCTTTGTTGTGGAGGTAGGGTGTTGACAAGATTTGTTTATGAAAAACAATTCTAAAGAAATTCACGCGTTTCAGCTTGACCGAATATTCTGTACTGTCCTTAAAAAATAGACTACGAAACGGATGTCCTGCAATATTTATTGCATTTTATATATTGTGTTTTGAACAGGGCTCGGATTCTGATGATGTCATCTTTCATTGGTCCATTCTAGGCGTAGCTAACTTTTAAATGAAAGTTTATCATGACCTGTAGGTGTTAGAAATGTACAGTTATAGGATCATTGTTTGTCATTATTTGCCATTTTTCACTTTTTAGGTATTTTTTCTGGACTTTTCCGTCATTTTTCCCATTTTTACGAACTTTGTTTCCCCTTCGTGTTTTTTTAAAGGGAATGTTTAATGCATTTACATTAAAACAAAGATTTATAGTATTGTCAGCTCATGACGAAATTCACTACTTACATGGATCTTAGGTAACTTCCTCCGACTTTCAAACCTGACGGTTGGAAGATCAGAGTTACGGATTACATTTCCTCCTAAAGGAAAGAATTTATATTAAATGTAATTTATATAAATACAATTTATTTAACTTTGTAAATTCCATTGAAAAAATAAACGTAGACATAAAAAAGTTTGGCTATTAAAAAAAAGGTCATTCCTCATATTTTTAAGACATTTATAGGTCATTTTCCTCTCATTGTTAAGTCATTTTACAGATCATTTCCAAAAAAAATTGTCATCAGAATACGATACCAGGTTATATACAATGTTACATTTCGCATCTAGTTCTTCATATCTAAACTTCTTTTAATGGTCTTTGCATCTTCGATATTCGGCCACCTGGGCTAGAGCCCACTGGGTCGATGTATAAATCTGGTGCTGGGGCGAAGCCAGATTTAACCAAAGGAGGGGGGGGGGGCAAGACGCCCAGAACATCAATAGCACAGGAGGGACAAGTAATTTCAGGAATAATGATGAAAGTGATTTCACCTACTAATATTTAAACACAGTACAGAAACAGTGTAGGTAAAGTGCGAACAATGTTCATTCATAGCATTACGGAATAAAAGAGCAAAAGAAGGTTAAAAACATAATTTATTTTTTCGTTTTCTTTATAACGACCCAAGAGAATCGGAATGACATCACGAGCTGTTTTCAGATTAGCGGTTACAGCTTTCAAAATACCTAGTATCTCCACAACTGCTTCAAGGTTCAATTGCACTAATTTCGCACGTTCAGAAGTACAATCCTTGAAATTTCCTTAGCAGGATCGTTGTTTCTTCCACGATGGGGTCAACGTCCGTCACTGCCCGCACCTGGCTGCGCCCAATGTCTCCATCCACGGCATTCGCAGAAAGCACATGGTTCGGGCGTTTGCGCAACGTTGCTCACGACCTCTCCCGAGAAAAGGTGGAGCGGGAGGGGGAAGGGAAGGACGAGGGGGAGATGGACGAGGGAGGGGGAAACCACGCGGCGCCCAAGGAGAGAAACGCCCCAACTAGCGATGGCAAATTTTAGCAAAATACCGATACATCACCAAATGCAGGGACGGATCCAGTGACAGGAGGGAGAATTTTTTGATTGAAAATGTTTTGGTCGAATGTTTCATATTACAAATTATGAAGAACGACGCAGGCTAAACTCAGCAAATGTTGCGATACAGTTTTATTTGTTGTAATGTTTATGCAAAAATATTTTTGCTTCAAAGTTTCGTGACGAGTTAAAATTAATATTTGCTGAAAAATTTTGGGATTTGGAAAATTTCCCTCCCAGTGGATCCGCACCTGCCAAATGATTTTCGATTTCGATAGAAACATTGACAAAACATCGATCTTTAAAATATCGATGTTTTAAATAAGGTTGTAAAACATTTCGAAGTATAATTGTCTACTTCTAATGTGATACGTATCACTTCAATATTAGTTTAAAGTATATTCTAACTTAAATTCGACTGTCATCTTCATTTTCTAAAAAAAAAAGGTTGTATGTATACAACGTTCAAATTGCAATTTACTGATATTATCACATACAAAATAATTTTAAAAAGCAACGGCACTGGAGAAAGGCTGCGAACAGCAAGTGGTGACCTGAGGATCGACAATAGTGACAGTTGTCAATGGCTGTTGATTACGAGCAATTCACATATGAAATAGATACTAGACATTTTAATTATATTACGATCTTTTTTTTAACATCTATGTTTCTGGTCCAATAAATCGATCTGCAGAAAGGATGCCCTTCGGAGATTTCTTTTCTACTCCCACTGATTTCGATTCATTTATTTTATTTTATTTTTCAATGGAAATCAGAGATGAAGGACCAAATTATGTAATGTGTCTCTGACAGGGGTATATTAAAACTTTTCCAACAGGATTGATTTGTTATTCCGAGCTCTTCAACTGATAAGGTGATTAGTCCGAAAAGTGTAGTGATTTTTTCCCTCGGGAGGCGGCGCCGATCTTTCCCCGCTGGATGGTGAGATCTGGCGCCGACCAACCTGTCTGCTAGCGGGGATTTCCCCACCCAGGGTCTCCCCCACCAGCGGAGCACCGTCCCAGCCGGGGCAAGCTCTGAGCTCCCGACTGGTCTTCCGGCATGTATGGTTGTGTAGTGCGTGTTAATATGTGTATGTGTGTATGTAATGAGAGAGGATATGAGAAGCAAGAGGTAGGAAAGACCGCGCATTTGGTAGGGTACTGCTCCAGCATTCACCTAGTGTTGATCGGAGAAACCACGAAAAACTACCGATCAGAGCAGCTGGCCGCTAGAATTCTCCTTCAGACTGCATTCAACCTAGCTAGTGTCGAAAATCCTGGCACCACCATTACAACTCGAACCCTAGAACCAGCCGGTCAGAGGCTCTGCAGTGACATCAGCTGATGCCCTGAGCTAATTCTCCAAGCCTGGCAGGAGCTAATGCTTTTCCACCATGAGATAACGAACTGCCTAGATACAGGGGTTAGGAGGTGGGCAACGCGGCTGTTATAACCAAGGCCGAATTCTCCTCCGCCGCCGCAATGCTGACGCGCTGCAACCGTCGCAACACATTTTAGGTGTTCATCAGTACATACAGAAGAACATGAACAGACCATGACAGAAGAAGAACTCATGTCCGACCTCCAGATTCTTTTATTTATTTATTTTTTATTTAAGGTCGCAACAACATTTAGGTCGTTAGTACCACTACTGCATTTAAAGGTATGGTAACTATGAAGATGACATTATATGGTGATGACAAAGGGTGAAAGGACGAATATAAATACAACCATGCCCAAGGTGGGACTCGAATCCGCGAACCCGCGACCCTGCTGTCCGAGGGAGCCACGGTACTACTTAACGATCTCGGCCATTCGGACCTGCATCCTATTCTTTAGTTTATCCGAGCCCCCCTCTCATCTTCCAATTTTTGAGTCCTCCTCGTTGCCGACCTTTGCACTTTGTTTAATTTCTTCAATATAATAGCGTACTATTATTGTATGGTTATGACAATATACATATTGCATGCTTGGAATGTGTGTATCGATATACAGTTTTTATAATCAATATAAATACTATTATAATATAATATATCTACTAATTTATTTGCGTTTTTATTAATTATTTATTGCTGTATTATCGGATTTTCCGATCTCTGTTTTTTGTACCGACCATGGCCCGGACCCATGGGTGTCGATTATGAGAGGTTTCAGTGCATTTCAATACAAAAAAAAATGGAAGAAGTTTGGCTCTTTGAGATATATTCAGCTAAAACATTGCAATGTATTACGCTACATTTAAATTGGGGCATTTCTTTCTTTCTGTCCTTCCTTAACTTTTATCCGTAATGAATTGTGTAATGATTATTAGATTTATGTAAGGGGCTTCCTGAGTGAGCGTTTTCCCACCATCTACGGAGGGTTTCTGCTCAGTAACTGCCTCCATTAACGGCAGGGGCAAATGCCAGCGAGTACTCAGCCCATTTGGCAGTATTAAGTCAGAGAGAAAAGAAAAAGAAAACGAATTGTATAATCAATTTAAAAAAAATACATTATGAGGTAGATTAATATATCCTAATATGTATATATATATATATATATATATATATATATATATATATATATATATATATAGAGAGAGAGAGAGAGAGAGAGAGAGAGAGAGGAAGGGAGAGAGAGAGTCTATACTCTATGTATAATGTTTTCCAAGTAGATAGAAAAGTTAATACTTAGGGTATCTATCACAAACGATATCCTAAGAATAAAATTTTTCATCTACTTGGAAAATATTGTACTTAGGATATAGTTTACAGATGTAATATAATATAATATTTATGATGTGGACGTAAAAATAAAACTATTTATCTACTTTTAATGTATTATTGGTATTACGCGTGACATGTAAATAGATGTCTTTTCAGTGTCTCTTACTCCAACTGTCTATCTCATCTGTTATTGTTTCTTTTCAAATTTAAACAAACTAACTGTATATATGTGGCTTATATAAAAGAGATGTTCAAGAACTACAAATTCACTATCAGTTGCACCAAGATTTTTAAGTCTACATATTTTTTATGTAGTATGTACCTCACCACAAGGGGTGTGGCATCCTAAACATTTTCTGGGGGAATGGTACGTAGTTAAAAACATTGGGGTAAGGTACCCCATGTTGCGGGGGCGGCTGGATGTAATTGCTGCCGACTACTGTCAACTTTACCGCCGCCGTCTCGCCGCGCACGCTGCTACCGCCGCCGCCTCCGTCGCCATGTGCTTGCACAAGTTGCAACAGCGCGCGCGGGAGAGCAGGCGTGCGGGGCTCGCGAAGCGCGGCGGGCAGCCGGCAGCAGCAGCAGCCCAAGCGACGGCGGCGGCGGCGGCGGTGGGGGCGGAGGAGACGGAGGAGGCGGAGGGGGAGGGGGAGGGGGAGTAGGCGCCCCGCCAGTAAAAGCGAGTCGATAGCGGGAGCGCGTTCACTCAGTCTACAGTCGGCATTCGCGAGCAGTGCTCTCCATCGCCGAGTTATCGCAGTCGTCGTCGTCGTCGTCGTCGTCGTCGTCGACGCACACGCTCTTCGTACTCCCGCCGTCCATCATGCTGGACGATCCGGCGGGTACGTAAAGCCATCTCGAACGCACGCGCCCACGCGGGCGTGTGCGCGCAGCGCCGCGTGGCGTCGCGCCGCGCCGGTCTACGCATGCGCAAATGGGCCGGCCTGTCGCCGCGCTCACGTGCGAGTCCTGTTCAGAGAGAGCCTGGTTGTTGGCGCACCGTTTTCGGTTGTTGGTGTCGTCGAATGTGTGTTACTTCCATGCCAGACCGATCGATGCACTGTGGCTGCAAGTGACGAATAGTGAATTTTAATTGTTTTCATAATGTGACGAATGTAAAGTGTCACTTATATTGGACTATCGAAACAATTTCTCAGGCTGTCGCAGTAGTGTTCAGTGACAAACTTTTTATCACCCCAGTGTCAATGACAGGCGAAATGTTAATAACATTTTGTTTCATGTTCTATCATAACAATTTTTCATATCCAACTCTACCATTTCCTAATACAGCGAAGTTACAATTTTTTGGTTGTCCTTTTCACGACTAATTTCGTATAACACTAGTTTTGCTATAATTGTCTTGGAATAATTTATAAAGAATTTTTTTTCCAAACCTCCATTTATTGTGCCTAGCTCGATTTTTATGTTACGTCACAAGGTGCTTTGCTTTCCCTTCTGTCGCAATTACTATGGTACACTCTTTTTATGACGGTCTGAGCCTTTATGACATTCTCTTTTATGTACACCTTGCTGGCGTGGATCGCTATTTTACCATGTCGCGTTCTAGTGGTCTTTGGCTTTCGCGAACTCTCGCTGGTGCTGATAATCGATAGGCTGCCGACGGCGTTCAGCGGAAAGGACAGCGTCCTCACGAGTACTCTATCAGCTGTAAGTGATAAGTCCCGTTATTTACTTCGTACATGTTGAGCTTTAATTTGGACATTGGTTGTCGTGAATTGTCATATTTTACATCTGTCGGTCTCGTGTTTGGTCAATGAACGATAATGATACATCAAACGAATAACAAATTATATTTAAACTTTTTAATCAATTGGCGTTTGCACGAAACGAGACGGACACTGTAATGTCACGCAACAGTTCTATCGCAATTGTAATTCTCATGAAATGTATACTTGTAATTGAACAGATTCATTTACAGATGTATAGAATTACACACTAAACACGCCTATGATACAGCGTAAGCGATAGACCAGAATTAAATCTCCAGAAGGAAATGTGCTATAGTGTATGAGAGCATTAAAGCTCAAGTGGTGTAACTCGTTTCAGTTAGGTAGACAGTTGTATTCAGAGTGGCATGCCACTATAACGTAAGCCGTGGGTATAAAGTCACTTGCTGAACACGATTATCAAGGTAATTGACAAGGGAGTTACACTGTTTGAGCTGTAAGAATCTCTTATATGGATGGGAGATAATGTACATACGTAAAACATGTTGTGTGTGCTGTAAGTGATATATATACACTATATTTTTATATAGTGTGTACCTCACCACAAGGGGTGTGGTATCCTAAACATTTTCTGGGGGTATGGCACGTAGTTAAAAACATTGGGGTAAGGTACCCCACGTTGCGGGGGTGGCTGGATGTAATTGTTGCCGAGTACTGTCACGTATGCGTACATTTTCCTCAGTTCAACTCATTCACTCCGAATTCCGACAATGGAATGTGTTAATTCCTGTTGACCGCATTTTCCTGGTTCTCGTGGTAAATGTCGAGGACTAATAATACCACGAAATGCAATGAAATGACAATAAAAACTACGAAATGTCTTCGATCTACCGTGTCTTAACATCATCATTACGCAACATTTTAATTTTCTCATTCGTGATGTGGTGTGGGAGTGTAACACACCATCACTTCAAGACTCCGTGCTACTCACGGTCTCTCTGGCAACAGTAAACCATCTCAAATTTTGAACTGATGAATAGTAAGAACATTTTTACTAAATTCATAAGTTGCAACTCTCGCAGAACTGGAAAAACAAGATTGTTTATTTACGGCCAATATTTTATATCGATTTCTAATAATGATAATTAACAAAAATCTTACAACTCATTAAGAATTCTTACCCATGATTCCTGCATTTCATCTGCCAGCAAAAACCTGAAACACGTTTACCTCAGAAACATCATTTTTGGAGTTGTGCCTGAATTGTAGTACATGAACAAAATTGTATTTTGATGCATTAGGATGATTGTTAATAAAAAATATCTCAAATTCTCAGAACAAAAACTGTAGTAGTCACACATTCTGAACGAGATAGTGCTATCTTTGTAGCATACATATGCATCAGATTCACCTACATAATCAAGGCCTTAGAAGTCCCATTTACAAACTGGTTGTAAAAGACGCTATGATACTGGAATTATTTATAACGTTAAATATCTCTACTTGCTGTGAGGATGGAACTCCCATAATTTCGTGGAACCGAAATGTCTTTTACACTATTGATATATGTATTATCACTTGTCGAAGAGTTATTCATTATTTAAACACATACATCTTTCCTTGTACTTTCTCCTCAGCTTTGCATGTGATTTGTCGACCTATATTTGCCGCCCTTCTCGTGATTGTGACTTTCAACTTTGCTGCCAGCGCTGGGGAATCCCACATGAACCTGAATGACTCGCCCCTAGCGGTGCCAAAAAAAGATCAATAGAACCATGAGGAAAAGGCGCGATGTCTCCACCATTTCATACTCCAGGACAGATTAATTACTACTTGGAACATTGTCTATTACTTTTTATAAGTAAAAGCACCTTTCTTCACTAACTGGAAATGCTAAGATACTATCAGTGCAAGAAATATCTTGCGCTCGTAATTCTAAAGAGGCTTCTGCATTAAATACCACATCCTGATTCTTCCCTTTCTCGGCTCATACATTAAAAATTAACATACTAACAATTTAACAAATTGATGTTTACATCTATTGATGAAGTTCAAAAATGTTCCTTTATTTAGCTAAATAATTTCATTTCCTCATAGTAAAATACAATATTTTTTCTTTTGTAAACATCGGAAACGTTATAATTTTAATAGATACTCAGCAGTCTGTCAATTTTACTTACATTACTTTCCTACCTTCTAAGGAATGCTTTTTAATTTTTTTACACAAACTACGGCAGCTGGACTTTCAAATGTGACATTATTAAACCACCCATAAGAAAGCTATGTAAACAGAAGAAGAAGAAAAAACAACATTTATATGATATGCATTGTCATCTTGGTGGGATTAGAAATTCTCTATGAAAAGGGTTTGAAATTCTCGCTTCCTTAACGTTTTAGACGGTTGCTCTGTATGTTAAGAATGGGGATGATGTTCACATCCTTGCTATTACGAGAGAATCCAAAGTATATCCAGTACTATAAAAAGTAACTAAAGGTGCTTCAACACTACATACGTTCTCACATTATTTTTAAATGCATTATTATACTACTAGATGAACGTGGAAAAAGTTTCCAATCTGCCAAATGTTTCTTCCGCACCGAGACTCGAATTCAGGTCCTCGAAGTTAACTCGCCGTACACTTTACCTCTATGCCATGGAAACTGACGTTCGGGCCGACGCTTAAAAATCGAATTGTCTCAACTCAATATTTCCAACTCGTGACTCATAAAACTTCAGACAGATAAACGAAAATGAGACATACGTCATTCATTTAAGTGTTCCTTGTTTTACACAAAATTGGAGCAGTTTTTTTAGAAAATGTTCTTTTTAAAATTTGCAGTAATTTCAACCAGAAATTACGTCTCAACTAGTTTTTTGTTTTTTTTTTGTTTTTGTTTTTTTTGAAGTTGTATATGGCCTTTTCTTTGTGAGCTGAATTTTTAAAACAGATTTTGTTTAAGGCAAAATTCTGTATCTTCAATCTTATCTTTTTGCAATTTTCAAAAATAGAGGTCGCCGGAGATGAGACTAGCACATTTCTTTTGCGTGCTTTGATACATACGAGGGGAAAACATATTTGCATCCAAGCGAAGAATCAGCCCTCGGCGTCAACAAAAACCCGTGCGTGTGACGAAAGCTCCGAATGCGTGGGAGACGCCGGGCGACCGGCGGCGTCACGAGCGGGCGGGCAGGCAGGCAGGCAGGCTCGGCGCGTGCGCACAGGAGTCGCGAGGCCTCCGCCTCCGCCTCCGCCTCCGCCGATGCTGCCGCCGCGACGCCGGCAAAGGCCCGGGCTGAGCCGGGCCGCGCCGCGGGAACGGCGAGAGCACTGACCTCGCACACGGCGTTATACGTGGAGCCGCCGCCGCCGCCGAGGCGCCTTTCCGCCCCGCGAACCGTTTGCTCCGCTGGCCGAGTTAAGTGTTTCGCCCACGAGGCCATTAGCATGCGTGAAACCTGACTTGGAAGACTCCACTCTGCCCGACTGAACTCGGATATGGTGAACTTAACTTAGTCACTGCTCAGTGCCGACGGTGGCAGGATTTTCGATACGTCGATACTACATACGTCGAATTCAGCCGCGTGGTCTGGAGCGCGGTCCTAGCGGCCGGCTGTTCTGACCGGTAGTTTTCCGTGGGTTCTCTGATCAACGCCAGGCGAATACCGGAGCAGTAGCCTAAAATATGAGCCACGAGCTTCCTTTTCCTTGTCCTTTCCTTGCCCCTTTATTACACACAGACTTACATGGACTACACTAAATGTCGGGATCCGAGCTTGTCCCGGCTGGGAGATGCCAGGCTGGTGGGAGATACCTGGATAGAGAAAATCTCCTCAATACAACGCTGGTCAGCACTGTATCTCGCCACCTGTCGAAGGAAGATCAGCGCCACTTCCCGCGATAAAAACAAGCTCTACACTTACGGGACTAATGACAGCAGTTGACGCGCCCGGAATCACTACTCGGTCAATCGTCACTGCTGCCGATCCACTTTCACAGCTAGTACATGCTAAAAGATTCGGATGAAGTGAACTCTCAACCCCCATTGTAGTGAACATGGTACTTGTAAATATAACTTACAGAAAAAAACTTCTTACTTCAGTACCGCGAATTTATGTAACAGTAAGAACAAATAGTTATGTAACAGAAGTTTCCGTGTGCAATTTTGGTAAAAATTCGGTTTGGTTTAGAGAAATTGATGAAATCTGCGAATGAAGGATTTGCTTCACTTAGAGGTAGTTCCGTCCAGCCTGGTCCATCCTGTTCTTGGACGTAAACAATACACTGAATGCTATTCAAATCGACCCCAGCTGAAGAAAACAAGTGTGATAACGAATAGGATACAAAAATGAAAGTGTTCCAATAGAAGGGTTATGGATCCAACACCGATGTCGATGTTCATTAAAACATAGGCATTTTTATAGAAATATCGATGTTTTGAACATCGAAATTTTAAAGCCAGTGTTCTTTTAATATCAATGTTGTGTGTTCAATGTTTCTATTTTATGTTTTCGACGCATTGTTTGTAAATAAAAAATGTCCCATAATCATAATATTGTAAAAGTTAAAAAAAGAAGTAATAACTGCTGGTAACACTATTAATTCGTGTTCGCACAAAATAAACGGTGCTACAAACTGTTGACACCCGTACTACAAACGGTGAATTGCACCTTCGTTGAGGGAATTCTCTCTCGCCCGAGATGACCTCGATGCCACTGGCATTTCCTATGCATTTCCTCATTTTTCGCACATGAAGGAAGAGGCGGTCAACGCATGATCTACCCCTTGTTTCCGTACCATTTTTCTGGGGATTAATGACTGACCCCTTGAAATGACCCTGGGCGCTCTGGTTTTCAGACTCAGTTTTGACCTTTCTTTTTATTATTTTTTCAACTTTTTCAGTAAAATCTTAATTATAAATTAATAAACACGGCCCCTGTCAACTTAAAATTTGGTGCGTATGAATTTAATTTTGGAGGTTACTTTAAAAAATCGATGGTGTTTTGCTTAAATAGGAGAACCGCGAACTAATTGGGTGTTTGGTCTGTTCGGATTCGGAAATATTCGTATTATCCAAAAAAATGTACTGCACGTACACAAAAACTTCTATAGGATTACCGGTCAAAAATTCTACGTAGAATGCGATGTGAGAAAGTGGCAACGTGGCGAAGCAAGAGCATGAGCACATCGCATCATCAAGCAGATTGAGTTCCTCACGACAAAAGATTAGCGATTTTGCAAGTCCCTTAAGAGATATTCACTGCTACATAAACATGTGATATACACAGAAGTTACCAGTTCAATAAACGTTTCATTTTGACAACTTATGTTTCAATAATTAATTCTTCAGTTCTATAGTAATTATAAAATCCTTTCTTTACACTACAAATATTCATTTTATTTATTTTGTTTATTTTTTCCTCTATCCGGAATTTTGTTTGAATTATCTGAAAATTCGGATTTGCGGAGTTCGGATTAACGAGGTTCTACAGTATATTATTATAATCAATGTTTTAATTTTGAACATGGGAATTAGAAGATCGTTTGATAAAATCGATGTTTTGTTGTAGATGTTGCGCCACTGTGAAGTGTATTAAGATTGTACTGGCACTGTGATATGTAGAGCGCGTGGAAGTACAGTAATACCCAAGCTGAACTAATAAGTTTCTGAATTAACATTAGAGTACTCAGAAGGGTTTTTTATGCAATACTCACAGCTTATCCGATGTATGACCATTGCCCTTGCACGTCAGTTTTTCCTCAGAAATCTGTAATGTAAGGAACAAAATTTTCTTTAGGTCAAAATTTAAAGTAGAGAATCTTTGGATAAACATTCTACACGTAGAATGGTGCGTCTTATAAATATGCGCTCATATCGTTTCCTATATTATTTCAGGAGCATACATACCTTTTGCAGCTCTAACATGCAACCGATCTTTGTAAATGATCTCTAAAGAAAGATAATTTCACGGAGACACGAGGAATGGCACTTAGACTTTAAAATATGAAGGTTTTTTAAAAAAATAATTTAAATATTTATGTCAAATGTAACCGGCAACACTCGATCCTCTATTTTGTTAAATAACGCCTAAACGAAGCATTCTAGGGTCTTGGAAACCAAAATTTTGAGGTCAAAGGTCTCAAAGAAACGTTTCCCACACTATATGTATGGGATAAGATATTGTTGGACATTATATTCAATTTATGCCGGTTCGATGCTTATCCATACCGCCTATACATGAAGGAATACATAATATATTCCTACATGGCCCCAATCAGCCCTTGGCGCTGGTGACCATTCTTGTGGCGTCACGCTTAGAAGGCTTAGATTTACATATAAATATAGCGTCTTGAAAGAATTGTTCTTATTACGTTATGCAGAAACATGACATCATAAAGCTGTCTTCCTTATCAACTTACAGACTTCCGGGATCAATATGCATCCTGATAACAGATGAAATTTTAAACATTAACTCTACATTCTTCCTTACAGCTTTGAAAAACTCCACTGTTATCAGAGGCAAAGGGTTTTGTTTCTATTCAGCACCTTTCAATTCCATTCAGTACCAAAAGTCCTGAGCACGTGCTTGTGTACTACGTCTGCTTTAAGTTGGGATGAAAGTCCACTTCTCCAGTTATCTCGTTGTACGCTCCTTATTCAAAGATATCCCTGCCAGAAAAGACACATCGGCACTATTTGTATTTAATGAGTGCTACTCACTGTTATCGTATTAGGAACTGAGGTCTGAGTACATGTGACCAAAGATACCAAAATGGGATCCGATCCGCAAGTATTCGCCATTGACGTTAACTCATTAGTTGCTCACCCACACCATAATACAGTATTTCCGTTCAATGCACATATCAAACTACTCTTTGGGAAAGTAGAATAAGCCAGGCTAAAACTTTCAATGTTCTTAAACTCTTCCATACACCGTATGTAAAATACATTTTTTGGAGATCTAGTTAAAAAAGTAAATATAAAAACAGAATCTTCATTGCTATTTCTTTAAAAAGATTTGCGTAATTTCAAAAAAAAAATTCGTACTAGTTTTCTATGAAAATGTTCTGAGAGCAATTATTGCAGAAACAGTTCCGGAACAACTTATTTACAGCTTGTTTTTCGATTGTAAATATATGCCTGAATTTGCTGAGAAGCTTAAAAAAATTTGTATACTAAGAACCGCCTACCAGTCTACTAGGAACTGAATGTCTCTAAAAACCAGTCAAGGTAAATCTGTTCACAACTTGTTAAGAAGCTCAAGTTTGCCTTCTCGATTGATTTAGTGATTCTGGGTACGTCAACTAACGGGTCATTAATCGCGTAAGTATAGGGCATGTTTTTCCTCGGGAGGTGGGGAAACATGGTTGGGGTCGGGTTAATTGTCCCCTCGCTGCATGGTGAGATCCGGCGCCGACCTACTGTCGGCTAGCGGGGTGTCTCCCACCAGCGGGGCACCGCCCCAGCCAGGACAAGCTCTAAGCTCCCGACAAGTCTTCCGGTATGTGTGGTGGTGTAGTGCATGTGTGTGTGTGTGTGTGTGTGTGTGTAAGTGAAGAGGATAGGACAAGGAAGAGCTAGGAAAGATCGCGCGTTGTTCATGTCTCGTTTGTTAGAGTACTGCTCCGGCATTCGTCTTGCGTTGATTGGAGAAACCACGGAAAACTACTGATCTAGAACTACGCGCTACAATTTAATTCTCCTCCAAACAGCGACTGAATTCGACCTAGCTGACAAGAAGTGTCGAAAATCCTGCCACTGTCGGGATTCCAACCTAGGACCTCACGGTCGGAGGGTCTGCAGGGACATAAGTTGATGCCCTGAGCATCTCTCCCAGTTGCTTTCTCTAGAAACATCTGAGACACATGACGGATTTAGAAAATTGCGTAAGATTGGTTACGAAACCAAAACACCAAAATAGAGTAGACGACTTCGTCATCATGAACGTTTTAACCATGTTGGAATATGGAAGGAAAATTACATCACATTATTATTATTATTATTATTATTATTATTATTATTATTATTATTATATTATTATTATTGTTATTATATCATTATATTATTATTATTAGTTATAATGGAAGCAATACATTGAATGTCTTACTGCACAATGTAGATGATAATTACCGAAAACTTCGAACTCCTATCAACATAGTTTAATATCAATTTAATTACCAATATCGCATAATATCAATATAATTACTGGAATTAATTTCAAAATAAAGGTCGGGGAACATTAGATGAACGGTTTTACAATTTAACTCCCAGGCGTTATTTAAACTTCAGTTGTCAGGACCTCTTTCGACGTCGATTTGCGTCGCTGAAAAAGTAGCTTTATTTCCCTTCCTAAGAAAGGACCCTTGGGTTTGTCGTTGAAAAAAAAAAATGCTTGGTTCTAACGATAACGCGATTCGATCGGTCGGTCGGTCTTCTGCCATCCCCGCCGCCGCTGCCAGCCGCCCGTCGTCTGACCGACAAAATGGCCCAAATATGACGCACACGCGGTGCCGTCGCGACAGGCACACCCTGCCACCCACCCGTCCCAAGTCGCAGCGACCTTGACCTACGTCTCGCCAAGATCGATGCCCCAAGCGCCACCGCCGTTGTCCGTGGAGTTATCTTCGTCCCGCGGCAATCGTCAGGGCCACATTCCACGACTGCGCATCGGAAGCAAAATAGCAATTGGCGTCTGCCCGCCCAGCCACCCGCACGCACGCGCGCCCGCTGGCAGGCCGGCTCGCCGCGCTCCCGCAAGCGCGTACCCACGCGGATGCGAGGCCTCGTGGCTAGCTCTTGGTCAGCGTGCTCGCTCTCCCCGGGTTCCATTCCCGGTCAGGCGAGATTATAGAGTGCGTTTTTCTTGCGATGTCCCAGTGTATGTTGCTGGGTGACGGTGGGAAAAAAACACCTCTCAGGTTGAGAAGTCCGGAATACGGCATGGGGATGTCTAAGTGCTACCATCACGTACCCCCTCCACCCATGGCAGGGACGTTGCCGGTAGGCCTGAGCCTGTTCACGGGCTGTCGCGCCAAGTACATAGTACATACATATACATACATACATACATACATACATATATACACACGTGGTACGAAGAGCGTTGTTTTCGTCGCTCGCCGGCACATATTACGCAATATTGCGCTTCCAGATAAGGCCCTGTCGCAGGCGCTATCGGCAAGATAGTGAAAAACTGTGACACAATGGAAGTGGAAGTTGACCTAACGGACAACTGGAAACTAAACGTGCTACGAATAAATAATTGCGGAATTCGAGTAATTAGTAGAAATCGGATATTAAGGTTCTAGAACAGGGGTGTCCAACAGGTGTTATTAGTCAAAAGGGAAAGTTCCTTGCATCCTTGTCGGGCGAGAACATGGTGCGCCTAGCGTACGCGCCCTGCCGGAGTCAACACACCTTTCACGTAAAAATAGGTTAAATTTTGACTGAAGTAATTTTTTTCTAGTAAATTTCCAAATTCAAAATCATCTCAATGTGTTGCACTGGTACGCCCTGATAACACGCATGGTTCCATTCTCCCCCCCCCCCCCGCGTCGTTTCAGCGCAGCCGGGCAAAGTGCCGAGACCAACAATACGGAGAAGTCGGCTGTGAATCGCCCAAGTAATGAAAATTTCGCCCGTAACCACATTAAAGGTTTTGGTTGTGGCCCTTGAGGCGTTGGAAGTTGGCCCCCCTGATATAAAATCTATTTTAGGCGCCTAAAGAAGACGCTTAAAAAGTAGAAGTATGTTTTATAAATCCTTAAATAGGTAGAAACATTGACATAGAAATATTTTTTCATCAACTTTTTATTTTATTTAACACTAATATTAAAATATGTTATGACTTTTTTTATCATGAGTATTACTTTATAGGCATAAAATGATCTCTCTATATTTCAAAAGTATGTAATGCATTTGTAAATGTTGGAAGGAATTGCATTAATTGTTTCTTTCACTTTTGATGCAAAAGGTAGCTAGGATCATCCTGGTTTGATGTTTAATACTGATTTAAGTTTCAGTTAGACAGTCTTCTAGAAATACTTTGTAGTTTCTTCTACACAACTTCAATTGAACTGAACAGGCATTTTAAATATTTTACAGGTCGAATAAGCATTATTAAGGTCTTCATGGTGAAAGAGAACGTGCTGTACAACGTTCTGTATAGATCCAGCCACAAATTGTGCAAAACTGCTCGCACTCTTCAGATTTCTACACAAATATGTTTCTTGCAACAAACTCCTCAAAACGAATTTTCTCCTCTGTGAAAACATCAAACGCTTTCTTTAATAAATCATTGTCTTTGAAACCGTACTAGTTGATATAGTGTGTGCACTCTCCGAACTTTGAAACCTCACGAAGTAGGCTACTGTACTCCCATCTTTCCTTGGGGTGACGTGAGACTAAGCTAGGTAAATATACGCAGTCGAATTCGAGCTTATCTTACCCTCAATGCACTTCATTTTCGACGCTGTGCAAAGTCTTTCTATCATTTGGATTGACATTAGATTTGATTGATTTTTCTGGGCTGTTCAACTCTAATGGTTGTTAGCCCCATTATTCCGGATGTGTCGGTGATTCTTTCCCCGCTGGATCGTAAGATGATGATAAGACCAACACGTTGGCTGGTGGGTGAATCCCTCTCCAGGTATCTCCCCCAATCAGTCACCGTCCCAGCCGGTAAAAGCTCTAAACTACCGACTGGCCTTATGACATTTGTAGTAATGTTGTGTGAGGAAGTGTAAATCTGAGTGTAAGGGGAAAGGATAGCACGAGAAAAAAGAAGGCAGGATTTCGCGCGGACGTTCCCTTTTTTGTTAGAGCACAGCTTCGGGATTCGTCGGGTGTTGTTCGGAGAAACCACGGAAAAGAACCGATCAGAGCAGCAGGCCGCTTCTCCTCAAGATAGCGGCTGAATTCTACCTATAAGCTACATACTAGCTATCTACCAGGTCAGAGTCGCTGCAGAGACAACGGCTATGCTAGCTCCTAGCTAAATTCAGTCGATCAATGAATTGTATGGTGATATTGTATTGACAACGGTGATTGTCACGTTTGGCTACCTAGTTCGTGATTGCTATGGAAATATCTCTTATTCTTACGAGTGTCGATCATATAATAACCAATATTGTTTCTATTGCATATTTTATGAAACTGAAATAGTGAATTCACCAATAATGAAAGAATAATATAAATAATAATTTCCGTGTCCAAAATAATGATAACGTCTTATCAAGATTCAGTCGCAGTGCTAGAAATGATTCTTATGAACGTCTGAAGTCTAAGATTGTTCCCTCTAGTCGGGGAAAATCACAGCCACCTCACGATGAAAAAACATACACTACACTTACGGTACTGTGACCTTATTAGTTGACGCGCCCGGAATCACTGACAATCAGTCGACGCGCATCGGTCTTCAGATGGGGAACAGATGATTTCATTACAGATCGACGAATGGAGTATTGATAATTCGAATATACTATATTAATATATTCTATACATTACATATAAGTTCAATATTCGTAAGAATTTCTCAAAAAACATATTTGTCACTTTTTAAGCAACAAAAGTAAGTTTTGGGTAACTTACGGCACCTACAGACGTAATCAATAGCTCAAGACGCATTGTGTAGCACAATTGACGGGCTTCTCGCAAAAACAGCTTTAGTACGAAAATCAAATTTGTGCGAAATGAGAAATAATAGTCCACTTACCTAATTCAGCAAGATATATGGAATTTTATATTGTACCGGAGTGCTTTTTACACAGCATGAAATATAAAATGCAGTTGTGAGTAAATAAAACAATATATTTCATAAGTTTCAAGAAAAAGAAACACATAACTTATTATATTTGCATGAAAATTGTAGATTACTTATATATAAAATTTGCTATTATGAATATATCAGCACAATGTACCAGAATCTTGCAAGAATCAAATTACATGCATTTTACATATTGCATTGTTACTCTTGCATACAATGAAAACAATTGAACCTCCAACAACAATACCTTTCTTGAAGAAACAATTGAACCTCTATACTTTACCAAAGTGTTTTTAATGTATTCTAGGTTAAATACAACCAGCAATAAACGCATTTAAAATACTAGACAGAAATTCTGGAAGCTGATACTTCATCACACCCACTGCTGTTAATTTCATTTCTCCATAACTAATGCCTTTTTTACCGGAAACACTTTGCACCTACAATTATGATTGTATAATTTTTTCCAGAATCACCTATTTTTCTTCGGGACTAGTGCACTTTAGGCTGAGTCGATATTATCCTCTGACGCATAAAAGTACACACTACAAGAAAGCATCACTAATTCCATTTTCCCAATTTTGGATTAATGCTTTTTGTTTTCGAGAAACCCTTCAATACTTAGTTGTTTCCCTCTATTGTTTTCAGGAAGCATTCTAGAAAATCACGTGTACGGTTTCAATGCACCGTTTTACGGTTTCAATGCACCTACGAGTGCGTTGTTGAAACAAATTACTGTACGTATCTCTTTATGGTATTTACATGAAACGTTGAGAATTGTTTCAAAAGATAGTTAAAAATATTTTTGTAATGAAACAAAAATTAAAGCAATTATTTTAATGTAACGTAGTTACTTTTTTATGTAATTTCTATGTCCGAAAATGGACGAACCCAGCAACAGTACTATGTTTAAAATTTAGTTTTTGAACACAAACTTGCAAAATACAAATAAAACTTTTGAACGTAAAAATATTCGTCGGTCGCGCCACGCTTCGTTAGTAAAAATCCCGTTTAGTAGCTGTGCAATTTTTCGGAAGATCTCTAATGCTTCCGGAGATACAGATATATTCTTATAAAAATAAACCATCATATCCAAGAGAATATCTACAAATACTACAGAATTGATCCTGTGGAATGATTGAATCTTATCTGAAACCCTTCTGAGGCGTCTCTTTCAATGATCATAAAAACTTCGGTCTAGCATTCGCGTCTCGCAGAATGGCCAGTTTTTCTAAACGGAAACTTCTCAAGGTGCTGGAGGAAGGATCGTGAGATTAATAGTTCGTTGATAGAGATACTATTGCAGTTCCTCTTTGATTTTATCAGAGGAAACTACGGACTGATCAGAGCAGCCAGCTTCTGAAATAATCGTCCATGCCATTACATCGACAGATAATTAGACCCAGATAATTAGTTCTTGTCGAAACACCCTCATCGCCGGAAGTTGCACCTAGGATTTTCCTGCGCACGAAGTTTCAGTTGCGGGCTTGGAAAAAGCAAGGTCATTGGACGTAAATGGCACGTTTCATCTAACCCGCATACGATGGAATCCACGACACCATGCGTGTGTGGACGCGAGAGGCCTCCGGCAGCGTCTCCTGCATGGATGTTGTGACGTAATTTCAAGGTTGAAGGCAGGTCAAGTGGTCGGCGGCGCCCAGCACATGTGCAGACCCTATGTTCTGGGAACTGGCGCGCTACGAAATATTGCGCAACTTCGGGAAGGCGAGTAAATTCAGCATACGGAACACGGATTGTGATGTTAATGAAAGGAAAGATACGTGTGTTGACATGCTACGATACGGGGTAACGATAAAGGGTAATCGGTAATACAAAATTTGTACATTATTTAATAGTGTAAGACATTTCACGATCTGTTATTAGTGCGTGAAGTGTTATCCGGATGTACAGAGATTAAAAGGTTCATCATCTGCGCTCTTAAATTTTGGAATTGTTATCACTTTTAATCGGGACTGCTGTAACTATTAGACAATAATATTTTTAGTTCCCATAACATTAATGAAAATAAGGATGAATGAATGTCATTATAATTTCTGCACCTGGAGAAACGAGAAAACTTGTATGACCACACCTTTCCTGGACATGTAATCAGACTTATGGCTTGTATTTGCCTACACTGTTTCAAGGCCGTTAGGGTGATCATGAAAGGTGAATAATGGCGACAGATAAAAGTTTATGCATATTTTCATTTTTATATGGAGTATGTTGATGATATGAGAAGCAAACCATATCTCAACCACATCAACCACCGTACTCTCTTCGTGATTTGCAGCCTTCGGCTCATTCAGACAATTCAGACAATTCAGACGATTCAGACGATTCAGACGATTCAAACGATTCAGACGATTCAAACGATTCAGACGATTCAGACGATTCAGACGATTCAGACGATTCAGACAATTCAGACAATTCAGACAATTCAGACAATTCAGACAATTCAGACAATTCAGACAATTCAGACAATTCAGACAATTCAGACAATTCAGACAATTCAGACAATTCAGACAATTCAGACAATTCAGACAATTCAGACAATTCAGACAATTCAGACAATTCAGACGATTCAGACGATTCAGACGATTCAGACGATTCAGACAATTCAGACAATTCAGACATCAAGACAAACTGCGATTCGAAACGCATGACATACCAACAGTGTTGCCAGTTTAGCGGATTGGCCGCTAGATCTAGCGGAATTTCAACCGTTCTAGCGGCGAGAAATAATGATTTAGCGGCTAGCGGAAAATCTAGCGGAATGAAAGCAAATTGGCGGAATTTTTAGCGACAAGGTTGAAACATGTTTCCATTTATAAACTTTTGTTTCGATGACCAAAAACTAATGGGGACATGTAAAGTATTCCGTCCCTTATTATCCAAAGTAAACAAATACCGCTGGAACCATAAATCTGATATCTGAGTCATATTACCTTATCCCTCAACTAGGCGCGTGGTGCCTTTCTCATTGGCTAGCGGCCGGAGATTCTCCACCAAATATCCAATCAAACGTGGAGAAAATATTATCCGCGTTCTCTTTAAATATGCAATATCTCTGTACAGTTTTTGAAATGCTAAGCGTAATAGTTTGTGAAAAAATAAATAAATATTCAGCCTGCAAATTCAAGTCTCTAAGAACAATATTTTAATAATATTGCAGTAATATACTTTAATATTTTTTTTCTTTATTGAGTCTTTATTGAGTATCTTGTTAATAAGAGACAATGAATATTGCTCAAGATCGTACCCTATAAAAAGATAATGTTTTGTTTAAAAATATTCTCATATTCGCTAAAATATTATTTTCATAATTTAATATTATAGAAATATTATCTAGGGGGGCATAGAAAAAATATTAAAATAAATTACTGTAATACAAGTAATTATTAGTTCCTTTGTTATTATTGCTTTTAATTATTTTAGTAAAATAATAATAATAATTTAAGTAAATAGAGCGCGTTTTTAGTCAACTGAACATCGTGAAAAGTAAGCTAAGAAATCGTATGGAAACCGAAATGGTGAATGCTGTTTTAAACATTCGATTTAGTTTAAAACGGCATGGAAAATGTAATAATTTTCGATTTCCAGATGAAGTTCTTAGGCTTATAGGTTCAAATGCGAAATATAATAAGCAAATAAAAGAGGACAATAATGAAGTCCAAATAATAGACGAGCTTGTTTCAGAACTTAATAGTAGTGAATAGTAATGTAAAATTATAGTAATAATAAATCAATATTATTATTCAATTATTACTGCGATTCGTCTGTGTAAACTATTATATAGTTAGATTTAAGTTATAAATTATAAATATAATTACACAAACATGTGCAATATTTAATCATTGCTTATATTTGTATATTTTATATATATTTAAAATAAGTTGTAAATATCGAATTTATATTTTTATTATCATGTAATAAAATAAAAAATTATAAATTATTTATTCTACACGCGTAATTAATATTATTTCTTACATGGCATATTTATCACCCTAGTTCTGATTCATAAATTTCAAATATTTTCATTTTTAATACTTTTGTATCACATATTCATTTAATATTTATAAATTATTTATATAAACAATTACTCGATATTATAAATATTATTTATTAAAAACAACTGTTATTATATGTAAAATTAAATATCTTGATTTAGCGGAAAAGTTAGCGGCAAGAAGTTTTAAATTTACCGGAATCTAGCGGATTTACGCGTGCCATCTAGCGGCCGAATGTCCATCGGACCTGGCAACACTGCATACCAAGGGCAATGCGTGATTTAACACCATACTTTCAAAATTGAATGCTAACGAGATGAGGTGTTCTGAAATATACTTTTGTACGTTCCTCCATGGTTGTGATACTTCCTGGTACTTTTCTTATCCAAACAATGGATTTGAAAGAAACTCAATTTCTAATCTTAATTTTTAGTTGTTTTTGTTAGTATAGATAATGGTCGTGTTTAATAAACTGCACATTAATTATTTACATTTATGTATTTATACATTTAAATACATGTGTGACTTATACAAATGTAAACTTTTGTCTTTTTACGGTCGGATTAATGTTGCCAGGAAACGGCATTCCCAGACCTGGGCCGTTTTTATATTCAATCCACGCCTGAGGGAGACTAGAGGCGAGCGTGACGTATTCGTCTTCACCGAATCTAGGAGATGTTTTTAATCTAAGGCTATTGAGACGTTTGTAATGGAACACTACCTCTCTATACATCTTACATTTATATATCATTATAACTACATTTTATAGCCATAGCTATGTCGCTATTGCTATACGAACCCGGGTTCATACTATAGAAAGGATAACCCCAGAGGCTTACTGATATAAGTCAATGAGTAATTAAGAAAATGTATTAATAACGGCAGAGGGTTAAATAATGTGTGCGCTAGTACTTTCACCAAAAATTCTTGACGCTGTTTTATTGCAAAGCTGTCAGATGAGAGTCAATCGGATAAAACAAAACCTGGCTATTCGGCTAATGCGTAAGTGATCGGTAGAATTGGTTCCTTGAAAACCGAAGGTGGCATTGCGCACGTCATCCATTTGCACAAGAGCAATCAGCTCCGGACTTTCGCGTCTTAATGGCTCCGCAGGTCATAGCGAGTTGCTTCACGTAAAAAAAAGCAACAAAATTTGCGAAGCCGGTCGGCGTCGGCGTCGGCGCGGGAGAGTGGCGGGCGGAGCGGTGCGGTGGCGGGGTCAGTGTTACGCAATTCCCTCTTGCCTTGGCAGTCTCCAGCGGACGTCAACCTGAGCCAGCGGCGCTGCAGTGACGTGAAAAGCAGGGGCGTCCAGAGATAACAAGAGCCAAGGGGCAGTACCAGGGGTGACCAAAGGGGGGGCAGCTAGAGCAACCACCCCCAGATCCAGACTTAATCGAGACTCCCCTTTTCTTTGATTAAAACAAAATTCTAATCCAAATATAACTCGATAAATTATTTATTGTGCATGAAGAAAGGATTTCTGTTTATGAATTGGGAAGGAGGGAATTTTCTGTTTGAAATGTGGGGCCCCCGTCGATCAATTGCCCCAGGCCCTTCGATTTCTCTGGGCGCCCCGTGGGCAGTACTACATCTACTGGGCCCTTTATTTGAAACAAAGGTTTCCCCCATGTAAGTTTTATTATTATAAATTTATTAGCAGAATGTGGCGTTGCTGACGCTGTAAACAGTTGTAAAAACATTTTCATGTGTTGAGAGTTTATTCCGCTCAAACTCTAAGTAAAAGAAAGTTTAAACATACATGTCTGGGTCTTTTATCCTTGGTTGTGATGCGAACAAAATTATTTATTAAGAATTAAAATTCAATAATAGACAAATTAAAAAACAAACGCAGTGGCTACTTCTCCTGTCGGATGTTCTTTCGGTCTATGGCCACTACTACTTCAAAATGCGGTTTTGGAGAACCTAATCCGAATGTTCTCAAAGAAATTGGTACAAAGAATACTTCTTTCAGTCTAGTATCAGATGGCTTATTAAAGAACATTCGTACATTTGCAAGCTCGTATCGTACAATATCGTTAAATTCTTGTAGATTTACTTTAATTCCAATATGATTTTGTAGTCGAAATTATCTTGTGAAAGAGGAGTAGCACCATCTAATATATTACACTAACAAAATTATCTTGTAAAACGATTATCTTACGGGGTGGCAACACTGACTATGAACCTTTTCCTTTCAAGCAATGCAAGTCTTTCATTATATACTTCTTAGTGGTGTCCGGGTTATTCATTCGCTAGCGATTTTTGTTATTCATCGCCTTGATACCGTAGGGAAAGTAGTTTCCACGGGCATCACTAGATCGCAGCGACAAAAACGTACAAACATACGTTTTGGAGTAATTAACTGGAATATTCTGGGTTAACCAGAAAACAAAATCATCAGTTCCTCACCAGGAGACTGAGACGCTTCGAATGTCACCCCGTTTCTCTTGATTGGTCGGTGGGAAGAGATGAACGATGAATGAAAGACGGCCACAGGTTACTCGAAGGTGACAGGCATGTCAAACCGCACACGCGGGAGCTACTTGCCCGCCTGGGAAGCCCGGCGCTTCTAGAGGTCCCTGGCTCCGATCTCATTTCCCTTCGGACCCAGGGAGGGGCGTACACGCGCAAGCTGAAGCGGTACGAAGTGGGGAAAAGTGGTTTTATAGGGAAATGTGTCTGCTCAATTTGTTCTATCAACCGGGATTTGTATTGTTTATATTCTTTACAATGAATTACTATACTTTTTTATTCTGCCTAGTATTACTATATTGGTCAAGTGGTAGGAATATGTTTGAAAGAAGTAGGCATTCCTTATTTTTGTTTTGTGTTCTGTTTTATTAAATCATTCGGTTATTTGTTGTATATATCAGTACTGTGAAATAAATTAACAAGTTTATCTAAATTAATAATTCTTGTTCACGAGCGGACAGCTCTTCTAATAGACAGGAATCTTTGTTAAAACTTCTAACCTAAACACAGCAAGTTAATGCAATTACTGCCCTCTTAAGTAAAAAGGTGCCAGAATCAAGATTCTTTGGAATCAAAATGGTTAATTTTACTCTCAATTGACAATTTGAAATAGGATTGATGTAATATTTTATTTTAAAGACTTTTTTTCTGCAGTTGAAGAAACTGGATTATTATAGTTTCAGTTGGAGAAGTATTTGTCAACTGCCAAATATGCACAGATTGAAGTTTCATAAACGACGAGGTTAGTAGAATTAATCTAGCCTCAATCTGTGTATATTTGACCACGTTACCTGAATCATCATGTTGCTTATTTTGTACCACTGAAAAAGGTGGAAAGTTCCGCGAAACTAGTATGGTACTGTACATATTGGTGTATTATGTGTTAAATACACTGTTTACACTTTATTGACTGTGGTCTGATTAACCTCTATTCCCGCACTTTGTGACGAGTTTCATTCTGGAAACCGAAATTCAAACCCTTAACAGGGGACAATTAACAGTGAGATATAGCATTTTCGTACACCCTGTACTGTGCGTGTGCAAACATTTCAATAATATTAATGAGCGCTTATGAACGAAGAGAAAAACCTGGAATTGAAAAAATGCTTCATACTGAAACCTCAACTTCGAACGCCCTTTAAGGGATAGTAAAATTTGGATTTATGATTTTTAAATCGCATAGTTTTCGAGTTTTGCACGATGGTCACGTGAGTTGTTGGATAATGTGTGTTGCGAGTGGCATGTGCACCTGCAATTTGCCTTATAACACAATCTGCAATATTGTTATTTTTATTCGTCTTAAATCTCTTTGATGCAGGCTTGGGCTGAATTCCCTATTCATCAGAAGCATACTTACAGGGGTTATAATCCCATCGTTTCTTATAAATGGTAAAAAGCTGTCGCGTTTCCTGAATGCTTTACAGAAGGGAATGTACACTATTATTTATAATTAAAAAAATATCTCTAGATGTTTTTATTCTACAGATTTGATGTATTTGCCTTTGTCTACCCTCCCTGAAGTATTGTAATGTGGCAGCGGAAAACATAAATTTTTCATGAGAAAAACAACTTTTGCATGCATACATGCATACTACACTATGTGATTGTGCCTATCTGTCTACGTGATTGTGAGGCGGTCTGTTGGTTCCTCAGTCCGTCGGTTCGTCCGCGAAAATCGCTAGTGGAGAGAGAATTTCTATCACAATTCATATTCCGCATCGATCTGACTGATGTTGCGGCCTTAAATTTCAAACGGATAATTTAATTTTGGGAGGTTCTTTACATAAAATTCCAACATTTTCAAAATTTTCTCAAAAATGGCACCAATTTCCTTCTTAATTTTTTTCTTAAAAACAGCAAAGTATGCTTGTAAAAATGTCGCAGATCCTATTTTCGTTAATTCCCACAATACAGTATTGAAGATGGAGCTTTTTTCCATTATAAAGACTTTTCCACAATCACATTTCTTTAAATTAGGTTATGTTATATACTTTTTCGAACATATGAGTGATTTTCGCGTAATTTTGCGCGCAACAAAAGCAATTTTAACATTTTGTACAAAACGCCACGAAATATTTTCTTCAATTTTTTGTCGTATACGTACGATTATGAGAATGACGCAGTTTCCATTTCGGTTGCCCTCTTTGAATATTCAAAAATTGCAAAAGTTAGAAATGATGCGAGAAAGTATGCGCTGTTGGAGCGCCACACATTGTCTCGATTGCGCGCGTGGCAGTGCGACGGCGGCGGCGGCGGCCGCGACGCTCTCGACTGCCCGAGTTCGCCATGCGCAGGTGCGACCTTGCGGAGCGCGAAAGCGGAACACACTGGGAGGTCGCTTGAGCGCCTCGCCCCCGCCCCCGCCCCCCGGCTCCCTTGCCCTTCGCGTCGGAGAGAGAGAACAATGCAGGGGACACGCGGAATTGCGCCGATGCCGTCTAGACGAGAAAGCTGAAAGAAGAACGAGGATTACTCGATAGAATGTGACCGGAAAGACGCCTCAGGCCACCAACTGATAACAGTTAAGTGGCTCTGCACGGGAAGTCTTAGTATTGCAGTCTCGACGACGCCAGGATTTTCGACACTAGCTAGACGTAGTAGAATATCAAAGAAAAAATCGGAATCTTTTTCAAGAAAATTGTGCTTCAGGGTTTCTAAAAATGCAGAATTTTGGGTTCATTTTTACAGAAAATTGTTATCGAAGAACTTTATGAGCATCTCTTGCTTATCATTTAAGCACTTGTATTCACACATGCAATAATGAATTCAAATTGCCGCTAATGTAAATATTCATGACTTTGAGAGTTACAATATCTGAAAAAATCGTGTCCCGTTAGTTAGGGCACAGCTTCACCATTCACCTGGTGTTGATCGAAGAAACCAAGGAAAACGCCCGATCAGAGTAGCCGGCCGCTGGAATTCTCTTCTAGACAGCTACTGAACTTGACCTAGCTATCTTGCTAGTGTCGAAAAATCCTGCTTCCGTCGGCACGAGAACCCTAGGACATTGCGGTCAGAGGCACTGCAGTAACACGTGTTGATACCTGAGCCCCGTCAGGTGGTACCTAGGAAAAGAGGCCGGCGTTTCCTTCCCGAGAGGCGCAGGTGGGTGAGGTGAGGTGAGGTGCGGGTGCCAGCGCCGCGCTTTCCCCACCCGCCTCCTTCCCTTCCAGGAAGCAGCGGCCCCTACCGCACCAGCGCCCCTCTCCCCCACGCCCGTCCCGCCTACATGGAAGTTCACTTCCCGCCCAGGCGACGCCACACACTGCGGGACCAATGACGGGCGATATTTCCTATGATATCACGGCAAACAATGAAAGGAGGCGTCAATACGACGCGTCTTTTAGGCGTCACCGAAGGAAAGTGGAAAGCGCACTGTTGGAAGGCGCATAGTAACAAGAACCACCCTAAGAAACATTCGAAAAAACACATACAAACTTGATAAAACCAGGACTTTTTTATGATGACTAACACCTAACATCTATAGTTGAAATTTAGGAAATATAATAATAATAATAATAATAATAATAATAATAATAATAATAATAATAATAATAATAATAATGCCAATCTGATGGCCGAGATAGCAAAGGCAGTACTGCCCTTGCGGCCTCTGACCAGAAGATCGCGGTTTCGATCCCCCACCTCGGGAATGGTTTTGTTGTGTGTGCCTCTGTATACTTGTGTGTGTCTATGTCATCATTCATCATCATAATTTCATCCCATCACCCAGTGCTAACAACCCTGGGGTATAAAAATGGAACCAGCATTAAAATCCCCGATTCTCCCTATAGAAAAAAACGTGCACCTACCCCGATATTCAAATCTGAGTCGCGATGGGATGCACGTATCGCGTGAGCCCATGATGCCCGATTCGCGAAACAAAAACGGTTTATACATTCAACCGCGATAACGAATGTATTTGTGAAGCCGGAGAGTTAAGAGTTGCAGATTGGGCGCCGCATTAAGTTTCGTTTTCACCGCGCGTTTGTGGTGTGGTTGGTTTCTCAGATCATCCAAGAATCCCATGTAAACATCAACCCTTAGATAATCATTCTCCGTTCATAATCACTGTATCATCATTCATACTGTGGAAGGCAAATTCAAACCGCTCTTGCTTTTATTACGTGCCAAGGTACGACAGGGTTCCATACAAACGTAATCTTCATTTGAGCGAAAGGCTCCGAAACTAGAATTGCACCAATCTCTCAGAAAATGTAATTGGGGAGGACTGAGTGGCCGAAGTGAAGAAAACGTGAATATTTTCAATCTGTCCATCTTAGATACACATTTTGAAGTAGCATCAGTTACTATAGTATAGGAATAAAAGGTTTTGGAATCGCCTTAACAATACGATCTTGATTTTTCGTAAGTAAAATCCGCCTGTGAGGTTAGTTTAGGCTGTTTTTTCTCTCACTTGACAGGTTTTGTGTGTATAAGTTCTGTTCCAAAGATTGTTAATATTGTTGCATGTGGCGAGGAGATACATGCAATTTTGTGCATGAACATCGGGATGTCTGTGGATTGATGGATGGCTGGATGACGGGTGAATGTATAACATCCACGTACCCTTAACACTAGTCACATAACAAAATATTGACCTGAAACCTGATAGACACGTCATGAGTAAGATCTTGGTGCGCCGTTTCGTAGATCATGAAGAGTTCTCATTTTTGGAGATACCTTACATGAAACTCCTGTATACCTGTAATTTCTGAAACTTTCGAAATTGCAGATGTTAAAATTTATTTTCGGAATTACCCTACACCTTCGATATTAAACCGGAAGATTTCTTTCTCCATGCAATTTATCCCTAAAATTTAGGTTTTTACATAATGCCGTGTACTACTCTTAAATATTGTTAAATAACTTGTTTAATAAATACTTGTTAAATAATAACCCTAAGATGAGGAAAATTTTCGGAATGCCGTGCATCTCAATGGTTCACCTTACTTTGGTCCAATGTGCGGCGTGCACAATCCACGAAGCGGTGGAAGAGAATGGGGTACACAGATCCATGTGCATCGAGCACGCAAGAGCCAGTCCCCCTCCCTTGCCTGTCCTCGACAAACACAGGGAGCCAATACACGCACACTGTAACTACTCTCGATTTTCTTCTTCACTAAGGCCAGCCTACGTTATACGAGGTTTTATAGTTTGTAAGCGTTGAATTTACTTATTGAGAGAAAACTAAGAAGTAAATCCGGTTGTCTCTAATAGTAATTCTAACCATACTTTCTAATGATTTTGAAACGTCGTTCTGATAATATTGCGCGCTAGTTTAACTACAATAGGATGCCTGTGGACTTGTAACACATTTCAGTTTGCTACTTGCAATGTCGTAAACACGCTTTACAGTAATTAATTTGGTAGATTTGAATAAACGCAATCTCGCAACAAGCAAAATACACTTATTAATACCTCTTCATGAACTAAGATAGTAGAAATACGAGTTAGTAAAGTCATTAGGCTGAGGTGGAAAAAGATAACGGTCTTGCCAGAAGTTCGCAAACCCAAGCGCCAGCCAATATTCATTTAACTAAATAATTTCATTATTTGCGAGATCGACTTTTCCAAATAACTAACATATTATTTTTGCTGAAAATAAGTGTTTTTTGTTGAATATAAAGTGGTGATATAGTTTTCAAAAGTTTTCCATCTTGCTGTTTCAGACCTAGAAAATTCCTCGGACTGGAGGATGCTCCAGCCATTGTACGTGAACTCAACTTACTCCCAGCTCGATGACTTCTGCGGATCTAAGTTTTGGGTGAGTCCACAATGTACACTTGATTGGCTTTTAAATGAGAGATGAAATGTGCTTCTTTGTTCATCAGCGAATATCCGTTTTCAACGTCTTTAATAGAACGGAATGAACGTTAACATGTCTCGTGTGTCATGACGAAGAACATAAAAGCGAAACGTGTTGTGTAAATGAAATACGTAGTCACTGCATTCGCTAAGAAATTTTTTCACTAAGAAATACTACTTTGTAGTCCAGTATGAATGAAAATATTTCATACAGCAGTTTTGGAATCGCACCAATCAGGCACTACACTTTTTATACAGACGCACACTTTTATATTTAAATTTGAGGAGTTGTTTAATTTGAGACAATTTAATTTTCTCGGGATCCAAAGATTCCATTGAAATCCGTACATTTCACAGGCCAGACAGGGACACAGGCACGTACAGGGAAGACAACACATGTCTACATTGGCAGAGCCATATGGGGCTCGCGCGTCCAGCAACAGAACGGAAATGCCACATTAATAGTACAAGGTCTGTCCCAAAAGTAAGTTGAATGACCTTATGCCCCCGAAGCAAGCCACTAGCAAGGCGCGCCAAGTGACGTGGAATGGTTGTGTGGGGTTTAGGGAAGCTAAGGACAAACACGTCAGTTGTCTGCAGGCTCTTTCACAGTGCGCATCGCTGCTAGTTTGAACCCTTGTATTTGTGACGCGTCGGAATTTTAAGATGCCACGTTTCAAGGACCAGCGTACGCAATAAAATTTTGTGTTGCGCTCAAGAAAACGGGCGCTGAGACCGTTGCCATGCTAAGGGAAGCTTATGGCGATAGCACCATGTCCAACAATATGGTTTACCGCTGGCACAAGATGTTTCGAGAGGGCAGAGAGGACGCCGAGGATGAAGACCGCTCTGGACGCCCGTCAACGTCACATTCCGATCAAAACGTGAAGAAAGTGAGGAACATGCTGAACTGAAATCGACGTCTGAGTATTAGAATGCTGGCAGATGAGTGTAATATCCCTAAAAGTACTGTGCAACGCATTGTTACCGCAGATTTGGGCATGCGGAAGATCTGTGCGAAGATGGTCCCCAAGGTGCTTTCCGATGAACAGAAGGCTGCTCGTGCAAGGATTTCGCGTGACCTCTTGGAGCAGTGTGAAAATGGGGGGCAATGGGGAGCAGGGTGAAAATGGAATTTTTGGGATAATGTGATTACGGGTGAAGAAACATGGGTTTTCGAGTATGACCCGGAGACCAAAAGACAAAGTGCTGAGTGGCACACCCCAGCTTCCCCGCGCCCGAAAAAGGCGAGAATGAGCAAGTCCCGTGTAAAGGCCATGCTCATCGTGTTTTTCGACAAAAGACGCATTGTCCACTCAGAGTTTGTGCCACAAGAACAAACAGTGAACAGTCATTTTTACTTGCAAGTCCTGAAAAGGCTCCAAAGCAGAGTCAAACGCGTCAGGAAGGAGATCGCCAGCACTTGGCGTCTTCACCATGACAACGCGCCGTGGCACACCTCGTTCATTATTTGAGGGTACTTAGCCAAACGCGGTGTGGCAACATTGCCCCAGCCGCCGTACAGCCCCGACTTGGCACCACTGGACTTCATTTTGTTCCCGAGGATCAAGAAGGACACAAGGGCCACCATTTCGCGACTTTGGAAGCCGTCAAAGAAGCAACGACGAGGTGCTTGAAGGAGGTCTCCGTCGACGCCTTCCAGGGTGCGTTCAGCGACTGGGAAAAACGCTGGTTCAGGTGTTCCGACGCGGAAGGAAGCTACTTTGAAGAATTTTAGTTACTTGTATATTTATCTGCAATAAATCTTTTTTCTTGGACTTATTCAACTTACTTTTGGGACAGACCTTGTATGTGTATCTGCCTCTTGCTGCACGATAATCCCGAATGCGGGCAGCCATCCGATCGTAGGTAGCGAATACTGTCCTCGGATACACTGTACCACGCCTCCTGCACTACGGCACATAGAAGAGGTAGGGCTGTTGGCGGGTTCGCAGCACGGGTCAGATGTTGGCCTATCCAGTGACGGAGCTAGACAATTTTCGGCTGAAACGGAGCCCTCTCCCTCCCCCCTAAAAATTAAAAAATGTGAAACTTATATCAAGAAACTATATGAGTTCTTTTATTTCAACAAATAACAAATAGTAGCTAGAACAACATTTTTGTAAATATATTTTAAATAAGTATTAAGTAAAAGTATTTAGTGATCAAATACGTAATGCAATTTCCACGGTATTAAAACGCTAAAACCTTGTTGTGTTTAGTTAATGTTTAATAAAATCACTTGTTAAATGCTTGAAATAATAAACATGAATTTCAGTGGAACCTATTTTAATGTTAGCGTCATTTGATACATTTCATACCGATCTACCTTGTAAGTAATGACTATAAACACATTTAATGAAAAAATAATTGATAATTTTATGAAATATCAGACTGTCCCACGTTTAATAAAATTACAATAACGATTTTCATGGGTTTTATTTTTTTTTCAATTGTTTTCTATTTTTTCCCATCAGTCCCATCATCAGGCCTCTTGACTTGCGTGGTCACCGACGATCGCCCGGTCTGCCTGTGCTTAGCGCCGGCACTGGGCTCATGTCCACACATGCTCCATCGGGGCCACATCCGGGGACCGTGCAGGTCAAGGCAGTTGGCAAACATCGCGGAGGGTGTCTGGCGTAGCGTAGGAAGTGCGGGGGGCGAATACTGTCCTGTCGGAACAGCGCAGCAACCTTCCGTTGCAAAGAACGGGATCACCAAATGCCATACAACGTGCTGAATTTATCCCGCGTTGGCCAACGAGCCCTCCGTGAACACCGAAGGCAAACGCGCGTTGTAGCTGATTGCATCATCTCTAGAGGGATGGGTCCTGTGTGCCATGAACGAACACATTCCGGAAGCACGATGTCGACCCTGCGACGCCGGACACGCGCTTGATAATCACTGGCGTGAAGGCAGAAGCAGTTCTCAACGCCGACCACCACTGCGCGCCATGCCGCCCCGAGCCAACTCGCGCATTGCACCACGCCAGACGTGGCCGACGATGGGCCGGATTGAGTGGCAGGCAGTGTGCGTCACCGTAATCCGCCCGGAAGTAACCGGTTCCCAACGGTGCATGGAGACACGTTAGGGTGCCATATGTGCCTTATCTGGGCGTGCGGCCTGCCAACGCTGCCTTCTCGATTCGTCAGATCCGCGCTCGCCCCGAACGTCGTCTACAGGCCACCTATCGTCGCCACTGCCGTAGCCCTGACATCGCATCACGACCCACTTGATCAACAATGCGCCGAAATGACCAACCGGCTTCACTCAGACCGACAATCCGACCCCGCTGAAACTCGTCCAATTAGGCAAAGGACGCAAGAGTGCAATGCAATGCCATGACGGCCATTTATCTGGCACACTGTGCCCCGATTAGACCTTGTCACAGTGGTCACCGCCTTTTAAATTCGCGGTGTAGATGGCGACGCAGGGTCCCATTGTCACGCCACCATGGGCGCCGGTCGTCCGTGACATGTTTATCAGTAGGGAGTGGTTTTCGATGACCTAAATCATCGCCAAAAATGATAAATAAAATGCTCTTAAATGTTTTAAAATGCCCAAAAGGAACGACTAATGACCTAAAAGATTTGATAAAAACCAGTTCACACGAACAAATCAAGTTGTATGGTACTGAGTAATCGACACTACCTCCTTTCGTTCAAGTAAACTTCGCTTGAAAACTTTTGGTTTGGGCTGTTCTTACCCAAAAACCCTGTCTTTTCGTATCCCGAAACGGCTGACCCGACAATGGCGCTGATAGGTGTCACAGGAACCTTAGATTACATACAACGGCTAACATTACAATTTCTGAGCGAAGAAATTGAATATGCTACTGAGTAATTCTGTGGAGAGGATGTTGCATCCCATAAATATTATTTGTAAGTACCATTCAAATGATATTAAAATCGATGAAATTAGTGAAAATGTTTTAGTAACGATGGAAAAAGATAAAAAAAGTTTTGTTAGTTGAAATCGACGAAAAAATGCAAAAAAAGGGCAAATGAAAATGGGTAATTTGATTCTGTCATAACATAAAATTAAATTTTATAATAAACGGCATTGTTCTAAAGTGAAAAGAAAAAAATGACAAATCATTAAAATCCGCCCCTATGAATCAGGTTCTCTGAGGCCCATCCCCACCCTTAATATCACTTATCGCCAGCGGTATCGTCCATGCCCTTCCCGGTGTAGCAACACTTTATTCCGCCAGTGAATATTTGTATATGCGTGCTCAATTTACCTCTAAGTTGATTATTTTTATTCTTTACCTTTCCAGGTATATTTTGCGTAGATGTAAAGGGGTAGGAAAATTGAAATCACTAGTGAGAGAATCATTACCGTTAACATTGTCTCTTACCGGGATGCGCAAGAAATTAAGATATTTATTGTAAACAGGTTTATTTCAATAATTGGTTATTTACTTTAGAGCAATTTGCATTCGTGAAGTCTGCAGTTTGCACTGCATGAAAGAATCCTTTGTAAAGTTCTCTTTAAATTGGACTGTACGTTTAAAAAGTATTTCGCATAACAGTTCATTAAATCCAATCGTAAATATGTTATTACAAGTAACATAGATAATGCAGAACACTTAAATTTCATCAACTAATAATGTACTCATAGCATACTTTTACTCTATCTAAATATTTTTCTGTATCTTGATCCTGTTACATTTGCTACCAGCCTAATTTTGAGTGACAAGAGACAAGTGAAAAGTGAAGGGTATTTATGAGAAAAAATAAACGAACCCAAACAGATCAAATTAGCTGCGTTATATTGTTTCAAGTTGTTAAGATTATCACTATGAACTGAGTCAGTTCATTTCATATTTTCCACGTGCAATAAAATTTTCTCTGAAAGTAATTTGACTTGCTGTCTTGTAAACTGAATCCTATTACTTTCGCTTTTATATTTCAGGATTTGAACGTCACTTGGAACACAGACCACCCTACATTCACTAGATGCTTCCAGCTGACTGTGCTGGTGTGGGCCCCATGCATTTTCCTGTGGGTGCTGGGGCCCATCGAAGCATTTCCACTAGCGCGGTCCGGAGCTCGAACTCTCCCGTGGACCTGGCTGAACGCGTCGCGCTTGGTAAGTAGCAATGCGACAAATAGAACGTGTACTAAGTACGCATGATACGGACAGTAACATGCTTATATATGTCGTAATTCATTTAAACAGACAATAGAATATCATGACGTATCAAAGCTTTATTTTGAAAACAAATTCAAATTGCTAGACTCTGTCTGAATAAAAATATAAACAGTTGACCCAGTTCTTTCTCGTTGAAAGTTTACGGTATCTTGTATTTCTTCTTCTATGTAAAACCTGCTTTTCTTCACTCTTCACCTACATGATGATTCGGGAGATGTACATGCCCAGCTTTTGATACATCTTTTCTTACGTTTCTTATTTCTCGATACAAAAAGTTCACTATAAAATTTGATTAGTAGATGTCGCAATTTCGTTTCGTTCCTGAGTGTAATATCTCCTGACTTCCACTTACGACTCATAAAAATAGTTACAACTACTTAGTAATTCGTGCTTATTAATTTTACCAGCAACATTGCAGTTGAAGATCATATTAATCCTCCTTGTAATACTTTCTTAATATGCCTACTACAATTTTGCATTTAATAAAGGTAGAGTAATACTATGCAGTTTTCATTGTTTGCAATTGTAATGAGAATACATCATATCTGCCAACTCCTTCCGTGTATTGCTCCTTATTTGCATAACGTACAGTTATTACCAGTGACGAACAAGATGAACTTATGATAAACTCCCGAAACCAGATTTGTGTAATATGATAAACTGAAGAATTACTAGATTCGCATAGTACAAAACGAATTTTCTCTGCCAAATGTTTTAGTTAGCAAACCCCTTTTTGACTTCTAAAAGTAGAATTCTCAATAGTTCTCAATTTGGCCGGTATATAATATGTGAAATGTTCGCGGCACTACAAAACTAGAAAAGTAGAATTGATTCTTGATAACTGAACTGTTTGTAAACAAAAGTGCGATTTTAGTGTACTCATAGTATACTCGTGTACTGAAGAAGACTGGACTCTGAGTTCGGTTCCTCTTCCTCACGACGAGCAGTGCTGAATCTCACGCTCTGTTGACGGATTAAAATGCGGACCATTGATGGTCCATGGTTCCTGGTGACGATGGACGACACTTGCATCGCCTCTACGTCGTTTCCCTATCCCCCACGTCCAATGATGAAGATTACACTCTGTGCTAAATCTCACGGCTTGTTATGTTGGTAGCTGCTCCCTGCCTCGTTCGGTGGTTACATTCGAACTTCATCCTACCCCTACGTCAAATGCTTAATGGCAGGTTCTGCTAACAGATTCAGGTGATGGTAGCTGCTCTCTGCCTGGTGACGAACGACATGCGTCCAGTTTCTTTGAGTACTAATCCTACCTTTTACACATAATGCTGAATGGCACTCTTTCCTCTCAGATTCGGACGCTGGTGACGGTGAATGAAACGAGCGCCAACTCTCCGTTTCCGACCCTCAACTATCCCCTTCATCTAATGCCGTTCAGGTGCCGGCAGCGAGTCAAGTGACAGCAGTCGGCATGACCTTGCCATTTATTCGGGTCCAAATCCAATCCTACTCCTCCGTTCAACACATTGAGTTCCACACTCTTCTGTAGGGTCGGCATGCAATTCATCTTTCCGCCTCCTAATCCTACCCGGTACCGCTGAACCCCGTCCTCTCTGCCGACGATTCAGGCGCTGTATGCAGTTAGTGCCTTATCTGGCGTTGGCGACAGTCATGACCATCCAGTCTCATCGACCCTACATTCAATGCAGTTCAGGCTGTGGTAGCGGGTCATTCTCTTGGTGTCAACAGCCCGACATGAGATTCGTCCCTTCACATCCTAATCCTACTGCGTATGCCCAGCCACGCTGCACCGTCACTCTCCACCAATGACCCAGGCGCTGTGCGCAGTGGTGCCTGGTGTCGGCGGCCAGCGTGATTGCTCTCTCCCCCTTCCAATCGTAACCTGTACCCTCAGCAATGCTCCATTGTCAAGCTCTACTGTTGACCCAGGCGCTGTGCGCAGTGGTGCCTGGTGACGGCGGCCGGCATGAGATTCCTCTCTCTGCCTCCCAATCCTAACCATTTACGTTCAGCAATGCTCCACCGTCACTCTGTACCGTTGGCCCAGGCGCTGTGCGCGGTGCTGTGCCTGGTGTCGGCGGCCGACACGGGCTTCGAATCGCGCCAGCTGGCGGCGCGGGTGGCGTCGCACGGGGCCGACTACGTGGCGCCCGCCGTGCGCCTGCTCACCTTCGCCCTGGCCGGGATGCTGGGCGTGTGGCACCGCGCGCGCGGCCGCCGCATCTCGCCCGTGCTCTTCCTCTTCTGGCTGGCGCTCACCCTGTGCGGCGTGCCGCAGCTGCTCGACGAGAGTCGCGCGCTTGCTGACCAGGTGGGTCCTGACCACGCCCACACTCTCAGGGCGTTCCCGTGCTTGATTCGATACCACGTATCGATAACATAAACACACCACTACTATCGATTCTATATCACTACAAGTAAGTTACAATTATACCAACAAATTAATTAGATTATACAAACAGACAACATAAACGTAATAATGAAACATAAATATAATATACAAATAAAAAAATCTGCAGAGAAATCAGATTTGAATGAGTATCTTTATAAGACAAAGCTCTTCACGACCTATAACCCCAAGTTAATTGGGTTGCACGCGTGGTTTGTCGGGTTAAAGTTCAAATTCCATTCTTCTTTTGTAAGATTTTAAATTATCATATGAATCGGTAAATTTGTGGAATTGAATTTGCTCCCTTTTCGAGCTTTTTATACTTGATTCTGTAACAACCACGTTGTAGACTTTCCACTTCTCGTTGGGTACGCCGACATTTTCCTCTTGACGTTCAGTGCCAAAATGGTATCTTTCTTTAGTTCTCGCGAAATTCGTTTGATAGCGCTCGAAAATTTGCGACTGGTGTGGGTAGGGGCGCGAATTCGAAATTCCAGCGACACGATTTAATCGCCTTTGCGAGCCTTGCGCCTTTGCGGTTAGAGTACAGTAATAAATAGCAATCTTGATCTCATGAAAAGAGATGCTTCACATGAACAGGACGTGATCAGAAGATTGCTATATTTGACGAACGCTGTACACTTCTCTCTGATTTAATTCCTTACTGATTTGATTCGATGTGTTTCTATAAGAATGAACAAATAGAGATTTGGTACTCTTGACTTTAAAAGGTATCGATATTGCTGATACATTGGGACTAACAGGGATTTTTTTCACGGCATAACGTGCAGCAATCAACTGCAATATCTATCTTCTGAGAAGATGCTCAAACGTTATGTGAAATTCGAACTTCGCAGGCGCAGGAGATCGGTTTCGCTGTCGATTGCTGTAACTCTTCGCCGCAGAAAAACCCCTAATACTTACAATATCGATATAAAGATACTTTTCGATAACTCGAATATTCGATATACGAATATCGATAATATCGGATATTTCTATTATCATTTATTTTTGTCTCACTGATTACAAACACACAAATGATGAATTTTACCTTAAAATATGTTTTTTTTAAATTTTAATTTCTTGTAATAAAGACTACAAACAGGTAATGTACTTTCAAAGAGAAAGATTCACGTTCTAAGTATCCGCATGATGTTAACTGTCAATTATTAACAGACTGTAAGTGTATTAGTTTCTGTATCGATTCTGGCATATTGGTAACACACAATTTTTACTTTCTTAAATAGGATATTGGTACTGACAAAAATCAAAATGAAAATAGTTCTTCAAATATCGGATGTATCGTAACATTCCTTTTGTCATTTGCGAAGCATATCATTTGTAAATGTGAATTTGCAGTTAGCAGATACACACACAGGGTATAATAAAATTAACGCTGATTTACCATCAGTAAGATTGCCGTAACTGAATGCTATGAGAGAGGCAGACCTTTATGACCCAGACTACCGTGTCCGAGTCATAAACGCTGAAGCCCGAAATGTTTAAAGTGGGTGTCTGGGAGTTCCTTCGAAGTACCGTTTAACACGAGACAAGGAAACTAACTCGGGAAAAATGCATTTCTGAGAAAAAAGTGGCTCTTTCAGTGACCTATTGCCAACACCCAGCGTTGCCAAAGCGACTACCAATACACAATTAAAAAGTAACCCGAAGGAACGTGATGTCTAGTATTATGCTACGAAAGCTAGATGAACAATTCTTTGGTGCATCATGGCAAATCTTTAAGGTTAATTGAGTGTTGAGAAAGTTGACTCACTTGCGGTTAATGCTGCATACAAACCAATCGTGTAGCCAAGAGTTGTAAGTAGCAGGAAATTCATCTTTACGTTTGCACGGAACATACAATTGTATGCTTGTATCATCGCCTGCATGTTTCGTACACAAGCTCTTGCTTGAAAGGTAAAGCTGCATGGATGCCCTATTATGACTTGTTTTGTACAGTTTCTGTCACTGATTTGATAAACACTAGCCAGTGCAAGTAACTCCCATTCTGTTCCCAAGGTGCGAATAGGAACTGTTCCCCAAGGGAGTCGTGCAACATTTTTAACAAGTGGTGCTAAAACAGACATGCTCTATACTTAAAAGCGTACTTCCCACTATTCGAGAGAAACAATTGCAGACGTTTTTAAGAAAATCTTGCTCTTAAAATTGCCTTTATTTAACGCAAAATGTTGCAAAAATTACTCAAATTTGTAAAAAAAGTGGACATGAACTCATTTGAAGATTTTATTTAGAAAAATGATATTGTTCAGAAAAATTTATCTTCAATATTCTAATAATAGTATATTGCCGAAAAAAACTAAGAAATATTTTTGAGAAATGTCGGGAGGTTAGAGCTTGTTCCACCTAGTGCGATGCCTCCCTTGGGAGAGATACCTCGAGGGGCTACGTGAGCCGACGACTAGGTCGGCGCCGAATCTCACTATCCAGTGGGAAAGAAATTACGACCGTTTCTCGGGATAAAAACGTGTACTACATAAACAGGACTAATTAATTGCAGTGAAGTCATAGACTTCCGATGCCAGAGTGATGTCGTGGTCTTCCTCTGGCTGACCAGCACTGACGGACGCGACGACAAGATGGTGGAAATGTCTGCACCACACCCTTCGACGCGGCGTCACCCGGACAGCCAAGATCATTTGAATGACCATTACAGTTGACATGCCGGGAAAATCGATTAATCGATTAACTGTTCGCAGGACGGCAGCATCTTCCGCTCCGCGAGCTTCGTGGC
The DNA here is from genome assembly GCA_038098605.1 of Gryllus longicercus. NCBI lineage: Eukaryota > Metazoa > Arthropoda > Insecta > Orthoptera > Gryllidae > Gryllus > Gryllus longicercus. The sequence goes on from JAZDUA010000021.1 coordinate 6,454,219, forward strand.
AACGTGGTGCGCCACACTCCTGCAGCTGCTGCTGGCCAGCTTCGCCGACGCCGCCCCGCGGGAGCCCAGCTTCCCCGTGCAGGAAGTGAGTTTTTGCCCTCTGCGCAGCCTTGACGGATCTCGTGGGAAGCGCGCCCAAGAAGCGCCCTGGCGCGGCCAGACATGTTACGTCATGTGCGAAACAAAGGGGGTTCCTCAAGAGGAAAAAGATTACGTATTACCGAAGTAAGTGACTGGCAAAGGTGACTCAGGGCGTCAACTGATGTCACTGCAGTGCCTCCGACCGGGAGGACCTAGGCTCGAGACCCCTCGGTGGCAGGATTTTAGACACTACTTAGATCGAATTTAGCCGATGTCTAGAGGAGTATTCTGGTGGCTAGCTGTTCTGGTCGCATATAGTTTACGGTGGTTTCTCCGATCAACATCAAGGAACGCCGGATCAGTATCAGAACAAACGGGCCAAGGACAGCGCGCTTGTATCCTTCATCACTCTTTACTTACACTCACATGATCTACACTACCTCACGTATTGCGGAATCAGTTGGGAGCTTAGAGCTTGTCCCGGCCAAGGCGGTGCCGCGCTGCTGGGAGATACCTGGTTGGGGAAAATCCCCGCTATACCGCGGGCCAGATCTCGCCAAGTCGGCGCCGCATCTCGCTATCCAGCTGGGGGGATGGAATCACCGCCACCCCCGCAATAAGAAACATGCATTACACATTCGGGACTAATGCCCTCAGCAGTTGACGCGCCTGAAATTACTAATTAGCCAACGAAGAAAATGTAAATAGTCATACTAGGAGGGATGAATTATTACGAGTCGGATTAAGCGCGTGCTTAGGGTCGCTCTACATAGGGTTCCGCAATCATTTTTAAAACTGTCATTTACGGATCTATTAATTAATACATTTTAAAAATATTTTAATATTAATTTTGAAAAATACAAAGTTGTAGTTTTCTAAGTCGTTTTTGTTATGCCTTAGTAATATTTTACTATGCTTAGACCCCTCAAGATATTAATCCAGCCCTGGATGCTAGCAGTGTGATATGCATATTTCCCGTATTTTCATCTAGTGAACTCATTTCTATTCTGACGAAGACTTAGATATTAAGTAATAACCTTAAATTTTCCAAGATTTCATTCCGTTCAAAATAAATAAGGTATGTTAAAAATTTTGTACGTAATTGAATGATAAAATATCCAAACAATTTTCATGCAAGCCGATCTCATTTAGCTTATGAAGTGTCGAATCACTGTTGCGTAAGAAAATTCTGTACAAAATACGGAGCTGTTGCTGCGCTGTGTTCTCTTTGTAGTCAACATGTAATTGGCAAAATTTCTCTCGACCCTCAGTCAGAGAGTTAATGAAATCTTTTTTGTCGTCTACAAAAGGATAAAATTACATAAGCATCAAAATGAAAGAATAGTTTTTGAACTTACCGTAATGTGTAATATTTCTTATTAAATGTATAACAATTACTCGCATTTCAATGGTAAACAAGTGTTAACCTTTATGTTTAATAAGGGATTGATTACTGGATACAACAATTTATACTTATTGTTGTAGTGTATAAAATAAAAAAGGAAATTAGTCTGGGATCTATGCCTATTATGATTAAATTCGCGTATAATTTTCCCGAGCCCGAAATTTACTGGATGGGTTGCAATAGCAGCTTGCGGCCCCTGCCAAGATCGAGGTCGTGGGTGAACTGCTCTGATTGGTAGTTTATACTGATCAATTCCATATGAATGCCGGAGCAGTATCTTACACAATGGGTCAGAGACCGCGTCAGACCCCTCCTGTCACATCAAGTATATCTCATTGGCGGGATGAGGATAACCGATGTTATTGTCTAAGGGAATAATGACTCTCGAATATCACAATTTTGCAGATTTTAATTTTTTGCCACTTCTTCATGAAGCTAAGGCCACTGTGAGAAGGGGAGTCGGGTGTTCGGGTGGGGCACCATGACAGGCCCCATGGCGGTCCAGCATTAAGGCCACTAAGGCCATGATGAGAAGGGGAGTTCGAGCGGGCGCTAAGGCCACTAACAAGGGGAGTCGGGTGTTTGGGCAAGGTGCCATGGCGGGCGGGCGCTAAGGCCTCTGTAAGAAGGGGAGCCGGGTGTTGGCGCCATGGCGGGCGGGCGGGCGCTCTGCAGCGCGGTGGGCTTGCGCCTTCGCAGAACCCGTGCCCGGAGGAGAGCTCATCGTTTCCGTCGCGGCTCTTCTTCTCGTGGTGCACGGCCATCGTGTGGCGCGGCTTCCGCCGCCCGCTGGAGCTGTGCGACCTGTGGGCGCTGCGGCCCCAGGACTCCACCCGGGAGGTGTTCCCGCCCTTCCGCGCCCTGCTCCGGGGCGCGCTTCGCAAGCCGAGGTGAGTGAGTGCTCGGACGCCCCCCGCGCGCCGCCCCCCACGTCGATTTCCCTCGCCGCCCCCGCGCCGCCTCCGCACCGCCCCTTCAAGGCACTCCGTCCACACACCGACCCCGATCTCTCCCCGTGTGCGGCCCCTCACTGCCGCCCCGCCCCCAAGCCGCAGCCCCCGCGCTCGTCGTCCTGTCCGACCGCCGCCGCCGCCGCCAACGGCGAAGCCGCCCCAGCGCCGCATCAGCCGCCTCCGCACCGCCGACGCCGCCCTCGCATCGCCGCCCTATCTCGTTGCCATCCCGCGCAGCCATTCCCGCTTGCCACTCCCGCTCCTCGCCGCCGCCGCGCCGCCGCCCTCGTCCATCCCCCGCCCCTCGCCTCGCCTCTCCGCGCCGCGCCGCCGCCCTTGCTCGTTGCTCTCTACTGAGCCGCCCCCGCCCATCCGCCCCGCCCCCTCTCCGCCCCACCCCCGCGCCGCCCCCGTGCGCGCTCAACGCTCCGCCGTCCCCGGCCTCTCTCTTGTCCGCCCTCGCAACGGCCCCCGTCTCCGCCCCGCCCCTCCCCGCACCCACCCTCGCCGCCCGGCCCCTGCGCTGTCCTCGGAACGAGGTTGCCTCCGCGTCACCCGGCCCACCCTCCCATCGCTGCCGGAACGAGGCTGCCTCCATGTCACCCCCGCACCGCCGCGCCACGCCGCGCCGCGTCGCCCCCCAATGCTGACACCACCCTCGAATCGCCCGCCGCCCCCGCCTCTCGCTCCCTCGTTCTCTCGTTCCCTTCCTCCCGCCCGCCCTCTCGCGCCGCGCCACGCCTCGCAACGCCCCGCGCCGCACTCCACTCCACTCCTCGCCACGCTGCGCCGCGCCGCACCGCGCAACCCAGCCCAGCCAGCCTTCCCTCTCCCACGCCGCGTTTCGCCCGACCGCCCGGTCGCCTCCCCCGACTCTGCGCGGCCCCGGCGTCGCCCCCGCCCCCTCCAGCCCCTGCCACCCAAACCCCTCGTCCCTCGCTCGGAGCCCCAGCCCGCTCTCGCGTCCGCTTTCCGCCGCCCTCATCCTCTCCACGCCGCCACCACCACCCACATTTCTCCCCCACTTAGCCGCCTCTCTGCCACCCTCCCGCCCGACTCCGCTCGTCTGTTATTCTCTTGCTCGCCTGCCCTCCCTCTGGCCCTCCGACCCACCCTCCCGCCCACCGCTTGTCCGTTGTTCTCTCACACTCAACCCGCACTCCCTGTGACCCTCCGACCCGCCCTCCCGCCCGCCTCCACTTGCCCACCCTCCCTCTGCCCCGCCCTCCCGAACGCCGCAGCTCGTCCGCTGTTCTCTCACCCGCCCCCTTCCTGTTAGCCTCCGACCCGCCCTCCAGCCCGCCTCCGCTCGACTGCTATCCTCTCGCCCTCCCTCCCAATGACCCTCCAACCCGCCCGCCTCCGCTATCCTCTCGCTCGCCGCCCCCGTCGCCGCCGTGCCGCAGTCGCAGTAACGGCCCAAATGAGCGGCCGATCTTTACGGCCTGACCCGGGCGAACAGTAACCCCCGAGACCGGAGATGGGTCGTCCTGAACCAGAAGCCTTCTGGAGCGGTTACTCCACCTTTTTCTCTTCCTTCCTTCCTCCCTCCCTCCCTCCTCCCACCGGCACCGCGCGCTGCGCGTTCGCTTTGCGCATGTACCGCTGGGAAATTGCGCGCGTTGCGTTAATGGAAAGCGATGCGGCACTCTTCGAAAGGGATGCATGGCAGCTGTTATTAGCGACCGTGACCTACGATTAAGGCAACAACGTGCATCACTAGTCACAACTCTGATTATTCGTTTCCGCGCGATTACGAAGAGATCGTTTTTATCATCATCTTTCTCTGAAAAACGCATTCCAGTCCGTTCTAGAAACGTAACAAGAAAAATTAACGTTTACCCGTGACTTTTTTCGAATGATTCTTGAGCAGTAAAAGCCAAAAGAACGGATAACGACGTAAAGAAAGTTGCTTGAATGGGCAGAAGCGCCGAAGAATGAACCTGCATCGGTCCACCTGCTTTTGTGCGTGTGCCTTTGTCCCGTACGCAGTACCCTCTCGTGCTTCTCTGCCTCACGACCCCTGTCGTGTGTCTGGCTGCGTGGCGGTAGCGTATCGCAATTGCAGCTGTCTCCCCTTCGCACGACGAGGCGCAGTGGCGTTGCAGCGGCCACCGCCTCCGCCTCCGCCGGTGAACGCGTCGCGTCGTCTGCACGGGCAGCTCCCAGCAGCAGCGCCAAGCCCGATCCGAGCCTCGGCCCCAGCCCCAGCCCGGGCACGCTTGGAACGGCCCTCCATCCCGGCCTTCCGCCCACTCGGCCCCGCCCACCCCGGCCTCACCCCCGAGCTCGCCTCCGAGCTCGCCTCCGAGCCCGCCCCCGCCCCCGCCCGCGCGCCGACGCCGTGCCCTGCGCCTGCGCCCGCCACCCTTTCCCCTCGCGCCAGGGGCGCAATCGCGATTCTCGCCCCTGGTCCCCCGCCCGGCTGCCACCCTCTCACCACCCGCCGCCCACACACCGACCCTGCCACCCTCGTTACTCTCACCGCTTTGCTGCTGCTTCCCCCCCCCGCACCGTCTACCCCGTCGCCCACGCCGTATCCGCTGCCTGCGCCGCTTTCGCACCGCCTCCGCCGACACCTCCGCTACGTCCACGCTGCCTCCCCGCTTCCGCCAGACCCCGCCCCCCTCTACCTCACCCGCAGCCACGGCCCTTCCTCCCTGTCCCTCCTTGCCCTCACCGTCCGCACCGCCCCGCTTTTCTACCACTTCCGTTGCGTCCACGCTGCCTCCCCGCTTCCGCCAGACACCACAGCCACGGCCCTTCCTCACAGCCTCTGCTGCCCCCGCCCTCCCCGCCATATCCGCCCCGCTTTTCAACCACTTCCGTTGCGTCCCCGCGGTCTCCTCGCTTCCGCCCTGCCATCCCCACAGCCGCCGCTGCCTCCTCACCGCAACCGCTGCAGACCCACCGTTTACGCGCTGCTTCCCCGCAGCCATCCACTGCTTTCCCGCGATCCCCGCTCCTCCGCATCTCTTCTGCTGGCGCCCGCCGGTAATCACCTCGACTTCCCCATCATATCCGCCGCTGATCCACCGATTCCTTGCTAACTCTCTGCCCTGCTGCCGCTGCTGCCCTTACCACTTCGTCTTCCCCACCACATCCCCCCATGGCACATCGTTTACATCCCCGCTGCTCTTCACTCCATTCCCACATACTTGCCCTACCCCCCGCCCCACGGCGTCCCCTGTTCACCGTTTCTGCCCTTACCAACTCGCCTTCCTCGCCATTTCCTCCCATGGCCCATTGTTTCCTCTCTAGATCCCCGCTGCTGTCCACTCCTCTCCCGCAAACCTCGAACCTCCTCAATCCTTTCTGCTCACCCCCGTGCTGCACACATCGCCAATCCCGCCATATACGTCGCTGTTGCAGTTTCCTGTCATCCACGCTGCCGCCGCTGTCCTGCCCTCCTCGTTGTCCCCGCTGCCCTCCCTCTGCTCCCCTTACCATTTCGCCTTCTCGCCGTGTCCGCCGCTTTCGCTCCGTATTCGCTGCGTCAAGAGTGCCTCTCACGCTTCCCACCTACCTCCCCGCTGACCCAATCGTCAACGAGGTTCCAAGCTTCCCCGCCATCTCTCCGCTGCCTGCAGTGCAGTGCCCGTCAATTGGGTTGCCGCCCCCCTGTCCCCGCTTCTCCTTCCTGCGCCACACCTCCGCCGACGCAATCACCACTCACACCCCCAGCTACCGCCTCCCTCACCGCCGCCTCCCCTCCGCCCCGTCCCACCCCGCCCTCTTGCGCGAGCGTGCGCGCTATCCTCCCGGCGAGTGCCCTTAAAGCTCCTCCGTCACCTCCGCCCTTCCCCCTTCTCCAACCTCTCTCAGCCCCCGCCCGGCCCCGCCCACTCCGCCCCCGAGCGGCGCCCACTATCTCGGAATAGGCCCCCCTTCTCCGGCCCACCGCCCCCTGCCTATCTCGCTCTCATCTTTCCCTCCGCCAGCAATTTGCCGCTTCTCTTCAATATTCCATGCGTAGTTCTCCGGCCTGGCCTACGCCACTCCCCTTCCTCGTTCGCCCTGCCCCCCCCTCCCCGCTCCCTGCGCGCCACTGTGTGTTCGCCCGCCCGCCCATTCACGCCACCCTCTCGCCCTTTCCGCCCTCGCCCTTTCTCGCCCCCCTCCGCCCCGCCCACCGCGCCAGTCTATTCTCCCCCTTTGCGCAATATCTAGCTCAACGTCTCCCCGCTCGTTTCCCCCTCTCGCTCCCGCTGAACACCGCTCCATCCCGGCCCGCTTCTCTCTGCCCGTCCACCGTATTACCTCCAGCGCAGCCACCCTAGGTAAGCCTCCTTTACCCCCTTCGTATTTTCCCCTGCCTCCCTTCCGTGCTCCCCTCGCCGTCCTCCGCCCACCCCCCTTTCTCACCGACCCCCTTCGTCGCAATCCTGCCGTCGGCCCCTTTCGGTATTTTTCTTCCATCTTCGTCCTAGCGCTCTCCCCGTGCTTTGCCCAGGGCTACCAACGGAGTAGCAGCAGGGACTCCTGCTGCCAGAACGCACGACAAACCGGAAGTGACGTCGGTGCTTCCTGCGCTGGTGCGCTGCTTCGGTCCGTTGTTCCTGGCGAGCTCGGTTATAAAGCTCGGACAAATAACCCTTAAATACACGACGCCTTCGCTGCTGAGGTAAGTAAACAATGTCATCACACAAGAGTGCGTATAGCAAGCCTCAACGAGACGAATATATTTGTTCGGTTCGTACAGATATCTCATTATTTCAGTTTATGGCAACATCCGTTGTTTAATATACATTTTTCATTAATTGTCTGTGAGTTTTTATAGAAATGTCACTTAATGGTAGGGGCATATATGCTAGATCCATTATTTAACTTCACATTACCATATAACAATTTCAATAAGATCTATTTAGGCTCTCCAAGACAAAAAAATTAAGGCTAGTAAAATTATTCTTCGTGAAAACTGAATTAATTTTCTATCCGTAACAATAATGGACACACATTTCTTTTGTATTTAAAACAAACACTGTATTTTCAAACAAGTATTTTCACTTATAGAGAAATTTTGCAGTTAGCTCAAATGAATTTCCTCTTCAGACTGAAATGATAGTGTGTTTCTTCAAAATTTAGATATCATAATATGATATTCCTTTTGTCCCTGAAAGATTCCTTAGTTCCACCAAAGAAATCCATCCAAGAAACTGGATTGATTTTAAAGGAAAGATACAACTTGCCTCGACAGGAATCGAACCCTAGACTATATCACGGAAAGATAGTACATTGCCCATAAGCCATCCTAGAGGCATGTTTCTTTCACAACTTTTCATCAATCAATCATTTTTTCAAAGTTTTCAAAATATCATCTTTAACAAAGAATAAGTCAGAATAATTTTCTTGGAGTATGCGTTCTCATTCCGCATCATTAGCTCATTGATTCGTTTCCATTGTCCTTAACGGACAGTTGACTCAAAGTTTTAACGGATACTAATCGTTGAGTGATTTTTCATTATCCTATTTGGTTAACTTAGTAAATCGGAATATTATTACAAGAATTTATTTTTTGTACATTCAAAACTATTAAGAATATTTTTTTTCCTTTTTATATACCAGGAGAGGTGGCTTAAGGCATCAACTTATGTAACTGCAATGCCACTGACAGGAGAGTCTTAGGTTCCAGTCATGACCATGGCAGAATTTCCAACACTAGCTGCATAGATATATCGAATTCAGTGGAAGTCTATAGGAAAATTCTAGCGGCCGGCTGATCTGATCGGTACTTTTCCGTGGTTTCTCCGATCAACGCTAGGCGAATGCCAGGGCAGTACCCTATCACGCCACGAACCGTCCGCGATCTTTCCTTCATCTTCCTTGTGCTATGCTCACCCCTTACTTACAAACACTTATTGTACTTACATACGCTACCACACATGCCGGAAGACTGATTGGGCGCTTCAAGCTTGTCCCGGCTGCGGTGCCCCGTTGGTGGGAGATACCTAGTTGGGGAAAACCCCGCTAGTCAACAGAAAGGTCGGCGCCGGATCTCACCAACAAACGGGGAAAGATCATCTCCCGATGCACTATACTTACGGGACTCATTACTTTAGCAGTTAAGACGCCCGGCATCACTAATCAATCAAATCAAAATTTTCCTTTTATAGCGATATTATTCAACTTTTTATTGAAGCTGGTGGTCACAGTATATATTAATGTCTGTGAGTGAATACGCAAAACTAAATACCAGAAACTGAGCAACGTTTTAGGTAGAAGGCTGCCAACTTTAAAAAATGTCTTGTTAATTTTCCTATGCGCATTAGTACGCATTGTGACTAATAGTAAAAGTAATAATAATAAAAAGCCGACTCCGTGGCTAAAACGATAGCGGCAGCCGTCGTCTTCGCCGTGGAAGCTGCAGGTTCAAGTGCTGCGTAGGCATGACCGCATTTGTGATTGTCCCTTCACCCCTCATTGTCATCTGATCAGCGCATTATGTATGATTAAAGGCGTAACTTGTCTTCCCAAGGGATACAGCTGTAAAAAGTTGATGCCCGTAATTGCACACGTGAATCTCTCCGAGGCCTCGGAAAATAACGTGTAATGTGGTCATAAATGGCCTACATGCTAGTGCGAATTATAATAATAATAATAATAATAATAATAATAATAATAATAATAATAAATTATTATAATAAAATATTCATAATATTTTTCTTTTCTGTATGATCTCTTTCTCTCTCTCTCTCTCTCTCTCTCTCTATATATATATATATATATATATATATATATATATATATATATATATATATATGAAAATGTTTGTAAAATTGTATGAATTCTTGTGTTTGCTAACATCGAACTTGTACAAAAAAAACAATGTAAAAGTTGAAAAAAATAAAAGAATAATAATCAAGACATTAATCAAATACGTTCCTCTCGCTGCGCCATTCACGCAGCCTGCTCATCGCGTTCGCGAGCAGCGATGAGCCCGAATGGCGCGGCCTCCTGTACGCGATCCTGCTGCTGGTTGCGGCCAACGGCGAGACCATCTTGTACGGCGCCCAAAACCGCATCACCAAGATCGTGAGCATGCGAGTCAACACCGCCCTCATCGCTGCCATTTACAAGAAGGTAAGATATCGTCTTCCCTTCAACTTACTTATTTATTTGTTTCCTTGAGAGGTATATCTGTATTATTCCTGTTGCGAAGCGCATGATGTTTCATAAAATTAAGGGTACAACCATGTTACTAACCAACTGTGCCATTTTACCTACTTGAAAATAACACATGACATTATTGAATGTGTTACTGAAATTAACATGCAATATTATGAAAAAGGGATGATTGTTTGAAAAGAGCGCCGCAGAAAACAGAAAGGCCCATTGTTAATCAGACAGTTTGCCATGTATCACGATTATCGAAGAGCCAATTTTCTGCTCATGTCGCTGTATTGCCCGCGCAACATTTCTTGACCGTATGACATATTTTCTTCCTCCGTCTCACAGAGATTAAGGTAAATGCTCGCAGCGAGAACTGATCAAAACATTCCAAATACATCTTCCACGGCACCAAACAGAAGCTATTTGTTTTTGAAAACCAGAACTCCTGTTCGTGTTATTTCTCGAAAAATCCTCAAGAAATTGCTGAGACAGGTCCAGGTTCTTCACAGAAGACACCTCGAACTCTTGAGAAAGTTGGTTTTGTAATAACACGTAAACGGTTTACGAAGAAAAATCTGTTTCAATGCATTTCAAGCCGCCAATCGCATGCGTCATAGAAAATGAACAATATGGAAACGTATAAATTACGCCCCGGCATTACGTCCTGAGGAAGGTCGCAGAATCGCGACCGAAACGTCGGCACCTTCGCCATGGACGCGGCGTCACCCGGACAGCCAAGTTAATACAGTATGAATACATGCAATTTTTACGGGCTCTTCTTCAGGGTCGCCGTAGTGTCCTTGTAAAGTTTGCTAAAGATTAATTCAACAAAAGTGCCGAAAATTAATTTAAATAACATCATGTTAGATGTACCAAGATCATGATTTTTCGCCCGTCGCTAGGAGCAGATTGGTTCCTAATATATTCCGCCAGAGGCTACTAGCGGTGCGGCAGTATGGTACCTATTAGATTCGCTAGAGACCAGCAGCTAGTAGCTATGCGCAAGATAAAATTTGTTAATCTAATAGCAATGAATAGTAAAATAAAATGAAAGAAAATAACAGTACTATATTTACTTTTTAACCAATTACATTGAAAATAATAATCTTAAACTGGTTTATATAAAATTTATATTTTTCTTCTTTCGTAAACATTGGATATGAAGAAAACGCGGGCAAACGCCGGGTATTTTGCTAGTTGTAAATCGACTGTATACATACCAATGCCATGTTGTCTGTGATTTCTGCAAACCCTGACATCCCAACATGAGAGAGTGGGTGTGCGTGCGTGTTGAGCAGGCGCTGAGGCTGTCCAGCGCCTCGCGGAAGGAGTCCACCGCCGGGGAGATCGTGAACCTGATGTCGGTGGACGCGCGCCGCTTTGTGGACGTGAGCGGCTACCTCAACCTGCTGTGGTCCGCGCCCCTCGAGATCGGCATCGCTCTCGGCCTCCTCTGGATGCAGCTGGGTGAGAAAACGCACGGATGCGCTCTTTCTCTCAGATCGATTGATTAGTAATTTCGGCCGCGTCGAATGCTAAAGGCGTTGTTTCCGTAAGTGAAGTGTATTATTTTCCATCGCGAGATGGCGGTGATCTTTCCCCGCTGGATAGTGAGATTCGGCGCTGACCTACCCGTCGGCTTGCTGGTTTTCGCCAACCACGTACCTCCCACTAGCGGGGGACCACCTTAGTCGGGACAAGCTTTAAGCTCCTGACCGGTCTCCCGCCATGGGGGGCAGTGTAGTGCATGTAAATGTTAGTGTGTAAGTAAGGGGTGAGGATAGAAAGGAAGGGAATATTCCGTGCGGTCGATGGCCCGTTTGCCCAGGGTACCCTTCCGTCAGATCGTAGTACTCTCGCCTTCACTTCAATCGATTCAATCAAACTAATGTATTCAACACGTGGTGGGGCAGTTCCGCTCTTCCGCCTGCTCCTCCAGAAAAATTCAGCTATGCTCCTTTCGCCAACTAGAAAGTATTGCTTTGGAGACGAAACAGGCAATTTGAATTTAGTTTAGAGGAGAACAAGAGCTTTAGCTTGATCTTTCACGTCGTGGTAGATCTACAACCTGGAGCATCGTATACCATGCGTGGGCTGCTTCAGCACACTACTTGTCCTGCCGGGAGGATTGCTTCTCGGGGTGGGCATCTAGGTTCTTTGGTCTTTATTCGCACTCCCTTTCCGGGCAAGCACACGTTCAGGCTGGTATCTGGATTCCAGACGCAGTGACCGTTCACGGGAATCTCCTCAATTAAGCCTGGTTCGGGCCACTCTGTCAGTTCAGAGATACTAGCTTTCCAAGTTAGCACCGAAGTCGAATTAAGCGCCACTCACAATGCTCCGGGACAAATCCCTTCTAAATTGTCCATGAGTATCGGGAACTGCCATGTTGAAGCCAAGTGCCCAACTGGTGACTGTCCGGGCTATGGCCCGGTTTCATCGAAGCTAAACCCAAGAAACAGTGGAGAGAGGTTTGTCCTGTATTAGGTAACTGATAGTTACAAATTGTTTTAACGATCACACAACACGATATCCTCTAAGCAAGTCTACCTGCTCTTCGATTTCCCGCGAACTTGCCAAGTTGCGCATGAAGCCACTTGGTGTTTCTATCTAGCCAGGGATTTCATACACCGCAAATTTCGTATCTTTTTGTTAATAAAGGGAAACTACCATCTATTCAATATACGTATGGTGACCTCCACTCCTATTTTTTTTCCATTTTTCTTTTTGTACCTCACTTGTTTAAAACTAGTCACTGGAAGCCGATTAGGAGGGACATTAAAATCTTTCTCTTTAGAGCTTTTATGATTAGCAGCTTTCGAATCTCAAAGAGTCAGGTGTGTCTAGGCACGATGAGTTGTAGGATTTATCCTGTTGTTGCAAAATCGTACGCATATTTCCTCCGGCGATTAAAACTGGCACGTCCCGTGCAAAACTTTGCATATAGTTACGAAAGGCTGTCATATACGCCCAGCGAGGGGACGCCTTTTTTGTACCGAGCCGATGACCCCTGACGGAAAGGCAAATGTGACGCGCTAACTGCTGTGAGTGGGAGATTCTGATAATTTCACAATTCTGACCATATTTTCATGCACAATGCCTCTAAATTAATACACCAACACTTACGAATTTTACGACATCGCTCGTACCGCAGTATAATTCATGCTCGCGAATCAATATCCGCCATTACATCATAGTTTTAGAATGTAATACCAACTAAGTAAGTTTGTCTTAATGCCATAGCGCCTTCATTAAAATAAAATCGAACGTTTTTGGGTTGGAAACATTTGGCAACATAACGAAAGCAGTGTGGCTGCGAAATGTTCATCGTATTTCTACAGTATCTAATCATTATGCGTTGAAAAAGGTAGTAGAGGAGCTGTGCATAATTACTTAGCAATATCGTAGGTGTACCCGTTGGTTTGTACTCTGGGAATCAGACTGGCTTACTGTCGTGACTGATTATGCAGTTCCAGCCCTTCTTACTACATTGACAAAGACCGATGATCGTAAGTAAAAGGGTTCAGTGATGCTCTATAAAGACGTCTTGACAATAGTAGCAAAGATGTCGTGGTAAGGGGCATCAAGAACACACTCTTGATTCAGTAACCTAGAGGACGACTCAAGATGGAAAAACAAGAGTGAGCTAGTTCCGAGCACCGATTTTTGATCGTTCTACGCAGCAACAGTTAACGTCACGAAGCACGTGACACGTCGTCACGGGGACTTCGTTTGAAAAGCCAGGCGAGGGAAAGAGAGAGATAAGGGGGGGGGGGGAGATTCAATACCCGTTCCATGCACGTGGAAAGTGGAGAACGAAGCGAGTTCACAGAGTTTCCTGGGGGTACCCCATTTCCCTAGCCACTAATTCTACCTTCTACTTCTTCAAGCTCATTACATGCGTCATTACCATTATTATAATCACCACTACATCTCAATATAAATGCCTTATTGAGAAGGCCCGAGAACGGCAGAGATTTTGGCTTCACAACTACGACTATTATATCGTCTCTTCTACGAGTAGTATGAGTGTCATAGGTAAATAAATAGTTCAGCAATAGAAACTTTTCTGTAGCTGAATACAATAATAGAGCGAAGAACTCATAAAGTGTGCATGGTTTAGAATTAGGAACGCCTCCAAAATACGTAATAGTATGATAGTGTTCGGCACTTTTCGTCTCTACTGTGCCTGCGGGCGGCCGGATAGGCAACCCTCCCGGCATCGCTGAGCGACGGCGCAGGCGCGCGGCCCCTGATTCGATTTCGGGCGCTCAATTGCACTAGCCCGCCGTTTAGCGCGGTCCGCGCGCAGGCGGGCCGGTTGGTGGGACCTAACGAATGATCATTGGCCGCGTGGTTCTTTCTGACTCGTTTTCCGACACATTCTTACAGAGGTCGCTAACAAATAGACTAAATCTAGTATTTGCATTTTTTCAAATTTTATTATTAGCCGAAAATCCACTAACAATTTTTAAACAAGCAGAAAACTCTAATAATTTAAATATGTTTTAATGTTTTGTTACAACTATTTTAAAAAAAATAATTTAGGTACAAGTACTCAGCCATTTTCATTTAATTTATTTTAAGTGTATTTTCGTCAATAGACATTGACATTGACAGTTTATATCTGAAATCCATAAATTAATATTCAACATTTAAAAAATTTTGTTCAGCCGATTTTCTCCAAATTTGGTATACCAGAATCGATTTAAAGGAACTCGAAATCCTCTGATTACGAAATATATCTGTATTTTTGGAGGTACTTTATATAAAGCCTCAACATTTTCAAACTTTTCTCAGAAATGGCTACAAATTTTTGGATTAATCTTTGCTCTAGGGTAATGTACAAGACTAAAAAGAATGGCGCATGTCTCACTTTCTTTGAAATTTCTGATGTTTTTAAAATTGCAAAAGTTAATTTTTTTCTCGGAATCTTCCTACAATAATATTAAAAAAAATTTTTCCTGAATGGAAATCTGTTCTTCAAATATAGTTCTCAAAATAACGTCATGAACAGTTTTTAGAAAATCAGTAGTTTTCGCGTAATTTTGTGGCAAATCTAGACAATTTTTAAACAATTGGTTTCTCAGTTTTCTCCTCGTTGTATCCAAGCTCGGTAAAACACTGGGTCTAGTTCCATTTCCGAATAACTCTCTGTATTTTCGACAATTGCGAAAAGTTAAAATCGCAAAAGTACAATATTGAAAATTGAGATTTTTGTCTTAAACAAAATGTTCTAAAAAATCAAATCTTTAAAATGCTATAGATAATTTAAAAACAAACCGAGTAGATTTCGCGTAATTTCTGCTTGAAGTTAATGCAAATTATAAAATAAACATTTTCTCAAAAACCGGTCCAAATTGTTACCTTAAACGTTTTCCTCTAATACAACAAAAACTTTAAAGACACTTAAAAGAACAGCACATGTCATTTGTTTAATTGAACTCTCTGAATTTTCGGAAATTATTAAAGTTAGAAATAATGTCAGAAATGTGCTCTTGTAGTACTTCTAGTTACTAAATATGAGGGCCAGTCAAATGAGATATGTGAAGTAAAAATGAGTTAAAAAACTTAAGTTAGCTGTGTATTATGTGAAAAGTAATTGCTTTAACCATTTATAAATTTATCCCACTGTGCGACCAGTGTGTCAATGCCTTCATAGAAACCTGTTTGCAGTTGTCTTTGGAACAATGACTGTACACAGGCGCGCACATCTTCGTACGAAGGAAATCGAGGGCCACGAATATCTTCAGGACTCCAAAAATGTTAGAATCCCATGGGATCGATCTGGACTGTGTGGAGGATGTGTGGGCGTCCATGCGGAACTTCTGCAGCGTAATCGAAACAACCTTGGCAGCTTGCGGGTGGGCATTATCGTGCAACAGAATGATCCAGTCTGTCACGATTCTTGAGCGTCTGGACTTGATGACACGCGTTTAGCAGTTCCCACTGTATTCACTATACACAGTATACATTCCGGCACGAATATTTCCTGACACTTCTTGTGCTGTCAAAAAACGCACTATACCTCGCTGTTCTTTTTCCGACCACAATAGTGATGTCGGTCGCGCATAGATTCGCTGGCGTCACTTCAACCATGTCTAATAGACAAAGGGCAGTATCGGCCCTGCGTAGGATACTACTACACAAATGTCTTGCTCTACCAGGGGGCACACGTCCCCAGGGTGGGCATCTGAGTTTTCGCCTTTATCTGCACCTTCCGTCGGTGCACAAGAACGCCGACAGGTTGATATTCGGATCCCGCCAGAACGCAGTTTGCCATCACGGCAACCTCCCCATTCAGTGCCTGGGTTGGGGCCGCCCTGTTAGCTCAGAGCTACTTGCTATCCAGGCTAGTACCGGAGTCCAAACAATGCGCTACTCACGTGCGCCGGCAACAAGTACCTCCTCAGTTCTCAGAGTATTGGGCCAAACTACGGTACAGGCGGCTCGGGGCCCCCTTTCCGTGACTTCACTGCTTCCACCTTGAAGCTATTGACGTGAATATTGCCCAGGCAACTTGATAGGGGGTATCTGGTCCCCGTCGGGCTTCTATATGTGGGATCAGGAGCATTCCAATCCTGCCCACATGTCGACAAGCCAGGGGCCCAACTGGTTACTGGGTAAGGCCCGGTAACATGGAGCTTCGCATCGCCTACTTACTGCCTTCACCTTGAAGCTAACGGCGTGAGTGTGACCTCAGGGTCCGGGTCCGGGTGGTCGTCTACAACTCTCCATAAGAAATCGCGTCCATCTACGCAGATGCGATTCTCCCTGCGGAGAACAGACAAACAGCAGAGCAGTGAACGTTCGCGTTCCTTCCTGACACTCAATAGAAGGTACTTCTGCACACACACACACACACACACACACACACACACACACACACACACACACATCTTTACCAACTTCCGCGCCGTGTTTGTTATACAGTCTTTCTAGTTTTCATTTGACTCGCCCACTAGTGGACCTGGCAATGATTCAGTGTCATACTACTGGTCTCAAAATGGTACACTTCTCACAATACTGGTCACGCCATAGTTAATCACATTTTACGTCACGCTCAGCAAAAATTCTAACAGATGAAGACCTTCTCGCAAGTATGGTTTTGTTTTATGTTCTGGTTTGGTAATGGTTGTCAAATATCATATCGTTAAAACATGGACTGTGCGGCGGGTGGCGTAGAGATTAGAGGTACTTGAGTCGTCATAAACGAATAAATCATTACCAACAACGCCTCCACACGTTCAATTTTATTCATATATCTTTTAAAACACTTATTATTAATAAGAACGAAGTGTGGTAATTTCAGCGAAATTAGTCGTGTAGTTTTTTCGTTTATGTGCGACACACATAGGCACATTCCCTTTTATTTACATATAGATAGATATAGCCCATATATCCAATGCCTCTATCCGGTGGCGTTTGGCCCGCTCGGCAGGCATGGCGATGCTGGCGGGGCTGGGCGCGGTGCTGCTGCTGGTGCCGCTGAGCATGCTGGTGATGCGCCGCCTGGAGACGCTGGAGGGCCGCCAGATGAAGCAGAAGGACACGCGCATCAAGATGATGACGGAGATCCTGGCCGGCATGCGCGTGCTCAAGCTGTACGCGTGGGAGCCCAGCTTCCAGGAGCGCGTGGGGCGCGTGCGCGCCAAGGAGCAGGCCGTGCTGCGCACGCGCGCCATCCTCGACGCGTGCATCTCGCTCCTGTGGGTGTGCGCGCCCACCGTGGTGAGTTCCACTCGCGAGTGTCTCGCCATTCTGAATGATCGTAGAAATTCATCCGTATCATGTGTTGTTAATGCAAATACAAGAATCATTAAACTCTGATGTTTGATGCATTTACGTACCTTATATCAGAATAAAAAAGATATTACTTTATTTTCTTAGAAAAATAGTGTTTATTAAGTATTAACAACAATTTTTTCACAATTTGCAGGTGGTAACGGTAACATTTACAACGTACTTGCTGATGGACAGTTCCCACGTCCTTGATGCTCAAAAGGCATTCGTGTCTCTGGCACTGGTCAACATGATTCGCATTCCATTGGTGATGCTGCCCCATCTCATCATATCGCTTGTGCAGGTACAACCAATTCACTTTATTTGAAACGAGGGCATCAAATAGTTTCGCATCGCAAGTTCAGATTATGGTTTCGGTTATTAAAATATTTCGACTTAAATTTCAGTTTTCGTTTTGATATCAGAACATTTCG
This sequence comes from Gryllus longicercus, assembly GCA_038098605.1. Taxonomy (NCBI): domain Eukaryota; kingdom Metazoa; phylum Arthropoda; class Insecta; order Orthoptera; family Gryllidae; genus Gryllus; species Gryllus longicercus. The sequence continues at coordinate 6,471,984 of JAZDUA010000021.1, forward strand.
GTTTTGATTGTATATACTAGATTACATTTACATTTTTTATTGTTATTATTATTATTATTATTACATTATATTAGAATTTAGTGGTAAAGATACACATCTTTGGCCTATCGGACGCTTTGAAAAATTTTCCTGTTGTCTCTATGGCAAAAACCTCATTAAATTAAAATAAGTAAAAAAAGGGTGTTCTCTTTAAAAAATTAACATCTAATGTTACACAACGAGTCGCTTCTCAAAAAGACTTCATCATAACAAGGTAAGGTCAAAACTTCAAAACCCGAAAGAGGAAACTAAACTCTTCCATTCCGTTCCGGTTCAGCATGTGTTTAAGGAAAGAATAACGTCTTCAGTTTCGCTCTTTCTATTTAAAGAACTATTTTTCACTTTTTGGTTTAGGGTTAGGGTGTGGTTAGGTAATGCCTTGGTACTAACAACATTATCCGTGTTTTAAACTTGTTTCTTCATCACCATTCTGCCAAACAAATAGTGTAATTATGTAATCTCTTTCTCCAGGTCCGTGTGTCGCTGGGTCGAATCAACAAATTCATCAACGCGGAGGAGCTGGATTCTTCAAGTGTTTCACACGATGCTGCAAATCGTAAGTCCAGTTGGTTCATTTTTTTAAAAATGTGGATTCACATTAATATGGAATATTTTGTGTTTGTAAAATTTCGTGAATTATGGTCACTAGGTAATTAATGATAAAGAATACAGTGCCCAGAAATATCTTACCCAGGTCGGAAGTATTCGACGTAGGAAACTGGTACCGTAAGTGTAGTGAATGTACACTGTGACGTAGGAGAGTTCCTCCCCCACTAGATCGGCGCCGACCTACTCGGCGGTTTGGTTTTCCCAATCTAGGTATCTTCGCCAAGCGGAGCTTGGAGGCTCCAGCCTGGACAAGATCTGCGCTCCCGATAAGTCTTCCGACATGTGTGGTGATAAAGTGCACGTATGAGTCACTGTGTGTATGTGGTATGAAGTGGGATGAGAGAAGAAGATCGAGGAAGGATAGATTGAGCTCGGACCGTGGCCAGTCTGTTAGGGTACTACTCCATCGTTTGCTTGGTGTTGACAAGAGAAACTAGGGAAAACTTTTCGACCAGAGTAGCCGGTCGCTAATTCTCCTCCAGACGGAGCCTGTATTCGACGTGGCTGTGCAGTGTGAGTGCGAGCGTGCATATGCGTGCTTGTGCGCAGCGCTGGTGCTGAGCGTGGCGGACGGCAGCTTCGCGTGGGCGCCCGAGGAGCCGGCGACGCTGCGCGCCGTGCGGCTGGCCGTGCGCGAGGCGCAGCTCAGCGCCGTGGTGGGGCCCGTGGGCGCCGGCAAGAGCTCGCTGCTGGCGGCGCTGCTCGGCGAGATGCACTGCCTCAGCGGTCGCGTCAACACCAAGGTAACGGCGGGCCGCGACCACCGTCATTCCCTTAAGCCTCTTTATTGGGTACTTTTTTATTTAAATTTTGGAAATTGCCCAAGGGATGCATGAAAAGTACCCTTCAAAATTAGAATATCAGTTTCAAGTTCAAGGGAGCGCCACATCAACCAGATCGCTTGGAGAACATTAATTTTGGAGTAAACCGGCTGAACTGTTTAGGCGCTAGCATTGACCACAGATGGACGGACTGACAAACGTTTTGCAGTCAATTGATTTTTGTGTATGACGGACCTATTTCATGTATTCTGATGTCACGTTTTAGAGAAAGTAATTTACTGTTTACACGTTTAGGGTAAAGATTTATCCAGTTTTTTGTTACCAAAGCCCTGCAATAAGAGATGTTCTGACGAAAATTTGCCCTTTGATCCTGCAGCATTACAATGCTTTCTGTATACTGCGTAAACCGTAGTTAGAGATGTAAAAATTGTTTTAAACAAAGTATATTAAATAATTGAAATGATTCAGTCATTCATTTTATACGCCATTGTAATTATATACCAGTTGAGACAAGAAAATACCCAAAGCGTGTTCATTGACGTTGGATATACACACTTTAAGAGAAATTTTATGAGCCGAAGTATGAATTTCGCTTTGCGGACTGCCACCCGAAAGCTAATGTTATTCATTCCCAAGAATAAGAAAAATAATTGATTATCTGGAATTAAAAAGACAATTATTTATACGTATACCAAATTCCCAGCTTCACATACTTCGCGTTGGAAACGAATGTTCGTACCTAAGACGTTGATTTCATTGTTAGAAGAGGATTGACAGATGTATTTTCTTAGGAGTCAGAGTTCTTGCAGGCGGAGTGCATCTCAAAAGTAATCTTAGTTTCAGATCAGTTCGTTTTGCGCAGGGAACTATAGCTTACGTGCCGCAACAGGCGTGGATGCAGAACGCCACGCTGCAGGACAACATCCTCTTCGGTCGGCCGTTGGACAAACCGCGCTATGAGCGAGTCATCGACGCTTGCGCGCTGCGCCCCGATCTGGAGATGCTGCCCGCCGGCGACCAGACGGAGATCGGGGAGAAGGTGAGTCACACGCGATTCGTCCCATAGAGTTCGAGTGACTATGCTCCGAGTGGTCCGAGCGCTTCAACTACTATAGTCACCATAGATTCGAGCGCCTCGACATTCGAGCGCCTCGAGTGTCGCGAAATGAGGGAATTTAAGGTTTGAGATTGGAGAAAATGTGGACTTCGTGCCACTTCCATAATTGCCCTTGCGTAATGTGGTGCGATGCGGTGCGGTGCGCAGGGCATCAACCTGAGCGGCGGCCAGAAGCAGCGAGTGAGTCTGGCGCGCGCCGTGTACGCCGACGCCGACGTCTACCTGCTGGACGACCCGCTCAGCGCCGTGGACAGCCACGTGGGGAAGCACCTCTTTAATGAAGTGATCGGCCCGGCGGGGCTTCTCAAGAACAAGGTGAGCACCTCCCTCCCACTCAAGGATGCAATGTTGGGCGGAATTCCGAAAATTCATCGGAAAAAGTGCATTTGTTCCCAGGAAGAAAACTCATTTTTTGGAATTCCGTCCAACCGGCAGAATTCTGCATTTATTGGACCTTTTTTGACTGTTTCTTTTTCTTTCTTGAATCATTAATGGTACCTTTTTATAAAAATTACAAGTATTGACATTGATTGAATTAAGTTGTCATGGAATTGCAATAGGCATTTTGTGGAAAATTAGCTTAATAGATATAATATTCTTATGCGCTAAAAATTCCAATGAAAAATTGCTGAGACTACCCACTCCGCCTATAACTAGGGGACCACCTCGCGTTGCAGCCGAGAATGCACAAGTCAGCAGGGCGGGGAAGAGAGGACTGTAGCCCAGGAGGCTGGGGGGGGGGGGGGCAGGGTGAAGAACAGATACTTGGCTGGAAGCGCGAAGCCAGGTTGGCGAGCGACGCGGTAAGCGTTGGGGCGACAGATGGTAATCGTGATGGTGAAAATCGCTGCCCTATATTGGGAATTGGCTTCGAAAGGATCGTTCTCTTCCACATTTCAAGTTCACTGAATACTTTCGTCCTTCGGTGCTGGGAGAAGTTCAAATGTAACTTTAAGATTTGAATTAAAATATCATGTTGTGTCCTGGAAATGGGGTAAGACGCCTAGTTATGTTGCAGTGGTGGAGATGCCGATGAATGGTGAGTTGAAATCTAATAACATATTCTCTTCGTTGTCTTATCAATGAGTTTAGTGGTAAGAACTTTTCCAATGTCTTATATTTTTTCCGGTAGATTCATTTTCTCTACGACTCTTAGATACATCTAATGCTTTTGGCAGTCGATAAATATTCTCATGGTATGGATAATTGTCATGGGGTTCACGTTTAGTGCAGCTGTATGGAGAACCGTCAGCAGTTCACAGTTCAATCTACCGATGCCTGACGAATACCGGTTTACCGATTACATATAGTAAAAAGTGGAGAAACAACTTTAGACATAGACAGCACTCCTATTCGGAACGGCGTTAACAACTAACATACCCGGTCCGCCCTTTCTTGAGGCTCTTTCAGGCTGATGGCTGGATGTGGACACGGTGGTTGGTCTCATCAACATTCCTTTCCGCGCATAAGAACATTGTAACTTTGATCTATTAAGCTAATTTGTCACAGATTTCCTACGTATCCGTGACAAAATAACAAACGCCGTTCGTTTGGTTATCGTACTGTTCGAAGGCTTCTTTTGTCAGCCAAAATTGCTGTCACTGAAGAAATTTTCAACTGAAAATAACAATGAACAGAAATATTATTACGGGACTGAGCCACAATCCACTTTATGTAACCCCTTTCTCTTGTTCATTTAGACACGCGTCCTTGTCACTCACGCTGTGACGTACCTGCCTGAGACTGACCAAATTCTGGTCCTGAAAGAAGGAAAAGTGTCCGAATCAGGTTCTTACACGGAACTGTTGGAGCAGGGCGGTGCCTTCGCAGACTTTCTTCAGCAGCACGCGCAAGATGGATCTGAAGAGGCGGGTGAGTAAAACCAAGCGAGCGGGGCAGCGCCGCCTCTCAAAAAACAGCGTTTTTGTAGCTGAAGTGCATGGGGGACAAATATTCCACTCAGCATATAGTCGTTGATGATAGACATGTGTGAAACATAATTAACATACAATAACAACTTATGTGAAAAATAATTACAGAGGAAGGAAAAACACTTTATGTTGTTAATAATGTAGAGTTAGCTTTCTTTAGACATTCTACCCTTTCTATATAATATAAATAAATTTTTAATTTCTCGTGATACTTTTCTGAAAGCGCCTTACAAACACCTCTCGTGTACCTCTTACCACATACGAGATATCAATACATTATAAAGATCACATAGGAGTTTTTTTTTATTTTCTATATTAAAACAACAATTCCTAGTTCTCTTTGGAAATTTTCTTATCAAACTAAAGAACTATCAAAGTCTGAATCATTGATACCTAAATGTAAAAATCGTCAATTCCGTTACGTAAAAGATTGTCCATCATCAACGAGAATATACTAAAATTTTGACCAAAAGCTGTGCCCCCTCCATAATCATCGGCTGACTCCAGGCAACGTACTCTCCGTGGTTTAATTTAGGGACCACACGTTTCGTGCGCGGAAATTCTGCACTCGGTAACGTCACTGAGAGACGGCCACACTGAATGGCCATTCAAAAACATTGACGTCCCAAGTTTTCAATAGGCAGCCTCGGGTAAGAACATTACTTTTGCATTTCATATAAGAAAGCAGACAAAAAATAGATGGAACAAATTACTATCGCATGTACAACACATTTCTGTGATTAGTGATTGCAATCCCTAAATTGCAACCGCGGGGAGTGTGTTGTAAGGCTTGATAGCCTTTTTCCTATCACCTTTGAGTTTCTTTTTACTTTTAACGAGATCATCCTCTGGCGGAGGCCGCTTTGGGCGCGGCCTGCTGTTTTTACTCAATTCTTACATATTATTTTCCCTTGCCTCAGCGTATATTTAAAGATTCGGTGGTTCACATTTTGTACATGTTTGCTGTTTTGACATATTGGGTCTTAGGACAGAGTGACGGAAGGAAGTGTTTGCTCAAGTGGCCAATCGCAGGCGTGCCTTGGCCCGGTGCGCATCAGCGGGGCCATCGGCGTGGCCCGCTGCTTGTGGAGTCAGTTCCAGAAGGGCGGTAGAGCCTTGGGGCAAGTTCGGTTCGAGTCTAGTGATAAGCGACTGCACGCACGCAAAGCAATTCAACGGGTCAATGGTCTGATCTCAACGCTTGCATTTCAGCAGCGCTGTTGTAGGGGACGCTTCGTGGAGCCATGCGTAACGCCTCGTGAATCGAACTCTAGATTTTTTAATACACGATACGTCTATTCTATATCAATCATCACTAAAATTAACAACTTTAGAAGCATATATTTAGTGCGCACTCGTAGGCTCCCCGAGTTTCTGAGGATCCGAAAATGTTACTGAAAATTTAAACATTTGGTTGAAAATACAGTCCATTTTGTTCAGTAAAATATTCAAATGAAAATTGAAGTGTGGCTATTTACAGATGAAGAAGAAGGGGATGAGGAACCCGTTGATGAAAGAGCAGACGGCTTGGCAAGTGGTGATGTTCAGAGAGATTTTAAAAGGTAAGGAGGCTCAAGTTTTACTTGCCTGATTTGAAACTTGTTTTCAGATATAGTATTGTTTTCGGAAGATTAAAATCTGAATATGTTATACAATTTTGCTCGAGAGACAAATATCAATACCTACTAGTGCATTATTAGTTATTAAAACTATCTTCAAGGTCGACTTTCTTTCATGGTATTTCAATATATGCGAATGTCTGTGATTTCTAATGATTAAAGTGTTTCCATTCGTTAAAAACATTTTAAAAAATCATAGAAGGAAGAAATACACCACTAAAAACAAAATCTACCTTAATTGACAATATCGTTGCATTTGATTAATTAAATATTTTACTGGTATTTTTTGATAGATTTTCTAATGTTGGTGAGTAGTTTTCGTGTAATTTTGGGCAAAATATAGACAATTTAATAGTTTTCAAGAAATTTGTTTAAAAAAACTCTTTAAATTTTTTCTTCAAAATTTATGCTCATATGTATCATTAGAATTTGAAATTATCATTAGACATTATATCATTAAAAAAATATATGTAGAACGATAAAAAATACGGTGCTACTCCCATTTTCGGCAAACACACTGTATTTTCGAAAATTGCAAAAACTTGACATTTTGCCTGAAGACAAAGTTTGTTATAAAAAATAAGCTCTTTAATAAAGGTAATGTAACTTTTTATACAATTAGTTTTGCATAATTTGTGCTTGAAATTCATGCAATGTATAGAAAAAAATATTTTCTCAAATACCGCCCCAAATTTTTTCCACGGATAGAAGAACGGGCGCTTAAAAGAATGGCTCAGGTCTCATTTTAAACTCTCAGAATCTTCGCAAGTTGCAAATTTAGAAATAAAGCGAGAAAGTTTATGACGTTGAAGCGCCAAGTTTCTTTGTGCCTGCTCATTTGTAATGGAATCATCCCACTCTAATCTCAGGTTAACCTCTCGAACGTCCCGCACGTCGCGCACCTCCACCTCCAAGCAAGGGGCCGGGGCGGGCGCGGGCGGGGGCGAGGACGAGGACAAGGGCGGCGAGGTCGTGGCCGGCGAGCGCCTCATCGAGGACGAGCACGTGGAGAAGGGCCGCGTCTCGTGGCGCATCTACTGGCTGTACCTGCGCAGCATGGGCACGGCCCTGGTGCTGGCGACGCTCGCCGCCAACCTCGTCTACCAGGCCTTCTCGCTGGGGTCCGGCGCGTGGCTGGCGCGCTGGTCCAACGACGCCGACCAGGAGAACCCGGTCTTCTACATCTGCGTCTACGCCGGGCTCGGCGTCGGCTACTGTGAGTACTTGCCGTGAACGCTTAGATGCTCATTTTCGCCTAGCGAGAAATTAGATGGTATTAATCGTTAATGCCCACCAATAACCAAAATATCCACGAGATCATTTACCGCTTCACATGCTGAATACGTGTTGCATATAAAACGAGTTCCTTATAAAACGTTACGTTGTAGAAAATTGTTGTAATGAATGTAGTTTCAAAAGATAAAGGTTGAATAAAGCTATCGTTGAATTCTGAGGAATGCACATCCCTTAAGCTCTCACCTCTTTTTCCGTTTCACATTTGTTTGCTTAAAGGACGCATTTGGCGATCCCAGCACAGTTTGCTGGACCGTTAAGACTACTTGTATTGACGTTTCGAAAATTAACGTACACGTTACACGTGTCGACTAACTAAGTGGATCAAATTCCGATTTTTCTTGAACGTCCGCTCAAATGGAGGATTCAAAACGTCCATTCAGCTAAGTTTCTCGGCGATACCCACGTCGGTAGTTGCAAGTTTGGCGCTATGGGGACACAGAGCACCTGAGCTGTTTCGTCAGGTCAGGTCCCCAGACGGGTCCCGGTTTCGCCTTGGAACTATATTTTCGAAGACTCAGGGGCAACTGACAAGTAATTGGTCCGACCCCTCCGTCCTGACCAACCTTGAAAGCTGTTGGTCCCTACTTGGCGGGCGCCCCACCCAGCTTTCAAAGCCTGCGACGGGTCGCGAGGGAATGGACTGCATTTGAATGCAGCGTATTACAACGCAACGCCAGGCATTGCGCGTAGGGTCGGTGAAGGAGTTGGGTGTTGTGTGGGTGCGCAGCTCTGGGGTCGTTCCTGTCCGGGCTGTCGCCGCAGCTGGGCGGGTGGCGCGCCGCCTGCACCCTCCACACGCGCCTGCTGCAGCACGTGTTGCGCGCGCCGCTCTCCTTCTTCGACACGACGCCCGCCGGCCGCATCGTGGCGCGCTTCAGCAAGGACGTGGACGCCCTCGACAACTCCATCCCCGGCGAGTTCGACAGCTCCGTCGCCTGCACCTTCGAGGTACTACCCTGGCATTTTTATTGGAGAGATTTGGTCCAATGAGACAAAGTTCGAATGTTTTTCGAACCTAACTAACGCCTTCAATACTGAAGATTTCTTTTTCGATGCAGTCTATTTTTCAATATTAGATCTTTAAATCAATTGTTGGCTTGATGCGAGAAGGGTCAATGTCAATTTTTTGTGATTTTTGGTTTGTTTCGCCAATCTGTTCAGGTTGTAAACACTTTTGGGTGTTCTACAAGTTTTTCTTTAAAGTTGATAAGTGAGTTCAATGGCAGAAATACATTTTAATTTGAAATTTTAAAATTGGTTAAAGCATTGCATTGCACTGCATTGCATTTCGTTGCATACTTTAAGTAGAATGACCGGGATTACGTAATAAAACGATCAGCTTTGAGGAGTGACTTACTGTATTACAATCACAATAGTAGATTTTTCGATCATTTCATTTGTACTTTCATTTGTACAATGTCAAGAAGAGTTAAGATTTGCGATATTGAATTTAATCCAGGAATAGTATTTAGAAGCGCGAAATGATGTATTACGTAATGTATACCAAACATCTGGAGAGTTGTTTTGTAGCTACTTTACTGTGCGCGAGCTGTTGATAGCCGCCGCCACTAGTGCTTCGTTTTATAAAAAATGGAATTTTTTAAACATCCATTAGAAAAATACCCCTAAAAATATATAACTATTAGCAACAGTCTAAAGTTAACATTTACATTAAAAGAAGTTAACATTTATGCATTAAAAGAAAGGTTGGACAGACTGTAAAAGTTTAAAGATTTCTTTGATATTGCTGACAACGATTTTGTATAATGTAAAGACCTTAATTGCGGTACAAATTGGAAATTCTTGTTCTTACTTCATTAAAAAGAAACTACTAGCATAAGAATTATTGGAAAGGATGTATTTTCAGGAAGATAAGGGCCGAATAGATAGGCCAAATATGTAGTAATTTCAAACATCCACAACTCTATAATGTAAATACTACTCTACATAACTATATAGTAGTTAAAACGCCATGTAAAACTGATATACGGCTAAATACGGTACAGTAGATGTAATTACCACAGTAAAATTTAACGCTGTTACTTGTTAGAAAATGATAGGTTACGCTGCAACAATCAATGCCCTATGTACGTATGCATTTGGCATTTAGATCCCAGTAAATCAGACTTTTGCCAGCTAGCGGTGATCCCGGGCCAGGGCCTTGTTTTACTTATTATCCGCGCCTGGAGGCAAGGAAGACATGCGCCAAGAGTGACGTAATCCTATCACCGTACCTAGCCCATTTGGCCTGCCCGAGCTCCCTTTCGTCACACAGCTTTAGAAACAGAGAGGATTCCATTACATAGCTACAACTTCATTTTTGCCCCGGCCGGGAATTGAACCCGGGACTGCCTCACAGAAAACAAGCATGTGCCCATGAGCCACCCGAGGGCCTATCAACGACTTTCCAAATTGACATGTCTCGCAGAACTGGTGTAAAGTGCTGATTATGGCTGAACAGAGAGAAGGAGTTGTTGGACGATATAACCACGTGTTAAAAAACGTCGATGTTACTGAAGATTTTGAAGGAAATTTAAGTATTTTTAGAACTACGAGAGTAACGACGGGTTATACGTCACTAGGATGGAATGTAAAATGTTAAAATATTTCATGGCAGATACCAATTGTACAAGAAAGACATACAGCACAAAGTATGTGCTCTTGTAACACCACTAGTTAAAAACTTAACTCTCAAAACTTTAAAATGAAAAACTCAATTATCTAGAGAACATTTTACTCACTCCAACCATTTTTGAAACTAATAAGAAAGTTCGAGACAACAAATGATTGCATGTTTTGCAAATCGTCTTTGTCATCTGTAAACTTCTACCGTTCTTATAGTTTCATATCACTTCGACATCCACCTCCAAAAAAGATTGGTGACATGAGGTCAGTTGGATATTCTGAGTACATCGCAGTCTATTATTTTTATGGTAAAGTATACTTGTGTCTATGATAGTATATACTATTTGAGAGTATTATCAACAGCCTTTTTGTCTCTCAGGTTCTGTCTATTCTACTTATCATCTGCTATTCAACACCTATCTTTCTGGCTGCAGTAGGACCCATCCTTATCATTTACGTTCTCATACAGGTAAGATGTATGCCTTCATTAGGATCATCAGCACATCTTGTTTTATAGATTACCATATAGCTGGAGAACTTAAATTAATTTTTGTTCGCAGCAAATTTATGTATCTACGGCAAGACAAATGTTTCGTCTTGAATCAACTACGCGATCTCCGGTTTACTCTCATTTCGGAGAAACAATTACAGGTAAGACAAAATACATATTATAAACATTAAAATATGAAACAACATTGTACGTATGATGCGAATGAGACGTTGTAAATTATCATTAATTATTAGAAATCAATTTGGTAAACTATTAAAACACCCTAACCCATTAAAAACGGGACGAAATTAAACTACTGCATTAATAAAGAATAAAAAGAAGAAAATTATCTCTTGTAAAAACAAAATGCAATGTGAGTTGTTTTTTTTTCAATAAAATATTTCCTTTATTAAAAATTTTCCCTATCGGATTTTTCAAAGAAACACGCTTATTAAAAAAATATTTTCTATCCTGAAGACGAGTAAGTTCAACTGGCCGTAAGCTAAATAGGGTAGTTCCAAAACCAGATTATCTTGTCGAAACGTGGGCCTCCTCACTTGATTGCGAGAACGAAGACATTAATTATACTTTTAAATGAACAACGGCACGCTTTGAAAAAAAAAGGCCACGATAACACGTTTAGAAACGTTTTTTCGAAACTTTCTTCCTTTTCTAAATTCAAACAATTTCCATTGCAACTGCCTCTTCCTTACCGACATCGAACAACTTTCTATCATGCTCCTTATGCTCATAGATGTTCGTATGCACAAAAGCCGTAGAATTATTTGTTTTGATTTTTTACAGGCGCTGCTACTATCAGAGCCTTTGGGCGTCAGAAAGACTTTGAAAGAGAGTCGGAAAATCGTGTTGACACGAATCAGCGCTGTTACTTTGCAGGGCTAATGACCGAAACGTAAGTAAAATGCTCTTTTTAAATTGAAGTGCTGAGAGCAGTAACCAGATAATCCACGCTAGGCATAGCAAGTCTCCCGGGATTCGTAAATGTTAATATCTCGATTCTGGTCCAAGTGTCTCATTTTATTACCACCTCAAGCTCTTCAACAGGATGACCAGTTCTCGTTGCTCATGCAGGGCCCGGTGATAGAATACAGTAAGCGATTCATGAGTGCAAAAGGAAATAGTGTAAACACTAAATTAATAACCATAAATTTTTGAAGAAAAAAAGTTTTTTTGTCATATGTCATTTTTTGCAAAAACAAACAAACAATTATTACATTTACGAACATTGTTCCCGGTTGTTATTATTGACTATTCCTCTAAGGAATATGAAAGGAAAGAAAAACCAGTTATATAAGTGTTATTTATAAGTGTTATTTGCGTATACAGCCAAAATTTTGCATTTTCACCTCCTGTAACAGGAGCTCTAAAAGTGTTTAAAATGGCCTCCTGCGTGAACGCAAGATGGGCATCTGTGACGCACGGTCTCGGTGACACGCTCTTTGCCAGGTTGTACCTTACTTTCTGCCGCCAATCTTATAATCCGCCGAAGAAAGTCATCATGATCCTCGACTTTGGGTAGCATAAACACGGTCTTTCGTTAACTCTCAGCGCAAACGAGTTTTCCAGAGGAGTACCGAGCCCCAACGCGAGGTGAAGCCGCTCGCACACTTGCCGTAGCCCATGTCACAAGAGCGCAAGCGCAGTGTTAAAGTTTAACGTTAATTACAACAAAACTAAACGACGAAGAGTATCCAATTTTGGCAAATTCAGTCTGTACATTACATGGAATGAAGTCCCGGCAACGATGAATGAATCACCCTGTCTATGTAAACAAGGCACGTACTATAGTAATAACATTGGCCACAATTTCACCAAATTCGAGTTATTAACATGTGCAAACAGCATGAGACTTACCGTGGTTAGTGTTACTTACGTTGTTACTGCCCCAAGCACTTCAATTGCATGGATAAATAATTCATTCTTAAATATTGTTACAATACAGTACCATGGCCAATTTTTATTGTTTACCTCAAGTCGAAATATGACATCAATTACATGGCTAAAACTATACAAATGCAGGGTGCAAATTAGCCATTTTTTTCAAAAAGGGCGAACTGGCGAAGAAAACTGACTGAAATGACGGTCTTCGCTTCGCGACATAGTCTGCAAATACTTTAAGAATTTTCTGGGAAAGCTTTTTTTTCCAATTTCCTTGATTTGAACATTTCAAGTATGGAAAAAATAAATGAGGCACATAAATGTGGATTAATTGTGTCCTTGGGAAGGAAAAATATTACTCTCCTTCAAGAAAGCAAAACATTTAAAATAATTTTCTAAAATTTGTCCTGAAATACTATAATATGAAGTATTCCTTGTCATTTCAAAAATTAGGTCACTTCAAAAATTAATGTGAGCTCCGAGTCTCTGTTTGTTCCTCAGCCGGGTTATTCCGAGCGTCGCATCCACTAGCTCTGCTGATGAGAAACGGGTTCACCCAGGAATCTCGGAATTGAAGACGCTGGACAGGGGAATCCCGAGAATTCTCGAAAAATATTTCTCCACTCTAGGATTTGTGTGGTATTTTACTTAGTACAAATTATCGTCTGGAACATGTGAGATGTTGGCAAACATTCTTCATTATTTGTACAGCGTCAAGAGACTGTGCGAACTTTAAAAAAATAAATTGTTTCTTGTCTATTATTTTACGACTGGGTTATGTTTCAGAACAGCGAAACCATGGCTGGAGGTGTTGGATATAAATTAAAAATAACATTGAGGATCTGCAGCAGTAAAAGTCCTTTGAACAAAACTGCACAAATGGTGTTTCAAAACTTAGCATGCAGACTGTTCAAATACGACAAATAAAATACTATTTTGACGTTGATATAAATTCAACATTTCAACAAAAATCTGGAGTATATATTCGTAGACAACAGTTATTTGCATACCAAGAATAACAAATAATACTATTCCAAAACGCAAAACGTAAATGGCACATATTTAATAGCTGGTGGCCTCTACCTTGGAACATACCTTGGTCATGCTGTGGCATGAATTAAGCTATAATCAGTTTCGCACAGAATATGATAATTCAGTAGGTGTGAGCAGTATGACAATAGGTGAAATAAAACTATCAAATATTTGTTGCTGTGTTTTCAGTCATAATCGAAACTCTTTCGCTGTTTCTGGGTATCTAACAAAGACGTCTCTCACATGGTTGAAGACGGGTTGCGGGTTCAATTACAGAATAAAACTACTCTTATAATTTAAAATTGAGTCGTAACGGTAACATTAAAAAGTTTATTAAAAAGAAGTTCAGGAATCGCAAAAAATAAATAATTCAAGACTTAAAACTGGTTATGTAGAAGCCAAATAACATAACAACGGAAAACGACCGATAGAACAGCCGGCCGCTAGAATTCTCCTTCAGAAAACGGCTGAATTCGACCTAGCTATGAGACTAATGTCGAAAATACTGTCACCGTCGGTATACAAAGCTCTGCAGTGACATCACTTGATGCCCTGAGCTACCGAAGCCGGTACTTTTATAATGTTAAGATGCCTTTAGTTTTGGTTCTTTTGAAATATTTTCCTTACTTTTATTTATAGGAGTTTCTTGCACTCGCTCGTTTCCGCTTCAACAAATTAAATGTTTCGTTTACTTCTGCACATACGTCTATTATGTAAGAGCTCATTTCGCCAACCACTTTTACCCTGAATCCCCTTGCATGCACAACTTAACCCGTCGCTCTGGGCTGCAGATGGATGGAGATTCGCGTGGAACTGGTGGGCAACACGGTGGTGTTCCTGTCGGCGCTGTTCGCCGCCATGGGGCGAGGCCAGGTCAGCCCGGGTCTCGTGGGCCTGTCGCTGAGCTTCGCCCTGCAGGTCACCGGCATGCTTAACTGGCTCGTGCAGATCATGTCCCTGCTGGAGAAGAGTATCGTGTCTGTGGAGAGAATCGAAGAGTACTGCAATGTACCTCAGGTACAGTATGACGTCAGCAGGACGGAGTTATAAAAAAGAACGTTCGCGAGGTCCGTGACACTACTAAACTACTGATGCTACAACAGCACATTCTTTCTTACAATTACTTCAGAAACAAGCAAAATATACCGGTAGAATTAAAATTCAAATCGGAAATAATTGCTACGAAAGACATTACCGTTTTAATGGCTTTATTTGTGGCCGAATATAACTATCCTAGGTTTTCCCCCTGACGGAGTTGTGCATAAGTGGTGTGGGGTAACAATGTACCCCCAAAAGAAGTATTTTTCCGGTTTTACGGATGAATCTCGTAAAGGACTCTCAATATCGAAAACATGGTCTCATTGAAAGTTGAAGGGCATTACATTCTGCGTTGATTGAGACCAGACGCACTTTTTGACCACTCGGTCCCATACTAGAGCTTATCAAAGTTGGAAAAATTTTCGTTTTGGTTTCTCTTTTTCGTAATATCATCTAAATTAACCCATCTATTAATTAAGCGATCCATGCAAAAGTTATAAAGGAATAAATTCTGCGTTTAATGAGACCAAAAGTGATTTTTTGGACCACCTGTTTCCGAACAGCAACACCTTTAAAGTTGGACCATTTCTTAACATCAATAAAGACTCATCAACAAACGATAAACTGCAGTTCTTCAATAAGTATGATTTACACTATAATAAACATGTAGTATAGCACTCCGTTGTACTAATCTTGAACTCAGTAAATACTCGTGAAGTAAACTCACGGTTTATGTTTGGAAGGTACTTTTTCCAGGGTTAGGAATTGCAATTACACGAGAGTGTTTTCACAATTTTGGAAAACATGTTGCAGGAGGCTCCGTGGGAGCGCCCCAGCACGCGGGACCTGTCCGCGTGGCCCGAGCACGGAGAAGTGTGCTTCGACAACCTGCAGTTGCGCTACCGCGAAGGCCTGGAACTCGTGCTGCACGGAATCACCTTCTGCGCGCGACCCGGGGAGAAGGTGAGGTCGCGGGGACTCGACTCGACTCGGATCGACGCGGCCATGATACGTTCACAATTAGGATATTGTGCATCAAGGGGAAAAAAATGCATATTTATCACAAAGTGTAATTGTAGGCCGAGGGCTACAATTATACTGAAGGAAAAACCACCATAATAGTTCCAGAAAATATATTTAAAATATTAATATATGGAATTTAAAATTTGTGTTATGTGAGTAGAGTTTGTTTCCAAGGAAACTGTCGATAAATAACTGCGCGTTTCATGGAGGTCATTGCTGAACCTAAATGCATATCTGAGACTACCAACTATTGAAACTTTAACGCCAAAAAGTATAAGAAAATGTATTAATAGCAAATTAGCAGCTTACAGAAAATTTAAATATTAGTGTAAAGATAAAGAATTATTAAAAATAGATGAGAACGTTACGCTGGCGTATTTTGGTGAGGAAGCAAAACAGTACAAATGAGTTGTTTTTCACATTGTATTCAAGTAGTTAAAATTGTTACTCATGTGTGTCGTTTACTTTTATTGTAATGTAAACAAGGGAGAAAACAATTTAATCCGTAGAGAGTAAATAATATCTTCCTAGGGAGCGAATCCCTCATTTGCTAACAACAATATCCACTTTTTCTCGTGGAAAATAGTTATAGTGCGAGTGGTAAAAGTGACCCTTTCTTTTGCGAGTAGGAAAGGTTGCGACACGACGCTGATAAGTAGTGGCGCAATCATACAAGTAAAATAAATTCACTTGTACCATGTGTGACTGTGTACCATGTAGACTGTTCTTTTAGTCAGCCTTACTGAATTTCATTTTATTTTTATGCAAATATTCAAATCACTTAATAATACATTAAGGTCAGAAGTGGACGATGCGGTCAGATGAAAGTATTATATTTTCTCGGTTGCATTTACAGATTTCTCCGAACACTTGAGCATCGTCTCACTTTTAACTCTAGAGCTAAAAATTGAACTTTCATCACGCTATGTATGACCCGAAAGAACAGCTTTTAGTAATGGTTGTCCCAAAAAACTTAGTTTTATGTGAAATAATCTTTATTTCTGACATGATATGATTTGCCAATTGGTAGCAGATGCATTACTATTTCACGGACGGAGGTCGCCATTTAATTTCATGCAATAATGTTGTTAATAAATTAATGTTTATAATATCCATTTTCATAAATTTAAAACCAAGAATTAACGATTGTTTTATGTAACTTGAATATAGTCGTTTATTGGGAAGCAAATGAAGTTGCAAGATATTAAATCGCCCTCTCCTGTACAAAACGGAGATTTGCGTTACAACAGTATAAGCGACGCACAGCACGATGCTACATCATGATACGCCACTGCTCGATACGATTCGATACGATACGATACGACTTCACATGGGCTAAACCAGATTTCATGCTTAGCGAAAGAAACAGCGTGTAGAATTACAACATGGAGACGAAGGGACGTGGCTGCAGCCGGATCGCAGATAAAATTTTACTTTAAAGGCGAAAACCATTACTTTTGGACCCATTTTTAAAAGGAGTCGAAACATCTAGTCGAACGGTAACAAATTTGATTCGATTTAAAAGCCAACAAGTAAAAGAGAAAAGGCCGTATTTGAGCTGGATATTTTTCGCAATCATTAATGGTAACAATATGTCTCGACAGACCTAACGTATTTCTTAAGCTTGGTGCAATTTTCAATATTCTATATTACTTAATAGTATCTACATAGTGCAAATAATAAATTTTTCTATTTACTTTTCGACTTATGAAGGTTAAAATCATTATCACTCGCCACATTAATTCTAAATCGTTAGTTTCTGATTCCACTAGATTCTGATAAACTACATAACTGAGGCCAATTCAACGTTCGATCATTAGTATGTAACATTTTCCTCACCTTGCACATCAGGACGTCCGACTTAGTTCTCCAATCCTGCGTTGTTCGGCCAACGTCTTGACTCGTTCACAACCACAGAAACACTAGCCCTGCCCGCGTTATCAGCTAGTCTCGTTCTCATGGCTCGCGAACCGCAACTCTGTGCGATCTACACAAAACTTCTTCGCGAAGATTGATTCGAGTGAAATAAAATTGGAAACTTTGTAAATATTTTTTCCATATTCCGTTATTTTAACAAAATAAAAACAATATATAACAAATTAAATAAATCAATCTTGTGAATATAGTATACAATAAGTATAGTCAAACTATTTGCGAGGGGAATTTAAAAAAAGAAACATTAAAAAAATGAATTTATTTATATTAATATTTGTTTAATTTATACATTTCTTGCGATTTTTTATTTTCGTTTTAACAGTTCGAAAATATGGTCTCGAATAGTAAAGAATATTTTTATTAATATTAGTATGAGAATCTACATTTTCTACTAAAAATAGATCGAGTTTCAAATTAGGTTACATATACTATCATTTTTCTACAAAATGCAAGTATTGTTTATAGCATTTTTTAAATAAACCGGCTGTTCTGACCCAGCATTGCCTCTGACTCTGCAGTGACCCTGACCGGGAGATCCTAGAGTTCGAGTCCCGACGATGGCAGGATTTTCCACACTAGCTATACAGCTGTATCGAATTCAGACATTGTCTAGAGGAGAATTGTAGCGACCGGTTGCTCTGATCTGTAGTTTTCCGTGATTCCTCCGATCAGTATCAAGCGAAAGACGGAGCAGTACCATAAACAATGCGCAAGGACCGCGGACGATCTTTCATTTCTCTTCCTCGCCCTTCCCTCTATCCATAAACACACACCTACACGTACCTTACTGCGATTTTCGCGACCGTGCATTGCATGAAACCGTCAACAGTTGATACCTGCCAGGAAAAGAGTTGCATAAATCGCAGTATATACTGCCACTCTTGTTGGGAGGCCAGATGTGAGCTTAGAGCTTCTCTCGTCAGGGCGCGGGCCCTCCCGGGGAGAGACCAGGAGGAGAAATCAGGCGCAAGCTGACGTGGATGTCGGCGCCGGATCTCACCATCCAGCGAGGGAAGATCACCGCCACCGCCCGGGATAATAACACTCACTATACAAACGGAGCTAATGACCATAGCAGTTAGGGTACCCAGAAACATAAAATATTAATAGCAACTACTTTATAATGTTAAGTTTTATTGCACACGCATTTAGCGATAAGTTTGTAGGCGTGATCTTTGGACAAGTGTATAATTTGAACTTAACTCTAGTTCAAAGATCTGCTAAGATTTTGCAACACTGATATTGCCTTAGTGAAACATGACTTCAATGTACTGAAAGAATGCCGTATTTATGTCCAAAGAAAGTTTTGCCACTGGCATTTATGACCAAGAAATTCACTCGAGGGACCTTTGCCGCCAGCTGAGAAACCGATGTCGGCTTCTTTTACGAGCAATAAATCATCGATTCACGTCTTGTAACTTTCCATCCCCTCCGCAGTAAGCCGTCCTAGGAGTAGGATTGAAACGTGGAAAATACAGACTATTGCAGAGCTTCATAATTCGTTTAAAAACAAAATGTAATTGAAATATGCTTTATTGTCACGGGATATTCACAGTAACGCTGAACATTATCCCGCGCGTTTTTTAATACTGAACTAAAGTTCACCAATTTACAAATGCATGTTATTAGATATTATTAAATTTATATATTATATATATTATTATATTTATATATTATATATTATTAAATTTATATATCATATATATTATTACATTTATATATTATATATTATTAAATTTATATATTATATAATTTAATATTAATTAATATCATTAAATTTATTATTATTATTATTATTAAATTTCTTCTCAAAATACATAAAAAGGTAAATATTTTATTAATATAAGTAACATAAATTTGAAGATCAGCGAATCGAAATATCTATTTTTTTTAAAATTTGTCCCTCCATTAGGGAGGTGGCAGTTGCCCCCCTTGGCCTTCTGAATCCCGCCTCTGACGAAGTCCGCGGGTTGTGTGCGTAGGTGGGCATCGTGGGGCGCACGGGCGCGGGCAAGTCGTCGCTGACGCTGGCGCTGTTCCGCCTGGTGGAGGCGGCGGGCGGCCGCGTCACAATCGACGGCGTGGACGCTGCGCAGCTGGGGTTGCACGCGCTCCGCTCCAGGCTCACCATCATCCCGCAGGTACCCTAACCAGCTTTTTTAAATCTTTTTTTTTTTCTTCGTGACTCAGGGCATCAACTGATGGCACTGAAGTGTCTCTGACCGGCAGGTCCTAGGGTATCACCCCCGACGGGGTCGAATTCAGTCTCTGTCTGGAGGAGTATTGTACCGACCGACTTCTCTCATCGGGAGCTTTTCGTGGTTTCTCCGACCAACAGGCTAATGCCGGAACAGTACCCTAACAAACGGGCCACGGACCGCGCGCGATCATTCCTTCCCCTTCCTTGTCCTATCCTCACCATTTACACACACACACACACACACACACACTCATGCTGGGGGTCCACTTACAGACTGCCGGGAAATCGCCGCAAGCCCACGTAGGTCGGCGCCGGATCTCGCCATCCAGCGGGGGATCCGCCACCTCTCCTTATACAACATGAGCTACACTTACGGGACCTTAGCAGTTAATCTGCCCGGAATCACTAACCAATCAATCATTTTTAGTGACTTGCAGTGGTCTTGACGACTCTGCGGCGGAGGCCTGCCCCCAAAAAATCAGTCACGAGAAACGGTGAAGGTCCTGTTAATCTTGCACTAAATTAACACGTTTACAACCACCGCATGTTGTGAGGACGAACATATCTTAGAGTTTCCGCATAAGCGAATTTGGGTGTGAGAATCTTACTATTTGGAAGAGTGAGGTTATGTGATAGTTGAAGTGCGGTTTTGTAGGGAAGGCACTGTGTCTATTAACTAAGGTAAGAATATTAACCCTTTCATTTGATATCGAAAATTAGTTTTCTTTGTTGCAAATATTTTATTTTTCCTCCATTCTCCTGAGCAGATCTGTATCGTCTGTTATCAATGTAAAAGTTGTCTAAAATAAGGATTTAAAATTCACTGCCTGCAAATCGCTCGATCACTTCTTGTTGTGGATTGCCCTCATTCAAGGAATATTCTCAAGAGACAAAATGCATGCGATTGTTCAGACACACATGCGTTTTCCATATTCCGCAATCCACCGGTTCCCAATAGTAGTTAACATTTGGCGCGACCAGTTGTGTTGTAGTCAGGCCTTTCGCCTTCCATCTCTGGATGTAAACGAATGTACGATGTAAAAGAGTTGGAAGATGCAGTTGAGATAAAAAGAAATGATGATAGTATCAATTGTTACGAATCTACTGAATCCAATGTTCCCGCAACCGCGTATGCACAGATGTTCATGTGCATACTCCACCTGCGATCATTTGTACAAATAATTCACAGATTTTCACAGATAATTCAGCAGCAGCTGTATTGCCACTCACTAAACGTCGCTGTTCGTTAGCATCTCTCTTGAGGTAATTGAAATGATACCCTTTAAGTTCAAACACAAAGCACATCTATTGAATAATACAAATCTTACAACCAGAATCAGTCGGCAAATGTTACCTTCTCTGCTTCCACAGATATCTTCCTTACTTTAGAACCACAAATGAACTTGCAGAATTACCTTCCCCAAGGTTTCTCCAAACTTCCAATACCCTAAAGTCGCTACTAATTGGGTTTTAAATAACATTTCCACATTAATATTTAACCGGCCTACATTCCACCGTCAATATTGTAGTGAACCCAGTCTCGATCATCTATTTCGCGACCATGGTAACCAATGCTCCATCCCTCAATTATTCTTTACCACGAGTTCATACGACGCTACCGAGCGATGTGGCTCATGGCGTAACGCGCTGCCTTTGCATTGGGAGGCCCGTGTTGATTTCCCGCACCGGCTATTCTGACCGGGGTATCCCTGGGTAATCCAGGCGAATGCTGGGATGGTTATACTGAAAAGTCACGTCCGTCGCTAACCGAATTCGTTAACTAAGTGAAGTCGCAAAGTTTAAACGGATACGAATCATCGCGGGTTCCTGGTTGGTGACCGACTAGAAACCCCGAGGTCCAGCAGCGCTGAGACCCGTTACGGGACAAACATATGTACAACTCATCCAAAAATTATATTTTCACATCGTCACATCAGTATGCAACCTGTTTATCGCTTTCCTTTCCGCAGGACCCTGTACTGTTCTCGGGCTCGCTGCGCCTCAACTTGGACCCGTTCGAGCGTCACGCGGACGCCGAGCTGTGGCGCGCTCTCGAGCTGGCTCACCTACGCGCCTTCGTCGACGCGCTGCCCGAGGGGCTGAGCCACGAGGTGTCGGAGGGCGGCGAGAACCTCAGGTAAGACCAGTGCCTATTTCACCAATGAACTGGCCCACACACTTGCAAGCGTGGCGTGTACCCTTCGTAATATGTCACCGCTTTATCGTTCCCACAGGCTGGTCTATTCTGTATGTCGCTACCGCAGGGTTCCTACAGATTGATCCACTCTGAATGATGTCGCCGCTTCATTGTTTCAAGAGTTTGTTCCACTCTATAAGTCGCTGCTGCATTGTTCCTACATTTTGTTTCACAGTGGGAGCAATACGATGGTGACGGTTTACAATCAGCACAAGCCAGACTTGTAAGTCTCACTTAGAGACCAGAAGAAAATTCAGTCAATATTTGTGCAGATGAATTTAGTTTCTGGAATAGTTCTGACATATTTACTTTCATTCGCACAATTTAGCAGATACGTCATTGTTTAAATGTATAAGGGATATGTCGTTTTACTCGTTCCCAAATGACTCACGCAGTTTACACAGCGTTTTGACGAAGAATAGTGGGCAGAAATGCAGTTTCTGATACGATTCGTTCACTCACGCTGTCGATTTTGAGAATGAGTCACTCGCGGCGCTGCTACAGTGTGCGTGACCGGTGCACTTTCCGGCGGAAAGTGACGCTTTGCTACGCAGTTGATGACGAGGGTCGGGCGTCGCATTAACATAGAACATCCTTGAGTCTTTCCAACGCATAATTACCAACTCATTTTAGGCAAATTTGCCATAAACATTATTTGATGTGTATACTTTCCGTACGCACGCATGAACGAATCGTATCACAAACTTTATTTCAGCGGAATATTTTTGTGATAATGTCTTTCATGTTCTTTTTGTTCGAGCAGCGTGGGTCAGCGTCAACTCGTGTGCTTAGCACGCGCTCTGTTGAGGAAGACCAAAGTTCTTGTATTGGATGAAGCGACAGCCGCCGTGGACTTGGAGACCGATGATCTTATTCAGGTGAGATTCATTTCATAGACTTATGACTTTGGTTGTATGAAAGAATTGAAAAAATATTTTTTAACGCAATACGTATTGTGATTACTTGTTCCTCTTTGACTAATATCTCATAAAAAATTAACATAATATTAAATTTTAGTTCAAAATTTCATTTAAATATCTTAAGAGTGGTTTAGTTATCATTATAAATATCCGTTAATTATTATGTTTCTTTTTACATAGAGGACCATTCGAAGCGAATTTGCTGACTGCACTGTTCTCACCATCGCCCACAGAATCAACACCATCATGGATTGTGATAGGTAAGTGAACTATAAACAAATCATAGTCAAATCCATTGACAGAAATTGCCCATGATAATTCACGGTGAAACAGAAGTACATTCGTAATAAATGCATTATGATACAAAAACATACCTAGCGGAAAAATATTAATACACATTCAGAGGAGGCTTAATAACACGCCTTAATTAATAAACTTTCGCAATTCACATAATTTGCGCGTTGGTCAAAGATTAAAGACGTGAAGAGTGGATTTCTTCGTTCATATATCTTTACTTAGAATCTTCATCGTAAATGTCAATTTAATATTTTAGTGGCGAAAATGGGATCTTCAGTGGCAGTGCATTTTTTGTTACATATCTTACAATTAATATTCCTTGTGATAACTTTTACTAGACAAAACACTAATAGTTAATGACAACCAAACCGGTACCGGTGTACACATATCACAATTGAAACGTACTTAAAAACGAAACCTATTAACCGTAATTTGATAAATCTGAACGTTCAAACATTTAGTCATAGATTAACCTTTTTTAAAAATGATTCCATAGATTTCTCTCGTTTCTCCTGCTCTATTATGAACTTTACGTTTGGTATGTGAAACAGAATGTCTTTGAAGAAGGTTCGACTTAATATATTTTGTGGGATCAAAGTATGTTCTTTTTGGAGTTCCTTTTTCCTGCGAATGCATGTGTTCGCCAATACTGCGGAATCGTTCGTGAAAAGGAAGTAAATCTGGTGTATATGGTTTGGACGAGATTTCCCTTTTCTTGTGTTATAACCAATCAATTAACTTTGTGTAGATGGAATTCAGAACTCACAAGAAATATTTATTTTTTACTGATACGTATCGAAAGCTATAGCTTGCCTTCGATACGCTGCTCAATATGCAATGCATAACTTGCCTTGATCGCAGGGATCGAGATTACCAGGGAAATATAAAAACAGTTGAATGGCGCTAGATGTTCTCTTATGGAGGGAATTATGTGAGAGAATAATGACAGGGAATTATGGGAGAGAAATATGAAAAGACAAACCGAGTCAAGTTAATATCTAGTTAATCAGTAAATAAGTAAATCTGAATCAATAAAATTAGGAAAAAATAAAATTATGTATGTACCACGGACGTAAATAGTTCTTATGATTTCGGGCGACAAAAAGCCCTCGAGCCTAAGGCCCTCTGGCATTTTGGCGCCGCTCGATCATTAGAACCCTTATAATGAGCTCGCTGCAGAAATAACCATTTCATGTGACGAATGCATCCGGACCACTTGGTTTAGTACGAAACTAAAATTTTATTTGTCCGCAGGGTATTAGTTCTGAGTCAAGGTCGAGTCGTTGAGTTCGACTCTCCTTCAGCCCTACTGAGGCGGCCGGATTCTACCTTTTACGGAATGGCCCGAGACGCGGGGCTGGCATGAAGCAGTGAGGGCGACCCGTGGGTGGTCGCACATTCGAAGTTTCGGAAGAGCAGCTCGGACGGCCGAGGTCGGCAGGCGGCGGGGCCGCAAACCCGAGCTGCCCGAAGCCCGGACTGGAGACTCGACTTCCTGGCGAAGACCGCGCGTGCGGCCGTTCGACCTCATCTGCATTGCCTCAACTGCGGGCCAGACGGTGGAATGGACGACTCGAGAAGCAGTGCAAGCTCATCAGGCGACGATTCGATCTCTTACGAATGTAATCGTATTCATCACGAACTTTAGTTGCTTTAAAAAATAGAAAGATGTCAATCAGGGAACTATCCTACCTCACTTTCACGATTATTCATTTCCAATCTATGAGATTTGACACCTGCAACAGTATTATTTTAGTTGTTTTATTATTTAATGTTTTATACTTTTATATGTATTGTTGCATGGAGTGATGTATAATTTTTGTTATAAATAAATAGATCGTTCGTGGTGAAAACTGTTTTTTCTTTTTTTTTAATTTAATGTGACAACCTCATCCCAAGCTGTCAGGAAACTACACTCATACGCGGTGCTCAGCAATATATACATATTGACATTGTGATCATAAAGCTATTCAGCCCGTAAGTTGCGTTTCTGTCGCTGGTAAAGCTGTGATTCTTTTCTTCCTTATTCAGTGCTTAAATTTACCGTGACTTAAAGCAGAACAATTCATTGGTCGTAACAGCATTGTCCTACAGACGAATGCGTTTTCATGTTTGTGACTGGTTAAGTAAGGATCATTCTTTCTCTACTCTTATCCCGACTGCAGAAGTTGATTGTGTAAACCATTTACTGAGAATCATGATTAAGGAATGAGAGGAACCAGAATTACTGAAATGCTGCAGTGGGTGGAAAAGTTTCATCGTATTTTTTCTTGAATATTTCCTGTCCTATCTATCCTAAGAGTTGAACTTCGTCTTTCACCTAATCATCGTTGCTGAAGTGTATGCAATCACTTGTGGACGTTTTTGACATCCATACACTTCTTTCAACAATTAATTTCAGTAGGTTTCACTCCTTTTGCGATCAAAGACCGAATAACTGCGAGAACTCGCACTCGGCAATAGAGCCAAACGGGAGCACCATTACAAACGACTTCCAAGTGAAGAGTGTGTCCCAGACAGGTGCACATACCCCTTTTTGGGAGCGGGAAGAGCAATTAACACAACAATGTTTCCAACACCTGAAAAAATAGTTTCCTGGCGACCTCATCACTTTAAAGTCCTTACTTTGGGTTTACTCTCGTACATACGGATTTACACGAAAGATCCAACCAGAGACAATATAATAAAAATCCAACTTCTTGAGAAACTTGGACAGTGATGAAGATGGAATAGATAACAGCTATTGTAGAAGCAGGTAAAATATTCCCAAAAGAAAATACCCGAAAGAAAAAAATTACTGAAAATGAGTTTTTTCCTAGTTCATAATCGAGTTGTTTTTACTTTCTCGTATAAGTGGAGTGCCGTTTTCACACTAACATCCAGGCATATTTTGCACACTAACGGCGATATGAATGATCCTAGAAGAAAAGCACACTTAAAATGTAGGCAAATGTAGACAAGGCCTCTTTCATTTCATGTTAGGTTAATATTTACGAAAAATTGATAGTGTTTAAGTTATATCGAGATAAAGTGGGATAGTTCCCGTTTTTTCATGTTTCGCTTCACCAAATTTCGCGGTGCTCACACGGCTAAACCGTTAATTAGAGAAAACATCTTAATGACATGAAATGTAGGTTATTTTATCTTCTTTTATTTCATATAGGACCATTATTTACGAAAAATATGTGGCTTTTGAGTTGTTTTATATACTAAAAAAAAAGGCGTGATTTTAAAAAAATCACGTTGTTGGCAAACCTTATAACCGTGTTGAGCAACCCAAAAACATATAGGAACAAACTTCAAAACTACACCAAAACTCACTTATTTTATACCATTTGACAGAAGTCAGGGAAAGCAAGAGCAACCAATAACGGGTTCTGTCAAACGCCACGTTCTTTGGGAAACGCAAAGTGAAACATTTCTTTATTTCAAGCTCTTTTAAGATTCTCTTTGTTTGTCCTTACGATCAAAATTCAAGCACAATTAATCCTAGACTAGCGTACCCGTGCGACAACTCTCGCATGTTAAACCCCACCTTAATTTTTCTAAAGGAAACTGAAACATGTGGTCCGTTTCCATCGTAGTTCCTTCCACAATTAGGTACACAGCACTTGTAGACAACAGTAAAACGTTAAAGAATAGTTGCACTACACGCGTAAGAAAAGTCTTCATCGGTATCAAGCAACTATTAATACTCGTAGAATTTCTAGTTGTTGCTGCGAGACCGAATCTTGGATTAATAATTATGCAAATAAACTTCGTCAGTCTGCGCAGCACCATAGTGTTAACAGAAAGCGTAACTAGTATAAGATGGAGGAATCTAAGTCTGACGGCACAAAGATGGCCACCAGCACCAAGGGCTGAAATATAGGTCATGAAAAATATATTCTATATTCCTCCTTGTGTATAGGTGGTTTGGTAGTATCGATAAGCACCAAAACGGCAAACTATTGATAGAATGTCGAAAAATATATCATCCTCTAGATTACGGTATGAGAAAAGTTTAGATTTTAATGCCCTAGAACGCACTGTTTAGGAGTTATTAAACGAATACCTGACCGAGTGCTCCGGGTTGCGTTTGACAGGAAGAACATTTAGATGCGTTTTTTTAAAACAAATCTTTCATATTTTTAAGTTAAAGTTCAATTCATTACGTCTCCGTGAAATTCTCGTTCTTTATAGACCTCATTTATAAAGATTGGTTGCATGCGAGAGCCGCAAAAGGTATGTATACTATTGAAATAATGTAGACTATATTAGAATCTACCTACTTCCCGTTTTCTTTCTCATCAGCGCATGGTCCGTCGCCAGTTGCTAGGATACCGTTATATTTACATTCTAACATCAAGCGAGCTTGCTTTTCTCTGTGATACATTTCTGTCACCCTGCAATCTGAATGTGCTCATCATCCTTAAACTCGTAATTACAAACGTTTTAATTAAAAGTTCGTATTTAAAAACGTGAGTGACTCGTGTTATGATACCCCATTAACATATGTCGTGATACCTAATTATCCCACGGTTTCAAAATAATGTTGGCCACTTAACTAGCAATTTTGAATAAATAATTTAAAAAAATCAGAAAACCACAATGGCTATGACAACGAATACTATCCCAGTTTTGGAACCACGTTTCATTCTGGGCCTAAAAACGGGCGTAAAGAAAGGAGTACAGTTTGTATCAGATTCAGAAGTAATGTATCCAGCTGGCAGAGTCTTGATATTTCATAATTTTGCTCTGATAAGGCAACGATACATATATCATTCTCAAGACTCCATTAAAAATATATCATGTTTGGTTGTTTCACCAAACAGGTATGTTGTACAATAGATTACACCATAAATAAGTATAGAAAATAATTACTTCCATTTTTCACATATTGCTTTATTAACTTGGATAATTTCTTTAATTCAGAGATGTCTTAGCTGTTGCCGACAAAGGAGACGAAAATGAAAAACCTTGTATAACTGTGTATGATAGTATCACTCTCAAACGCAAGAAGGTTCTTTCACCCCCGCCAGACTCAAAAGCACTAGAATTTCAGCACATGTACTTCACTCATGACAACAAATTTCTAGTGGCTATTCTAGGAGAACCAGAATGGACCATGTTGTATTACAACTGTGACAAAGGAAAAGTTGAATCATCTTATAAAGATTTTAATCCTGAGAACCCAGGCCCTGTATTGGAGGTAGGATTCCAAAAATTGGCGTTACATTTCAATCTTCCACTGCAATTCATTATTAAAAATATTCATTATGTAACCATTATCTAATGCTTTATTAAAATTCTTGGAAAATATACATTTGTCAATTTTTGTCCCCTCCACATTAAAAAATGCTATACAGACAAAAATTTATAGAAAGTGTTCTAGAAAGTTATAGAAAGAGTTCTAAAGTTATAGAGAGAGAGGGTTTTTTTTTTTTTCCTTTTTTCATTTTATTAAGCCTGTCATAATTAATGATAAGAAAAAACTTTTTCATTTTACTTCAAACTTCAAGAACATGCTTCATAATTCATGAAATAATTTGAATTGACAGATTATGTTTAATATTGGAAAATACTGATGAAGAGAAAATAATTTTTCAATATACAAAATGAAAATTTGGATTTTAAGAATACCTTCATATTTTAAATTAATTATTATTTAATATGGCATACCTAATAATATAATTGTTTGGTGATGGAAATAGCTATGGTTGCATTTTATTGTGAATTTATCTTAAGTTAATTTCTCAAAAAACTAGATATATCAAAATATCCTTGCCTCACATTTTTTTTGGGGGGGGGAATATAATCAGTTTTATTATTTGCTATAAATATGAATTTAACACTCAATACTTCTGGTTATTTTAAGAATACTAGCAAATTAAAGAAATTCATCTTGCTGTTTTATACAAATTGGATGCAAATACATTTAATCAGAGTTTTAATACATGCAGTTTCTCACCATGCCTCACACTATTTCAAAGATATTTGTGTTAGCCAACTTAAATGATCCACCCAAATACCGTTGTATGTCTATTATGTATTCTTGTTTGTGGCTTCAGATTCTTTCTCTTGTTCTAGCAATTTATGTACAAGTTTTCATTGATCCCTGCCATGCAAGCCTATTGGCTTAGAATCTGAGGGTTTGCAGCAGCAAAAATACTTATTTCCACATACTTGCAGCAGTATTTTTGCTACTCAAGGAGCCCATTTTCCACTCTTGTCGGCACCATTTTTGCTGCTGCTGGCAACCAGTAATGTAATAAATAAATGTGCAGGTTTTGCCGAATCCAACTGATGCAACAATCGTGTGTGTGGTTGGACCTGGACTTTTTCGCCTACTTGGGTTATCAGAAAACATGTGGAGACCATATGGATTTTCCAAATCAGAGAAATATCCATTGACTAGTTCGTGTTGGCTTGGAATAGACAGAGTTCTTGCTGGAACTGAAGATGGACATCTCCTTTTGGTGGAATTTGGAGAACTTAAAGTGGTGTATGAAGCTAAAGAGCTAGTAGAAATAGATTTAAAATCAAAAGACCTTGAGTAAGCTAATTTTTCTAAGTTTGTGATAAAAATAATTAAATGGAGAATGAGTAATATTTTAAAGATTCATTATGTGGGTATTGTTTGTAGAGAAATGCCACCACCACTCTTACGTACCGAGGAGTCACTTACAACACTTCCAAGTGAAGAGAAATTGCATCTTCATATACGAGAACTTATTGCATTCTCAAGGGGGTTTGCTTTTGTTATGGGAGTTGGAACAGTAATTCTTTTTGAAAAAGAAACTAATCACAAGTATGTGAAAAGAAATGTGTTTAAATTAGAAGTTTTGTCAGAAGACGATGCTCCAGCCAGTGACGAACAAACACTATTAGATCCAGCTTACAACTCTATTCAGACTCTTCAGATTAATCCTGGTGAAACTACTTTGGTTGCAACAACAGGTAGATCACAACTATATTCAGTAACATTGTGGGGTCCAACACTTCAACAGGTAAGAGTATACAAGAAACTTAATTTATTTTTACTATTATACTTATATATAAACTTTGTAAATTGGTACTGGAAGAGTATACAATTTTGCAACATGTTTACTCTGGCAAGTCAAACAGATTTTTTTGGCACTACTTAACTTAACTAACACAACTTAACTGACTGGCACTAAATGGCACTACTTAACTGGTACTACTTAATGGCACTACTTAAGAAAATGAGTGATGATTAGAAATGATCAACTCATCCTTCATTTTTTATGACGATCCTTTGTCTTCAATAAATCTATGAAATAAAAATGAGGAAATAGATGTAACATTAAATGACATAAGATTACATTAAATTTTAAAACGATCAGATGATTGTAAAATAGAATAAATATTATGTACTTTGAATATTGAATTGATCTCATCTTGATAATGATTCTATAGAACATACATTATGGAAATTGCAAAAGTAGTATGAAATGCAATAAATAAGACGTACA
Organism: Gryllus longicercus; assembly: GCA_038098605.1. Taxonomy (NCBI): domain Eukaryota; kingdom Metazoa; phylum Arthropoda; class Insecta; order Orthoptera; family Gryllidae; genus Gryllus; species Gryllus longicercus. The sequence goes on from JAZDUA010000021.1 coordinate 6,502,508, forward strand.
TTGCATTACAAAAACCAAAATCAACATTTAATTTTTTACACTGTTCACTGGAATATGTTGAAGGAATAAAACGCATGAATACTCCATATTTTTATTAATCTTTTATTAGATTACAATAAGATAATAAAGGCACAAATAAAGAAATCTGTTTTTACATTTTAATTCATAATATTTTCAATGAATGTCATAATGCATACTTTCAAAGACTAATACCTTTTCTTTTCTAATTACTGTATAGTTTATTAGAGATAAATCATTTAATTTGGATTGTTAATGTAACATTCTTCAGAGTTACAGGAAATATACAAATATGTAGAGAAAACACCAGTAGAGTAAATCAGAAATGGAAGTCAATGTTAACTTTCAACAAAGAAAAATGCATCTAGAACACAAATACCATTTGAAGCAAAATAACAAATATCTTTCAAAAATATGAGAAATAGAATTCACTGAGTGGCTAATATTTAAAGCATACATTTTAAAACTACACTATTAACATATAAAAGAAACATAAGAAATTTGTGATGCACTGTCTTTCAGAGTCCAGAAATTTTGTTCACCCCTTTGGGTGAAAGTCTTCATGAAGGTCCTATTGCTGCATTAGCAATCTGTTCCTGGAAAACAATATTCTTGACTTGTGGTCTTACAGATCACACAGTTCGAGTATGGAACTATGCTACTGGACATTTGGAACTTTCAAAATGGTTTCAGGAAGATCCCTTCTCTGCTTCTCTACATCCTACAGGTTCAAAACCCACATCATACATTTGTTACCTATATTTTATATTATGAAATTAATTATTTAATACACCTTTATAATTTTGGGAATAGGTCTTTATGCTATAATTGGGTTCTCGGACAAACTTCGTTTCATGGAGATTCTCATTGATGAAATTAAAACACTAAAAAAATTGCCCATAAGAGGATGCAAAGTTTGTAATTTTAGCAAAAATGGTCATTTATTTGCTGCTGTGGATTTCAGTTTAATTCAAATATATTCATCAACTTCATATGAATTGATGATATCTCTTAGAGGACATAATGGAAGGGTAATCATATTAATTTTTGTTTTATCATAATTAATAACTTACATAACAAATGAAATAGCAAATAAAACTGCAGTATCTGATGTTATATAATGAATAAAATTTCAGGTCACTGGCATTAGTTGGAACAGCAGAGACACAAAACTTATTTCTTGTGGTCTAGAAGGCGCTGTTTATGAATGGGACACCAGTTCTGGAAGAAGAGTAGGGGAAATAATTGAAAAATCCTGTCAATTTTCATCAGTTAGTTGTACCACTGATGGCAATATAACGTATGCTGTGGGTAGTGATGGTTTACTGAGAGAAATTTCCGAATCTCAGGTAAAAGGTAACATAATGTTATAAGATGTACATAAAAATTGGCTCAAAGATTATTAAATAAGATTTATTGTGAAAAGGTTGCTGAAAAACTAATGTATATAAATAGCTATGTATAATTATCTCCATGATGAGTGTGACATTTGATTGCCAAGTGTAGACAAGGCAGAGGGATTTTACTCACACTTTATGACACAGAACAGGATAGGTCAAGTAAGAATGCTTAATTAGAGAAAATAAATTGTTAATGAGCTGTTATCTATTTCCATACAAATGAATGAGGAAAGAGGTGCTACAAGAAAATAAAAAGTAAAATGCACACACCTAAATTACAAAATAAGTGAGTAGGACATAAAATAAGTAAATTCTGAATCTGTATAATCCAGAACACAGATTTTACTTTCAAAGAGAAACAGAATAAACAACAAAATTTTATGGTGGGGATTAATGAGTGATAAGAAGACTATCCTTGCTTTTGCAGCACTATCTGAATAAATACTATGAATGCTCTTGGGAAAGTTATCTTTTCCAATTTCTTTGATTTGAACATAACAAAACTGAGATTGTAAATGAGGCTCATAGATATGGATTGTGTCACTGGAAAGGTAAACTCACTATCAAGCACTTCAGGTTAGGACAATCCAGAATCCCTCCATTAATTTGCACCCTGCTTGAACTCATTTGAACTCATAAATTGTACCTATCAAGATGTTTTAGTAAATTTTCATTTTACCTTATTTTGCCTATTTTAGCTTCTGAGGTCTATTTTGACTTATTTGAACCTTTTTCTACCTTTTATGTCATTATTTTGCTTTCTTTTCCTGGCACTGATCTTGATTAAGCTGGATACATGTATACCTGCAATGGTTGACACAAAGGCATGGTTGTACTTTGCAAAGGCAAAGGAAGTTGTGACTATGTAAAAAATCTAAATGAAAAAGGAAGATGATACCAGTCAAAATTTTCGATTTTTTTATTGATACCGACAGTCTTTGTTTGCTCATAAGGTATCCCATTCTACTTTTGAGTATGCTCTCCAATACCGTTTCAGGAGAGCTCGCTGTATATGATATGCCCTTCTCTGTGCTAGCGATTACACAAGTATGAGAGCGAAAAATATAATTCCTTTTCACTGATGTCATTTCTAGATTCAAAAGGGAGTCCACAAAAGCATTTCATATTCAGGATATGATGTATTCATTTTGTGTTTTTATAGCATTTCGTGTCTCATAATAACAGATGATTTGAACTTGTGCCTGAACCAGAACACCAGTATTTTCCATTACCATTAGTATTTTCCATGTACCATTAGTATTTTCATATACCGTCATAAGTAAAGCAAATTTATAGTCTTACTACTGGATGACTATATGGAATCAAGCTTACAAAGAAAAGATGTTTCCTCACACTTAAAGTGTTAAAATAAATTTTTAAGTTAGAATGAAAATGTGATTCATTTTAATTATTAATTTTTTACAATAATTCATTTTCAGTGTAATTTTTATTCTTTAAATGCCTTTTTCCACCTTTACATTAGAATAAATGCCTTTTTGAATGCCTATTTTATTTAAAATATATGCATTTTTACCTGCTAATTTTAGGTAAAATAAATGACTGAATTTCTGGGCTCTGTTCTTAATAAAATACTCCTTTTGATATAACGCAATTGATATAAGGTGATTGTTTTGGAAAAATGGGGTAAAATTTAAAATCTATTGGGGGGGGGGGGACAGCCTCCAATCTTCACAACTCTGTGTTTATGATCACTTTATGTGATCCTATTTAGAAATGACTCTTGATAGGATTTTCTTAACCACTTCTGTCATGGTGTTCTTTTACAAGTTTCATGTAATGCATGTGCAAAATTGGTAAACTTGTTTTTAATTTCATTTTAACATACACTACAAATTAATTTCATAACATTATTTCAATAAATTAATAAAGTAGTCCTGTTTGATGATATTCAACGCTTTTTTTTATTTAATGGTTTATCTGCATGAATTTTGTAATATTTATTTATTGTAAAATATCTTTTTCTAGGTTCTCCGAGAAACTTGCATTGTAGAAAATGACAAATTAAGTTTCGTTACCCTGTCTCGCTCAAATCTGATGCTGTTTGTGACAGGAGGAAATGGTTGTATTTTCTCTGTCGAATATCCTTTAGATATGGGATCAGGATTTACTGAGTATCGTATCCACCACAAGCCTGTTTCTGCTGTAAGTTTTTGAAACTTTATTTATGTACAAAGAAATTATAAATAATAATGAAAACAATGATGTTTCTTCATTTCAGTTACGTTTGACTTATGATGATATGATGCTTATTACTTGCTGTGAAGGTGGCACCATAATCTTATGGAAATTACTTGACGTAGAAGGAAAAACCGTGAAACTTGAGCCATCCCACACATACTTCAATGATATTCTTGTTGCCAAGGATGAGCTAGAGGACAAAACAAATGCCATCAAAGACCTCAAATTGCGAATGCAAGAATTGGTGATGGAACACAGTTACCAGCAGCAGCAGCTTGAAACAGAACACACAGAGAAAGTGGCAGAAATACATGCTAGTTATAGTCAATCTATTAAAGAACTCAAAGAATTGATTGAGGTATGATTTGGATTGAATTAAAGCATGTTTATTCCAAGTTTAAACTTTATTTTTACAGCTAGTTAAGTTCTTTTTGTGTAAAAATATTACTTTTTAAAAATTATTATTATTTGTTGATTCGTAATCATCATGCAGACATAAAAGTCAAGGGACTTTGCACTATGCCATGAGGTTCCTTGTATTCCTTTTAGGTGAAGTATGTTTTCATAACATGAAATGAAGTAGAAATTATATTAAAAAAGAAAATAGTTCTAATAAACTTTTTTGTACTAATTTTGAACTCAATTTTTTAATGAGGTTTGTACTCATTCATCACAAAGTCTGTGAAAATTACATTTACAGCAATTGGAGGATGAGCACACAGAAGAAATAAATAACATTAATGCTGACATAGCAAAAATGAAAGAAGATTTTGAAGCTATTATAGCATCTCTTGAAGCTTCATTTAACTCCAAATTAATAATAGAATATGACAAATTTGCCGCTTCAGAGAACAGGGCAGAAGATATGAAAAAGAGTTTTCTTCAGTAAGGGTCTTTTCATGGATGATAATGTCATGAAGTAATTGTTTAAAAAATAAACTAATGAATATTATTTTTCTGCAGGCAAATTAATGACTTGACTGAGTCAAAAAGACAAGCTATTCAAGACTTAACAGACGATTATGAAGAACAGCTTCATACAAAACAATTACATATTGAAGAGGTAATATATTTAGTACTTTTCTTCATTAGCATTATATTTTGACCTAAGTATAATAACTTGATACAAATTTGTTTGCATAGTTCATCAAAATTAATAATTTTGAGATATTATTGGAAAAAAATTAGACATGAACTTCATGAAGCACTATTTTGTTTGCTGATCTTGATTATGCTCATAATAGTTTCCATTTTTAATTCCTAATCTTCAGCAAAAAATGTTTAAATACTTTTTTTCAATTTCCTATCCAGTTTTACATCAAGAAATCAAATATCTTCATTAAATTTCAATATTTAACATATATAACTTACATAAGGCTATGATTATTACCCATGGACTTGGTCGATAAAAACTCTTTTACATCTTTCTTTGCAACTGCAATTGATATACTCCAACTCAACAACACAGAATTCAAGTGATTTTTTAAACATGAACTTTTCAGCTTCTTGAAGAGGCTGCAGTTCGAATTAAAGAACATGAAGAAATAAAAAAGCAAATTGAAGATGATGCAGATCGGGATATCCTTCAAACAAAAACCAACTTTGAAGATAAATTGAAAGAAGAAAGAGATACAATTGTTAGACTCAGAGGAGAAATAGGAGTCACTAAAAAGAAATTCATCAGGTTTGTTAATTCCAACCTTCTTGTAATTTGCACAGGTTACAAAAAAGTTTAACTAATTATGAAACTTTAGAGGATCAAATATTTCTAGGCAACAGAATCCCTTATAGCACTACCTTCCCATAGAATGTGTTTCTACAATGGATGAGTAATGTCATTAGTTTGGCATTTAGTATTGTCATTAGAAATGTCATTAATATTGGTCTAATTCAGTACTTAACTTCATTAGACCAATAAACAGCAAACAACAAACATGGTTGAAGTTAGTGAACTGAGAAGATAGCCAAGATTTATAATTAATCAAGTCTATTATTAACTGTACTCTTACACCTTTACCTACATCTCATTTATTTTGATTGCTTTTAACCGATGGCAGACTGTTAAATCATTAATGGACGCTGGCCATAAAGAGTGGCTTCTCATTTCTCTACTTGGTAATGTTCAGTTATAACAGCTTAGTATTGCAGAAATCGTAATAATCATTTTAAAAGTAATACTGCATTACTAATGTTTCAATCATTACAAAGCTCTTCTCACCAAAGAATTAAACTACTTCAAGCAAACATGTATGTCCCCTTCATCACAAGTTTTGTGAGCCATTTCATGAAGAGAATTAAACTTTTCATTAGTTCTAATAATTTTTGTTTATCAAAGTTCCATATACATGTCTGAATAACTGTTAAAAATTAATTATCTGTACCCTAAACACTACCCAAAACTGTTTTCATCTAAAAATATGTCAGTCCTTACAATCACAATTTTGTTAATAGAAAGCCACAAATTCAACAGAATTGTGGCTTTTGTGATGTAGAACACAAAATTTGGAGAATATTTCAATGAATAAAGATTTAGATTTCGTTCAAGTGCAGTGAAGATATTTTTGAGTAAAAAAACAACAACTATTTTCTCACATGTTGTTTCACTACAATTATTTAATGACTCATGATGACTGTAAATTGAAAAATTACTTCCAGAATACCATAGATTATATCTTAGAGAATTACTTTTGTTGTTGCTTTTTTATTATTTAGAGCCATTTATGACAAAATTTAGTTTGTGTAATATTTTAGTTCTACTTCTGAGAATATATTGAGAATTCAAAAATCATTCATCATTAATGTAAATTCTTGAATTTATTTCGTAATCCAACAAGATTTATATTTCAGTCATCAAAGAAATAGCATGGGACAACTTTTTTCTGGCAAAGTTAACTTATAAACTTTCCTAGATTTAAATTCACATGTCGAATCTATTAATGAAGTTGCTTTGCATGTTTGAGCTCTTTGCACTTAAAGAGTTTTTTTTATTATTTTTTAATATTTTATTTTAAATTTGTTGTGTCTATATAGACGCAACACATCTCCTAGCTCCTTCAGGAGTGTTGAGCGCCCTATGGAGTAATCCTCCGTTAACATTTACATTTTTTTTAAATTGGATAATCCTCCATTATGAGCTAGCTGCTAGGGGCTGCTGAGTACGTCATGTTTGCAGTTTGCATGAAACTGCAAGTTCATGATGCAGTTTGTATGAAACTGCATTAAGTTGCTTTGGCAAAGAAACTAAATGAGTGTTTTGTCCTTGCAAATTATGTAAAAATGAGTTGCATCATGAGTTCTTAAGGGAAAAAACCTTGATTAAACATCATCCTTTCCAAAACCAAAGTATAAATGATTCATAGTGGGTGCAGGGGCTCTGGAGCTCATTGCTTAAATTTAATTTTTTTATTATTATTAATTATTATTATTATTATTATTATTATTATTATTATTATTATTATTATTATTATTATACAATTTTGCTAAAGTAATAAACTGATAAAACTAATGATATGCATGAGCATTCATTTAAACATAAAAAATTATTCAAGTTAATACTCTGAAAATTAAGAAAGATCAACTTTCTTGCATCAACCTTTGTATTTCATTACATTTTTATTTCAAATTATGGCCAATGTATCTTTCCAACATAATGATGTATTCAAATATATAATACCTAAAGCCTCACAAATATTTCCAAAAGTGTATTCTCAACATTCAATTTTGAGTTAATAGTCATGAATCATTTTTAAATACAGTGAAAATTGCTATTATAACAGAAATTCTAAGAAACACTGGTGAAAAATTACAATGTTTAAAAAAAGCACATCATAAACAACAACTCTGATTTGCAGCTTTTTTATAAGGTTGAAATCTATAAAAAGTGTCAAATTCAAAAGGAATCTCTGAGCCCTGTCCAATGAGTAATAAGAGATCAGAACAGAACAGATGGGGCGAAAAAATAGTAAACATTTGTAATCTTTGGAAATTCAGAAATTTTAATAAAAATGGGAATTGTTTTATATTCAATCAAGTTGCATTTGAGTAGATATTTTAAAGAAACAAGAAGTTGTTTCACAAATTTGAAAAATGAAAAGCAGTAACACAATAACAGAAGCTTTATAAAAAAATCTACTTTATCAAATCAAGATCTCCAAAAATGTCATTTCCTTCAAATAAAGAACTTTTCTATACACCATTTCAATATTTTATCTGTAGTACATATACAAGAAAGCAGAAAATGGAATTATGTGGAAGCAGAAGTGGACATAGTTTATTAAAATATCTTCCTTTTCTATCTTTGTTTCTGCTCTTCCAAAATGATTATTATTGATTCTCAATCATTAACAATGAACATTTTAATTTAAAAAAATTAAATAATCATGAATGATTTATGAATTTGAATATATTCAAATCAAAGAAATACATTATATTATTTTCATTCCTCTTTTTTCTAGCTCTCAGAAAGAAATTGAAGAAAGTAAGCATCAAATCTCCCAATTAAATGCAGAACTGAGAAGATTCTTGGAAATTACAGCCAATCAGGAAAATAACATTATAGATCTCAAGAAAGAAATACAAGAAAGAGATGCAACAATCCAAGAGAAAGTACATATAATTACTTTTATTGCTGGTTGTTTTGAAATTAATCTTACTATTTCTACTTATACTATATCTATGAATTGTAAAAACATGAACCTTTGAAATCTAAAAATGTAAAAACCTTTGAATTTAGGAAGGTAGAATTTATGAACTGAAACGAAAAAATCAAGAACTTGAAAAATACAAATTTGTACTTTCTTATAAAATTAAGGATCTCAAGAATCAAATTGAGCCAAAAGAAAGGCAAATTAGGGAATTAAAGCAAAAAATGGCAGAGGTATGAATCTCCTAAAATTGCAATACTTACACAAAATTATAATAGATCATACAAAAAGTATTCAACAATACGTAATTTTTAGATGGAAGAAGAGCTAGAAGGACTGCAGAAAATAAACAGCAGCCTCGAACTTCAAGATAAAGAATTAAGTGAAAAATTACAGGCAACTCACAATGAACTTCATATAGAAATTAGTGAAAGAAAGAGGAATGATTGCACTTTGAATCGTATGCGACTGGATATTCACAATGCTTCTGGCTTAATTCAGGAGCCATACAAACTGAGACAAGCAGTGAAGGTAAGAAGTAGTATATTTTAATTTTTTTGCTGTTATTGGATTTATTTATTTTCATTATATCTTCATTTAATTTTGTTCTGTCACATTTCATTTCTAACACACATTCATTTTGGTCATATCTCTTTTAGAAGTGATTAATAAAATCCATAGACAAAAAAATTAAATATTTGAAGAATTAGAAAAATTAGACAATGGATTAGATGTGATTGCATAGACTTCTACTGCCAAAGTTTGTATCTTCTGAGCTATCTGGGATATGCCGCATCTCGGTCTTGGCTGATGCTTAGGCCAACATGTTGTGGCCTTCCCGAGAGCATACTGCTTTGAATGGATTAGATGTCTTTTATTCATAAACACATAAGTTGAATTCAGAAATTATCCCAAATTGGGGTATTCTGGAGTGTAATAAGTATCACCTTTGACTATTCAAAATTTCAGTCTTGAAGTGCAAAAAATCTTAAAGTCCAAGATAAACTTCAATTCTTCATTCCACTCAAATCATGTACTATACTTTTTTGATTTGTGGTCTCCACTTTGATTTTCCCAAATACATATTAATAGAAATAATAAAGTAGTGTTACTGTGTTCATTTGTTTAAAAGCAATGTGTGTGCATGTGTGATTTGTCAAAAACATCTAAGAAATTCTTATATTGTCAATCGAATAATAAAAAAAACAATATTATTATTGAATCTACATGAATTTTCAAACTAAAATATTTCGAAAAAATTAGAAATATCCATTTTCTGTACACCCCTTTGTTTCCGTCATTTGAATCATTATCTTTAATCTCTTCACATTCACAGCAGTAAAACGTCTACATGTTAAGATTCTGGAGAAAAGATCAATTTTGAAGAAAATCGGCTGAACAATTTCGGCGGTAGCGTTGATCACAGACGAACGGTCAGACGGAGAGACAAAAAGACGTTTCGCTGTCAATCGATTTTTCGGTATCATAGACCCCCAAAACATGGATTCTTACTACATAATGTATTAAAGGAAGTATTTACTACATATGGGGGACAATATTTATTCGCTTTTTTGTTAGGAGCGCCCGGCAATAAGAGATTTTCTGCCGTTTTTTCTCGCAGCATTACAATACTTTTTCTATACCTACTGCATAAGGAGGAGCCAGAAAGCAAAAACGTGACCTTGCGCCGGAAAACGGCGAATTTTCCACAGAAAAACATTTGTTGCCAAACCTGGTAACGAAAACGTGGATAAATACTGTGGCTACTTATAGTAAATTACGACCTCTAACACATGGTGTACCCAGAACCCATGGTTTGTAGCCCCTTGATACCGAAAAATCGATTGACGGCATAACGTCTGTTGCCAATGCCAAAACTATACCTGAGATTCATTCCGAGTACGTTTTACCAGCAGATTTTCTCCACAATTTACAATCCCCAATTAATCTGAACGAACTCGAGGCTTTGGGAGTTTCAAACGGAAATGTTGGTTTTAGAGGGTACTAAAGTAAAGAAGCCTAAAAAACATTGCCAAAACTTTCTTAAAAAAGTCTCCATCGTATTTTAATAAATTTTGTAGTTGGAATAGTGTAAAGAACGCGTAAAAAATGGTGCAGGTGTCATATTCGTTGAAATTTCCGGTTTTTGAAAATTGCAAAAGTGCATTTTTTATGCTGTCTTTCTAGAACTATAATGCTGAAGATACAGATTTTTCACTTCCCTGTATACATACGTACATACGGAGTAATATCCGTTGTACAAGGAAAGTTATATAATGCTGCGGTAAACCGATTTCGATATTTCAACGGAAATACACGTTTTAGGGCCCCTTGATACCAAAAAAGTGTTGTTTTTTTTTCAAAACGTCTGTCCATCTGTCTGATATATGTGAACAACACTATTGAAACCAAATTGAAGAATTCCCTGCCCAATTGGTCTGAGTCGAAGCTCTGCGATTTTGAAAATCATTCATTAGTTTTTGGAGGTACTTTGCATGAAGCCCCTGGCACATTTTCAAAATTTTCTCAAAAACAGATCCACATTTTTTATTTAAATTTCTTGTAAGAATAGAGTAAAATACATTATAAATGTAGGATAGGTCCGATTTTCGCGGTTAACTCTGAATTTCGGGGTTTTATCACTACAAAATTAAAGATTAAGATTTTTCTTTGAAATGAAAATTGTTGTTTATAATATGTTTTTTATTAAGGTTATGCACATTTTTGAAAAGTTTACGCGCAATATTTCGTGCAATTTGTCCGATTTTAAAAAGTAACAAAACCTTTTTTTTTTCAGAAACGGCTCCAAATGTTTTCTTAAAACTTTTGGTAGGGATAGTTCTAAATACACTCTATAAGATAACAAACAATTGGTCTATTCTTCTGATTTTTCAAAAATTTCAAAAATGTAATTTTTATGACGTGTCTATCACGTCGTTTATATTAACATTAGAAGAAATTTGTTCGCATTATAATATTTATGAGTACATCTGGTTTAAATAATGACATACAAAACTTCTCGAAAAATCATCAGTTTTCAAAGGAGTCTGGCTCAAAATACTGTATTTTCAGAAACACTTAAACGCCATTTTCTCAAAAACAGCTCCAATTTTTTTCTTCAGACTTTTCGAAAAGATAGTGCTAATTACACTCTTTAATATGACTATAAGTTTATTTGGGGTATTTTTTCAAAAATTTCACAAATTTTTTGACCGATCTATCACGCCGGGAATTTGCACATTGCCAGCAATTTTTAAACCCTATAGTATTTGTGAGTTAGATTGCTTTAAATTACTTCTAACAAGGTATTTCTAAAACTCAAAAATTTTCTGTGAAAAAGTGCTTCAAATTTTGAATTTACTGTGGTACTAAAGCGGCATTTCTTAAAAACTGCTCACAATTTTTCTAAGAAAATTGTCATTTGGGTCGAGGTTTTACTGTTCTTTAATATCCTTAAAATAATATTTCCGTTCTACTATTAGGAAACCGAAAAATTAAGAAAATTTCAAAAACATGTTCGTCGGGCGGAGACAGATGACAGCAGGCAAGAGTATGTGTTAAGTTTAAATAGTTAGCCGAGACCAAAGGAAATAGAAAACTGATACGGGAACGTCTGTGCCATTCTGCAAAACCACTAGTTTCCTGATTAAAATCTGTTCTCGAAAGGTAGATCTTGAAAAAATGTCATTCTCAATTTTTCGAAAATATGAGTGTTTTTCGTGTAATTTTGCGCGAAAAATACGCAATATTATTTTTTATCTCAAATACCACTCATAATTTTTCTTTAAGTTAACTCCTCATATGTATCAAAAGGTGGTAAAAATATTATGCTAGTTCCATATCTGGCGAACTGTATTTTCGAAAATTGCAAAAATTCGTGTTGGAACAATTGTTTTGAAGCAATTACAATTTTAAGCTGAAGGCAAGTTAACTCGGAGGAACTGAGGTCGAATCACGGTGCGGAAATCAATTTTTGCTGGTTGAAAACACTTTTACATGTTTGTGTAATAGTGTAATATAGCGGGGCAATAAGAAATAATGCGAGAAAATATGTGCTATTGGAGCGTCGCTAGATTTTCACAAAAATCGCTCAATTTTTTTCTTTACATTTTCTCTTCATCATCAAGGAACAGTAAAAAGTTTGTCGGCAGTCCCATTTTCGTCGAACTCTCCAAATTTCCGAAAATTGCAAAAAAATGAAAAAAGCACAGCACTTAAAACTACAAAACTGAAGATAGATATCTTTGCACAAAGCGTGTTAAAAAAATCAGCTATTTAAAAACGATCATATATGTTGAAAAAAGAGTAGTTTTGGCTTAATTGGTGCTTGAAATTAGTGCAATGTACAAACGACTTTTTTTAAAAAAAAAAACTGCTCGAAGTTCTTTTTCACAGATAGAACAAGAAATGCTTTAAAGAATGACACAGGTCTCATTTCGGTTGATCTCTGAATTTTCGATAATGGCAAATTTAGAAATATTACCTGAAAGTATGTGCAGTTGTAGCACCACTAGGAATTTTTTCCCATCAACCCTCAACCATTGATGTCTCTCTGTGAATAACTCAGTTTTTCAATCATAAACATGTCATTTTCTAAAATAGATAATATGGATTCATTCTTCTTCAACTTCAAGCATTCCCAATTTGGCCATGGTGTTTTTACGAAGGTTCTTTATGTGAAGCTCAACCTATGTATTTTTCCAGTGTAATTTTTTCAGCGAATACAGCCTAATGCCTTATTAAAGGTAAAAAAGAAAAACACAAATACTTTTTTTAAGCAACGTGCACTTAATTTCATACACAGAAGAGCATTGAATAGCTATGTACAAAGATATTGTAACTTCTGTCTTGCTTACTTGTTTTTCAGAAATGAACCGTATTAAGATGCAGCTTGTATTATCATGAATATTGCACAATTGGGAAATACGAAATTACCTATATCATATTTGCCTCATTATTCTCTTCACTCAAACATTCTTTCACATATTAACGTTAGCTTACTACCTTTCAGGCACTTTACCACAAGTACACCACAGATGCTGCGTACATGAGTGTACGGAAAGCTGATGCAGATGTATTTGAAGAATTTATGAGGCAGAGAGAATTTCTCGAAGAAACCGTTAAAGATCTCAAGAGGCAAGTTAATGCGCAATCAACATACAAAATAGGAGAAGGTGAAAGGATTATGGAGGTAAGAGTAAAACTGATTTACAAAGATACTGAAGGCAACATTAATTGCAATTGCAATGACACTCCAATTTTCACCAGCAGCAACTGGGTTTAGGCTCAACCCGAGTAAAAAAAATTGTGTGCTTTTTCTCTTTAAACATTTTGTAAGATTGCCATGCATGTCACTGCAGAGGGGGGCATGCATTCCCCTCTCCCAACTTTTTTGTCGAAGGTGGTGCATCTTGGTGTGGACGGCCTGGATCTGTGTCCTCTACTGTCCTGGATTTTTATTCTTCTAATTTCGGATTGGCCAGCTGCCTCCTGTTCCACAGAGGGTTGGGGGTGGGTAGGACAAGGACTAGTTCGGTATTTAGACGGGTTTTTCGTTAAAGGTAGTTTGAGTTGGGAGGAGAGAAGAGTATGAAAAGAGAGCAGAGATGTTATGCACTCAGGGGTTTGACAAGGTAGAAAATTGGGTGGGGGGCTTTTTTGAGGGGTTATTTTGTTGAGGGTTTTGTCGTGGCGTTTCGTGAGTCTTAATTTGTTGAGTGTCTGAAAACCTGCAGTTTTGAGAGGAACTTCGCCTTCTCATTCTGAACCATTACCATGCTGCCAATCCGACTCGTTCAGCAGACTGTAGGACGCTCCAGTATTGAGTTCCATCGTGATTGGTCTCGAATTTATCATAACAGAGAGTTGAATAGAATCCTGTCGCGACACTGATGAATGGAAAATGGAGCCGAGTCGTTCGTCAGGAGTTCCTCAGCTTCGGCAGACTATCGCACAATGTCCCCCTTTTACCACACTTTCGACTTTTTTTTCGGGCATCCCTTGCAAGTGCTTCTCTGCTACAGAAAGCCCAGCCATATGACGCTATGTTTAGGAAATGAGGTAGTAAAACACGTTTCATTAATTCAATTTTTTATATACGAGTACTAGGTTATTGTACAGCTGTATGGTACCCACATTCCATGATACTATTCAAATTAGAACACGGTAAATTCCGAGTTTAATGGAAAGATAGTTTTATTTACTTGATTCACAAATGAATGGGGAAAGTGGTTCAAAGTCAAATTCAATATGCACTGTCATCTGAAATGCACATTTGTGCAAACTTTTAATATTGTTATTGGCTAAGAAGATAGTTTGTTGAGTGTTACAAGAATCCAGATATGCTCGTAAAGTTATAGAAAAGCATTTAAAAATATTATTGTAAATTTTGGTAATAAAATTGGTACCAGAAGCGTCTATTAGTGCATATCAGAAGGGTGATAATATTTGCCAATCAGAACAGTGCCCACTTTTGGTATATCTCTTCGTGAAATGTAATTTTATATTTTCCAAGGATATTGTACTTACTCGCTTACACTCTTCACTGTCGAAGTTGACAACTACATAAATTTATTTTTTATTACAGGAAAATAACAAATTGATAGCCGAAGTCAATAAGCTGCGCAATGAATTAACAGAAGTTCAACTTAAAATACGATGCATGCAATCGGTGTTGGGTCTCAGTCAAAGATACATGGACCCTAAACAAGCGCAGGAGAAGCTACAAAAAGCAGTGAAAACCCGAGAAGAAATAAGAAAAGAATGTGAAGAAAAAATAGAGGTAATTGCTGACACTACTGTAAATTCTTTATTCTATTTGCTCACTTCTCTCAATTTTACTTAATTATAGATGATATGTACAAAATATTTCATTTCAGCGACTGGAAACAATTAACCGTCAGTTACATGACGAAATTATCCAGCTTGGAAACACATTAAAAAATGAACAAAGTCGAAACAAGTCGGAAGAGAGATTAGGGAACAAATTTGAACGTAAATGAGATTAATGTTAATTTTGATTTTGGTAATTTAATATGTAATATAAAATTAGATCATACAATTTTTGTTGTTTATTGGCGCGTTTTCACGTAGGAACATATATCAAAATTATAATAGCAATTCATTCTTAAACTAACAAAATAATGTGAAAAATTTATATGATAATTTAATTATAATAATGTATATAAATTTATATGATTTAATAGCCAAACGACATCTGCGGGTGCATACGTTACAAAATTTTTAAGCATTATCGGATTTTGATTTCACGTTGCCAAACTTAAATTGTCATCTATTGTTTGCCACAATTCATGGCGTATATGAGACCATTTGAGATTCAACCAACAATGAAAAGTTTGCTTCACAAAATTACGTGGTAAATCAGCTCGTTACTCATAATACAAATAAGTTTAGCGACTTAGAAAGAAATGTTCAGTAAAGCGACACGATTAGCACTGCAGCTCTAATGTGCCATTAAACCAACTTCCATTTTAAATGAATGGGAGTTGAAATCATTGAGTTCTTATAAATTTATATATTCTCAGATTAACATATATGTGGAAGTGATATTTGATGAGCTGGGGTGCAGTTGTTCAACCAAAACTTCAACTTCAAAAATTAAATCGTAATGAAGCTCCCGATTAGATAATCGCGTCACAGTTTCACCGACCTTTTAATGAGAGAATAGGAAAAACGTTTTTATGTCAGTACTACCTCCAAAATAAAGGTTAACTTCCAATAGTATTTTGAATACATCGAATTTCTAAATTTTAAACTTCTATTTCACATTTTCATTGTTTTATTAGAATAAAAGATACTATTCAGTTTAATTTTTCTCGTTGTGTATTCTTTATTTTTGTTTTCTTTTTAATCAACCTATCGTATATTATTACGATTTCTGTTATTGTAAGCCATTCTTTTGGTTTAAATTTGAATGAAGATTACTAACGCTTTGTTATCGGGAATTGCGCAGCATGCGTACTTCGTACATTGAAATCAATTGCCAACCTAACAATTGTAAGTTTTTATACATCATTTTTCCAATCGTACGCCATAGAGGTGCAACACAAGAATAGAAATAAATTGGGTGAGTTTTCTGATTTTGTGATTGACTTATCAGGAATTACGGGTGCATCAATTGCTAAGGTCATTAGTCCCGTGAGTAAGGTGCACGCGGGTGGTGGCGGTGATCTTGGCCGGCGGCCGCTGGCTGACGAGATCTGGCGCTGACCTACGTCGACTTGAGGAGCTTTTCTTCAACCAGGTATTTCCCACCAGCGCGGCATCGCCCCATCCGAGATAAATTCTAAAACTCCCTACTGGTCTCCTTATAAGTGTGATATTGTAGTGCATGTGAGAGAAAGGTGGGTGTAAAGGGTTAGGATAGGAAAAAGAAGAGGAAAGAAAGACCGCGCGCGGTTCGTGACCCGGCATTCACCTGATTTTGGTCGAAAAAAAACACGGACTACTGCAAAATTAACCTGGGTTTACTTTCATCACCCGAAAAAGACACAGCTGTCTGTTGGAGAAGTTTACAACCATCGTTTTTTTGTTACTGTGCTGCTACAACCCTTTAAAAATTATTGTTTGGTTGTAGTGGGCTGAAGATTTTTTTTTATTGTATAAATTGATTTAATGACGGAGATTCCCCTGGACGCCAAAACTAAAAAGACCCGCAACCACACTTTGTGCATTTCTCAGCTTTCCCAATATATTTGGAGAGTGAAAATAAATTTATACTGTTATTTTTTATTCTGAGTATGTTTGTAGTTAGATATAATACCACGCCATCCTTCCCTGAGCCGCCCACGTTCACCGTATTGGGACGTGATTCGCACAACACACGCAAATAAACATTTTTGATGTGTCCGGCTCTGATCTCCCTCATTTCTTCTCGTCACTACTTCGGTGTGTGTGTGTGTGTGTGTGTGAGAGAGATAAAGAGAAAGAGAGAGATGATAAATAAGTACTTACAGAGAGGTAACACCACAATATGTAGAGGAAAAATAGAGAATGGCTGGACGATCTACTCGAAAGCACGCATCTTCTGACAGTCCAGAAGGGCCAACGCGACGAGACAATCACATCAGGGGAGAGCCTCATCTTTTAGCCTCTCCTAGGACTCAACTATATTGAATCCCATGGGGCGCCCCAGGAACCGAGCGGCCTCACCTTGCTCTAGGCGCGGAACTCCGTATGGACACACCCCTCCGCCTCTCTCATCAGGGTCCGTCAATTGACGTTTCCCTGAGGCTTCGGCAATGGGGCCCGTCGGGTCATCCGACGTGAGGAGCCGCGTGCTTGTGTCGCGGTATATATCCGCCACGTTCATACGAAGTGGAGCACGGACCCCAGCCGCGTCCAGCTGCGCAGCCACCGAAGCGTGCGGGGCAGATACGAACGCGTTGGCCATGCAAATCTGTTGCCCGCAGCGACTCTACTTGTCGGTGAACGAGCTCCGGGTGGGCTCGTCCAGTTGGCTCTATCCGCACCCGTTCTGGTGATGTATCACCTTCAGGCCGAAGCCGGATCACGCCGACACGCAGCAGCGAGCCTTCCCTTCCCTTGACGTAGCGTCGGCCGCGCTGCTTTAGTTGACAACTACAAGCAATTTGGTTAGTTCAAGTCCTTATAAGTGCCTCACTTGCACCGGGGCGACGCTAATCCCTCATTAGGTATCAGGCCCCTACCACGACGAAGCCAAGAACCCAGCTGAAGGCCACCCGAACTGAGGTCTGAGCCGCTTGGGGCCCTTCCCGTCTGCTCGCTGCAAGCACCTTTATGCTATCAACGTACCGCCGAGCCGACGCGTTGGCCAGGTCGACAGGGGCCAATCTCATGTCCTGCCGGCCACTGTGGGCGAGATGGAGCTCCCTACCTAAAAGACAGTTTTGCTCCACCTCTCCATCCAATGGCCCGATACCCATCTGCGCCGGTGAAAGAGGCAGTATCACTAAAGTATACAAAAAATTAAAGACAAAACTCCCGTGAGAGTGACATACATCGAAAATCTATTCCATTAGAGACAGTGTTTTTTTTATAACTTTTCCTGAAATTCGTCATTCGAGTAGAATATAATTATTTTACAGATGTTGATGCTGTATTCTACTATCAAAATTTAAGGAATTGTGAAGATTGCTTCATGCTCTTTATGTGTTAGTATTTGTATATTTAGTAGTATAGTGTATATTTAGTTTCTGAATATTCTCACATTTAAATTATGGACAATAATGCGAGGCATTTCAAACTTGACAATGCTTAATTTTAAGCGTGAATTGTTTTGAAAAGAAAAATAGACTTGTATCTCTCTACTCCCTCGGCAACAAGGCCTCCTAGGTGCATTCCGCTATGCATCATTTGTACACACATTTGCAGTGTGGAGTAAATCTAAGACGAGAGCGGTTGTTGAATTGAGAGAAAGCAGAGATGCTGTGAAAATGTTTGTGAAAATGTTTTATGGTGATTATGAATAAATAAGATGTTTACATTAATTGTGAAGTGTTCTTATAAAGGTGGCATAGGTCCAAGTTTCACTGTTAACTCTAAATTTTTGAAAATTGCAAAAGATGGAAATCTTTTCGTTGTCTTCCTAAAACTACAAAATTGAAGATTCAGATTTTTCCTTCATATAAAATGTTCTCCATAATTAGTTCAGTTACAGATCGTGTACAGTTTTTTGAAAACAGTAGTTTCCGCGCTATATTGCATGCAATAATAAGCTAGTGGTGCAACAACAGCACATACTTCAACGCATTATTGGAAATAGCACCGTAATATTGAAATATTGCAATTTCGTCCTTGCAAGCGCCCTTGATGCATATCTGCATTCCTTTTGATAGGCAGGAGCATCATTAATTTCTTACTTTAATAAATGAAACAAACAGGAATAATTTTGTCCGTTACAGTATTCGCAGCAAATTATTCAGAAATGAGGAACGCACTGTTGCCAGCGTAGCGTTTTCAAACCTATTTGCAATTCGTGTGAAATTTATGCTTGGCGAATATTTTATTATCCATTCTTGACAAAAACCCTTATTTCTATCTGTATTCAGATTTCAACTTTTTTATGGGCTGGGCATATTACAACTTATACGTTGATAAATAAATAACTGTAATACTAATACTTTAATTAAATTACTAATGTTCTACGATTTGTAATATCAAGTTAATGTATTACCGCCTTATTATATATTGACACTGCCTTAAACGAAGCGCAGAAAAAAAGTTTATTTATGTGATTCAGTGTTTTTATTTCAAACATTTTTATAAACTGTCTGTGGCCAAACTCATCTAATACAGAAGACATTTAAAATAGTTAAGTGAAACTTATATGTTCTATAGCCTAGAAACTCCAAAGTGATTAAGTAAAAATATAAAATAAATCCTTACGTTTTGGAAACCCTTGTTTAACTTTCATCTCACAAATGTTTACCCTACCGTGGTAGTTCATTGTTGATTATAGCTGTACCATTAAATATTTAAAAGTATTTTGTGCAAATAAGTCTTTGTGGGTAAGTCCATGAGCTCACAGTACAAATTTACAACCTTACATTATTACCACCTTGCAAAGTTCGTTGCAAAAGGCAATAATATGTTTTGAATTACAGTAGTTTACGAAAAGACGCAGGAGCGGGTAAAACGTATGAAACAAAGTCAGATTTGATTCTGAAAATTGCGACGTACCTGCAGGTAGGTGAAGGTATTTTAAGTGCATTTTGTGAATACAATATTAATCGTTAAACATACATCATCATCATCATCGACCCTGTTTCTCTATTACTTACATGGACTCTGGGGTCAGATTTGATCCCACAGGTTTTACTCAACAGTTTTTCATGCACAGATGCTATTTGGAATTATTAATTAAGAAAATGATGCTATTTGCTTCATTTATTACATCGTTCTAAAAAATAAAGAATAATATTTCCAGAAGAAAATTCGAGAATATCATCATAACTATACATAGGTGTCTTTCATACCAGTACGAGAATGATACAAAGCTACTAACTCGTAATAAACAAGATTTTCATTCAGAAACAACATATTATAAGACGGAAATGGACAGGTTTTTAGATTTTTCATATAATTTAGACGTGTAACGTGGAATCTATTAGGAAGCAACTAAGAAAACGTAAAAATATGAAAAGTTTACAACACATCGCACCTCCAATAGAAAAGTGACACAAGTGCGAAATAGTCATATATCAGCTAAAAGCTGATAAGAGGTTACCACGAGGTACTGCTACTATTTTGAAGTTGATTTTGAATTAGTTCAATTACTGTCCGCTAGAAGGTGAATATTTGGTACAATCTATAACGAGTATTACAGAACTACGAAACTTAAAATTGCAATTTCTGAGAAATCAGAAATTCGCACTTGTGTCACTTTTCTATTGAAGGTGCGACATGTAAAACTGAACAAAATATCGTATCTAAAATGAGAAGTTCATGTGAATAATTTTCAGTGTTGAAAAACATAATTTGCGCTTGGGGTCAGAAAAGACCCCAAATAGAGTCTAAGCGTTAAATAGAATCATATTTTCAGATTGACGTTATTTCAATGAACCAAGTTCTACTCAGACAGCTGATAACTAACAAAGGCGAGAAAAAGAAAATTCCTTGTAACCGAAATTGATAGTTTTACAAATGCAATTGTCAATAAAATATATATTTATTTGAATAAATATTATATAATTTAAATAAATATAAAAGTTCTTTCACATCTTCACTCAGTGATTGAGTATGACACTCGTTATTGTAATTACGATCTTGATCATCATCAGTTCTTCCTGCTTCAATTTATTTAATAAAGCATCGTTTGCATTTTATATAAAGATATTCATTTCTATTGTGTCTATACTTGCATATTATTATCTGAATAAACTGAAAAAGTAATGAGTTGTTTTTGTTATTCATTTTTTGTCATCTCAGGCGCGAAAAGTGTTTTAGAAAGTTTTCATATGCTATTCTATATGTAATAAATTTAATTATTTTAGCTATATTAATGTTACATAATATTTACTTTTATATTAAAACTAATAATAATAATAATAATAATAATAATAATAATAATAATAATAATAATAATACTTGGGAGACCTACTGGGGTAATTCACTTTACAGTGAAATCAGATTTGATGCAGTTGAATTTTCAGGTAAGTTACATCACAAATTTTGCAGAAAGAAAAGAAAAGCCACATGTATATACGACGTTAGGTAGTACAGGCGGCGTATTCGTCACCGTAAGATTCGAAAAAACTTTCTTTCTGATCCAAGACGCCGAACCGATACAATAAAATAAAAAAAATACAAGTTCAGTCTTTGTTTCGGGAGGGAACACGATAGCGCACCTAGAGTTGATAGTACCAGGAGCATTGTATTGTTAAATTTCACGATAGTAAAAATATCTTTATTTTAATTGGAGAATTGCTTAAGAATGTTAGATGTTTTGCTGACAAATTTATTTAAGTTAGCATTCAAGTAGTCGCCAATAGTAGATTCGTTAGAAATACAATTTTAGTTTTTGGGCGTATGATAGGAATTAGTGCGTTTACTTAGTATGGACATAATGCAATTATTTCATTCAATGCTGGGAAAAGTAATCGGGTTTGGGCACCCGCCCATGGTGATTCTGTAGGGAATTATAACTTGTTCGCGATATTTTTGTTAAATATATTATTGTTCAAGAGAATAGGTTAATAATTAGATATTATTGTTATAATTTATAGTATTTTCATGTAAGGAATGCATTAAATAATGAAGGGAAAATCGGGCGAGAGATACGAAGAATGTGCGAAGACATCTTCTGAAAGCGCTCAATCTATTTTTCTGAATTTGAAGGGAAGAAATTTTAATAATTCATATAATGGAATGTTCTTGAGTTTAGGTCATTACAAAACATTTAAATTGCCAACGTTTCGGCTTTTATTAAACCTTCATCAGGGCTACAAAGTGATTTTTTTATACACTCATCCAATACAATCATGTAATACTATACCATTTTTACTCCGGATGTGTGGTATGTAAAATATGTATACATAATTATTCAAAACTGTGTAAGAGGCTAGTATTAGATGAGGGTATAAAAATTGCTTTTTTTGTAGCCCTGATTTAGGCATAATAAAAGCCGAAACGTGGGCAATTTAAATGTTTTTGTAATGCCCGAAACTCAAGACCATTCTATTACATAAATCAAGGCGGTCTAGAATAATTCGTTTAATAAGCTCGTTTTAATAATTCAAAATAATCATTTAGTTTAAATTATGCAAAGAAACCGTAAGCAGTGTTAAAAAGTTTTCGCAAAATTAACTAGCTCTACAACAAATATAGAATATTATGTTACAGTACGTATCAGTTAACACAATGGTTTTGTTTATTTTCATGTATTATTTAATGATGAAACTGTTACGAAAAACACGAACATTTATTTTAATTTTTTCTCAATACTTGCACTCTAAAGGATAGAAATAGGTAGAATAGAATAAACCTGGTTCTAATTAGCAAACCTTCATTTAAAATTTTGCTTTGTAAGATTACATTTCCATTTTCTGAAAACCCACAATTTCATTGTCACAGAAAAAGTTTTGAGAAATTTCATAAGAAATTATTTAAATTACTTACGCGTTTGGTGTAAATATAATAAGATGCGAGATTTATAAAAAGATTCATTACAGTAATTTTTAAGTATCAAAATATTATATTAAATTGGCGTTGAAGCCATATTGTATTCCATGCATTTGGCTCTATACGTGCAAAGTTTTTTTAACAATTTGGAGCCGTTATTTAGAAAATCTGGGTTTTAAAATAGGCTGTAACTCATCAAAATTTCGCGAAAACTGCTAACATTTTCAAAAAGGACATCATATTAATTAAAGAAACAATTATGGCTCACCAATCACTTAATACAATCGTTTAATTCACTTTTATGAAATATTTATGTTGAGGAAATACATATTTTTACATTTTCTCAATTTCCTGACTGCTACTGGTTCATTTAAAAAAACAAATAATACAAATTAATTATTTTGAATGTTTTGTCTTTTTATATACGTAACAAACATTTTACTTTTGTAATTATTGCAACTTACATCTTAAAGTCTGCATGCATTATGTTCCATAGCTATTAATTTGGAGAAAACAGTATGTTACGTAACTGTTTCATGTAATGTATATAAAATGTTACCGATCATTGCAAAAATTAAGCATAAGGTACTTAAAAAATAACTTTATTGGCGTCAGGAGTCTTTCAACCTCAGAAAAGAAATTTACATAGGACAGCACTAGATACTTTATAAACGAGAATACAATAATGTATATGTAAATGAATTTGTTTTGAACATCTTTCACATATCCCTCACATTTTCAGCGCCCGGCGTACATTGAATCTTGACTGTTTATAGAACTTTACAATAAAATACATTGTTTAATTTCATTTTTAACAGAAATTCCATTAAAATAGTGTACAATGTTTACATTCTTATTGATGAAAGTTTCTAAATTGTAGAGAAATGAAAGCTGTTCGTTACGAAATTGAGCCCAAATTCTCGTGAATTAGTGTGTATCCTTTTAATGAGTTTTTGATCTCATAAATATTTGATTAAATGCTTCTATAAATAATGTTGCACCATAGCTTGAGTTTTAATGCAAGGTGTATACTGCGAGGGAACAAATCTTTAAGTTGGCCAAGCTCCGCGTTCTTTGGTTGCTAGGAAACCGTGCTGTTTACCTGTAGGATGAAGAAGTGCTACTGGAGGGTGTTTGTATTTCTTCTACTCTGAAAGTAACAAGTATGTATCATATTGTACTTGACTTTAAATTCTATGTTCTACCTTTGCTAATTTTATTACAATCGTGAACTATAATGTTAAGTTAACATATAAATTAAAGGTTCTTGTAATTCTGCAAAAAAGTTAATACATCGTACAATCAATATTTCAGAAAACAACTTCACCATGTCTATGCCTGTATTGCAACCACGCCTCTTTTTGGGCCTCCGAACTGGCATCCGGAAGGGTGTCCAGTATTTATCAGAGTTAGAAGTTTTATATCCAGCAGGTGGCGTACTTATAGCCCATAATTTTACTCAAAAGAGACAACGATATTTGTTTCCTGCCGACAAAATGCGAGAGCTCTCTTGCCTGGCCGTGTCTCCTAACAAGTACGTTTAGTCTAAATCGCATAATTCCTAAGTCTTTTACTTGCATGAACGTCAGCAGGTAATATGTTACGATAGTTGATTCAATACATGTAGTATCGATACCAGCCGAAACCAAGTATTGTTACTTCCAAGATCGATTACACAATTCTAACTAAAATACCGAAAATACAGATATTTACATATAAAAAAGTATACATATCAGTGAGTGTGTACGTGTATGTACTTCACAAAATCATTTGTTGCACCGGAGATATTATCACAGTATACGTATTATACAGCAGTATTCGTATTATCAACCGTGGCCATATATTATGGTGGCTCTTTTTTGTTTGTAGTTAAGGCGGCGTTATTCAGCGAGTAGCGTGCAACCGCTCGCCGAATCCCGAGTAGTGTGGATGACTTTCTCTCTATTTGCCGAGCGATGAAAATTGGTGATCGCCCTACCCACCGTGTGTCGTTCTTTAGGACACATCAAAGGGAGCGAACATTCGCCGATCACATTAGTAGTTCGGGACTGGGCGAGCAGTTGCTCTCTGCTCCACGAATGCCGAATGTGTAGAGCCGCCTTTAGGGATACACGCGCATACAGCTAGCGATCCTGGTGGAGACAAAGTAACACTAAGGATAGATGCGTCAATCTTGTATTTGTTTGTGAAGTTGCCGCGAATAAAGTGTCAGGAAAATGCCAATAAAGAAACAAGTCGATGTCAATGAAGTCAGAAGACTTAAGAAGGCTCTGAAATGCAAAGTAACAGAACTAAGCAGGTTAAGAAACAAGAATTTGAAATCAAAACAACAAAGAATAAAATAGGAAACATCTATTATAGAATAATTATATGAGTAATCTTAACACACGTATGGGAGGAATCCATTTGGTGTGAGGCGGTGGGATGAAGAACAAAAAGTTTGCTTGATGTATTCTCTATAGGAACAGATGGTTCTTTGAAATAATTGCTGAGAAATTTTAGTTACCTTCATTAAGAACACTACAAGGCTGGATACATAATTTAAAAGTAGAGCCAGGTGTTTATTATAACAGCTTGGATAACATGAAAGAACATGAGGCAACTCTCAAAGAATAAGAACGTTTAGCATTCATGCCAATGGATGAAATGGCTCTCATGAATTCTGTGTGATATGATAGGATACGTGCGTAAAGATCTTGGTCAGGGGGAAATCACAAACAAAATGTCTAAAACAGTGATTACTGTAATGATTTTTGGCCTGTCAACTAAATACAAACAACTAATAGGCAATTGTTTTAGAATGATAGTGCTGATGCTGAAAAAAATAAATACTTACTTAAAGTATGTGTAAGAAATTATCTGAAAAAATCTGAGTGCAATTGGATTGCGAGTTAAAACTTTAGTTACTGATCAAGAGTCAAATTTTCTAAATTTTCAGAAAAATATGAATGTGTGTGTAGAACAACCATTTATTGAAGTAGTAGAAGGAAACAATTTTTGCTTGCAATGACTTTCCTCATATGTTAGTGTGAGAAACAATCTAAACAAATGCAAATAGACCTATAATTCGCATTAGAAAATGGCGAAGAATACATTACATTTTTTTAATTTTATTGATATATCATTTTAAATTAAACAAGTTGTTTAATTTAATACAGCTGTGGAATGTACAGTAATTTGTATCAAATTCAAAACTTTAAATTAATACCAAAAGTAACTCTAAAAGCAATCGAAGTAAAATTGGTATTTTCAGTTTTAAGTCATTATTAGTAGTGGATCAATAGCTATTGATTCTCATGGCACTGCTGAATTCTGTTAAAAAATGAAAAATATACTTGATTTTTTAATAGTTCCTCAAAATTCAGTAATGTAGAGGCAAGAAAAGCGATTACTGAAAACACATTTACTTATTTTTGTCAGACAGGTTCAAATGGATTTGTTCTCGAAAATATTTTAAAGTGTCAAGTGAAAAAACATCACTTTTAGAATAGTGTCAGAAAGAATAGCTTACGAATATTAGAACTGTTCTATGGTTTGTGGTAGGTGCTTCAAAGTCACTAGTTTTTGTTAACTCAGAGGCTAACTCGGTACTTTTCAGTAATTAGGTAGGGAAATTGATATTATAGAAATCCAACAACTGATATGCTTAAAATATCTTATAAGCATGTGGTACTCAATTTTTTTCTAAATCCAAACACATCAGGAAATTATAGTGAGGTATTTGACTGGGACTCACTGTTTTCTCATCTGAGGTCTAAACCTCAAACTAAAATATTAGCCTCGCATTTAGCATTAAAAAAGTTATTTTAAAGAGAGGTGAGTGCTAATGCAAAAACTTGTTGAGTGGGGCCCTATAAGAATTCATAACAAAAAGGTTTATTGGTTTGAAAATGTTCAAAACAACTTCAAACATATGTGTGCTCTGCTAGTGTTAATGAATATCTGCTACAATGTGATGCAGTTTTAAAGTCGGATTTGAAAAACGAATTGCTGAGTTAACTACTGCTACTCAGCTATTAAACAAACTCTCAGAAGTCAATTTTGTGAGTAGTAGTTGTGAAGTAAAGGAAAAAATTCTGAAATGTTTTGTGACGGAAATATTTACTATTTATTGAAGTTCACCAACAGACAATATTACTTCAGCAAGGACAAAGCAAGAAGAAACATTAAAAGTTCCAGCATTTGGGATATTACTATTTTATAAGAAAGAAAAAAAATTGTAAATATTTTACTTAGGTAGAGTTTTGAAAATAATTTGTATTACTGTGAAATAAAATATGCACTATCAACATTACCCTGGTTTTTATTTGCCCGTACAGACATAAATTTTCTTCACTCATTGAGCTCTTCAGCATGCAATCAAAATTTTGTTTTTTATTCGTGTAATTTTTGTAGTGATTTTGAATAGCAATTGCTAGACATTTTCACGAAAAGTAAAGAAATAGTTGTTATTCCTCATGACATTATTCAGTTTCAATGGAAACTGATTAGATTAAAAAAATATATTTTCTTAAAAATGGTTACAAAATTCTACGTCATCTGTTGTACATTTAGTTATGTTCCATAGAAAATTAAAACATATAGTAAAAATTTACTTCTTGTAATATTTAGCATAACAAAACTATTATAAATGTAGTATCGAACGTAAGCGGTGTGATAAGGCACCTCGTAATACAACTATATTCCAGAGGTTTCCGTGTGAGAGCGCTCCTGTGACGCTGTGCGGATCGCTAGAGTCGCTGTCCAATACGCCCTCATTAGGCATTTAACACGAACTTGCCCTTCTGTACGATACCTATACTGTGGTGTTTTCTTCCAAATAATGCGCGAAGAAATGTCAGCAACCGATCCCAAAAATTTGGGGGAATCCGATTCCAAAATGTTGCTCAAAATTAGAAGCGTTCGGATATAAGACATGTTAACCCACACGGAAACGCATTCGAGGTTAAAGCAATCGGATATACAGGTTTGAGAGATTTTAGGTTAGCGCACAAAAACGAGAATTACGCGTAGGCACCTTAGGCGTGTTAGCAATAAATTTAACTTTTGATCTCACACATTGCATGCATAGATAAGGTAGGGCCAACCACGACTATCATATTACAAAAACTAATACATTTTGAGGGCTATTATCTTTTACACCTGAACACTTCATTTGGGCTCACCCCATAATTGATGTACTCAGAGGCATATCCACGGTACTGCAGTGATGGCACATGCCATGTGCACCACTCACAAAGAGCGCCATTTAGAGTATACCTACTAAAACAAATAACTACCCTAATTTGAAGTATCCTGACAGGGACGCAAATTCTATGCTCGGCAAGGGCGCCTGAATACCTAGGTACGCCTCTGAATGCAACCATTGCTGTCCCAATGCCCGGCGAATTGTGGGCGGGGCTGGTGTGGCGGGTGAAATGAGGGAGGACCAGGCGGCGTCGGATCGGTAAAGACGAGGGGGCGGGCGAAGTAGCCCAGCCGAGCCGAGCTGCTTAAGGTAGTACGAGTATGTTCGTTGGATCTATCGACCAGGGTGGACAGTGAAATGAGAGCCTAGGCTTCTGCAGCCGGCGTCAATAGAAACTTGGCTGTCCGGACTGGGTTAACCATTGAGAAAAGCCTCCGGAAAAACATTCGCCCTCAGGCCCGTCGAATAACGTGGGTATGGTGGGTAACTATGCCAGTGTTACCTTCTGCCGTTTTGGAGGAATTGTCCTTTTTTAAATTTACATGGAATGTTCTACTTTTTGTCCAGTAGAACTGAAAATTGTACTGGCATAATTTTAAAGTAATTTAACTCTTTAAAAAGACTTCAGGTCTTGAATACCTACATTTTTACTCAAATAAATGGTCTGCATAATATATCATTTGGCTTATTGTGATATGAAACTTATTTATGCTTATTGTTTGGTGGACAACGAAGGTGAGTGCGGAGGTAAAGTTATCCAGTCGGAAGCTTTCATTTTTAATAACGCAGAGTGTAATAAACTTTTCAATATTATTAATGCTTTGGAATTGTTGAGTACATTGAATATACATCTCACTTGGAGTATAAAAATGTAAAATGTCCTCTGTTGGAAAAAAATATTTTTGTAACCCTGGCTATACCCACACGAACAATTGTGGGCGAGAGAAATATTCATAAGCGCAAAATTCCAGAAAAGTTTTTCGGTATTGCGTCGACTCAAAAAGTATATGCGATCAACTATGTTATAAGATCGGCTCAACAGTATTGGGATTTTTCAAGTTTATAGCAATATGACTGACAATTGATTTACAAAAATTGATAAATCAGTTTATATAAAAAATGAAAAGCGCGGCGCTGATGTTTTTTGCATTGCAAAAATGAACTGCAGGAGATTCTTAAAATAAATATGACAACAATTCACTGATAAACATGACAATCAAAAAATGTATTTTTTCCCTTCATATATATTTTCGGAGGGGGAGGGACGGGGAGGGTGGCTTCACACGGGTGAGCTATTCACTCGGACTTAACACCAATTGCCGGCTCCGTTCGCCCTTACAAAAATAATGTAAATACATCTGCCTTAGCCCTCCATTCATGGAAAACTGGTTCTTTTTGACAACATCCGCTCCCTGTACAGGGAAGACCGCTGGGGTGAGGCGGTGGATTGCATCCAAACTCCCCCAAAACTTGGTCACTAAGGTGCGTTTCCGCCAGGTGTGTCATATGATATTAAATATAACATAATTCACCGGGCATTCTGAGGAGTAACTAAACAAAACTGCGAACTAAACTGCTTTCAACGCAACCGGAAGTACTGACTATCCGCTGAACAGCTATGCTGCACAAATCTTGGTATTGTCAACACTGTTTCTCAGGCAGTTCGAGAGAAAACCGCACCGACTTAAAATTATCCATAACACAACCAAAAATATTTGAAGATAATTCACTTTCTATGCAACTAATGAGGAATGAATTCAAAGCACAAAGAAAAGTCAACCTCACCTATTGCCAACGTATGAAAATGAAAAATCATACGATAATTTCATATTAAACATTGTTTTTCTACAGCAACAATACAATATTACTCTTTTAATTATTTACAAATAATTATTTAAATGATTCATTCACGTTTACGAGAAGTTGTGAATTTATAGATATACTAAATTGTGTACTTCACTAGCAGTCCGAGAATTGGACCAACTATTCAAATTAAATACCCAAACAACGTCGGGAAATAAGCTAGTAATTGCATAATATAGGGAAATAAAGTGCATATTACTGAATACCCCGTCTTTCCAGGAAATTTTCAATACATTATATCCCTTATAATTCAGATTTATGTTCCATGTTCACCACCTTACATTTTACTGAAAGAGTATACTAAATATATTCTTTATTTTTAAGGAAGATAATTGCAGTCGCTGATAAAGGAGATAAGCCAATGATAACAATATACGAGTCAGTTACACTCAAACGTAGAAAGGTTCTGTTACCGCCTCCTGATTCACAAGCTTCGGAATTCCAAAACATCTACTTCACTCATGATAACAAATTCCTCATGGTTATCTTGGGAGAACCGGATTGGATGTTCATAAGCTACATGTGGGACAAAGGCAAAGTAGATTCTTCTTACAGAGCTTTCAATCCACAGAACCCAGGCCCAGTGCTGGAGGTAATGTAACAAGAGGAATGAATATCTCTCGTGTACGTTTAATAGCTTTAAAATATATATATTTAGTAGTCATATAAAACTGATCTTCACTTTCTACTCCTAGATTGTACCCAGTCCGTTTGACTCGTCTAATATATGTGCTGTTGGACCTGGTCTTTTCCGCCTTTTGCAACTATCAGAGAATCAGTGGAAACAATTTGGTTTTTGCAAGTCAGATTTGTACCCATTGACATGTGCTTGTTGGCTAGGTCCAGACAGAGTTCTTGCTGGAACTGAGGATGGGCGCCTTCTCTATGTGGAGGCTGGAGAACTTAAGGCAGCTTATAGAGCTAATGATGTCCAGATTCTCGATTTCAAAACAATAGAATTTCCGTAAGCGCAGAAAATGAACTTTGAATGAACAATAAATTCTATTATTACTCTAAATTCTTAATTCACATTCTTCATGAAAATCATTCATTTTACAGATTAGCAACTGCTGATGAAGATATGTTGACTTCAGGTTCAACGTCTGACTTTACGCATGTTAGAATTCATGAACTCGTATCGTTTTCAAGAGGTTTTGCATTTGCTATTGGAATGTCAACTGTGATACTTTTTGAAAAAGAAACTCATAATAAATACCTGAAAAGAAATGTGTTTAAATTAGAAGCAGTGCCTGTTCATGATGAAAAAAGTGCAACAGAATCTCCCATTAGTGGTCTACAAACTCTTGCAATTAGTCCTAATCTAAATTCTATAATAGTAACAACAGGTAGATCGCAATTGTTCACAGTGGCCTTGTGGGGCCCTGATATTCAGGAGGTAAGTATTTTTTTTATGACTACATAGCCTTTATTTTTCTTCGTCAGCTCTTAAACATTGTAAACAGATTTGAATCGGTGATTTGAAGAGGGAAATAAGTCCTCATTCCATAGTTCTGAGAACAAAATATTAACAACCACAGTTAGCATCTGGGACATTTATGTTGAACACAAATGCTACAGAACTAGTCGTTATTTTTTGCTTGGGCTACTCTGTAACTTCAAATTTGCTTATCTGTGATTTACAGAACCGTTTTTATACCCTGGACTTATTTAATGTTCAAAATAACTATGATTTTTTTCAAGTACTTTTTAATTTCTTTATTTTTGGACTTATTAAACAATATAATCGTAATATATAATGGGGAGAATTAATGCATTGTGCTATGAGGACATGAAAAATAGTCTTACTAAATTAATAATATCAGCATCTACTCGTCGTCGATTTGCACTTGAGTATGTGGCTATGTAAAACTTTCTAGTAGAATGGAGATATTTATGTGGGATGTATTTTACTATTTTCTGAACGGTGTGTATCGGTTATTTGTTTCCGTTGATTGGAAGAGCAGCTAAGACATAAACTTTCTTGAAAGACTAATTTAGACGTGCCTTCCATTTTTCTCACACAAATGAATGCTTGATAAGCCCATCAATACTCACGTGCTACAAGGTAACCAAACTATTCTCTATCATATGTTAGCTGCTTTACTTGGAAAGTCACACCAGGCTCACAATGAGAATTGCCAGGACAAGCAAGATACTTGGTTGTCTTCTTAAAACAGTTCGACCACCACGTATTGAACTATGATGTTCTCAGTGTCTATAACTGTTGTTATGAAGCATTTAGGCGTTTTCCAGCTGGTATTACAACTTCTTCTGTGTGAGTATCAGAAACTAGTGCTAGACTTGTTTTTCAGTCATTAGAATATTAAGTTTGCAATAGAGCACATACTTTAAGCTGGGCAAGTTTCATTTTTATCCTGGTCTATAGCTTGAAAAATAGCAAAAAAAAGTATATTTCAACTCTTTATACGAAAAAAATGAACATAATTCCCTTTTAAAATCACCGATTCAATTTATATATTTGTATGTATAAGTTCTGAATTCTACGCAGTGTATATTATGGTGGCCCTTATTTTATAGATTTTCAAAACCACCCTGCTATTTCGTTCCAATCGAGAAAAAACAAAAACAAAAAAGATCGAAACAAAATTTGAGGTCAACCGAAAACTTCTTAAGGCGACCCCCATTGACCCCGAAGTTTTGAAGGTTTGCCGTGTGAATTTTGCTTTACGGTTTTAATTTTTATTTTACTATTATTAACTATCCTTACATTGAGATTAATTCATTTTACATAACATCGCGATTTGTATGTTAATTATAATGCTTAAAAGAGATAATTGTAGTAATATATTACGACACAGTGAAACCTATTCAAGACGGTATATCCTTATTTAAATGCATCACAATTCAATGCTTCAGACTACATCAATGCTTTCGCCATTAGAGCTCCATTCGTGTGTCCGTCTTAACAACTTTGTGTTGCACTGAGCGCAACTTGACTCCAAACGCCCTTTCTGAAGTTTTTTATAGGTGAAAAAGACTGATAGAAATGGAGTTTACACTTTAATGACTGCTATAGATGCTTTTGCCTATGAAATTGAAAAGCTAGTAATATATCGCACTTCCATTCAAAGCTTTAGAAAAAAACTACAAGAGAGACGCGAGAATTCAGTACAAATTTAATATAAAATACTGCCAAAAATTAGTGTTGCAATGGGATGAAAAATAAATCTTCACATCCGAGAGTGCTGATAAGGTTGTTAGGCTGGCAGTAAAAGTAACTTTTGATGGAAAGGAAAAACCCGACAAGAAACTTTACATAATTGGAAGCAATGAAATTCCTGATGATGTACATTCTCCCATTCTTGGATTTCTTGAACATCAACTTCGTGCACAGAATCAACAGCAGAATGATAACCGAGAATTACAACACATGCACCTCTTTGAAGAACTACTTCAATTGCCTTGTAAGAAGAACTCTTTGACAATAATAGTATTTTTCTTACTCGAGGGTACGTCCGAGTCAGCTTTCTATCATCAGACGGCACGATATCATGATTTCCTATTTATAACTGACAAATTATCAAGATTTTGATCCAGAAATCGGTAAAACTGCTGCAAAAAATTCAAACCATCTCTGGTGCTTAGCAGTGGCTCTAGCCTACTTTGAGTGTCCCAAGAGTGTAAGGCAAAAATGGCTTACGTTCTTCTGGAAACGAAGATGAAGAAGAGGAAGGAAAAAAATTGAAGAGATACATTCTGCATCAAAACAATCTTACTTTCTCCACAAACATATAGTTTTCGTCTTTTCGCACTCCTGGTACAAACTCTTTCTTCGCTAGATTTCCTATTAGTGCAGATTTACGCGGTAAAGACACTTCAATATCGAAAGAAGATCTTTTTTGCAATAGTGGAATTCAAAAATTTGGGAAGACAGTTGTTATGAAAGATTTCTAGGAAAGATATATTTAAGTTATTCACGATTATAATAACATCCTC
This sequence comes from Gryllus longicercus, assembly GCA_038098605.1. Classification (NCBI taxonomy): domain Eukaryota; kingdom Metazoa; phylum Arthropoda; class Insecta; order Orthoptera; family Gryllidae; genus Gryllus; species Gryllus longicercus. Next base: position 6,536,398 of record JAZDUA010000021.1, read on the forward strand.
ATAAGAGATGAAACCGACAACAATTTGTTTTACAATCGTTGCCGAAATTCGTAAAAAAATACCAAATTGCTACAAATCCTCTCTCAGATAAAAATAATGTTCGGTGTTCATTCAAATAGTGTTTTGATTCTACAGGAATGACTATAGATTCTCTGTGTGTTTCTCTTTTAGATGCGTACACTATTAAAAAGTAATATTTCTTTCATTTTTCATGTTATTTAAGAAACTGTTCAATAAACTCTTGAGTAATTTAATTTAGAATATTTTAAACAATTGCTGGGAATGCCAGAATGAGTAACAAAAATTGCAGGAAAAAGAAATTAGCCTAGGTCGATAATAGTTGACTGCTTTTTAATGGAATAATTTTTTTGGAAACTAAGTTCAAACTTTAAGGCATTTGATGGTCGCCTAGAATTGTCCAATTGGGCCGAAATTTTACACAGATCATTTTCCTGTCTAATGAAATTGGAATAATAGGGTGGAAGCAGAAAAAAATTAACTTTCGAAAAATTTCCCTACAGCTAAGGGCCACCATCACCCATATATACTTGTGATACACATTCAAAAAATGTTCTTCACGTTTGTGGAAAACTCTAAACTAGTAGTGCTACAGAAAGGCACAGACTTTCTCTTATTAGTTTTCTGCTTCACTGATCTGGGCTAACTATTATACTTGCCCCATCCTCTTGCCAGCTTCCAATTATCGCAGTCCAAAGAAAATGTTTTTGAAAATTTCTCCATTTTTAGGTTTTCTAATAGTAGAATCGAATTATTACTTTAGGAAATAATTTCAAGCACATCCATTCTCTAATGCAGTAACAGTATTTACAAATCGATGAAAATATGCATATTAAAGACGCGGGAGATGTTTAAAACAAAATTACATTTGTTTAGTTTTTGAAAAGAACATTGAAAATTCCCTGAGGCTTCATGTAAAGTACCCTAAAATTTTAAAGAATGTTTTTACAAAATCTCGAAGCTTCGACTCGAGCCAGATGGACAGGAGTTTTCCTTCAATTTGGAAAAAATCCTACGCAAGGCTTATGCACTAGTAGTGTTCACAGACGGACGGAAAGACGTTTTGAAAAAATCAAACACTTTTTCGGTTTCAGGGGACCAAAAACGTGTATTTCCGTTGACACCTTGAAATCGATTTTCGCTGCATTGCGTAACTTTCTCATATATACGTACTACAAATATACATACGCATACGAGAAAGTAAAAATTGGCAAGTCCCATTTTCCGTGTAAAACCGACAATTTTTAAACAATGATTTTCGTAAAATTGTTTTTCTTATTTTTTTGACTTAAGTAGCGAAGGACAGAAAAAGAAAAAGAAAAAGAAAAAAAAATAGTGCTGGTCGCATTTTCAGTGACGGTGACTCATCGAAAATGGCAAACAAATTAACATAGCATAAGTACAATATTGATGTTCGAGATTTTTCTTGAATGAAATCCGTTCTAGTGAAACTAGATCCTTAAATAAGGACATGTATTTTAGTAATTTCTGATTTACGTTAATGCAATTTATTTTTAATATTCTCAACAAAAAACGCTCCAGAGTTTTCTTCAGAACATTTTTTGTTCAGATAGAGAAAAGGGAGCTTCAAAATCGCGCAGCATTAATTTTCGTTGAATACTGAATTTTCGAAAATGGAAAAGTGAAAAATAATGCGTGAAAGTATTTGCTGTTGTAGAACCGGTTATGCTGTTGTTATTAAACTAGTAAAATTTCTTAAGTTCTTAAAGTAATATTTCGGTTCTATTATTAGAAAACAGAAAAACCGAAAAAATATTTAAAAAGTACATTGGGCGGCAACAGATGGCAGTTGGCAAGAGGGAGAGGCAAAACCGAGAAATAAGCCCAGACCAAAGAAATTAGAGATCTAGTGAGAGAAAGTCTGTGCCATTCTGTACCATCACTAGTAATAAATTGCATCAATGTCAACCAGAAATCACGTGAAAATCACTCACTTCTTAAAAAAATATATTTAACCTTTTTTAAATAGCTGATTTTGGAGAACAGATTTTAAGGCAGAAATGTCTATCTTCAAATTTGTAGTTCTGAAATTTTTGCAATTTTCGACAATACATCGAATTTGCCAAAAATGCAAGCACAATATTTTTTACCGTCCTTTGATACATACGATAAGAAAATCTAAAGAAAAATTTGAAGCGATTTTTGAAAAAAATGTTTAAAAATATTTCAATTTCAATACAATAATTTCATAATTAAGTGTATTTTGCACGAAATTACACGAAAACTACTCATATTTTCGAAAAATTTAACATGACCTTATTTCAAGATCTGTCTTTAAAGAAAAGATATCATTAAGAAAAAAATCCCTTTTCCAGTACTATAGTTGTAGTAAGACGCTCAAAATGACACTTTTTGGGACTGCAACGAACACGAGATCTGCAACATTCTCTTCAGCGTTCTGTATGATACCCAAAATCGAACTTTAATCAAAAAAATTAGCGCCGATTTTGAGAAAATTTTTAGGCTTCCTCTAAAGTTCCCTCCAAAATCAAAATCTCAGGATGAAACTCCCAAAGTTTCGAGTTTGGTCAGATCGATCGAAGAATATCAGTTTTAGAGAAAACCGGCTAAACGGTTTAGGCGGTAGCGTTGACCACACTCTGTAAGACGTTTTGCCGTCAATGGATTTTTCCGAACCATAGACACACAAAACATGGATTCTGGCTATGCCACGTGTTGGACGAAGCAATTTACTATGTATAGAAACACGATTTTTGTACATTTTAGTTACCAGGGCCTGACAATATGAGTTTTTGTTGAAAATTCTCAGTTTTCCGGTATACAATTACAATACTTCCTCTTTTTGATGCAAGGGCGAGCAAGTAAAACTCACACATCGTTCAACATCAGATATAATTGGAACGGAATGTGTAATACAGAAAGAAAATAGCAAATAGTCCATTTACAGTTAATTTAAAATAAAAATATCTGATATTGCCAGGACATGTAATCACCTCTCACATTCATGGAGTCTTCACCACTGTAACGTAACACATACGCATTTATAAGGCAATAAATTGGATGTCCTTTAGGTCCGGATCTTCAATTTATATCGTCTGTATAATGTGCTGCAAATATTATAACAGCTGAGATTTATTCATGTTTGTTTCTTTTGTAATAGTAAGAAATGACTACTGTTCCTGGCTATCGAAATAATTGCAGGCGCTTCATTTGAATTTTTTCAAGTGATGTCTAAAGTGAGGGTAGAAATTGCAATATTATATTACGCAACCCTTCCCAATAATTCGACGAAGAATGTGCTATTGTGGCACTTCTAGTTTGGAAAGTTCCGTTATTTTCTAGCAACATTACCGTATAAAGAGTTAACTCCATGCATTTATATTTGCTTTTTCAGCGACCTGAAGTCCTATTTGTTCCACTGGGAGAGCGTTTGCATCAAGGTTCTATAGCGGCTTTAGCAATGTGTTCTTGGAAAACCATTTTCATGACATGTGGCAAAGACGATCACACAGTTCGAGTATGGAACTACACTAATGATGTTTTGGAACTTTCAAAATGGTATCAAGAAGACATTTTATCAGCAGCTCTTCACCCTACTGGTAGTTAATTTTGTCACCTAATAAAATTCGCAACACTGTGTTTGGTAAACCGAATTGTTTATCATTTATACCAACTCTGATCAGGTCTCTTCGCACTTGTTGGTTTCTCTGATAAACTTCGTTATATGGAACTTCTAATCGACGACATTAAAACCATGGGAGAATTTCCACTACGAGGATGTAAATTATGCTCCTTCAGTAAAAATGGGCACTTGTTTGCCGCAGCAGATTATAACATGATCCACATACATTCATCAGTCACATACGAAGTCATGCATCATTTGAAAGGACACACAGCTGAGGTGAGTAATTATTACTTTCAGGCAAAGGTATAAAAAAAATGTATAAAAAATTGAAATATTATTCACATTCCAGATTACTGGCTTTAGCTGGAATAGCAAGGACACAAAACTTGTTTCTTGTGGTTTAGATGGCGCTGTTTATGAATGGAACACACACGTGGGGAAAAGAATTGGAGAATTAGTTGACAAATCATGTCAGTTGCATTCAATCAATGTGACAACAGATGGAAAAACTGAGTATGTTGTTGGAAATGACGGATGTATCAAAGAAATCACCGAGTCACAGGTATGGACGATGTACATACTGCATACTCTGCGGGACCAAAAGTTATGGGATAGTACCTGGGCTCTATTTTTGTTACCCACGCCTGGTAATAGGAAGACATGTGGCGAGCACGATGTATCCCCTTCATCGCATCTAGCACATTTGGCCTGCCTGAGCTTTTTTTTTTCACGCAGCTTCTGCCCTCGACCGGGAATCGTACCCCAGATCGCATCGAGGAGAGCTAGCACGCGGCCTTGGGAGAGAAATATATACTAGAACAATACCTCTACGAAATGTTAGGTATTGCATCTCTTTCACGAGTAACCGCTAAACATTTTGATCCGGTGGGACATTTCCGCTTTCATTTTCTAAACCACTGAAACTACTAAACCAAAACCAAATTATAACGACGGGCCAGTAAATTATGGATTAGGTGTTGGATGATTATTGTCAGGGGGTCACCAGGACAGAAGCAGGAGATAGAATAGAAAGAAATTTTCAATCACTGTAGATCACTGCAAAACATCTTTAATGTCATCGATTCAGATAATTGAAGTGCCTCCAAGAGCGCATATTTTTCTGCAGTATAAGCGCTGCACACCCTATATTATCATTCTGGGTGAAACTATCAGTGTATGAAGGTATAGCCGGGATTCACGGATTTCGTCTCCTGGAATTCCGTCAGAAATGTACTGGGAGAGTTGAGGATTTGGGGAAGTGTGATAATCTCCGGTCTATTTTAGGCCGGAGAAGCTTCCAAGGGGGAACAAGATTTCGGGGGGTTTCACAGGGATGAGGAGTTTTGTATCGAGTTTCTGCAAGAGCGTGAAGAGACGGATTCACGGAGGATGGGGTAACGATGGTCTGCGTTCGTACGATGTCCTGTGACTTGGGTGAAGTACTGCTTGGCGCGAAGGCGTATTTATGGCTGATACTTTTGCACCGTAAGAGCCGATTACAATATCTCGCCTTCGGCTCAGGGAGGGCTCACCAGTCTCGGCCAAGAAGCATTCAATGCGACGCGTGCGGTAGGCGCCTGTGCTGATCCGTACACCAGCGTTGTGAGCGCGGGTCAATGCCGAAACATTATCTCTCCCCCCCCCCCCCCCCCCGAAAAAATAACTAGCGGTGCTACAGCATGGTACGGACTTTCCCCTATTAGATTTCTATTTCCTTTGGTCTCGGCTAGCTGTACAAACTTGCCACATACAGGATACATACAGGGCAGGGCTACAGGCATTCTGTAAAGCCAACTTGATGTTTTTCTTAATTTATGCTGAATATAAAAGGTTTATTTATTGACTTATAGTTAATATTTATTTCGCTTGTAATTGATACAATCAATGCCGTTGTTGGAATAATGTTAGTAAAAGCTTTATTTTTTAAATAGGCATCTTGGTTTGGGGAGGGGGGGGGGGGGATGAAGCCCATGAGCCCCCCACTCTCTTGGGAATGCTATTGATTATGATAAACAAGTCTCTTGATAGTGAATAAGTATAGGCTACCACAATAATTATAAAAAATAAATTTATGTCAATGGATTACCAATGGTTTTTTCTTCTTAACACAAGGACATTTCACAATTTAAAAAAACTTAATCAATTTCAATTACATTAAAAATAATTCTATTGCTGCAGCTTGTTCGAGAAAGTCTTATTCTAAAAGATGGCCTCAAAAGCGTGGTTCTATCTCGCTCTGATCTCATGTTATTTGTATCAGGAGGAAATGGTTCTGTCATCTCTGTGAGATTCCCTTTGTCCCATGGAACAGATCATCATGAATATCATATGCATAACAGACCTGTGACAGCTGTAAGTATCCACAACAGCTGTAAGTTGCCACATGAGTAACTATGAAACTTGGAAATAAAAAAATAATTTTATTTCAGATGTGTATAAGTTATGATGATTTGTTACTAATAACTTGCTCTCAAGATGGCAGTATATGTTTATGGAAAGTTACAGCAACAGAAGGAAAAACAGTTAAACTTGACAAAGATTTTACATTTTCTACTAATATTCTTATACCAAAAGATGAATTGGCTGAAAAAATCGGCACAATTAAAGATCTCACGGTTAATATGGAAGAGCTGGTGACAGAACATGCCACTAAAATGAGTACTATTGAGGAGGAACAAGCAAATAAAATTCAAGAAATACATGAAGCATATGGGCAAGCAATTAAAGATCTCCAAGAGAAAATTGAAGTATGTTGCTAAATATAATACTTCTATTTAATTACCTTCACTTTGAACATGAAGTATGTTGTCAATACTATGTTGATGTATGTTGTATGTATAGTTTCAAGAGATATATTTTACTAAACTAAGGAGGAATAACTCAAACTATCAAAAAAGCAGTTATAACAAGTTATTTGAGATTAACCCTTTTCTCTCACTTGTATCTAACAGAAATTTAATAACAACATTGAACATCAAATTTACAGGCTATTTGAAATATATTCAAAAACATCATGATCAATACGATAATTAATTGAATCTTTCCATGGTAGTCCTCCTTGAAATATAGGTGGGGGAAAAAAAAAAAAATTTATATATATAAAGATTTTTGATAAGTAATAATTCCCATTCTTGTAAAAATTGTGGTAAAAACATCACTGAAATTTCTTAATTTTAGCAAACTGGAAATGAGCATACAGTTGAAATACAAACTGTTAATAATGATATAGCAATGCTGAAAGAAGAGCATGAAAACAATGTGGAAGGACTTGAAATTAATTTCAAAGCAAAATTAGTTGTCGAGTATGATAAATATGCAGCACTAGATGAAAAGACACATCAAACAAGACAAAAGTTCATGCAGTAAGTATGACAACTGAGCGATGGTATAATAAGTTGTGTTTCCAAAACAATGTCTGAAATATCTATGAATGCAGACAATTAAATGATTTGGCTCAATCAAAAAAAAAATCTATTGAAGAGTTAACTTCAACATATGAAGCCCGGCTGCGAGAAAAGTTACTGCAAATTGAAGATGTAAGTATATTAAAATCTTCTATTACACCTGTATTATCATTTGAAAATATGTATCATCAAATGAAGTTAAATGTAAAAACTTTTGCAATACATATATAATTTCCCTTTCTTATATTAACCAATGTTTTAATTTTTCTTAGCTTCATCGTGATGCAGCTACTCTAGACAGAAATGATGAAGATGTTAACAGGCAAATTGAAGATGATGCAGATAGGGAAATAACTGAGATGAAAACACTTTATGAAGGAAAACTAAAAGAAGAAAGAGAAACAATAGTAAAGCTTCGAGCAGAAGCAGGTCAAATGAGAAAGAAATACATTGGGTTTGTTATTATTTTTTTAATGACACATAAGCTGAATAGACTGTAACGTAAGTTACAATAAATTATAATTCAAATAACATTCTATGTTTTTCAGGTCTCAAAAAGAAATTGAATATTACAAACAGCAAATTGCAAAACTTCATGGGCAACACCAGAAAGTCCTAAAGCTAATTGGTTCTCATGACAGAGCCATCTCTGATCTCAAAAGGGAAATGCAGGAGAGAGATGCAACAATCCCAGAAAAAGTAAGTAATATTACAATTCCCCAAATCAATAGCAAAAGGAAATGTGTGTCGACCTGCCTGCAAAACTTTTATCAGAGCCCACTTTATAAAAGTGAATAGCAAATACAAGTTGTGTTAGTACCTTAAGTAATAAAAATAGCCTTTAATAAATTCGAATTCATCAGTCTATGATTAATAATAACCAATTGTGTGAAAATCTGCCTTTATTATTTAATTTTATGAAATTATAACAGTTATAAAAACCAAATTTGTATACCTTGACTGATTGAGAAATAGGGTTACATAAGCTACCAAAATAGGGGGGGAAAATTGTTCTGGAAGATGAAGTTTTTAATATTTTATAGTATTAACTATCCCAATGTATCAAGTAGTTAACATTTCTTACAATTGCAATACCTTTAGCCTAAAAATAGGTCCTCTTTTACCTGAACCCGCTCGCATTGCGGACCCGAACATTACACCACTGCCCCAAATGAATTTTACTATAATTTCTCACATTGCTGTTACAAAATAAATTTTTCACATATTCATTTTGATTATCTATTTCAAAAGCAAATAATTGCACAAAACCAATTGATGTAACTTCAATTGCATCTCTATGGTATTAGCGTAAGGTACTCAACTTCTACTTTTAATCAATGATTCATACAGACATTTTCCATGTGAAACAAAAAATTGAACGTACCAAAGTATGTCTTTTACTCAATCATGTCTTTAAATATAAAACTTAAATACAAACGAACCTGTTCTAATAAAATTAAATGAATCTTTTTGAACCGATATTGTGAAAAGATTAATTCTTGTATTATCTTCTTGACATTATATTCTCTTACAATTTCATTACTTTTAAATCACTTCCTAAATCTGAGATAAATTCCTTGCAGATAAAATTTACAACATACCTTATAGTTACAATTTTGGATTAAGATATGCTCAATCTAAAGATCCTAACGCTTATCACATTTACTTCCTTACAATTGTCATACATGAAATATGACTTCTTGGCTGTCTGGGTGACACAGCATCGTTGGCTGAGAGGCCACCATTGCGGCGTCACCCAGACAGCCAAGAAGTCATGAACTCGGGCTGCGGAAGCCTATGTGTACATACATGAAATATGTCAAGAAAATGGGTAAAGGTAAAAAATAATTTTGTGTTAAATAGAAGGGGAAAATATTCTACATTAGCTATGCAAAAAAGATCTTAATCTTACAATTTCTAAAAATGAAAACCAAGGTAATGTCTTTTACAGTAAAGTTGCCTGAAAGATTATAACAAAAGAAAACATTGTTGAGCAAGATTTTTAATTTAACTTTCTGGGCTGCCAGATATATCTTGTATAACACAATATTGATAGAAAAATAGAAAGATTCAATGTTAAAAAAAAAAAAAAAGGAGAAACATATTGCAACAAACATCAGCACAAAATAATAGACGAAAGTACCTACAAATATTTCATTTCCTGTATAAACCTTTCTAGATAAAATTCAGAAGAAGCATGCTTCGAATTAAAAGTTGTATTTTTGTACTAACATAATTTAACCTAGCTTACTTTGAGGGAGAAATAATTGAAGGAAATATGCACCTCAGAGAAGAACATTGTATGTCTTGTTTGATTTCTTTTGTCTGGTTTTAAAAACATGACACCAAGAAATATCCTACATTTGCACAAGCGATAGAAATTGCGATTGCATTGCAATTTCCAAAGACCCCCCCCCCCCCCCCGCCCCACAAACTATAAGCTCTTTCTAATCAATGAATACTCACAAATATATAGATTCTATGAAAATATTGAAATGTTTAACAGGCAAGTGTCAATTTTAACAAAACTTACAAAATATGCACTAACAGGAAAAATCGGCCAAAAATATACTAACATATTAATCTACATAGCATCTAACTCTAACCAAATGTAAAGAAATTTCACTTAAATATGACCTGAAGCAATGGACAAATCGAAATCCGCTCCATAAAGACGTCATAAAATTCACTTTGCTGGTGTTTTTTATTTTATTTTTATTTTGCCCCCATGCAAATGACTTTTTTTATTTATCTCCCATGCCGTAAATAGGCACATTTCTAGTGATTTGTATTCATTATTGCATTAGTGAGTGGTAATGCTTCAAATAACTTTCAATGAAGTTTTTCTAAAACATGTGTTCTGTTATAAATAGCTTCAAATTTCACATTAATAGCAATGTGTAAACAATATTCTCTTAAAACCAGCTCCAATTTTTCAACAAAATTACCATACAGGATGAGGTTTTCAATACAGGACTTCAATATTTTAGTGGTGGGAAGACGCTGAAAAGAAAATGAACATTTGCAATTTGGAAGAAATTAGGGATTTCAACAAAAATTAGAGAATGGATCCATTATTTTAAACATCAGTGGACAGACAGAACAAAAGATGCCTTTGATGCAGAGAGTTAATTTTAGTACATCCATAACCGTTGTAGAGAAAATAGATATGTTAGAACTTCCAAGAAATTTTGCACCACTGAAAGAGTAGGTTCAGTGATGCTCAGAGAAATGTTCGAACTACAGAGATTAAGTTTCCTTAATGAAGCATTATAATATTTTCCAAACTAGTAACTCAAAGACTTCAGAAAATAGTAAACAATATCCTCCTTGAAGAGCAATTAGGTTTTACAAAAGGTAGATCATTTACAGACAACATATTTACTATCAGACAAGCAGAAACATGTTCACAACAAAAGTCTCAAAAGCACATAAAATATCACTCTTCTTCTGGAGAACCTATCCTATTACAAGAATATTCCTAATTGAATTATTGTGCTGATATGAGTTTTCCCTTTATCACATAACAATTTTTCACAAAGAAATATTTAAATTTGTTTTCTCCCTCCTCATTGAAGCTAGTAAATCTAAAATATTTGTTGAAAAACTCAATAGTTTGAAGTATCTGTTCATTAGAAACATATTCTGGATCATTTATACAGTTGCTACCCAGACATTTAACAAAATGCAAGATTCTCTCCCTCAAAGAAATATGGAATGAATTCCTCTTATCCATGTTTTCACCAAGCATACCATATTCCTTAACAGTTGTTCATCACAAATGGAGAGTGTCAGATAGTAAGAGAGAGTTAAGTATGTAGGTTACCGAGGAGGATATATTAGGTACAGAGGAAGATCTTAAGAAAGGATGAGAAGCTGAATAGGGCACAATTGTGTACTTTTAAGAGGAGATTTAAGCTTTGGTTGAAAAATGACAAAGATGAAAATTACATCTATTACAGGATATCAGAGAATGAGGAGAAAGAGAGGATAGAAGGGAAAGGAGAATGGATAAGTTTAGAAAATTCTTGAACTTATGACCACAAGCCACTAGTCTCATAGGTTTTTTTAAAGCTAGACTTCTAAGTTTCACTTTTCTCTATATAAAAAACAAAACAAAAAAAACTTGTAACAATAGTTATAACATAACTGTAGAAAGTTGGATTTTAAAACAACTGATTGAAGCGAGAATTCAAATTTATTATTACATACTATATTTGAGGAAACTTCAGTATGACTTGTCTGACAGAAAAGGCTTAGAGTAAATAGAATCATTCGGTTATTATGATTTAACAAAATTTGGAGTTTCAGAGAATCACCAGAAACAAAGTTAAATTTATGTCTTCATCTAGGAATCCAGAATTTATGAATTGAAAAGAAAAAATCAAGAACTTGAAAAATACAGATTTGTTCTTAATTACAAAATTAAGGAGCTTCAGAATCAAATTAGACCAAAAGAGGAGGAAATTAAGGAGAAAAAGCAACAATTAGCTGAAGTAAGTGCATGTTGAAATCTTTGGCATTTAAATTGAGTAAATATTACAAAATAATTTTCATTATAGATGGAAGAAGAACTAGAAGGGTTGCAGAAGATTAATGTTAGTCTGGAGTTACAGACCCAAGAACTTAAAGAGAAGCTCACAGCAACAAACAATGAATTGGATAAAGAACGGAATGAAAATAAGAAAAATAATTCCACCCTAAATCGAATGCGACTAGACATTCATAATGCTTATGGAATAATCAATGAACTGAAAAAATTGAAGTCAGCAATCAAGGTATATTCAATACGAATATTTGTAACAAAATATTTTATTAGGCTTGCCTCCCATAAATTCATTATTTCAAAAGGAATTTTTACATTAACATCAATACACACATCCATTCCATATACATTAAAACACATCACAACCTTCTTATGGAAGCATGTGTGAAGTTAAGAGTAAGAAATAGATCAATATGACATTTTATTTGTAATTCATTTATCCACTTTTTTTTACCCTGCACGTAAATGATCAGTAGCAAGTTTCAAATTTGGTATGTGTAGGACCTATACCACAAATACAGTATGGACCCTGCCTATGTAAGTACCAGGAAAGTTGATGAAGACATTCAAGATGAATTCATGAGGCAGAGAGAGTTTCTTGAGCATACTATTAAAGTGCTCAGGAAACAAGTCAGTTTACAAACATTAGGTAGAACAAGTGAAGGGAAAATTATGGAGGTAAGACAAAAATTCAATACATTACTCAATTCAATACATAACTCCTAGATGGTATGCAACCAAACTGAAATTCCTATTAATGTGCTAATTTTGAGCTGGTGCATTTAGGGTAACAAACATTAATTTTTATTCCTTAGATAAACATTTTCTGCTTCCAAAGTCTAGTGTAAAATAAACTTGCCGGCAACAAGACAGTTTGTCCCTGTAGTTACACAGTTAACACTAAATTAAACTGAATTTGTATTTTTTGTTTGGGATGTGTACCATAAAAAAACTATTTACAACCATCATTATTGTCACATATTAATGGTCAATACTGTAAGCATCAAAACCATGAATTTAGTGACTCATTCAATGTTCATTGAAACAATGCATAGATTATTCAATTGCCTGGAAAGAAAGTAATGTCATGCAAAATTGGCCCAATTTAAGTTTATTTAAAATAAGCAAAAGTGGTACAAAAGAAATAATGAGAACTTCAAGAACCATTCACTAATAAAATAGAATGACACAAATCACACATTCAATGAACAAAAATTTCCAAGTAGTTACTGCTATAATGAGCACATTACGTTTTGCAGTTGAAAGCAATAGTATGCTCTCTATAATTAATTGAATTTACTTTTCACATTTGATCAAAACCCTCAAATCCTGGAACATGGTCATCTTTTGGGTACAAGGGCCTAGGTTTGATTTCTGGCCATGGTAAGAAAAATTCATTGCTTTCACAATGCAGAATCAAGAGGTTTCTGTGGCTGGGGCAATTGAGAAGCTGCTGAGGAATTAATGGGACTTGTGCCATGAAATGGGTTTCTTATACAGTCAGTCGGCAGTTCAGTAGTGTTTTGGACTCTACCTGTGTGACATTGATACCTCCACTACTTAATACATCTCATTGATGCTATTCTTTAGTCTTGCATTAAGAATGCAACCAATCATCATGCTGATGACTACATGGACGTATTGTCATTGTTTGCAAATGTTAAAAAGCTAGCTTTCAAAAAAATGGAAAATAATTTACAATAAAACTTCAAACCAAAAGAAACTTGACAAAATAATATCTTTACCAGCTAGTTTCAACGAAAATCACATGATTATGATGTAGATTTTTCAAAAGTTTATCTACTTAGAAATAGTGTGCAAATAAGGAAGTCAATTAACGATAAGTATACACAAGCCACTCAATCGAATAAATTAGTTTAACTTTTTAGCATTCTATGTAATAATTTTCTACTTTCTCTTAAAGCAAGGTTTTAGAAAACAGCTTCTTAAAAAAGCCAATCAACCGATTTGAAGACTGATCCTACAGTTCTGGTAAAGAGGTACATTAAATTCCAATTCCATAAAATGGAAAATGGGACTTTGACATTTTAATTTTTAGCACATTTTTCTAATGTAGAAATTAAGCCATTACCTTAGAATTGTTAAACATATCTAACCCCTTCCAAGAAAAATCGACATAATTTAAACCTCCCTCTAATCAGGAGCATGCTGAACTAATTGAAGAAGTTAATCACTTACGTCGTGAACTTAAGTATGCACAACATCACATAAGAGACATGGAATCAGTCTTGGGTCCTGGTGCAAGATATATAAACCCCAAGCAAGCACAAGACAAATTAGAAGCCGCAATAAAAACTAGAGAAGCAATAAAGCAAGAATATGATGACAGAATGGAGGCAAGAAAACATCAAGTTAATCATTTATTTCATTACACAGTGCCTCTCTTACTTTTCATGTATGCTTTTCTTTATTACAGAAGTTAGAAGCAGTAAATGAACAATTAAAGCAAGAGGTAGACGGTTTAAGAGCACAGATAAAAGAAGAACAGATGAAACGAGTTCATGAAGAAAAACCAAAAGGAAAAGAGAAAAAAGTACTTCATCATCTGAGCTACTAAAATTTTATTAACATTCAAAATAATATAATATGAAACAAAATCTTATAATTTTTATTTACTACTTATCCATATTATAATTATACATTTTCATAACAAAGACAACATTTCCTGGGAACAGGACGATGTACATTAACAGAGGAGTTGATAAAGTAAAAAACTATAAAAATAAATAATTTTTAACACACTTGCACCCCACATCTACAATCTAAAGGCAATAATAAAAAAGTGAAATTACCTTCAGATGAACCAGTACATTTGATAGTGATTGGAAGTGCATTTGAACAGGATTTACTAACAATACTACTAATCAGATCAAAAATGGAAAATGAGCTAAGAAGTACTCGTGTACATTTCTTACATATACCACACATTATTTAATTTCTGATGTTAACGGTCTTTTCTACCTTCAAGCATAACTAAACCGCCAACACATAAGACACATAAATCCAAAATATTCACAGTCTTGTTCTTTCCAACCCTCTATGCAACAATCACAATTTGTATTCCCAGAATCATCTGACATGGAATGCAATAATTTACACACAAGTTTAGAACTTGGAACAAACAATTTGTTCTACATTTGTCATGATATATCTTATTTATCTATTTTCTCAAAAGACAACTATTTTATAAAACCTACACATTAACTTTCAAAAACGTAAAATATTTTACTATGCTTTAGACTTGTAGTAAGTTGAAATCATTGAAGTGTCTTTGACACAAAGAAAATAAACTTTTTTCCAAGAAGCATTTTCATAATGGCATTAGGAATACTTAGTCATTTGATCAATTGGTAGTATTTCTTCCATTAGCAAACTCTCGCACACCTATTCAAAAATTCACCATTACCTATACCACACAGAATTGTTTGAAACTCACACCTGTGATTTTTATACTGGAGTTACTACCCAGTAATTACAAAAACACATCAGTACGTTTAGAAGTGATATGGTTTCACTTCCTCCTCCACCCTGAACCACAGCCTATTCCTTTCATATATTTTATAGAGTAAAGAGACAAGTATATAGAATATAAATGAGGAAAGTTGAACACATTTCTCCTGATGGTTTATCCCAGTAAAGTTTTAAAGAATGAATGGCAAAATGGCTTTACGTCCTCGAGGATAAGTTGGAAATTCTTTCTTGTATGCTTTGTGCTTTCCTAATGCCCACACAGCCATCTGATACAGTCCAGCTAAGGCAAAAAGGCCAGCTGAAAAAGGAAATTCAGTATTAAAAACATCACAGTTTGGAACATTACGAATCACAGAACATACAGAATGTGGCACACAACAGTTCCACCATAAAATTAGGTACACTGTAGCATTGAAGCACACCTAAGTACAGGAATTGTTCATATGACACTCCATTGCAATTATATATTAAATTCATCATTCAAACATTGATTTATGTTTCTTGCACAAATTGTAAATATTACCAAAATTACTTTTCAATTAATTTCTACCTTTCTAATGCTGAAGGTCTCATCCTTCTCTAAAGAAACTCCTATCTGTCAATAAATCATACTTTGAAAATTCACTACATAAAATTCAGAGATTTGGACATGTCAATTGAACTTCCTATTTTACCAATTGAATCTTCAAAATGTTAATTCAAAATAGTACTGACATTTAACCCAGTGTGAGGTAGCACCATCATCTGGACCAATAAGATTGTTTCTTACTCGACAAATGAAGCCAAGGTCTACTTGCAGTAGAAAATCTTAATATTTGATATCTGTAGCCTAGGACTATCACAAAAACAAAAGAAACATTCCCATCACTACTTATACTTACAAACTCAGGATGTTCATTAGTACATGAGGAACACTTAATTTCTCCCAAATTCCAATTATCAAAAGCCTTCTACACAATTATTTCCTACATATTTTTAAGTTTTAATTATACAGCCATTACTGCTGATAAGGTAATACATACTGTACTGTGACAAGTTTTCTATTCATATAATCCATCATCTAACTTGAACTAAGAGCTAATATTTACTTAGGAAGAGAGCTCCTCACCAGCAGAAATACAAACAAGCAAGCAATCACCAGAAGTGAACAACTCGCTCCACTTGACTAAACAATAAAATTGCCTAGCACCTCCCTGGATTCTCAAATGGCAGTTCAAAGAAACATCTCTTCACAAGTTATACTACCAGTTCAGCTGTTTACTTTTACCACACCCAGTATAGAATGTGGTCCTATGGTGATATCTTTAGCAACTTGTGTATCATTACATTATTCAATAAAAAATCCTTTAAATAATGACAGTAAATCACAGCAAAATAAATACTTAAACCCATTATCTTACTTCATGAAAAATAATCATAGGTTAAGGATACCTTCTCAATTATAATTTTTACGAAAAGAGAAATGCACCAGATACTAACATGATCCCCTGTAATTCCCCTGACCTGTGACATTGCTTACCTTCGTACAACACATCAGATTTTCTTAACAGTCATCTACTCATTACAAACTCCAAGGCACTAATTATTCTTTATTTACAAAAACAGATGAGGTTGTTGGCCTCAAACAGAAGAAAGATCTGTCAAATTACATGACATTTTCTTTCATTACAAAGGGCAGGCTAGATCTATCAATTGATGCAATCTATTTGTGGAAGTTACTCTTCACAGACTTGGGACTGAGATATAGGCCTAAATGCTCAGCTTTTTTGCTTTCCACAATATTAAATTAAATTTACAAACTGAAGCACATTTTTGAAAATTAAGTATATTAATTTTTAGTCTCAACCTTTCTCTAAGTGCATAAGCAATATATTCAATGATAATTTAACAACTCATCATCAGGATTTCAAATTAAGTTACGAGTATGCAAATTCTAAAAATGAGTTTCAATTCTTCATTTATATAGAAAAAATGATATGCCAAAAAACTACAAAATAAAATTTCACTTAATCATGTTTATCATTTGTTATTCATTGTATTTTTATACTTTGGAAGTCATTTCAAGTGAAATTTGCTTTGAATTGGAATATTGCAATATAGTACCTGAGAACCCACAATGTTATAAAACATATTACCAAGATAAATATCGAACAATAAAAGCATAATACTAGTGGACTATGATTCCATGAAATGCATTTAAATGCTTTCAAAGCACAGAATGACAGAATTATGTCTTGGTCAAAACTAGCATATAACAGAATATTGATGCAATAGAAACATTCAAAGGTCCAAAAGTGTATGGGCAACACCTATTAATCGCAAGCTCCCAACTTACTCAAAGATAGCCACATTTTTATTTCAATACATGTCTGAACTGCTTCTCTGCCAAAAGTACATTTTTAGGAACTGCATATTAGAGTTCTATTCTTCACCTATTTAATTCATTATAAAACACTAGAATTACAGTAATAAAGAAGAATTGAAAATACTGAATAATAAATTATCAAAAATTACCTGGTAAACACTGTGTCATAACAGTGAATGCAAACCAGCTACCAAATTCATAAGTATAATTTGGGCAAGATACAAAGTTAAATAGCTGTGTAAGAGGGTTTGACGTTGCAATAGGAATTTTCCGAACAGTTGTACCTGGAGGTCGAAGGTTGCGAAGGGCAATATGAATGCTCAAATTTCCCAGTTCACAAATCTACAACAGATGAAAATGCTACAATTTCAGTCATTAAACAAAACCATCACAATCGATAAAATTAAAGCAGAAAACTTACAATAAAAGCTGCTAATGCCCCATAAACTTGTAGGCAACACGGTGCTGTATATAAAGGGTGATTAACATGATATGCCACATACGCAGTAAAACCCCAATAATAACTGCAGTTTTTAAATAGATTTCTTAATGGCATTGTTGAATGAGAGAAACGGTGCACAAAAATTGTTTCCAGAAGACGCTTTAGGTAATGAAGTGCCCAACATGCAGCTGCAATACTAAGAAACAAGAGACGGGCATTAATACAAACTTAAAAAAATATTTTTATGGTCCCACAATAAGTACTCACTGAACAACAGCTGGAGTAGGCACTGATGAAGCACCATCGCCATAGAAAAGCCATGGTCTTTGATATATCCATAAATACACAAATAATGGTCCAGCATATTCAGCCAAAAATACAGTCTTCCAACCAATTTGTGGGCCCAAATCTTTCACATACAACTTTGATCTATCCTTAAGTCCCAAATTCTGTAAGGTTTCCCCATCACCTAAAGTTTTACCCTTAGATTCCAAACGCAGCGCTTGTCTTTCAGGATATAAGCTCCGTTTTTTCTCATAGATTTGTTTCTTTAGATCCTTTACTGTAGTGTTGACGCTGAGCTAGAGAGAAAAAAAAAACTATATTTAAAAGATGGAAAGTTATATAATAAATGCATCAAACGTGCAATACTCTGAATACTTACACCGGTCAACGTAACCACCGGTTTCGAGCTCTGGGCGTTCAAAATTTCGATCTGCAAACACGTAACATTTGAGAAAACAAGAAAAATTGGAGCAACCTACCACAGTCTATACAAGAATGCATTACTTAAGTAAAAGGTTAAGTAGTTATGTTCGTATCTATAAAGTACTGTCGGATTTACACTTTATCCGTCGTAACAGTTCAGTATAGTATCAGAGTAAAACTGCAATTCATTTTCACATTCGGTTCATTAAAATTCATTTTTGGCATATTTGTCCAGAAACACATATTCCTGTATTTAACTATCACTACATTTGCAAGTTATCATTATTACTAGTTGCATTCATTAAAACTGCTATCTTTAAATCCACAACATACTAAAACAATATAACCAAACAAAAGTCGTACTTACCTCCATCTTTCTGACTCAGGTAAATTATGACAAGAAGGCTGTATCAACAGATAGCAGCACTATTTCGTCGTTTCAAAGTAAATTGTGAGAAAGACCTTTCATTCAGTGCTTACACACGCTCAAGGGAATATTCCGGAACGTTAATTGAAGGAGAAACCAAGTAAGAACAGTTTTCAGATGTTGGCTCTCCTGCTACTGGCCCGTTGCCAGCACTACAAGCTTCCGGAAGGTTCTAGAACCATCAGAACGTATATATGACCGGCGGACTCCGTGACGAAGTTCAGTCGGTTGACTTAACAGTCCGTTGTCGGAGTGTTGTGGAAGTGAAGGATAATTCTCTGTTATTGTTGAACGGTTCGTTTTCTTGGTGTTCTTCATTGTTTTGAAGGGAAAAAACCTAATTGTGCTGTGAGTATTTTTCTCTTGCATATTTGCATTTCTGGTAGATATTTGTTTGAATTGTATAAAAATTAAGTTGTGTTGAACATATGGTCCAAAATCTACTTATATTTGTCACCATACGAACACGGGATATTGATTGTTGATTTGTTTTTTTTATAGGTGTCATTATGGGGAAGGATTATTATAAAATCTTAGGTATAGCGAAGGGAGCTTCGGACGACGAAATAAAGAAGGCGTATCGTAAACTTGCTTTGAAATATCATCCTGACAAGAACAAAGCACCTGGAGCCGAAGAAAAATTTAAAGAAGTTGCTGAAGCTTATGAAGTTCTTAGCGACAAAAAGAAACGAGATGTTTACGATCAGTACGGTGAAGAAGGTCTGAAGGGTGGTGTTCCTGGAGGAACTGATGGAGGTTCAACATTTACCTACGCATTTCATGGTGATCCTCGTGCCACATTTGCTCAGTTTTTTGGTTCCGCCAGCCCATTTCAAACATTCTTCGATTTGGGCGGCGGCGGTGGCCCCAGAATGTTTGGTTTCCATGACGATGATATGGAAATGGATGACCCATTTGTCAGTTTAGGAATGGGCAATGCAAGAAATGCTGGACCTGGAGGCGCTTTCAGATCTCATTCATTCAATTTCCATGGATCGCCGAATCGCAACAAAGATAAAATGCAAGACCCTCCAATAGAACATGATCTTTATGTTACTCTTGAAGATATCACTCGTGGTTGTACTAAGAAAATGAAAATTTCAAGGAGAGTTCTGCAGCCTGATGGTTCAGCAAGGAAAGAAGACAAAGTGCTGACAATAAATGTTAAACCTGGTTGGAAAGCTGGCACCAAAATTACCTTCCAAAAGGAGGGTGATCAGGGCCGAAATAAAATTCCTGCCGATATTGTCTTCATCATAAGGGATAAACCACATCCCCTTTTCAAGAGAGAAGGTAGCGATGTCAGATACGTTGCAAAAATTTCATTGAAGCAGGTATGATTAATTTCTGTCCTTATCTTTTCATGTGGTTGTACTGTTTTTGCGAGGATGGCATGTAGCAATAATTTTTATTCTTTATTTTTAGGCACTTTGTGGTACTGTCGTGGATGTTCCTACTCTTGGTGGCGACAAGATTCCCATCAACCTTACTAATGAAATCATTAAGCCAACAACTGTGAAAAGGATTCAGGGACATGGACTGCCTTTCCCCAAGGAACCCAGTAGGAAAGGAGATCTTATAGTTTCATTTGACATAAAGTTTCCGGATAGTATGTCACAGAGTGTAAAAGACATTTTATATGACACTCTGCCCAACTAGAAAAGACTGTACTCTGTGTTCATATGTAAAAAGTGTGTTTTGTGTGAACTCTGGAGTAATAGCATGTGCAAGAGTGAAAAGTGGAATCTCGATTTGTGTGTGTGTGGGTGTTAAAAGAATGAGGATCTTCAAGGGTGAAATCATCACTGCAGGTGATGTTTAGTGTCATGATACTCTGTAAATAATCATTAATTAGCAGTCACTGTCATGGACTACACAAGTTTTTTATCTTGACGTAAACCAGACTCAAAACTACAGCAATTGCTTTCATTTCACATATATATTTTGTACGTTTTAGTACAATGCTGATGTGCACTTGTAAATATGTTGCTGCAGCTGTAATATAAGTCATGAAATAAAAATTTGTACAAACTAGTTAACTTAACATATTGGCTTGTTTTTTTCTGTTCCTACCCATTTTTTGTTTTCGTATGTGGTAGGGTATTTTAGTAGTGAATTTTTATAGCGCTTATTTCGAGGGACTATTCACAGCAAAACAAGTGGCTCTGTCGCCAGTGCGTCAAGATGGGAGGGGAATTTCTGTTTACAAGCAGTGCAGCGTCACCGAAATGGGCCAAGGCGAGTCGCTAATTATGGTAACGATAGGCACCGCAAATCTCCCAGCAAGTTAAAATAGATCAGCATGCTCAGTCTGCAACGAGTGGAAGAGAGGGGGGGAGGGGCGGCGCGACGTAGCGCAGTCTTTCCAGAAGGAGGTAGACATCTCTCGTAAGTGCTTGCGTAACTGGTAGCAACGATCTGGGTTACGGCGAAGAACTTACCCTGCACTAGGTGGTCAATAGGGATGTTGTAACTTGCAAGGGGGTTATTTGAAATCAGTGAACTTATTGAATTTTTTTTGACCGATTCTTCGTTGTTAGGGGTGGCACAGATGCATTTGTAATTGAAGTCCCAAAAATTTTGGACAGAACTTTCCAAAGCTTCCAAATGACACCTGACGTCTCTCTTAGTACGACGACTACCCTAGTATTGATTTTCTTATAATAAACTAGTTGCAAAATTCGTGATTACATTGTCATTTGGGTATTGCAGAACATTGTAAATTGGCATACTTCATTTTGTTTTCGTTCACGTAAATTGAAGGAACGTAGTCAGACCTCCTATTTTTATTTAAATCCAGGGACCTGGTGTAATAACGGTAATGTGCAAATTTTCAACTGTTTAACGTTAAGAGTTATTGAACTGCCAATCGTGCACCAAGTAAATATTGTTTTCGTAAGTCATTTAAATAATGTTTCCTTACACAAGTTTTACTAGTGATGTGGATTTTTGTATTATATGTGATGTAAGAAAACTTGCTAACAGAAGTCCCGCCTGTCAGTTTCGCGTATGCCATTTAAATTAACGGTAAGCTAAGAAGTGATACGAATAGCGGTCTTCTTCTGTAGTAGACCTTGAACAGAGTTCTTAACTATCTTAAAAAGAGGAATCGTCCAAGACTGCGGACCCCGATGAAAAGATCTGCGGTGAACTGGGAGGAGGAATTAATTTTCAGATTATCAAAGAAAATCAACGTATTAAACTTTTGTTACGGAATTTCAGTGCACGGGCAGGGGACAAATAAATGTAATTAATTGGGACTCCTCCAGTTCAATTAGTTTCGAATATTACGGTAAGACGGTTGCTTATTGTTTTTTTTAGGGATATTAATATGTAACATTACAATAAATTTTCCGTAGGCAGGCAAAAGATCTTCATCAAGATAAGTAGAGTTAAGTACAAAATCCCTTTAATTCGGTTTCCAGTTCAGAACAGTGGTGCTTAATTTAATTACTGTCATAAGCAAGGCCGGTTAGTTTTCGTTACTCGTGATATTAGATGCTATGAATTGAAAATAATCAGCAATATTTAGATGCTCTTTAAGTGATAATGCATTGTGTACTTCATTACAATGGGAACTCGACGATAGGCAAAACAGATTACTGGACAGCGATGGATTTTAGGAAGGTGGCCATGCCCCACCTCAATACAAATTATATATATGTAATTTTATTCATTTAAAAAAAAATGAAGCACGTAATTTCAAGATATTCAGATTCTAAAATTGTAGCGAGTTTGTATGGCTCTGACAATAATATAGAACTTGGATTCAATTTATTTTCAGGAGTTTAAGATTCACTGTCAAAATATCCATATCAATTCCAAATAATTAATTGACAAGACACCGCCAATACTAAAGCTTGGATGTAACTTAACTGTTAGCCACAAGTGAATCATACAACAATGGATAGAATTTTCCCGCACAGAATTCAATACATAAACAATCAAATAACACTAATAATCAGCAGCGTACTAATTTAAAATATTACTTCTTTATTAATAATCACTTTTTTCGCCTTTTAACTCAAAACAGTAAACACATGCGCTCCGTGGCTTGCATGTGAGCGGAAATTGGAGTCTCGTGCAGAAGGGAAGCAAGAGAATTCGCTGACCCACGCACTTGCACAACACTAATACTGTTCTACGCTCACTTCATACCGGCCTTTTCTCAGAATATGGTGCGAAGTAAGGTGGCGCCCAGCCGTCTCTACCCTGAAAGGTGTAAGCTGGTGCCAGCGTTGCCATTTCGTACCAGAATTTATACCTCTAAACCTAATTGTACCATCATTTTTTAAAATACTTCTAAAGAACTATTTATCAGCAAGATATTTTTGATTTTTTAAAATGAATATGACGATTGGACAATAATTTTCACACCCTCCTTTGTCTTGAATTGTAGCAGCGCTCTGGAATACAGAGTTTCTCCAGAGGGCTCTTGATTGTAGATAATTTATCGCTCATGTCTCACACAAATGTGACACTGGTTGCCAGAAAAAGGAACCAACAACCCAAATTCTTTTCCATTCAGGATGATTTTTTGTGTCCATTTTTCGTTTTTTAGTTGTTTCCCCACGAGATGGAACAATAGAAATCTTTAGTGGCGATGTGCGCGCCATATTTGAAGGTTTTTGAAATGACAACGCCAGGTTTTCTGTGGGAATCATCAGAATGTTTTTCGTAATGATGAATTCGATCGAAGTGTATTTAGAAAAGAAGTAATATTTGAAGCATGTTTAGTTTAGATTAATTTGAAGAATATTAAGTTTACTTTTGCTTGTTCGCAGTAAAAATTAATTTCTGGTATTATCTTCTTAATGACACGATTCAAAAAAATTGAGTCGTACAATTTTGAACATTCGTCATTAAAATTTTAAGTTAAATTGATATCACTACGAGAATGTACTTAACAATAATGTGAGACCAAACCGCGTTCTGTAAAATTCGATATGAAAATCAACAAATGTTTTAACGAATTTGTCGTAAGTATTTTGATACATTTTAATGAAATAATTATATCTTTACCAGTTCCTACAGAACGTCAATAATAAATATAGACTAAACTGGGCTGAAACTAACAGTCGATGTAACTATATATGTATTATGATATGTAAATATTAATGTAATTCGTTGCTTTCCTTTGATACTGGCACAATATAAGTAGTAGCATTAAAATAACACCTTGAAATGTTAAATTATCTGCTACTAAAAATAATTATCTACTGTATAATATCCTAATCGATCTGTAGCATTATTGTAGTATAATTTCTAGGCCAATGACCCCATCTCAATCAGATTTTGTTCAGTTTCCCTGGTCCCTTGAGCAAATGCTGACATGGCCCCTTGTTTGCTCCTGAACAGTAATGTAACTTCGCTCTCTCCACCGAAGACATTGACTCGTCATACACGATTGTAATTGTATATGTGACTCAATAAATATCATTATTATTATTATCATTATTATTATTAATTCAAAAACTACCAGTTTTACAGGAGCGGCTTTTTAAAATTGTAACAAAAGTAAAAAGCTCGTGGTTTCTTTTTGGTTTAGTGCAATTCACTTAACTTTTGCCTTCGGTTAAAAAGCATGTTGAATAAGAGATTTGTAAGAACATACTTATAAGAAACATAACTTTCGACGCAAAAAGGATTTTTTTAGTTGTGTCTCTATCAAAGCAAAGCAGCGAATTATACATTAGGCAAAAGAACTGCAACGTAAATTATCCCCTTCTGCTTCCAATACTTTTGTCGCCCGACGAAATGAGAGTAGTTTAATGGCGCGTACCTACAAATACAATGCCAAAAATCCCCACTCATTTACTTTTAAGCAAGAATCCGCTGCAACTTTTACTTTGTTTCGACATCCGAAAAAATGGCGGCCAGTAGTGCAAATTGCTTCATACACGAGCGCTGTACTTGCACACAGTTCCTCTCTACACAACTGAAGCTCGTTGATTCGCCACGAGCCTTCTTTACGTTTTCAGGAGTTTCACTTCTCTTACATTTTTACATTGCACAACACTTACTAGAATGTCGAAACTGATTCATTGTTTTTTTTTTCTATTTTCCCCGATTTCTTTGATATCTAATGAATCCATAGGCATCTTTCACGTGACTGAAGGCTGCATTGTTTTCCTTTAAATTTCTGCGCGCATTGAAAATTAGTAATGCAGATATTAGATTGTGGCAGATACAATAATACGAGACGTGTTGTGTTATCACTGGTTTATTATCTTCATCAGTTATTTTCGTTACTGTTAGTTTGGGATAGCGAGCCTCAACTAACTTCGCCACGCTGATGGACCACATTTCATCTCCATCCCACTGCCAGGAATGACGCAACCAAGCGTCATATATACTCTCTGCGTCAGGTTTCAGAAGCATCGAAGATACATCCTGTCACGTCCTGTGCATGAGAGCCCAGACTGTTGGTAATCATTTTCAGATCAATACCAACTGACTGTGTCGTGCATAATTTCTAGTTCAGCTTTCTCGATTCCGTTGAGATTGTTTGAAACTTGTGCACGGATCATTGCTCCGAAGTAATGTACTACAACATAGTTCTAATAGTGCAGTCGTTGGGAAGCCCTAATCTTGCAAAAAAATAAGGTATTTTCTTTGCATTGGTATTAATAATAATAAAACAAACATTTCGACCTCGAGATACTTCGAGAAAGGATTTGATACCCAAAAACCCACGGAATTTTTCAAGATTAAAAAAAAAAAGTGTAATATCTTTGGATTGGTTAGTGTTAGTGCAAAATGATTATGTATAATTTTAAAGATCATAACATTCTTTAAAAATTTGCTTAATATTTTTTTTTAAATCAAGTAGTAACGAGGAGCTACGAAGTTTTAAAATTTTACTAAATTTTATTTTTATTTTTAATTTCCTTCAAATTACTAATGGTCTCTCTAATGTAGTTTCTTTAGGGTCCGAAGATCTTCATTAAAAACTGAATAAATTCTAACATTTTAAATATTTACTGAGATTAAACTCACGTTTGAAAGTTATGGACAGAGTGGTAGAATCTCTGTATTTTACTACCATGTACGACGATTTACTTACATCAAAAGCATTTCAATCCAATAAAAAGTTGATTGTAATCTTCGTTATTATTATTATTATTATTATTATTATTATTATTATTATTATTATTATTATTATTACTCGGTTTATATGAGTTTCAACTAGGATTGATTTCGCTGTACAGTGATGTTCGATAATCATCGATAAACAATGTGATGATTTTATAAAAAGGGTTAAGACATGTAATAGGCCGGTATTTTGAAAAATCTACAATATCACTGGGTGTGGGCTTCATAAATATGACACATTCCCGTAGATAATACATGTCTTCGGAATAATTCAGGAAGTTGATGAAATTTAGGACCATTCTGAGGAGACTGGTGAATGTTTTGTTCCAATAGCTATGTAGACCATCTAACCCCAGGTATTTCCAATTGAACTGTCCGTAGAATATGTCTGTATATTCTGTATAACTATCTGTAGGATATCTTGAGTGATTTGAGAAGTTGTCATTTCTGTGATCTGCATCGCAGCGCCTCTGATCTGTTCCAGCCACGGTGCGTTGACATTAAAGTGACTTTCAGTCGACCATATTTCAGTTCAGATTTCTTCTACAGTGAATTTGTATGGCAGGATGTTCATTTCGGTGTTTCCTTTTCCTAATCGTCTGTAAAAGATATTTTAGCCCCTGAGAAATTCTTTGTTGTCTGTTTTCCGCTTTGGGCTTTTGGTATATCTGCGAATACGATTGCTATAGACACTCATTTGCTGTTTTAGGGTATCGATAAAGTCAAGAAGACTTGTCGATATTGTAGCTTGTGTGGATGCGATGTTTCCCCTTAATATACACTATTTTATTTCTCAGATATTTACTTCTATCTCATATATGGAAAACTTCCAATGTAGCATTATCTGAACTGAGGCATGGGTCCATGTGGGTCTTTTTGTGATTACTGGGAACTCAAGAGTTGATTGGATTTAAAATATTTTCCCGCCATTCATCCTCCTCACTATTGCAACTGCCATACAACAGATTGTAAAGTCGAGACGGTCATAGGTCATGCTATTCGAGGTCTCGTTAACCAAAAGTTTTTCATTTACTACTTTGACCATCATGGCCAGTTTCTTTGAACTGCGCTGTTTTGGGATCTAGGTCACAGATAAGGATCCATCTCCTCATATTCATATGACTCGCAAGAGCCACTGCAATTTTGACTAGCAAACTATAAAAACCTCAGTATTAGTAAGTTTCGATTATAATTGCAAGTGAGTAAAAATAAAGTAAATAATAACGTCTAATGTACGTTTAGTTCGTTAGTGAGTAATAATAATGTGTTACTATGTGAGTTTAGATTATTAGTACCATTGCGTGTAAATAATGCAAATAAGTGGCGTCAAATGTAAATAGTAGTAACAGTTTGTAAGGTTAGTATATGTTTGGGATTAAAACCTCGGTTAACGCCCCACCCACAAAACTGTACACCCAAGAAAAAATAAATGCCATTATATCAACGGAATGTCGTATTAGCTGCTTGTTGCCTAGAGCTCATCGCCTACACTGGCAGCTGCGCTTCCGACCCCAAGCAGCTCCCTTTCGAGATCCTCCGTGCGGAGTCTGGCAGGGCGAGGAATGAATACCGTTGGCAGCTCTCCCCCTTCCCCTCGCCACGGTGCTTCGACCGCGGCGGCGGCGGCAACAACGCGCGAGGGTGCAGGTGGAGGTCGCGGTATAGGGAGGCTGCGTGTCGCAACGCACGTAGAACGTAGCTGGGAAGATCGTTTGAAATAATAGCACCGGTGGCGGCTGCTCTTTGAGAGCTCTAGGGCTTCGCCCTCTTCAGAGAAAAAACAACAACAAACAATTGCGGGCAATGTTGCGAAAAGTATTAGACTTGCAATAAATCGACTCGTCTGGTGATTGTTAGTGATTCCGGGCACGTCAACGGCAAAGGTCATTAGCCCCAGAAGTGTAGTGCATGATTCCCCCTTCTGGAGTTGACGGCGATTTTCTTCCTCTGGATGATGAAATTCGGCGGCGACATGCCGTCCGCTAGCGGGATTTTCTCCAACCTGGTATCCCCACCACCGGGGCACCGCCCCAGCCGGGACAAGCTCTAAGCTCCCGACCGGTCTCCCAGAATTTATGGGAATATAGGGCATGTTATAGTAAGTGTAGGAAGATAGGACCAAGGAAGAGGAAGGAAAGATCGCGCGCAGTGCGTGACCCGTTTGCTAGGGTACGACATCGGCGTGGTGTGGATCAGAGAAATCACGGTAAACTACCGATTAGAGCAGCCGGACGCTAGAGTTCTCCTCCAGACAGCAGCTGGACTCGTCCCAGCTCTCTAGCTAGTGTCGAAAATCTGGACCCAGACTAGGACCTCCCGGTCAGAGGCACTGCAGTGACATCAGTTGATGCCCTGTCGACTCGTTCAATTTGAGCAATGTTTGAGGACGAATTTAGTTTGATGTACCCGCTTAAGCAAAAGATAAATGTTTTACAAAAGGTCGCATCCTGGACTATCGCGGGCTCGTCCCCTTGCTGGTGCGTGAGAGGCAATGGAAGCTTGAGGACGAGTGAGGATACTGGGAGTTGGGTGGGGGAAGCGTGCTGCTATAGGGTTTTGTGCGGCGGAGTTCGCGCCTATTAGCTAAATTAAGAATAATGATACTTTCATCTGATTTCATAAATTATTACTGTTTTGTATGGCGGAATTTTGTAAAACATACCTTATTCTCGCGTGAGCACATTAATTATACACAATTATTGTATCTTCTATTATCAACATAAAAAGCGTTTTAGACAAGGATTAAAATCCCCATGCGTACAAGTTGGTTGTATATTACATTCTATAGTTTTCTTCGTTCAAGAAATGTTTTGAAGAGGTAAAATGTATGTGATACACGCCACTATTAATTCGCAATCCACTGTCCTAAAGTTCGATTCCCGACGGAAGCGATTTTTTGGCACTAGTTTAATTGCTTACCTAGAAGTCCTGAATGAATAATGCCTGAAGAATTCTAGCGACCGGCCGCTCTGATCGGTAGATTTTCGTGGTTTCTGCGATCAATACCAGAAGTAGCTGGAGCAATACCCTAACAAATCAGTCACGGACTGCGTACGATCTTTCCTTCGTCATTCTTGTCCCTTTGTCCACTTGCGCGCTCACTCATACACTCACGCACACATACACTCAAGCGCCTAAATTTTCTTTTCCTGCACTTTGACACATCTGGAGTTTAGACCTTGTCCCAGAAGCCATTCCGCCAGCCGATGTGAAGGTTGGCGCCGGATCTGGCCAGTGAGCGAGAGCAGTGGCTGTAGTGAGCGAGAGAAACCGCCATCTCCCAGAATGTAAAGTGCACTACAGTTATGGACCTAATTGCAAAAGTATTTGACACGTCCGGAATCAGTGCTCATAGCACGAGGAAATGAAAATGTCCTTAGAAAAAGTTTACTGATAATTACTTTGTGTTTCTGGGTTGCATATGGTTATTAGTGACGTAAGTGTAGTGCGTGCTATTCTCGCGGACCCTGGCGGTATTCTTCTACCGCTCGATGGTGATATTCAGTGCTGATGTATAGGTCGGCTTGCGCTGTTTTCTCCATGCAGTTATCTTTAACCAGTGCGGCACCGTCCCGGCTGTGACAAGCCTTACCTCCAGACAAGTCTGATAGTGTCACTGTTAGTGACTGTAAGGGGAGAGGCTACGACGCGGTCCATGGTTCATTTGTTAGGGTACTGCACCGGCATTCGCTTGGTATTGATCGGAGAAACTGAGGAAAACTACCGATCAGAGCAAGTAAAATTAAACTGTCTATACGATAGTATGTGCAGTTTTATAATACGGGTCTAAATCTTTCTGTTCGTCACTAGACACTTAGCAATATTACCCATGTTCGTCGATCCTGCATGGTTGAGTTCCAGCATACAATCATTGTTAAAACAAGTGCGGAATGTTCGCACGGGTCCAACTTTATTATTACTACTTCCTCGCAACTGCTTACGCAGTACTGAGAAAGTATTGTAATGCTCCGGGAAAAACGGCGAATTTTTGACAGAAAAACTCTTATGGCCGGGTGCTAGTAACGAATAAGTGCTTAACTCTTGTCCGAATATATAGTAAATTACTACCTTAACACATTGTGTAATCAGAATACATGTTTTTCCTTGATATCGTGAAATCGATTGACGGCCAAACGTCTGCCTGTCCATCTGTGGTCAATGCTCGCCCAAACTGCCCATTCAGCCCATTTTCTTCAAAATTGATATTCTCAATCAATTTGGCTGATGTCGAGGCCCCTTCATTCGAAACCATTTTTTTAATTTTGGGGGGTACTTTACATGAAACCCCAGAGACATTTTCAAAAAAAAAGGCCCTAAATTGTTTGATAAATTTTTTCGGATGGAATAATTGACACTTGAGATAATGGTGCAGGTCTGCAGTGAAAAACGGGTGAATACAGGATACTGGGTGCGGAGACAGCGCCGGGGAGACGGAAAGTGCGGGTGCGGGGGCGACTGGCTTCTCATTGATCGGTCCGCACTTCGCACAACGCAAGCTTTCTCTCCGGGTTGACACGGGCGGACCCCGCAGGCGAATGCCAGCTCATTCCTGCGCATGCCTAGCCCCCCCCCCCCCCCTGCCGCGGGCAGAAGTGACAATCGGGGCGAACTTTTGCAAGAAGCGTCGATCGAGACGCAAACGCACATTTCACTTGCGTAAATCATGAAATCTCTCAGGCCAGTTCAGTCGCGTTTTTTTTATTACTGCATAAAATCTTTTCGGCCGCATTGAGGCCATTTTCAGTGCGACAAAAAATAAATAAGGTACTGCTGTCAAAAAAGGCCCAAGAAGGCAGCAACCGGGGACCCGTAATAAGAGTTTTTCTGCCGAAAATTCGCCGTTTTTTCGCGCAGCATTACGTAAGTTTCGATCTACTGCGCTCTCTGCACGATAAAGAGAAAGTAAAAACTGATTGACGCCAAAACGTATGTCTGTCAGTCCGTCATTCGGACTGTGGACATTAGAGTCTAAACCGTTCAGCCGATTTTCTCCAAAATTGAAATTCCCGGATTAATCTGGACAATGTCGTGAATCCCCCTGAATTAGAAACCCATATTTTAATTTGTGTGGGTGTGGGAGATGGGGCTTTACAGGTTCCCTCTTGTGCCCCGTCTCTTCGTCTTTTGCTCCGCCTCTTATTCCAATCCCTGCTCCGTCTCCTATTCCGTCTCTTGCTCCGTCACCTACTCTCCTACTCTTTGTCCTTCTCTTCGTACTTCTTGTTTTTGTCCACTCATTCTTGTCGTTAACTGTTTTCTTCTTGTTCTGATGTTTTGTTGTCAGTCGTTACCTTCTTCTTGTCCACCTTCTTCTGTTTAGTCTCTTTGTTCTTGCTCTCTTGTTGATCTTCATCCCTTTTCACATTCGTTTCCTTTTTATTCTCTTTCTTATTTGAATTTTTCGTTCTGTTTGTTTTCAATCTTCTTGTTTTTCTCTACATTTTCTTCTCCTTCCTTTTTTCTTTTTCTTCTCTTCCTCCTCGGTTTCCCACTTAATATTGATGTGCCATGACAATGGCAAGGATCGTTATGTCACTACGTAAGCACCTAAACGCCAAAAAGGGTGCTTAAAAATAACTGCATGATTCGCGGCTGACAGCTAAGTTTATTAACGGATATTATTAAATTCATGAATTGCTGAGACATAAATCGACCATTTTTTAAACTATCACGAGCACCTTGTTAACTTCCAAAAAGCAATAAAAATTGTGGATACAAATTCTGCGTTGGAAAATTAGCATTTAAATAACTTTCTCTGGATTCAACCGGTGTCTGAAGGAAAATCCTAGAGGCAGGCTGCTCTGATCTGCATTTTCTCGTGATTTTTGCATTCAACACCAGGCGAATGCCGGAGCATTACTCTAACAAACTGGCTACGGAGAGCGTGATCTCTTCTTCCTGTTCCTTGTCCTATCATCACCCCTTACTAACTCACACACATAGACTCGTGTGTGTGAGTTAGTACTTGCTGACTCACTCACTACACTAACGCACTTGTCAGGATACCAATCAGAAACTTCCAGTTTGTGCTGGCTGAGGCGGTGCACGCTGGTGGGAGATACCTGGTTGGGGAAAATATTCTCACGCCGACGTAGGTCGGCGCTGGATCTCGCCGTCCAGCAGAGGAAGATCACTGCCACCTCTCGCGATGAAAACATGCACTACACTTGTGGGACTAATGACCTTAGCAGTTGACATGTCCGGAAGAAGTAATCAACCAATACAAACTTCCTGTGCTCCTCCCCCACTCAGTGCCGCAGATGCCCATGTGCGACATAGTGTTCCTTTTTCCCTCGATGAAGATGCGCCTCCCCTATTTCCACAGCTCTGTATCCTCCTTTTCCATTGCTCTGTATTCTTCTGCTCTGGCCTCATTGCTGGCACTGCTGATCCTAGAGTCCCCGGATCGATCCTGGGAGCAGACGAGATGGAATTTTCCGAGGCCAACAGTGACCGCGGGGGAGAGAAGCCGTAGACGAGTTTGGGTGTGGTCCCAACGCCTAATCTATTTACTATGATTATAAGGGCCGATGGGCAATAGAGCAAAATATAATTCGAATTATGAAAAAAATATTTTTATATTTTTTCTTTTAAGTCTTTAACAGTCTTTAAACTTTGTTCGGAGTTAAAACGAGTAAAAAAAGGATTATATAATTTACATTTCATGAAGTTAAATATCAAATTATTCGCCCAATGTTTTTTTATACTTGTTTAAAAGTACTTCAAGTTTCATAACCCTAAATCAAATATAGCCATCTAGGTCAGACAACCTTCAAAACCACGCAATAAAAGAGATTGAAATTATGTAGAAAACATTCTGAATGCTTTAGAAAAATATTTTCAGACTTTTGAGACGTGTTGAATATATGAGTTCTATGAGTCTCAAGAACAAAAGTTTACATGATAATTTTATTACATCTATAATGCATGCTCAAGAAAACAAAATTTTAATATTTTTTTAGTATAGATATAAACGATGGGTATTAACTAGATTTCTTATCTTATATGAACATTGTCCGAATGGTTATCCGTAACAGTTTGAAATAACAGCGTCGCAGGAGAAACTAGGTAAAAGTGAATTCAAAAAAATACCATGCCACTTCCTTGTTGCATTCTCTGCAGACACGTTTCCTACGTCACAATCACGTTTTCTACTAGATTTCACTTAATGACAAGTTTTATTGAGGCACTTTCCCGAAGGTCTTTGTCGCCAGTGACCGAAAGCCAGTGCTTCAGTCGCACCGACCAACGAGACCATTTCTGTTTTAGACTAGGGCCGTCAAAACATTTTCTGAATCTTGGATTTCCTCCGACCAACGCTCAAAGCAATTTTTAAATATTTCGAAAGCTTTTGACGTTATTGACCATAACATCTTGCACTCAAAACTACCTTCATATGGAATTCATGGTATTGCCCTATATTGGATAACCTCGTACCTTAAACATCGATCTCAAAGTGTAGAAATACCGTACTGGCACGAAAGGACATTATTTACTTATCTTTCCCATTCTTTACCAATCGAATATGGGGTCCCGCAATGCCCGATCTTGTCCGTTACATGTTGCCTCTGTCTGTTACATGTAATCGATATGCCGTCTATTAAAAATGGAAGATCGGTTCTGTTTGCTGATGTCACGAATGTTCTTTGCAAAAACGGAACAATAAATTGTACGATTTCATAAGTTTCAAAGTGGTTTCGTAATGACAAATAAATAGCTAACAAAGGAAAAACAGTTTCAATGTATTTATGCGTTTCAAATTGGCAATTGCATGCTCCATTGAATATGAACAGTAAGCAATTATCAGAAGTCAAGGTAACAAAATGTCTTGGTCTCGCAAATCAGCCAAACCTAAAATGGAATGTACATATAACAGAATTAAACACTACATTAAGCTCATACTACGCATTCAAAATTCTTTAAAATTCTGTCAGCCTTCATACAACTCGTTGCGTGAATTTTGCAAATGTACATTTCCGCCTGAGATACGGCATAATATTCTGGGGAAATTCATCCTTTAGTACCTAGACATTTAGATTGCAAACGAAAATGATTCGAGTACTGAACAAATGCCATCCTCGAGATACCTGCAAGCCTCTTTTCATATTGAGCTTGAAATCTTAGCATTGCGTTTTGTATAATGAACCAAAAATGTTGGTCCTCAGAGGTTCACATGAACCAGATCTGATCGTATTCAAAAAAATGTATTTCTGTATGTCATAATTGATCTTAAAATGTGTGTTCATTTAAACCAGGATATACCTAGAATATCAACACAAAAAACACATTGACCGAATTTCGGACGTACGTAATGCATAAGTATTTTAAATTATATTCATGTCATATTTAAAACGTTTGCCACATTTTAATACATTTATTTTTCATAAAAAAATAAAACATTCTTACTATTTGGGTCGTCTTATTTACCGACCTCACTTCGCGGATCGCTTGAATGTTGATCTATTTTCTATTTTGCCAAGAAACCAAAAACTTTGGAAAATGAATGGACTTCGCATTGCCTTCGTCACAAAGTGATATTTGTGAAGCCACATGAACGAACCATTCATTTCCACTCCCAAGGTCTACTTCAAAGTTCCTTTCTTGAATACATTCGTTTAGACGTCTTACTTCTCGTCTCTGCTTTTTAACATTTTAGTGCAATTTATTTTATTTTTTCGGAAGTTATTTTACAAAACTTGATTCATCATAGGATAATATTGAACGACAAGAATTTCTTGCTATAAAATAAGCTTTCAAGATCACTACCTGACGTAAGCAAATAAAGTAATACCGTGAAAAGCTGTGTGTTACATTAAAGATGTTTTCAATTTTTTTCGAAACCATGCGTTTGGGTATAAATACTGTACTGTCTCTAATGCTACAGCGCAATTTTCTCCTACACAAATACATAATCATCATACTTTATATTAAATACAAATACATAAACATCAAACTTTATATTAAAATGTATGAAAAATACAAAAAATACTGCAGTAAGAATATTCAAGATTTTGGGTAATGTCCTAGTAGTGACCACTGCGACAGTAACGACCATCGCAAGCATAAAATTAAAAATAATAAATAATTGGAGGCATTCCTTTCGCTTCCAACTAGCAGAATGTGAAGTTTACGCCTTCCAGTGAAAAGGATTTAAACCCAGGTATTTTATTACTTTTTCTTTTGTTCAAATTTAAAAAATGAGGCGAAAACATATTTTTAACATTGGTATTTCAATAATACCAAATATCATGAACCGGTACTTGTTTTGGAAATTTTTGTTCTCAAATATGTATCGCATCACTATTACCAAGTAGATTGATTGATGATTCCGGGCGTGTCGACTGAAGAGGTCATTGTTCCCGTACGTGCACGTTATTTCTTCGAGAGGTGGCGGTAATCTCTCCCCTAAGTGGTGAGATCCGGCGCCGTCATACCTGTCGTCCAGTGGGGTTTTCCCCAACCAGATAATTCCCATCACCGGGGCACCGTTCTCGCCAGGAAAAGCTCTAAGCTACCGGTCTCCCGTCATGTATAGTAGTGTAGTGACTAAGTGTGTGTGGAAGGGGTGAGTATAGGACAAGGAAGATGAAGGTAAGATCGCGCGCGGTCTGTCCGTTTGATAGGGTACTGCTCCGGCATTCGTCTGGTGTTCGGAGAAACCAGGGAAAACTACCGATCACAGTGACCGGCCGCTAGAATTCTCCACCAGAATTCTCCCGACCTCTAGGGCCTCCTGATCTACTAGGATGCAACGATGTTGCCGCGAAGCCATCGCTGCGTGTGCACGTGCAGATCGACGCAACGGAGTGAAGCGGGAGTGCAGCGGTTGCAGGCTAAAACCACCACCACCACTGCAACAGCACCGCCGATGGCGTCGAGCGAAAGCCGGACCGCGGCGGTGGCGCTGGCGGCGGCCACCATATAAAGCGGCGGGCAGCTCCATCAAGGTCGGAACGGGTCAGCGTGTCGCTACCGCCGCTGCCACCAACGCCTCCGCCCCCGCCGCCAGCGCTCCATGCAACTGCACGTGACAGACAACACACGTAATCGTCGTGTACTTGTTTGACCCTTGGTGACCTCTGCACGCCAGCAGGTACACCGGGTCGGAAATGCTGGGATGATGTGAGTTCGATAGCGGAGGTGTCAATATAGCATGTACTTTGCATAACTACGATAATGCGAAGGTAAAAAAGCTCTCGCATTTACAATAATCCCAACCTACACCATAAGAGTTTTAGGATATTCATTATTGTTTTCTTAAACAATTGTGAGCGAGCGTACGTAAATATATAATTAGTATGTAAAAATCTCTCAGGTTTTGACTTGTGGAATAGCACAGTGAAAGTAATGTTAGCTTAAGTAATACAGAAAGTGAAAGTTAAATTCACTGGCCTTACAAAACAAATGTACCATGATATTCGTTTCTATTTGAATAAATATCTTATATTCCTGCGCCCTCTGATATGTTCGCCCCACTGATCTCGCGAAAAAATATTGAAATGAACAACAGAAAAAAGAATAAAAGGAAAACGAAATAACAAAAGCCAAAATTGGAACCAATATTTTACGTAGTTTACGTCCGTCAAAACTTAGTTATGATAATTAGGTGCTGCAAACGATAGCATAGATGCGTATTGCATGCGTGATATAGTATTATTTATTTTTAACTGTTACGTTCTAGTAATTGTTATTGCCCTCGACACGGGCCTCGATATACACTGCATAACATAACCGGATCGAAAGGATCGTGATTAGGAGGTAAATATGAAACAAGTTGAACCACGCTACATGTTCTCTCATGAAGGGAATTATGGAAGGAAAATATGAAACGACAAACCGAGTGAAGTTAACACCTAGCTAACTAGTAAATAAGTAAATCTGAATCAATAAAATTAGCTAAAAAATAAAATTATGAGTGTACCTTAGGCGTTTACCGGTTCTAATGATCTCGAACAATAAAAACCCTCGGGGTCAAAAGCCCTCGGGCACTTTGTCGCCGCTCGATCATTAAAAACCTTATAACGCCCTTGATGCATGAATAACTATTAATGACGTAAATTTATCTCAGGTACATTGAAAAATAAAATAATGTTTTGTCGCAAAATAGAAGTGAGGAAAAGTCTGAAAATCGAATATAGTAAGACGAAAAAAACATTTCATTAAACACTTAACTTACATTACCAGTCTTAGAGCTGCATTTTTAAGTAACAAGTAGAATTCGAGAGTAGAAAAGTTATGAGGTCGAGTTCTGACACGTAATTGCAAACTTGAAAAATACGGGTAAAATGCATTTCGACTCAACAATACGATTTGCAGAGAATAATAGTATTACGTAATTTACAGCTATCGATCCATTTGGTAATGATCAAGAGCAAATTGTCGAGATAAGCGATGGTGTACCTGAACATCCCATGCTCACACAAATATGAGTAACCCAAACGCATTCTTCTTCTTCGCTGTGAAAAGTTGTTAATGCTGCCACTTCCCTGAAGGGAGCGTGCTCAGACAGCGATAGAAGAGGAGGCAATTAAGCACGTATCACGTAACTCCTTTAAAGCAATCTCTTAGTGTTAGCGAGGTGACATTTCACCTGAATGGCTCAAGTAGTACAGACGACACGCGTGTTACGCTTCAGTTTACGTTCCTGGCGGCGAAACAGAAAAGAAACACCTCCAGGGTCAGGATTTCATGGCGAGAAAAAACATCAATTAGGCACACTGCCTCCGGGAATCCCCTTGTTCCTTGACTTTTTGCTCTCCGAAAATAGATAAAATGAACAACAGTAATTTTACTTTTATTTATTATTAGGGAAAGCATGTTAACTTCCAGTGAGTAGTCTTACTGGTGTTTGTTTTCAGAGCGCGAGTCGCCCGAGCGTTAGTCGGCCCGAGCGTTAGACTCCCAAGTGTTAGTCTCCTGTATTTTTTCTCTTTCCCTAACAAACTTCGAAAAAAAAGTATTTTGACATCAAATACAATGGAAAGTAAGGATTCGCGTTCGTCGTTCTTTATCTTTAATCCCAATTTCCTTAAATATTGTTTGTAGCAGATGTGTGAAGAAAATATAACAGTAATTGTTTGCAGGTTCACACACTGCGATGGCTATCATTGCTCTAAAAAATAATTCAGTAAATCTAACAATATTAAGGGTTTATAAAATAATTTACAAATGTAATTTCAAATTGAGTAAATTCATTTTGTTTGTAAATTAGCAAATATAATATGTAAAATCAAAATATGCTCATATATCTTTTAACATTTTCGTTACACGTTCTTACAGGTTTTATTACATAATTATGTGTATATTTCGCCGTTTAATAGTAAAGAGTAGTGATAGTAGTTGTAAAATGCTGTTTGTGAAAATGCAGCAAGAAGTGTGTCCATAAGAAGTGATTCAATTTGCATAGAGATGGCGTGCACATTGGCCTCGCAGTACCCTCCTTTGTGTCAGGTCAGCGTGACGCCACACCCAGTCGGTGTAGAGCCTTCAAATGACGTGAAAACGTGAAAGCATGTGTCTGTATGCCTCGTCGACGCAAAAGGGCACAATATCAGCATCAGAGAGTTCAAAGGGGCAGAATGATTGGTCCCTGGACAGCGGGTTTGGAGTACGAGTACCGTGACATTGTAGCTCGAACGGGGCGCACCGCTACGCCAGTGATGCATGAGTGGAACAGGTGGAGAGAGGAGGGTCGTACCCAGTGACGAACGAGTACCGGAATACACAATGTGAACACAAAGCGAGATGACTGCCACCTTGTCCGCCAATGGCGTCGTCCACAGAGTTGACTCGACTGTGGAGCACTGCAACGGGTGTGGTCATGTCTGCATCGACGATTCGACGCCGTCTGCTAAGGGCTGGACTTATTTCACGCATGCCACTGCGCCAGATTCCGTTTGATCAGAAACCACCAACGCCTTGGACAGTAATGAGCACGTGAACGTGTTTACTTGTGAGCCGAGAGGCAAAATGTAGTGTTTTCAGATGAGTCCCGCTTCAATTTGGGTTACAGCGATGGCCACGTACGCGTTAGACGCTACCGTGGTGATCGCTATCAGCTAGTCTGCATATTCCCGTGCCATAGCGGACAAACGCCAAGTGCCAATGGTTTTGAACGCCATTGGTTGCAATGTGAGATATCGCCTCATACGTATTAAGCAGTAACCTGAACAACAACCGATAAATCTGATCAGCAACCGATAGATCAGAGTGGTTTTAGAATCCGATGTACTGCCCCTCCTGCAAGCAGCTCCACATGCCAATACCCCCCCCCCCAACAATACCCAACCGCATGTGGCAAGGAATGTGCAAGCTTTCTGTGAAGAATGACTGGTATCACTGCTTTCGCCCTCGAACCTGTCTGAGATATGATCAGTCGGCAACTTGTTCGTTCTGGTCCTCCTGCAGCCACTGTCGATGCTTTGTGGTCACGCATAGAAACCGTGTGGCAGTATGTTCCTCGGCAGCATATCCAGACTCTCTTTGAATCCATGCCACGACGTCTAGAGGCTCAAAAGGCAGCGCGTGGCGGTTTCACACCGTGGTAAATATTCAAGGTCAAAATGCAGGTACAGTTCTGTACTCCTTATCATTTATATATTGCGATATTCCTAATCTGTAGAATAAATTTCATTGTAATAGTATCTCTCCTTCTAGGTGTTGCAATTTTTACAAACAACAGTGTATTTTCCGAACTATCAGTATTTTCCATGGTTTCCTGTGATTAGTTTCAGAGATATGATGGAGGCAGAATCGTATACAACGACCAGGAGTCACCCGAGATGTATCTTTCCTTACCCTGTCCCCACTTTCAACATAGTGCCAAACGATGAGCTAACCCCTGTCCCCATGTTCGTTAATCCCATAAACATCTAGAATTTTGCTTGAAAGACTGACAGATGTCACTGATGCGGGATACGACGGGGATATACACGAGAAGTAGCAGCAGAAACAGAAACAGGAGAAGGAGGAAGTGAAAGAGAGAAAACGGAGAAGGAGCAAAAGGTCATGAAGGAGAAAGAGGAGGAGAAGGATAAAGAGTAGGCGAAGAAAGAGAAGGAGGAAACGGATGAAAAGGCTAATAAGGAGGAAAGGGAGAATCAGAAGGAGAGCAAGCGGGAAGAGGAGAAGCAATAGTAAGATCGGGAGAAGGAAACGTAGAAGGAGGAAGTGATAGAGCAAAGGAGGAAAAAACGAAGCAGACACAGGGGGAAGAGAAGGTAAAGAAGACGGAGAAGAAAATAATATAAGGCGAAGAAAAATAGAGGAATAATAAAACCCAATAAATTTACTGCGAATTTTTTGATTAGGAAGTTTGATTGATTGGAGTTCCGGGCTCGTCAACTACTAAGGTCATTAGTACAGAAAGTGTACTGCATTTCATTATCGCTCGAGATGGCTGAAAAATGTCCCCCGGTGAGATCCAGCGCCGACCTACGCGAAGATTTACAAGGGCTTTCCCTATCCCCCCTATCAGGGGAGCGCCGCCACAGCTGGGATCATCGTTAACCTCCCAACTGGTCTCCCGACTGATGTGGTAGTATGGAACATGTAAGTGTATGAAAGGGGTGAGAATGGAAGAAGGAAGAGGAAGGAAAGATCGCGCGGGTCCGTGGCCCGATTTTTAGGATACTGCTCCAGCATTCGCCTAGTGTTGATCGGGGGATACAAGGAAAACTTCCGATCAGAGCAACCGGCCGCTAGAATACTCCTCCAGAGAGTGGCTGATGTAGACCGAAAATCCTGTCAACGCCGGGACTCGAACCCTAGGACCTCCAGGTCAGATGCACTGCAATAACATCAGATGAGCCGGCTAGGCCGGTCGGGTGATTTGAATGAAAAAAGCATTAGAGGAGTGGGAGGAGAGGAGAGGGCCAAGAACCGCCCCGCCCTCCCCGCGCGCGCGACTGTTGAGTGGCGGGCGGACGCACGGGCGCCGCTGGCTGGCGAGCGCCGCGCGACCGATTTAGAGCGCGCTCTGGAGGAAGCCCAAGGCGCGGCGCCGGCGGAGGAGGTGGAGGTGGAGGATTAAGAAGGGAGGCGGCGGAGGACAAGAGGCTGTGGAAGAGGAGGAGCGAGGACGTAGGCGGCGGCGGGGGAGCAGAAGGAGGAAGAGGAGGGAGAGGAAGAGGGAGGTGGAGGATGAACGTGGAGGAGGGGGACGAAGAAGGAGGTAGAGGAATGGGAGGAGGAGGGGTAGGACGAGGTGGTAGTGGAGGTGGCAGATGAAGCGGCAGTGGCGGCGGCTGCGGCGAAAGAGGGGGATTATGAAGGGAGGAGGAGGAAGGGGGTGGGCGACAGTAGGGGAGGAGGAGAAGAGGGGGCGGCGACGGAGGAGAAGGAAGGAGAGGAAGATGTAGGGAGGAGGAAGAAAGGAGGAGCAGGAGTGGGAGGGAGATGAGGAGGCAGCGGTGGCGGCAGGCGGAGGCGGCGAAGGAGGAAGAGACGGAGGTGGTGGAGGCGGCTCAATGCACGCGCTGGGCGCCCTAAATATCCAAATGATTCAGACGTGGGCGACGGCGGCACCCAGCGAAGGCTCAATGGAGCCACCGCCTCGCCGCACTCGAGCCTCGCTTTCGGTTTCAATGCCTCCCCCACCCCTACCCCTACCCTCTCGTATCGTAGCGGCCAGCGCGCTGGGCAGGCTTGCCACCCGCCTCGGGATGTCGGTGTTCAAATAATGTTCTCTGTTTGGTGTTTATGGCTTGATTAATAGATAGTGATCCTGGGTCAAGTACTAAGGCCAATAGCTCCATAAGTATAGTGCATATTGTTTGCTCGGGGGTGGTGGTGGTGGTGGTCTTCCCTCGCTGAATGGCCAGATCCGGTGCCGACCAACTTTCGTCTAGCGGGGGTTTCCCTAACCGTGTATTGCCCACCAGCGGGGCACTGCCCCAGCCAGGACAAGCTCTAAACTCCCGACTAGCCTCCCGGCCTGTGTAGCGCATGTTAGTGTAAGTGTGTGTAAGTAAGGAGTGAGATGAGAGAAGGAAGGGGTAGGAAAGTTCTCGCGCGGTCTGTGGCCCGTTTGTAACGGTACGGTTCCAGCATTCGCCTGGTGTTGATAATAGAAAACACGGAAAACTACTGAGCAGATGTGCAGGCTTCCTCCGGACAGCGAATGAATTCGACTTAGCTGACAAGCTATTGTCGAAAATTCTTCCACCTTCGGACTCGAACCTAGGACTTCCCGGTCAGAATAACTGCAGTGACATCTACTGATGACCTGAGTCATCTCTCCTGGCCAAGTTCATGGCGGACACAAGGGGACTCACTGCAGGTTATCTCGTTTCTTCTACCTCTGATTATATTATTATTCATGTCATAACTGAAACGTTTTAATATCTATGTATGGCAATTTATTGACACGATGCCATTGAATTCGTATTATAATTTTATGAATGCCCAACTCCCACGTTTTTGTGTGATTAATACTTATGTGG
The DNA here is from genome assembly GCA_038098605.1 of Gryllus longicercus. NCBI lineage: Eukaryota > Metazoa > Arthropoda > Insecta > Orthoptera > Gryllidae > Gryllus > Gryllus longicercus. The sequence goes on from JAZDUA010000021.1 coordinate 6,578,944, forward strand.
GTCGACGTCTCTTACTCTGCGATGCTTTCATTGGCTCCCGGATTTTCGATGATATACTGTTAATAGCAACATCGAACTTAAATTGATCCCTGAGGGACCCCGTTTTCTAATTGGTGACTGGTGGATACCCTGTCATCAAGGCGGACGCGTAAGTATCTTTACGAAAGAAAGGATACTAAAAACGGGCAGCCGGCCCCTAAAACCCGAAGAATGTATGGTGCGAAGAATGTCGTACCTCCAGCTGGCGTCATATGTTTTGTCTATATCGAAGAAAATCGCTACCAAGTGTTGACGTAGCACGAAAGTAGTGGAGATCTGTGTGGCAAGGGTGACAAGGTGTTCCATGGTTGACCTGTTCTTCCTGAAACCACATTGGATGGGTGTAAGTACGTTCCTGTGTTCCAGTAGCCATACCAGACCCGTGTTTACAATTCGCACTAAAACCTTGCCAAAGCTTGCTTGTGAGCGAGATTGGGCGGTAGGTTGACGGGTTTGTCCTGTCCATTCCTTCTTTGGGAATTGGAATGATAATTGCTTCACGCCAAGTTCTAGGAAACGTATGCTCCATCCAAATCTTGTTGAAGATATAGAAGAGGTAAAGATGCCTTTTCCGGTAGATGTTTCAGTATTTGGTTGTGTATCTGGTCAGGCCTTGGAGCAGAATCATTCCAAGACAATACTGTAGTGATTCGAAATTTAATGACGTATTTTGAACATATTAACATCAAGGAGATATGTACATACGCGCACTGGTCCTATGGAGGCGATCAAGGCATGAACAAGAACAAAATCAACAACCAGACGAAAGTCGGACGGCCAGAGGTACAGAGGAGAGTAAGAGGAAGCGAAGTACAGACGAGAGGTAGACATCGATGTATAGTCGGAATGTAGATGTATTAAATGACAGACGAGAGTTGGATGTATCGAAGTACAGACCCAATCATGTGAATCTGTTGGATGTAAAGACGGAATGTGTACTTATTTATATGAAGATGGGATATAGATGTATTGAAAGACAGTCGTGAAATGAACGTATATAGAGTTGGAGTTGCAAATGGAGTTATCAGCGGATGGGCGGAAATATTTGAAAAAGTTAAAATGAGACGAACTGAGAGTTGGGCATAAGAAACGAAAGGATTTTTGGTATTATATTCTTTCAGTGGCAAATTGTTATGTAAAGTTCTTGTTATTAGTATTATCAATAAATGTTTTTATTTTGAAATTGAAAACGTATGAATATAACACTTCAGTCAGTCAATAATGGTGCTAGTCTCATTTTCGGCGAACTAGTTTTTTTTCGAAAATTGCCAAAAGTTAACACGTGAAAACTACACAATTGAAAATAGAGATTTTTACCTTAGTTAACGTCTTTTGTAATAATTAGATTTTCAATGAAAGGGATGTACTTTGTTTAAAAAACGAGTAAGTTTCTAGTAATTCGCCTTAAATTTATGCAATTTCTAAAATGAATTTTCTCCAAAATCGCACTAATTTTTTTAATTAAATTTTCTCCTCGTATGCAACAACGTACGGTTAAAAATATAGTGCTAGTCCCATATTCGGTGAACTCTCCGTAATTTTTAAAATTGCAAACATTGCGTGTTTGAAAAATGTTGGATTGAGACAATTGCATTTTTAAGCGTCGTCCCGAGTTCGAACCGTACGGCACTTCTATGTCGTAATGGTGTGGGTGACGGGTAACTCTGAGGACCTGACTTTGCGTCTAGATGCGAAAATTAATTTTTACTGGTTGAAAACACTTTTGTATATCTATGTGGTAGTATAAGAAATAACGCTAAAAAGTATGCGCTGTTGTAGCATCTCTAGTTAGTATTACAATTAATGAGTAAAAAGAGAGATATGTGGTTGGATTCCACAGAGTTTGTTTTCACGCCGAAGCAGTGCAAACGAGCCTTCAGTTGCGGTGACAGCAAATCCGCCAGGCATTCAGGACCGCCATGCGTGTCGCCTGTTGGCCCATTCAGAGCATCACGTGCCCAGCCCTCCTCCTCTCGCCTAAATACAGCCGTAATGTATTCTTCCTCCGTCCCGCCGGCGGCGGTGGCGGCGGTGCGCGGGGTGAGGGGGCCGGGCCGCGCCGCTCCGCGCCGGGGTATTCAGAACTCGGCCTTAAAAGGAAGCCCCCTCCGCCCCAGAGCCGCACGCGCGCATTCCGCGAAGCGAGCTTTCGAGCGCCGAGGCCGGGGATCGAAGCGGGGCGCGTGCCGCGCAACGCGCCGGCGCGCTCACGCATCGCTGCACCGCTGCACCGGTGCGCCCGGCCACGAGAGCTCGATGGCAACACCGCTCACTCCGCAGCATCATCGACCGACGGTTCGAGTCCCGGCGGTGGCGGTTTTTGCAGCATTCGCTGGCTCGCATTCAACAACTGCCTGGAGAATTCCCGCGGACGGCTGCTCTAATCCATAGCTTTCCGTGGATTCTCCGATCAACACCGAGGGAATGCCGGAGCAGTACCCTAACAAACGGCTCGTATCCAGCAACTATCAGAAGAATTCTAGCAGCCGGCTGCTGCGATAGGTAGGTATCGTGGCTTCTCTGACCAAAACCAGGCTAATACTTGAGCAGTATGTTAAAAAACGCCCATGGGATCGCGTGCGATCCTTTCTCCTCATTCTTTCCTCTTCCTCTTCCCTACCTCATTTACACTTGTATATACTACACTACAACACGTCTCCAGACCTGTCGGGTGCTTAGAGCTTGTTGCGGCTGCGTCGGTGCTCCGCTAGAGGAGATACCTGGAAGAGGAAAACCGCAAGTCCACGTGTAGCTCGACAATGGATATCGCGTCCCAATGGTGGAGGAACACGGAATAATTAGTAGTCGCCCCCGGATAATACTAGCTCACTCCCTGCACCATTTCACAGTTGCACAGCTTCTCGTATTTAACAAACCTCATTTCCTTTTTCATCTGCGATGTTCTGCAGCAATTGAATCAATACAATTTCTTTCCGCTTTTGTAAATCGATATCAATCTTTAGGATGTTGTGTATACATACTTGTATTATGTCAGAGAACAAACGTTGCTACTGAACACAGGGAAAGGAGGGGTAGGAAGGTCTGATGGTGAATAACTTCTTGTCGACTTGCGGAGAACTCGAAACTACTTTTTAACGTTTTTATTATATTTACATTTATATATTTTATCAACTTTTCAAAATTTTCCATTGCTTACCGAATCGCCATGTATAAAGTAAAAATTTCGTGTTTGGCCGCGTCTTTTTTTAAAATCCGTCTCAAATTATAACACATACACACTTGAGTTAATAATTTAGATCTCAATGCATTCAACTCTTTCGAAAATAATTTATAATTACTGGCTTTCGGTGAGGAATGGAAATGATATTCAATGGTTATAGTGTGTTAATTTGGCATTTTTTGAACCTCACTGTTCACATTAGATGCTATCAGTCGGCATTACGAAACTTCGAGTAATTTCTGCAAACGTTCGTTAATTTGGGCGAAGCTTTTCAGTAAAAAATCGTCTTCATCGCGACTCGAACGTGCCACTTAGAGGGGGATCTTGTTTTTCTCCACCTCATTGGAGAAATACAGAGTACTGAACGCGTTCAGAAACGAGCGGCTAGGTTTATTATGGACAAAAGAATTAAAATACGAACATTAAATCTACTCTGAGGTGGGAAACATCAGAGAAAAGGCGAAGGAAACTAAGACTGCTGGTAATGCAAAGATCGTATTCGGAGAAAGGCAAAGCTTGGGAAAAAATTCGAAGCAGGCCAGAAACGACATCGTACAAATGCAAAAAGGACCACGAGTATAAAATTCAGGAGAAAAAGCAACGAAGAAGTACAAGGAAAATTTCATTTGTTAATAAAATGATACGAGATTGGAATAGTATACCTGCAGCTCTGTTTTAACATTCTTCGTTTATTAAATTTAAAAATATATTAAATAACTAATGTTGTTAGGTAATGATATTGTTTAAAAGTAATATTAAAAATATAGATAATTTATTCATTTTTGGTAATATTGAACAAGTGAAGTAACACGAGTATGGTAGAATAAAAGTTTAACTATGTACGGCACATCATTTTGAATTATATGTAATATAAGTATTTATATAATTGTACTAATTACTTTCAAAGTTCTTTTCATTGTATGAAAATTTGAAGTACTTTTTGTATTATTATTATTATTATTATTATTATTATTATTATTGTCATTATTATTGTCATTATTATTATCATTATTATTATAATCACCTTGCATATTTAGAATATTGTTTTAATATTATTGCAGTTGTAACTTGATACAAGACAACAGACTACATGCAAGGACTAAAAATTATTATGGCTATTCTTAATTTCTTTCTTTCAGAAACAAACATTCCATCTACTGCCCGCAGCAACAAGACTAGCTGAGCTAATGACCAACCAATGAATATGCATATCTGAAATGTAAAAAACGCAAAATAGGTGTTAAATGAATATTTTTGAATGATGAGCGCATGTATACATCATATCATACACCTATAGACACGTCGTCAGGCAGGAAAGGTCATTTGCAACCTACAATTATATCGCTATAGCCACAATATTTCGTCAAGTTCAGTTACAAAATTTTGACACATTTTTATTTAGACAAAATAAGAAAGTCATTTATATATATTTTTGGTATATTTCAATATAATATATTTCACTGTCGATGTTAAATTGGTTCGCTTGGCATTTACAACTGCTCAAATTCATAACTATAAATTGATCACGTGTTTATTACTTTATGAGCTTTATCCCCGTGCCCTTCCTCTATCACCGTGTCTGTTCTGTGATCTTGTGAATTAGCATTCTGTCCACCCTAACACCCTGAGTGAATGCCGCGATTAGATCCCCCTCCTCCACGTGACCCATCCTCCACGACATAAAACCAATGAATTCTGGGTCGAGGATGTCAAAACGAATCTCATTAAAGGTTATAGATTTAGATAAAAAAGAAAGATGGATTATTTTTCGTAATTTACATATTCATTTGCTTCCCAATTTGTATTTGACATTTTTGGGGTCGTTTGTCGACTTTGCCGGCTAGCTAACATATCTCCATGCCTGGGCTTAGTTTAATTCCCACGCTGGAAAGATAAGAGAGACATGACGTATTCCCTTCACCGTAACGAGCAAACTCCGCCTGTCTGAGCTTTTCTTCGCCACAAAGCTACAGAAACTGAGGCGAATATAATGCTTCCTTATTTACTTTTCATGAATTGTGTGAGTGCGTGTGTGCGCGTTGTGTTACTTTTTTCCGACCATAGGCGAGAATGCGGATTTACACCATTGTGTTTCCCTTTCCTACAAGTGCGCATGCCCCTTGCCTTCTACGATGGTGTAAAAAGGATGAAACGGCGATGATGTGATGAAAAGGGAAATGAATTATGATAGATGAGTGATTATGGATAAGATGAGGTTGAAAAGAGGTACATGGGCCGTATGACATCTACGCCACACGCGAGCCACGAACGTTTAGCTTTCGGGTGTTTTTTTGTACTACCCAAGTCTCTGTGCCATCGAGGTCAGCTACTTCATGATTTACTTTTATTTCTACTGTTTTACTTGCGTTTTTATTTACATCTTTTTACTTTCTCAACCATACGTTCGAAAGAAGAAAAGGTATTGCAATCGTGCGCCGGAAAACGCTACTTTTCCACAAACATCTCTTATTGCCGAGCCCTGGTAACGAAACAGAGGATAAATAGTGTTCCTAAATAAAGTAAATTTCTTCCTCTAACACGTTATGTAGTCAGAATCCATATTTGGTGGGTCCTTGATACCAAAAAATTGATTGACGGCAAAACGTCCGTTCGTCCATTTGTGATCATCGCTAGAGCCCAAACCGTTCTGTCGATTTTCTTTAAAATTGATAGGGGTATGGATACGACAAGGAAGAGGAAGGAAAGATCGCGGGCGGTCCGTAGCCCGCTTGTTAGGGTAGTACTCCGGTAATAGCATATTTTTAATTGGAGAAACAACAAAAGAACTGATCAGAGCAGCCGGCCGCGAGAAATCTCCTCCGCACATCGGCTGAATTCCACCTAGCTATTTTCGAAAATTCGCCACCGTCTGGAATTGAATCCTAGAACCTCTCGTCCAGAGGTTTCGATCAGGATTTGAACCCCTGTTCCACCGGTGGAAAGCGAGCGATCTCACCACTCCAAAGCGGGTCGCCCGAGCCGACTGGACGGCGGCTATAGCACGTTCGCGCGCGCATGCACAGGCGCCGATGTCGGCGGTCGCCTGGAGGACGTGCGTGACGGGCCGAGCGCACGTGCCCCATTTGGAATTCTCCATTCATCTACGGCGACTCACGTGGCCGCTGAGCTGCATGTCCCTCGGCGGCCATAAAACTTTTAAGTTTGGGAAGCGATATTGACGATATCCTTTCGGTGCTTCTGAGCCCCGCCGCGCTCCTTCAGGCGACCTTCAGGCTTTCTGGCGAGGCACGCGAGAAAGTTCGGCCAAAGTCGGGCGGAGTAGTGATCTTCAACAACGGATCTGATTCATCTTTCAAACGCAGGTTATAAAATGTGATGTATTTTTGATTAATGTGGTTTCCTTTTTTATTTTCACTGTTTTGTTTATCCTATTTGATAAGTTGATAACATTTATCATTTTTTTACTTGATGTATATTCAATTTCTTTTTATTCTTATTTGTGTTTCAAATGTGTAGTTTCAAAAGTAAAACAAATGTAGGAACATGATAAAATACGTATTTCCGCAATTTCAGGTAAAAGTATGTACCAAATTGTGTGTAAAAGATTGTAAAAATCTAATATTTCTCTTCTAAAATGCAATTATAAAACTAAATTTTATAATTTCATTTTTGGCGGTATAAATTTGAAGTCATTATACTCGTTTACAATCCTAGCGAACTCCATTCCTATCTTTCGAATTTGTCGACTTCCATGCCCTTGTATGGATGGGTGTTAATATCTCCATCACACTAATAGACGGGAGACCAGTCGGGAGATCACAGCTTATCCCGACTGGGACGGTACCCCACTGGTGGGAGATATCTGGTTGGGGAAATCCCCGCGAGCAGACGTAGGTCGGCTCCGGCACTGGCTATTCAGCAGGGAAAGATCACTGTCACTTCACGCAATGAAAACACACACTACACTTGTGAGAATAATGGCTTTGGTAGTTCACGCGTCTGGAATCACCCGTTAATTAGACAACAATGGATACACGATAAAAAAATATATATGCTTTCAGTGGGATTGGAACCAGCGGACATTCGCGCAACGCATGCTTTATCGCACCTGCCTTGTGCCATCATGCCGGCGAATTTGTAAATTTACTTCATATTTATTATAAAACTGTTTTCTTTATTTAGTGCATTCAGTGCACGATTCGTATTCCTCTCTCTCGTTCTCTCTACCTCTCTCCGTGTCTCCCTGTCTACCCTAAGGAACGTGATATTATAGATGTAAAAAACTATGAGAATACTGTCTGCCTCTAAGGAACATGATTTTCTACATTTAAATACTATGAGTCTGGGCACTGAATATAGAAGTGGCGGACTGTGCGATCCGAAATCCGATGCCCCAGGAGCATATCGCGGTACTCTCCTTGCCTCTGCCGCTTCCACTCGCGTTGCAGGCTGGCCAAAGCCCCCTGCAAAGCAAATCTAGACCCCATTTCCCACGGCAAAGCAGCACCTTGCCCGCGGTCTCCACCCCGTCCTTGCTCCCAACCCTGCAGTGTCTCGCCCCACCTCTCTCCACATACTACTATCGTTTCGTCCCTCACCGTTCCGATCTGCATCGGAACTAAACACAACCCTGTCGCCTTCTCCCGTTTCCGTCTTGTCGTTCACCCCTGTCTCTGTCCCTGTCTCATCCCTTCCCTTTCTCTTCCCGCCTCCTGTCCCATATCGTCCCTCTCCGATCCGTCCCGTTTTGTCCCTCCCCGTCTTGTCCCTCCCCGTCTCAACCCATTTCGTTTCTCTCGGTCACGTCCCGTTTCATCCCGCCCCGTTCCATCACGTTCCCCTCCGTCACGTCTCGATCCGTCCCGTTCCGTCACCGTCACGTCCCGTCCCCGTCAAACATCTTCCATCCCCGCCTATTTCGTTGCGTTTCGGCCCCGCCCACCGTGCTCCGCCCCGCACGCTCTCGGCTGGTGGCTTGCCGTTCGCCCGCGTTGGGCGGCGTCGCGGCGCCGCCAGAAATAGCGACAAATTGCGCCCCCCCCCCCTTGCACCTCCTGTGCCGCCGCCTGGCCGCGCCCGCAGCACGGAACGGCTGCGGAGAGGTCAGTGTCTCCAGCAGCTCGCCCGACATTCTGCCTGTGGCTCTGGCTAGTAATGATGCGACATCGATAACCTAACTTCGATTTAGGGGGTTGTGCCATCTCAAACGTTAAAGCACTATCGATCTTCTGCGTATGAGCAGTTGAAGTTTCGCACCACTTTAGTGCAACTGAGCATACGCAGACAATCGATAGTGCCGACGCTGCACAAACTCCCTATTAAACCAGCCATGTTAATGATGCATCGACCAAAAACTACCCACGGTTTGAAGGTGGGTTAATAACCTGTAACAGCACATTCAGGCGCAACAAAATTTAATTTCACAGCAGCCGTGTTTATTCATTTATCATGAACATAAAAGAATATCAATGGATTCTGGTTGAAGGTAGTAAAAATAGCGTGTCTTGTCTCTTTTGTCTTCACTCTTTTTTACCCACATTCATACCAGGGGAGGTAACTCAGCTGATATCACTGCAGTGTCTCTGACCTGGATGTGCTAGGTTCGAGTCCCGATGGTGTCCGGGTTTTCGACTCTAGCAAGATAGCTAGGTCGAGTTCCGCCACTGTCTAGAGGTGAAGTCTAGCGGCCGATTATTCTAATTAGTAGTTTTCCGTGGTTTCTCCGAACAACACCAGGCGAATACTAGAGTAGTACTCTAAAAAACGGGTCACGGACCGTGTGCAATATTTTCCGTCCTCTTCCCTTGATATGTCCTCGCCCCCTCACTTACAACACACATGCACTACATTACCCCTTACATTCACATTCTTAGTCTTACAGGCATTACTCTACCACACATGCCGGGAGACCAATTGAGAGCTTACGAGAACTTTTGCTGGCTGGGGTGGAGCCCCGCTAGTGGTAGATTGGTTGGTGAAAATCCCCGCTATCCGCCAGGTAATTCGGTGCCGGATCTCACCATCCAGCGGGTGAAGATCGCCACCTTCTGAGGAAAACATACATCACACTTACGGGACTAATGACCCCACCAGTTGACGCACCCGGAATCATCAATCAATCATATCCCGGACGCCGGCGTTCACCACCTTGCCCAGGTTGCGGTTGAGGGGGATTGAAAACTTCCGTCGGGGGAGGGGCCGCGGCAGAAGGCTACGCAACCTGTGAACTGCGATCGCTATTTTGCAAGTTTCTTGCCCATACAAGTAGTATTAAGAGATAGTAGGCATTCTTATAACAATTATTATGTTAGGTTTGATAAGAGTGCTCGTATATCTACACCGTTCGTTTTAATGTTTTAGAGATGTGATAATTAGTGAATGGAGAAAATGGTTCAGATTGGTTGTACGTGCGTGTACGTGCGGAGAGAGTGAGTGGTGAATGGAGGACGGTGTGTGTCTGTGGTATGTGTGTGGGTTTGCGAGTGAGGGAAGGGAGAGTGAGTGTAAAATGTAAGGTGAAATGTATGTATTGGCTTACGATCTAGTTGCTGTCCGGTGCGTTGTTTTGTTTCAGCTTCTAATTATTGTTCGAAGTACGCGTTTGACTCTGCCTTATTCTTTATTTAGTAATGTTTTAGATTAAAATCCATTCGTCGTCTTAAGATGTCCATCAAGGTTTTTCGTCGTCCATAGTCTCATTTCCAGGGCATTCATACGATGGGATGTTGTCTGCTTGATTGATTGGTCATTCCGGGAGCATCAACTAGCAAGGTCATTAGTTCCGTAAGTGTAGTGCGTGTTGCACCGCGGGAGGTGACGACGATCTTCCCCCGCTGGATGGCAAGACCTGGCGCCGACTTACTTCCTCACCCTACGTGAGGATTTTTTCCCCTAACGTTTTAGATTTTTTTCTATTTTTTTCTAAATTTAACTGCATTTATCCACTTTTTTAACCAGAGCCTTGTAATAAGAATTTTTTACAGTTTTTTGGCGCAGCATTACATAACTTTCTCTCTACTCCGTAGTGAGAAAGTAAAAACATTATTTGACGCGAAGTGCGAAATAACAAAATATTTTAATTAACCATTTTCTAGAATAGATACATCAATGGTAGCAAATGAGCGATTTACATGGTGGCATCTCCCCTTCACATGGATCAGACAAAATGCCATCCTCGTCCGAACTCTAGTGGAACGTTCTTTTCCAAACAGCTTATCGTCTCGCCTCGTCAGGCCAGGCGTTCTGCCACAGAAGTCACAACGTTATACTATGCGGCGCCAACCCTCCAGACAACAGAGAGTTCGGTCCAGAGGGGAAGTTGAGCCCAGTGGGGCCGCGTGGGAAGGGGAAGGGGCAGCGCGGGGCCCCGAAACTGCGATCGATGCACGTCGCGTTGCTTCTTTACCCCGTGTGTGAATGAACGCGCGCGCGGCTCTGAAGGGGTGCGAGGGCGGGCGGCGCACGGTGGGGCCAAATGCCAAAAAGCTGGTCAAAAGTCGAAAGCGTTGTACGATTTGACTGAAACTTTGTATTCAGAGGTTTATGATCATTCTAATTAATAATCTGTAATAAAAATTCCGAAAAACAAAATGGCGGACCAATATGGCGGATAAAATTATCAAAATTTTATATTTTTAACACAAAATGATCATACTTATAAGTAAAAATGAGTTCATTCGGGTTTTTAAGGATGCTGATTAATAATCTTGAATGAAAATGCCAAAAAAACAAAATGGCGGACCAATATGGCGGACAAAATCATCATTTTCTTCATTTTTAACACAAAATGATCGTGTTTAAAATTAAAAATGAGTTCATTCGGGTTTATAAGCATGCTGATTAATAATATTAAATAAAAATGCATAAAAAAACAAAATGGCGGACCAATATGGCGGACAAAATTACCATAAGTTTGTATTTTTAACACAACATTATTATGTTTATAAGTAAAGAAGAGTTAGTTTGAATTTTTAAGGATGCTAATTAATAACCTTGAATGAAAATGCCAAAAAACAAAATGGCGGACTAATATGGCGGACCAAATCATCAATTTTTTCCATTTTTAACACGAAATGATCGTGTTTATAATTAAAAATGAGTTGATTTGGGTTTATAAGCATGCTGATTAATAAATATTGAATAAAAATGCTAAAAAAACAAAATGGCGGACCAATATGGCGAACAAAATCATCAAAAGTTTGTATTTCTACATGTTGCACGCGCTACGAAAATTTGTCACAGGCACTAAAACGGCAGCTACGGGCAGCTGTTTTTTTGTGATTCTCACAGAGAATAACATTTCAAATAATGTCATGTTAAGTTTTTAGCCCCGCACGACGGTGCACATAGTTATTTTTCATTTTAAACACAAATTTTTGATTATAGCATTTTCATTTTTCGCCAACAATCAACGTTAATTATTACATTAACAAATTATTTTTAAAAAAATTAAGTATACATATTATGTTTCTACTTACTCTCAGGAATAGATTCCATTTTGTTTTATTGAATTCGGCCGACTGCACGCTTCTCTATCCTTCGAAACACAAAGGTTCTGAAAACACGTTTCACAGCTGACCGATATCGATCGCTCGAGGCCCAACTTTGAACTGATCTCTTACCTCAAGTATAAGAGAGAAACCGTTACTAATTGCGGAATTCAACGGCCCAAATACCAACCTATTGAAGTAGCAACGACAAAATCCCTATCTAGTAACTTTTTTTTTGGACTTTTGGCCAGCTTTTTGGCATTTGGCCCCACCGTGCGGCGGCGCGGGCGGGCAGCAGCGGGGGCGGGGGCGGCAGCGGCTGGGGCGGCAGCGGCGGGGGCGGCAGCGGCGGGGGCGGCAGCGGCGGGGGCGGGGGCGGCGGCGGGGGCGGCGGGGGCGGGGGCGGCAGCGGCGGGGGCGGCAGCGGCGGGGGCGGCAGCGGCAGGGGCGGCAGCGGCGGGGGCGGCAGCGGCGGGGGCGGCAGCGGCAGGGGCGGCAGCGGCTGGGGCGGCAGCGGCGGGGGCGGCAGCGGCGGGGGCGGCAGCGGCGGGGGCGGGGGCGGCGGCGGGGGCGGCGGGGGCGGGGGCGGCAGCGGCGGGGGCGGCAGCGGCAGGGGCGGCAGCGGCGGGGGCGGCAGCGGCGGGGGCGGCAGCGGCGGGGGCGGCAGCGGCGGGGGCGGCAGCGGCAGGGGCGGCAGCGGCGGGGGCGGGGGCGGCGGGGGCGGCGGGGGCGGGGGCAGCGGCGGGGGCGGCAGCGGCAGGGGCGGCAGCGGCGGGGGCGGCAGCGGCGGGGGCGGCAGCGGCGGGGGCAGCAGCGGCGGGGGCGGGGACGGCGGGAGCGGGAGTGGCGATGGGAGTGGCGGGAGTGGCGGCAGCGGCGAGGATGGCGGTGGCGGGAATGGCGGTGGCGGGAATGGCGGTGGCGGGAATGGCGGTGGCGGGAATGGCGGTGGCGGGAATGGCGGTGGCGGGAATGGCGGTGGCGGGAATGGCGGTGGCGGGAATGGCGGTGGCGGGAATGGCGGTGGCGGGGGTGGCGGTGGCGGGGGTGGCGGTGGTGGGGACGGTGGTGGCGGGGATGGCGGGGGCGGGCGTGGCGGAGGTGGTTGGGACCGCGGGGCCAGCAGCTGGGCGGTGAGTGCGGCGGCAGCGGAGGCGGCGGCGGGGGCAGCGGGGGCGGCTGTGGTGGCGGCACACAGTGGTTCGTAAATGTCCTGGTCATGGGCAAAGCATTAGTGCAGGATGGCCAGTGGCTGTATTGCGAGCATTTTTACACCATTAGGCGTTTCTCGCATCGCAGTTTCTTTTTGAGACTGTCTCTGCGGTCTTCTGCTATTTATCTCCTTCCAGGCATCGCGTTCTCCACTCCTAGTTTCCATGTATTTCCGGGTCTTCCTCGTCTTCTATGTGACATTGGTTTCCAATTTCAGAGCTTCGACCAAAATGTTTCGACGTCACCTTTTGCCGGATGCATAGCAGATTTTGAGTCATTACGGTAACATCTCTTGGCGTCTGTTTTAAACAACCGATTCTGTACACGGATATCTTTCTAAATTTGTAACGTCCAATACGTTTAGCCCAAGCTTGGATTTTATCTTTTTAGCTTCTCAGCTACCATTAGCCCTTTTATGTCATTTTAAATATGGTTTTTTGTTCAACATGGTGAATTTCTCGTGAAAATGTAGAAGTGTGCGTTCGTTTGAAAGATGCCTTGGCTAAGAGCGATATTTCACACCCAGTCGGTTATTCGCTTAATCCTACCTCACGTCCATGGGGGTACGAGGCTGTTTACTCTTTTTGGCTGTTAACCGTCGGTGTTCTTTGCTGGTCCCAAAATTATCTGAGATACCAAAGATCCAGTTGCAAACAAGATGGGGTTCATTTGAGTAAAATCAAGGTCTTTATCTGGGAACTGTACTACCTCATTTACGATAGAATTCGCTGCCTCTATTACTTTCTTAGCTATAGTACTTTCGTATATTCTCTTCAACAGTGCACGAGATTCGAATGGATGTAGACGAACCCTTTCTGTTTTGCTTCGAAGGAGATTTAGCATCATGTCTATATCGGGTGAATTTTCTCCACTGATGATAGATGATGGAACTCCAAAATGGTTTTAAATGTTCATCATGTGAATAGTTCGATCGAAGAACATACTCCATATTTCTCTGAATGCCAGCACGTTGTTCTGTTGTGGATTTTCCACTGGTGAGTATGTTTCGTCTGACTGGCAAGGTCCTTTGTCCTAGGTCTTACATTTGGGTTCCGGTCTCTCCAATTTTGAAAACTTCTATTGCTGTACCCCATTTTCACTTTTCCATAGCAAAAAGCGAAAAATCCTTCAATTCATTCCGTGTTTATCTCTGACAATGGCTTCGAGCTACTGCCAACTCTGGGATTCTGAGTCCCTGGGACTAACATCTGTGAGATGGCTAGACATCGACAAGGTAATATTAGCTGGTTTTCTAAGGAGGTATGAGACATTGGTGGAACAAGGCACGTTAAGATTCATTACATTTCTTGCTCTGGCCATTTTGCTAATTGGTTTTAACAAAAGTTTCGCAGGAGGAAATTTCGAACTCACACACCAGCATTACTAAACCCTGCGGAATTTTCACTCAATCCTGGAGGCAGCCTCCTTTGCTGGTTAATACAAGGTTCGGGCCTCCACTCTCATCAGTGGGCTGGTGTGCCAACCCAGTTTTTCTCCTGACTCCTCCATGGACTGATAACAGGAAGTCCACGCTTCTCTCCCTACTTGCTGCTATGGATGCAGCCGCCCCTATTGTGGAGACGGACGCAGTTTGTAGCCACCCTCCGTGGATCAGACGCTGTGATTAAGTGTTCGAGGTGCCTCATCCACCATCTTCTTCAATCACCCATTCTTCTTTGAAGATGTCGCTGAGGCTCTCCCCTGGGGGACTTCATCTGACCCCTCACCTTCAACCATTCAGGGAGGTCCTATCAGTAGATAGGCTGCTGCCGACATAGCCCTTAGGCTTACAGGGCAACCCAAGCTAGAACACCAACTGCAAGGTAGTGAACTCCCTGGGTGCAGTTATCATCATCATCACCATCGTCATCATCATCATCATCATCATCATTATTATTATTATTATTATTATCGTTATTATTACTATTACTATTCTTAACGAATGGTAATTATAAAAATGGGAGTTCCTCTAGTGTTGCAACCCGAGATAGATGCTTAAAATCAGGCAAAATGAACTGTTTTGAAGAATGAATTTTCTTTGGTTATTGTGCCCTTCGGTCTCCAGGGCAGCTGCACTGGGCCGCGGTGGCGGCGCTCGTGGTGCGATGACCGCAGTTCTGGCGGCAGACGGACATATCCGTTCGCGCGCCACCACACCTATGCAAGTGCGGGGAGCGCGGATGTGGCCCAGTGTTTTACGTAGGAATTCTCAAGAGGCGTCAAGTTAGACAACGTAGGGACGAGGTAAGGTTTTAGGCGTTAATGTGTGGAGGCAAGAACGCTTGAAATAAGTGACGTATAACGTTGGCTATTGTAATGTATCAATGGCAATGTTTCGGATGTGCATGTGTTACAGTCACCATGCATGACAGGAGCCATAAATGTATTTCTTCAAACTTCTTTATATTCATATTTCTAGGTGTGCGTATATATGCTTTGCAAGGTGAGTGATTGACGTCACCCCATGATCATGGGTCGGGTTGATTTCATTCCTTGGGGTGTTGGTGGCTGTATTCCAAGGGATGTGGTTGACCCCACTCTATGGGGAGTGGTTTACCCCACTCTAAGGGCTATGGTAGCTGCAACATTGATGTTGGTATTGATTGAGCCCTTCCCTACAGGATGACTAGATGGAAAACCGCGGTGGCCGAGAAGCATTGAGAGGACGCTGTAATTCAGGTCTGTGGGAAAGAGATACCTAGGACCACTGCCCAGTGAAGCCGTAAGTCACAGTTTTGCCACCAGGGTTAATAATATACCACCGGCATAAATTCATATTAGGTAATTCATATACACGTATTGACACAGGGATCACATAGCAAAAGTAAGGACCGGGATATATTTGCTAGGGCTGCGCATGGCCACGAGTGAGCGCTGAGGACGTAACGGGCGGGAGAACTGAGAGGAGCGCGAGGGCCCATCGTCGGAAGCAGGATGGCGCGAGGGTCCCTCGCTATCCGCGCGTGACCGTCGGCGGTCCGCACGTCACGCCCCCCCGCCGCTGCCGCCGCGGTCCAAAATAGCGCGCCGACGGCCCACTTCTGCAATTAGATCGCGCCGCGCCGCGTTGCGCTGCCGCCGCCACGCCACGCCACGCGCCGCCGACCCCCGCGACGCGCGCGCGCACCCACTCCGCTCACGACGCCGCCCTCCAAGAATCCCACACCCGCGCTGCAGTCACCGACACCTCCCCCGAATCACCCACGCCACTGACGTTTCCAACGACGCCAACAAAACCCAGGTTCCAACCGACTGGGGGAGATGGCCACTGCACACACGCCGCCGCGTCAAAGCACCCCACACCCGCTCGGCAATCACTGACACCTCACCCGAATCACCCAACGCCACTGACGTCTCCCAACGTCACCAATAAATCCGAGGTTCCGGCCGACAGGGGCGGTGGCCATTCCGCACGGTGGCAGGATTTTCGATATTACCTGGAGAGCTCTCCGATCACCACCGACCTCTCCGATCACCACCGACCTCTCCGATCATCACCGACCTCTCCGATCACCACCGACCTCTCCGATCACCACCGACCTCTCCGATCACCACCGACCTCTCCGATCACCACCGACCTCTCCGATCACCACCGACCTCTCCGATCACCAACGAGCTCTCCGATCACCAACGAGTTCTCCGATCACCAACGAACTCTCCGATCACCAACGAACTCTCCGATCACCACCGAGCTCTCCGATCACCACCGACCTCTCCGATCACCAACGAGCTCTCCGATCACCAACGAGCTCTCCGATCACCAACGAGCTCTCCGATCACCAACGAGCTCTCCGATCACCAACGAGCTCTCCGATCACCAACGAGCTCTCCGATCACCAACGAGCTCTCCGATCACCAACGAGCTCTCCGGCAATCTTGCGGTGACCGACTTTGAGAGTTTCTGATGTTTTCGACTATCCCTACCTCTCCAATGTTCCCGACAACCCATACCCTAACCACCCTCCTGTGTTTCTGACGACCTTCCTCTGGACATCGACGTTCCCAGCGTCAGAAACCCCATGCCTTCGTATTATGTGAAGTGTCTGTTCACATGTGTTTTAATTTAGAAAAATTGGCTCATTATTTTTTTAAATTTTTCCTAGGTTTGCGTATTTCAAACCGTGCGCCAACGGGGCATCCGTCGCCGCCCACGTCCGAGAACGCTTCCCGTTCGTCGGCCAGCGCCCGTCCACGTCTGAATAAGGGTGCGCCGCACTCGACTTGGACCGGATGCTGACTGGGAATCTCTCTCTGGGCAGAGTTTGCCAGATTCCTGCCTGGCGCCAACTCTTGTTCCGGGCGCTTTTAGGCCGTTACTCATGAATTATTCACGGTGAGTTCTCTCGGGCGTTAAAAAGAAGACTAGCGCCAACAGCACGGCGAGGTGAGCTAATGCTTCTTGTGTGATTCGGAGATGGTTCGTTTCTGCACACGAATTTGTTGAGGGATACTCTTGTTCCAGAAGATTGTGTTTTCGGCGTGTTTCCTTTAAACTTACTGCAGAGTATCATACGAGAGAAAATGTACTCTATCCGGACATAATGGACGAAAAATGCGTATTTTAAAATTTATTCACTTTGAATGTAAAAACGCCAAACTTTCCGATGCTGATATCAGTATACTAATATGAGTAATTATAATAGTCCTTTCTAATAATGCATGGATCCTTATTGCACATAATAATACAAAACATATTTACTACAATATCACTCATATTTCGCAGGATTGATGCACAATCATAAATGAACATTATACTTACCGGAATTTTTACAAAGTGGATAAAACGTCGTTTAATATTCATATGGTAAGAAGATATCCCACCATACCTATTTAATAAATAACTATTATTCAACTGGGGTGGGCATCACGGCAGGTCCGTATCAAAACGGAGTGAAGTACGCAAAAAGACTTCGTCAGTCTGTCATAGGCAATTTTTGTTGTGAGAAAGTATATAATGAAGTAACATTCAGAATGGGATTAATTCCGTTCGCTCTTTTAGTCGTGAAATTAACATCAATGGAGTTGAACTACAGATATGAAATGCACCGCTCAAGAAGGTTAATTCTCAATTATCGCATTTTCTAACATCCTTTTCCCTATTGGTCAATCACGAGGCGCGACAGATCAATCAGAGCAAGCGCTGTCGTGCACTTTGGAGTGAAAACACTATGTAACTATTGCTTGGTGCATTCGAAAATTTTTGGAAAGGAATTTCCTTCTTGTAATAGTCTTATTAAATATAAGTCATGGACTGGAAATTTCCAGGAAAATTCCCTCGTCACTAAGCGACTCGAGAGTTTCTCGATAACGTCTGTCATGCCTCAACTTGTTCAAGTTTTAATTTTGTTCCCAGGTTTACCGTTTAAGCTGTCAAAAAGAGATGTGGCGTCAGTATCTTTCAAATGACGAAACGTCGTGGAATTTACGGTAAAATGGAATACTGTGCCCTCATAAAATTATGTTGTGGCAGTTTATCGCCCACAGAAAGTCATCCAATGCTGGTGAAAGTTTATAAGTGCCTACTTCTTCATTTTTGATAGTCAATAAATGAGCGAATGAAAACTGAATTTAAACGATATCATACTAATTCTCTTGAAAAAGATCCACATAAAGGACGTATCAAAACTGTAACCACCAAGAAAAAATCGAGTAAGTGCACAATGAAGTATCGGAAGATCGGCGATTAAAGGTGCATGAAAGAGCTGACGCGGTAGATATGTCAGAAGAACAAGTACAATACATTCTATGCAAAAAATTAGATTTGAGAACGTCTTTTGTAAGATGGGTGCTGCATCTGTTGACTGATAACTAAAAATAAATACGAAAACGAGGCAAACAGCAATGTTTGAAAAAATCAAATTTATTGTGTGTGAGGATTTGTCACTGTGAATGAGACGTGGGCGCACCACAACACCCCGGAAGTGAAACAGCAATCGAAACAGTGGATGGAAGCCGATGGCCGTGTACCACCAAAGAAGGCGAAGACCATCCTGTTGGAAAGGTTCTGGTAAGTGTTTTCTGGGATGCCAAATGAATGATTTTCTTGGTTATCTTGGAAAAGGTAAACAGATTATTCGGTATGGAAGTCTTCTCAACGAGCTAGATAAAATAATTCCTAAGGAGAAATCAGGATTTAAAATTAAAATAATTCACACAATGACACAAAATGAATGGATGAAAACCAGAATGGTACAAGTGACATATTATAAATTCTGAAATATATATTTTTAAGTCAATGAAACTGTAAAGTCGTGGTGCTTTGTTTCATCATGAAAAACACGGCATTTCAATTGTTCCTTTAAACCACGAAAATAGATTGCCACTGACATACAGCCTAAAATATACCCGTGTTCCATAGGATTTATTAAATGTCACATATACCGTTCTAGTTTGCACCCAATCAAATGTGTTAAATTTTTCTAGTAGTTTTTCTGAAGTTTATACCATGGATAAGCACTATTCCACCCTTATACAACAGGGGTATTCTCTAACCGTGATATGTAAGTTATCCGGGCTGTTTTTCAAGTTAGTCCAATAGGGAATAAGTCAATGGTAGTGTCACTTCGAAGGCGACGCGACGAACAACTTCGCAACGCTTGCAGAGAAGATCAATGACCGACTGCACCGGCCAGTGCCAGTGACGGCGGGGAAGGGTGTAGGAGGGGCAGGGGGAGGGGGGCGTCCAGCGATGGCAGGTGGCCAAGGTTTCAGGTCGGCGCGCATGCAAGTAGAAGAGCATGCGGGGCGAAAACAGAATGGGCGATGGAGAGATCCATAGGAATGCCCGCGTGATTTTTGAAGGACATCGCCCTCGCATTTGCCGCGCGGAATGGAGAGCGTACATGTTCTGGAAACGTGACAGTTTTACCGGTACCGATTTATCCGTGCGGGTAAACCTGAAAGCACGGCAGCATAACCGTCCGGGTGTATGTCACAAACAACACTTTTCGTGTCCTGATTTTCTTGACAGTATCTTCAGCAAGTGCGCGTGTTAATAAGTATAACATATCATTTTGCTAAACATGTGAAGGCAAAACATATTTACTTACGCACGGGTGGTAACATGAGAAGAAAAGCAGGTTGTTACACATGTGAAGGCAAAATATATTAGCTTACGCGGTGGTAAAATGCGCACAAAAGGAGATTGGGTAAATGATGGTTTCCTTTTGTACCTTTGAAGTAGGGTTAAATATAATCGGACCGGAATAACTAGCACATATCAGGAATGTTTATTAGCAAATATAAAGCTAAAAAAATGTTCACAAGACTAAAATATTCTTTAATAGGTAATATGTTTATCATTCGCTTCAAAGTACATGATAGAAAGGAGTTTGTAAAAATGTGTGCAATAAGGAGACTGAACATTTTAAGGGTTTTACATTTTTTACATACTTAGAAATTAGTGGTCACATCCTTTACATTGGTTTTAGTAGCTTTCGTTGCAAAAAATACCTTTACATTTCATAAAAATATGAGTTTCGGTCAACGCCGGCAAATGGAGAAAAATGTTATCTGAGTTACACTCATGAATTCCCTGAGGCCCGTAGTTGTTAGGCAACTTTATTATGTGGTTTATTCGACTAAATACTTTTTACATTATAATTCGTTCAAATGTAATGGCAAATTAAAGATTTCAAAGTTTGTTGAACAAACTTCAAGTTATTCACTTGTTAATTTCTCGCAAGGCAGAAATACATTGATAGATGAATCAGTGCTAAATGCTGACAAAGTTCTATATTAAAGTTGGAATTAAACTCAAGCGCCCTATATCGACAATTTCAATTTAAAAGAGAATATAAGATCACGTGTAAAAATAATTACACTAATTCAGATAACAAAGGATACACATAACAAGGACACAAGACATTTCGAGAAGTTCATCCGCCCAACATCCTAGAGAGTAAGACTTATGAAGTCGAGCCTCAATATAGGAAGAACATAAGTTGTATGTTTTGTGTAAATGAATTGAAGCCTAAGTAATTTCGTAAATAGATCACGAGAAAAATCTTTCTGTATTGATCCAATATTTTGGAACAGAAACATAAAGAGACGTCTTATAAGCAATGATATCTATTTTTCAATGGCGTCCTTTGCAATTTTGCTCTAGGAGTATCAAAAATCAAAAAAGCAATTTCTTTAAAATTCACGGAGAAC
The DNA here is from genome assembly GCA_038098605.1 of Gryllus longicercus. Taxonomy (NCBI): domain Eukaryota; kingdom Metazoa; phylum Arthropoda; class Insecta; order Orthoptera; family Gryllidae; genus Gryllus; species Gryllus longicercus. The sequence continues at coordinate 6,599,980 of JAZDUA010000021.1, forward strand.
TACGGCCAAATCAACAAATACTGAAGGGAGAGACGTGATGTTGCAAAGCATATGCGTTACAAATATAGCACCGATGCATGCTATGTTTATGAAGCAGAGAGGTCTCGCCCTACTTAATGTCCACAAGTAACTCTTGAGCAAAGCTTGGCAAGCGCTATAAACACATCCTTCAAGATTCCTACTTCTCAGTTTCAATGTCAGTTTGTTATCAGATGATCTCTACACCACGGCAAAAAAAATTGATTGCGTTTGCAACTTCTTTCAGTAATGACTTTAATAAAATTTACAGCAATAATTTTCATATAAGTTCACACATCAAAACCAGATACATCCAAATAAGATATCATGTTTTCACACTGGCGAAAACTAATGTGTAACTTACTTTGATGATTGATTTATATGGGATGTGTCCTCTTTTGCAGTGAGATGATTATGAAGCTTATTTCAAACAGTGCTAAGGACATCAACATGAGTTAATCATAATTAAAAATGACATCTCTACTTTTGATAATAAAATACTCAGAGAAGGAAAACTAAAGGATACTTCTTAAGAGATACTAATCAGTCAATATATTTAAAAGTGTTATTAATAGTATAAAATAAGAGTATTGCCGAATGTAACATTGTAATGAATGACAGATTAACACAGCGGTTGGAAACACTTATCAGTCGAACTTATTCGTGACGGCATCATTCTGTGCTCTGTCGGTTCAGTGTTCTATGCGTCAAGTATACTTCTGTCCTGTTCAGTTTCTGTGATAAATTAAAACTTTTCCGTGTCTCATCATGTTTGTTGAATTCTTCAGTTAAAAATATTCATTTTATATAACATACTTGTTTTCAAACTGTAACTTGACACGGGGCAAGTTCTAGCAAATGTGCGCGTAAAAGGTTAAGGTCATTGGTCCCGTAAGTGTAGGGCATGTTTTTCCTCGTGAGATGGCGGTTATCTTCCCCTGCTGGATAGTGAGATCGGGCGTCAATCTTCCTGTAGGCTAGTGGGGTTTTCCCGACGCTTCCGACAGGACTCGCGACATGTGTGGTAGTGAAGTGCATGTAAGAGGGGATAAGTAAGAGGAAGATAGGATGAGGAAGAGGAGGGAGAGATAGCGCGCGGCCCGTGGCCCGTTGGTTCCGTTACCACTCCGGCATTCGCCAGGTGATAATCAGAGGAACCACGGAAAACTATCGGAACAGCCAGCCACTCGAATTCTCTTCCAGGCAGTGGTTGAATTTGGCCTAGCTGTCTAGCTAGTGTTGAAAATTCTGACATTGGTGGGACTCAAACCCTAAGACCTCCAGGGGAATTTGATGTCATAGCAATGACATCAAATCGATGCATTGAGCGACCTAAGCCGGTGTGTGCATCTGGGAGGCGCGAGCGTGTGCCCTTGGTCTGTGCAGACGGAGCGGCGGCGGTAGCTGCGTAGGTGGCGGAGGCGCCAACAACAGATTGAGCAGCTGCCCCACAGTTGTGGCAATGGTGGGAGCAGCCCGCACACAAGGATGGAAAATAGGGCACGGAATCAATGTCACGAGTTCTAAATCTTTTGCTGAGAGTTCCCGAAATATCTCCCTTGGGCTGTATGGGTCGCTTGTTTGCATGCGATGTAGGTTGCTTACTTTTTCGTAAAAATGTATTTTAAGTGTTGTACTACATTGTAAGATACTTTGGAATTTGGGTTTATTGACTGACTTGTTGGAATGTACACATTATCCTCCATGCCAAGAATTATTATTATTCAGGTATTGAACATTATTGAAGGATTTTTTTAGGACAATTTATTCTCAACATTTTTTATATGATTGTTTCGCCTTTTCTTTCGACTGATTGAAATTCAATCCTACCTGAAACTTTCGTGGACACGAGTAAAAAATCCTACAAAGTGTATTCCATTATTTTTAAGTCCCATTAGTGGAATGTCCAGCAGCTACTTGTCATACAAGTTGACAAAGCAAGCAATTTGTCATATTGTAAAGCAATATATATTTGCATGGATTTGAATTTTCTTTTCACTTTAAGTAGACTTTTCGTGCTGAATAATTATTTCAAGTAACGTAAGCAAGAAGTAGTATGAAGACAATACATTTTACTCACAATCATTCGTATCAAATTTCATATAGTCTATTGTATTTCATATAGCCTTTTATATTCAGTACATGCATTGTACTGAATACAAAGGTGATACATGATCGATATGCATGTCATCAAAATCATTTCCGTATGACGCCCTCACTTCCCAAGCGATCAGCAACAATCCTCTATAATCTGTATTACTAGTAGTCTCCTGGTAGTCAAACAGCAGCTGACCGCACACCCACATCATTATTCTAATACGTGCGCCTGGATTTCATGGGTGACTTCCAAACACATTGAAACTTCAAAGAACACGGACACCAAAACGGATTCTCTGGTGCTTCTGCGGTGGGTGAATAGTGCGTGGCCCAAACTGCGTTGACGCTATGGCGGCGATGGCACATGCAGGGGTGGGTAGCAGAAAATACTATATAGTGAATACAGAACACGTCAAACCTTTCTCATACTATTAATGGGAGACAACTCTTCACTAGTGAACTTAGGGAGGTGACCTGAAAAATCGGCCGCAAATTCAAATTTCAATACATAAACTCCTTCTGGAGTTCTTTGGATTCTAATAAACCTAACATTAGAATTGTTACTGTAAATATGTATTTAAATGGTCAATACTGCAAGCAATACAAAACAGTGATTTGATAATTTAATATCAGCATTTAATTGGAAAGTGATAAGTACTTACAAAATAATAAAGCACTTACAACACGAAGTCTGTAAGGTCTTTCTGACTTCGTGACTTCTCATAACGAGGGAATAGAAAAAATATTCTTCTAAATTTCGTAATTTGTGCAATCAAATACAGCTCATACTTTCCCAGGCATATATAAATGTAACTAACGAAATGTAACCAAACGAAAATAATTTAAAATTTCTTGTAAACGGAAGTAAACGTAATCGTAAGTAAACTAAAAAATCTTTCAAACTTATACGAGTACCTCTCGTACTTGACAGCACAATGGTTATGATAAGTGGGGTCACTAGGGGCGCAGGCTTCAAAAGTCTCCCATTATATCGCAGAGTGTGATTTAATGTCTCTATAGTATTTGGTGCAGCGCCCAAGGGCACCAGCGGATACTATATCGTACTATCGCCAACCAAACATCAATGGTTTTCAACATCGACGTTCAAAATTAAAACATCGATATTAATAAATAGGGGCCGGATTTGCTAGCTCAATTCATTTGAACAAAAGGTCGATTACATCAGCAATATATCTTATTCTCAACTCTCAACAAGAGCTTGAGTTGTTCATCTGAGGTAGTTTTGTTCAATTTGTTATGTAATTTTTCTTTGTTTTTAGGCATTTTAATGGATAATTTTTGGCAATGCTTTAGGTTATCAAAATACGACCCCTACCAATGGAACATCGACACAAAACCATCGATATTATCAAATATCGTTGTTTTTAAAACTACTACACGAATTAGTAACCATTGAAGTTCACGAGGATATTTAGTTTGAAAGTTTATTAATTTTTAATTGACATTTAACTGACAAAAAAAGTAAAAGATTGATAAAGCAATTGAGAAATTTCTTACAAGAACCAAACAAGTCCAAATTCCATATTTTGAGCTATTTAACTACATTATTCCCTATAACTGACGCTATCTTCTGCGACATTTCCTTTCGGAAAGTGCCAAACACTTCGAAAGATACAAAGCGGGAAAAAATCATAAATTCATTACTAAGCACGTCTATGCTCTGACGTTTTTGATGCATCCTAAAAATCTGGGATTTGGCTCTAGAAAGAAACCCTTTAATTAACAAAACTGTAATTATTTGATTCGATAATTCAGAAATAATATAGACTTCTTTATGGACAAAAAGTCAATTTTATTTATTTTTCACCGTGGGTCACTTTGGCCGGAAAAGAATATTCAATTTACGGATATCTGAATGGTATCTAATAACTGGATTTAAACAACATCGACAACGTACAAAAACCAAACACTAAACATCGATGTCAAAAACCCATAGTCTTAAAAAAATCTATGTTAAATACATCGATGATTTTATATAAACATCGATGTTTTGAAAATATCGAGGCTGATGTCGCATCCCCAGTGGCGACGGAACAAAGAGGCAACAGCGTCACGAGCGACAGTAGGAAGGTGATGATACCGTTCCGTTGCTGATGCAGCAGTGGAATTGACATCGGAGGGGAGGTGGGTGATGGCGGCGACGGCAGCAGGGGCGTAGGTGGCGGGGGCGGCAGTGGTGCCTGGAGGCGTGGTTTCGGAGGCGGAGATGTTGGCGTTGGGCCCGATGGTGATGTTCGTGGCGGAGGCCGTGGCAGCTGTGGCAATGCTACATTCTGGCAAAGGAGGTGGTGATGATGATGGCAGCGATAGGGTCAGGGATGACAACGGCGGCGGCGGGATTGGTGGTGGCAACAACAGTGATAGCGCTAGCAGCAGTGATCGAGACAGAAGAGGATAGGAAAGCAGTTGCCGAGACCGGCCACAGCGGAGCCAGCGGCGCCGGCGGCAGGGGTGGGAGCGGCTGCGGCGGCTAGGGGGTGGCAGCAGAGGCGGCGGGAGCGGTGGGCGCGCTTTCCAGAATAGCCCCAACGACGACGCGAGGGTGGGAGGAGGGGGGCTCTGAAATATGGGCGATCGGCTGGCCAGCGCCCAGCGGCGCCCTCTCAAATAATATTTTGGGCCGGGGCTATCGCGTGGCAAGGGGTGGTGCGGGGTGGGGCGGGGCGGGGTGGGGCGGGGCGCGGGAGTCGGTAGGCCGTGGAGATGACAGCGTGGGTCACGGCTGGCCGCTCCTCGCGCCTCGAGCCAAGCCCTCGCGTGCCGCGTCCCACCCACGCAGGAAGGGCTGCTGCGGAGACAAAAGGCTTTCGTCCGCAGCGGTTAATCATTCGAAGCAATGCTGTTGTTCTAAAAACTACTGCGCCCCTGGCTAAGCCCGCCTGATGGCGCAGGGACGTGGGGAACCCAACGTTACACCAACGCTGTGTTCGTGATTGATTAGCGATAAGTAATTCCCATAAGTGTAGGGCAAGTTTTATTCCTGAAGTGGAGATTATCTTCCCCCGCTGGCTGGTGAGGTCCGGCGGCTTGCGGGGATTCCCTCGACAAGGTATCTCCCACCAGAGGGCACCGCCCCAGCTGCGACAAGTTCTATGCTCGCGGCATGTGTGGTAGTGTAATGCATGTGAATAAGTGCATGCAAGTAAGAGATGGGGATAGAACAAGAAAGAGAAAGGAAAAACCGCATGTCGTCCGTTTGTTAGGGTACTGCTCCGGCATTCGCGTGGTGTTGATCGGAGAAAGTAAGGAAAGCTACCGATCAGAGTAGCCGGCCACTAGAATTGCCCGCCAGTCAGCAGCTGAATTCACGGTCACGATCAAACAACACGGTCACTTCGATTACAAAGCCAGATCATACGCTGACTGCCATGGTGCTTGGACAGCGAGAAGTGTTGACAAATATTTCGAAAGTTGCATAAAGGGATAAACCGAAATACTTGCCAGTATACACTAATTATTCTCTCCGAGATCTGCTCTCTTAAGCGTTTTGATTACAGAACAGAGAGTAAGGGTTACTACATATTTCTGTTTCTAAAGACCGAAACTTCACTTCCACAATTCAGTTTGTCTCTATCTTTAATATAGGTTCTCCACTATTACTCGGATTTTTACGTTCATAACTTTACACACTTAGACACACTAGTCATAATCGTTAATCTCTCATGATTAGTTACATTGTATCTAAAGGTCTTCAGATAAAATAAGTAAATATTTATGTGAAGCATCATTTACATGCTAACTTTTGGTATTTTTCATACATAGATCGTTTTTAATAAACATTCTAGGCAATGGATTTGAAACTCGGATATACAATAAAAAAGGACCATTAAAAAGTAAACTACATTACATATTCATTATACACTCGCATTATTACACACTATTATTCTTATAAAACAACTGCGATACGAAGATACTGTGATCTTGAAGAGCGCTGACTAAACGATCTGCATCATCCAAAAATATCCCTTACTTAACGACGTCAGTATCCTGAGAGACCTGTTACAGCACCAGCTGTTGCTAAACAGACTACATCATCACCACGACCCCAAGCTGACATGAGTCATCCATTACATCGCTAACGATTAACAGTGCAGTTACCTTCAAGAATTTGTTTGTGGAAGAAGAACGGCAATATTACAGAACTCTTATTTCGAAGAAAAACTTAAAAGGAAAGAAGAATGATATGGGACAATAATCGAAGCATGAGACGTAGATCCATTACTTTCTTCAGGTTTAATCTTCATTCATAAGTATCGTTGAAAAACTGTTCCTATAATTCCCAATTTGCTGGAACTTTTTGAAGCTTAGCCCTATCTATGTTATTTTCCTAAGCATGGTAGATCATGTTTCTAAGCATGGTAGATCATGTTCCGAAGCATAAATCATGTTCCTAAACATGACAGCGTATGCTCAACAAACAGTTGGGTGGAGCGGGGCGGAGCGGGGCGGAGCGGGGCGGAGCGGGGCGGAGCGGAGTAGTGGAGAGGGGCGGGTTGGAGTGGAGCGGGTTGGAGCGTGGGAGGCGGAACGGAGGAGGGCGGAGCGGAGCAGAGCAGAGTGAGGATGTAAATACAAATACTTCCATTCTACACTACAGATTACTTTATTCTCTAATAGGTGACTGTGAAAACAGCCACACACACACAAATTGTGTTCATGCAGACCATGTTTTCTATATATTTATGGGGTCGCCATATCCGAATCCGGTGACCTTTTTACTCCATTACATGAGGTTTTCAACATGATCTAAAAAAGAAAAATACAAAATGAAAGATATTTATAAGCGAGGGATTAGATCATGTTACCAGTAGGTTTTTGGGGTCCCTGAAACCGAATCTGAGGTCAATTTAACTTCAAATCAGATTTTTTTTACATAATCTAAAAAATATTAAAAACCCGTCTCTGCTTGGAGAGAACGCTAGTGATCTGGCGCAAACGATATTGGCAATCTGCCATAGAACAACGTGATGAGTGTTGTCTCGTCAGGCGCCAATGCCACCCTCTCTACCAATTACAATTGATTTGAATTTAAAAATCTGATATGAAGTAAAATTGGACTTCAGATTCGGTTTCAGCGACACCAAAACATGAGTAACATGGATTGACTCCTCCTTAGAAATGTCTTTTATTTTTTAACACTTTTCCAGGTTATTTCCAAAATCTTGTGAGATGGAGTAAAATGGACACCGGATTCAAATTTAACGACCCACAAAACATAGAAAACATGGTCTGATCCCCAAACAAGAAAATATTTCTTGTGTATGTATAATTAAACGATGGACCGCTTCTGTGTTGTGTAACAATGATGAAATCAAATAACAATACGCAATTAATTTGACTCTAACGAATTTCCTCATTTATACTTGTTACTGAATTTTCTTAACATATCCTTATACCATTATTGATCGCTCAAGAATATGCAATAGTTTATTTTTAATTCTTTCTTAAAATAATAGACGGAATCTAAATTTATCATGAGAAAATTAACGCACCAAGTACTTCTAGTAAAATATGCAGGTATTTATAGCTTTCGCACTATAACAATCCCTAAGAAATTTTTCCTTCTCCACAGATGACACAAAATCCTACAAATGCTGTTCTTACTAGGCAAAAACTTGGTTTATAAAATAATGTTTGGAAAGAAGTAAGAAACGGACAAATAATACAGTTAGAATTCCCGTTTTGATTGTGTTGAAATTTGTGCACTTCGAAAGGTATCCAAAAGAAGCAGATCGTTGCTGTTATTTCATTATCCAAATCAAAGAATCATGTTCTGTGAAGTATGATTCATTTATCCTTCGGTGAAGAGAGGTCACAGTAAAGGAAAGATGGCATCTTTTTACATAGTCATGATATTGCTGTGAAGTGTTTGAGCGCCTTGCCAACTGCATCCCAAATTATAGGTCAGCCAAAATTTGCTTTGCAAATTACAAAGGAGAACATCTATTACTGTTCCATCGCTTCCACGGCTCCCTCTACTGCTATAATCTCCGTGCCAGATTTTCAAAATGGTACAACCCATGAAACCGCTTTGAAACTATCGCAGTAAACGGTACTTAATGCTTTACACGTCTCATCGTAACATCTCTCGTCGTTAATTTTTTCTTGCCTTTTCCTTTTCTTAATGTTATTTACTTACATTTGCGTATTATCTGTGACAATCCTTCCTCACATTCATAATTGTGCGCATTAAATCATTCATTCAATTATTTGTAATCAATAATGTGAAAGCAATTACGATTTAATGATGGTATTGGTTTATTGGTGATGTATTGTTGGCATTCTAAATATTTTAATTAAAGGCTTTGTTATTGCCAACATATTTTATTTATTACATGAGCAGGTTTTGATGTCTTAATCACGAACCATCATCGGATCGTTACAAAACAGATTTGAAAACTACGTGCTAAATGCTTTTAATCTGTGTTTTATCAGTTCTGATTGTAATGGCTAAGCCACTGCAAACTGCTCATGTAATATATAAAAATATTGTTAAAGACAAATACTTATATTCAGATATTCCAGATCAAAGTAGTTATATTAATATGTTCATTTTTTTCTTCCACCATTTTGGAAATCACATTTTTGCTTCTGTTTAATATCGCATTACTCATCAAGTTCCCAATTTTCTCGTATTATTTCAACAAGGCAAATTATTCACGTTTGCCTTTCAGGATCCATCAATCTATATCCTTTCGTCAAATCCCCTTCTTCTTTGCGTATTCGTCAGACCATGTATTGTAGCAATTGCTATAAGAATTATTTTAAATAAATATTGCCATTCATATACATTATATAACTTATATCTTGTTTATATACATTAAAGTTTAGGCTCTTTTACATTGCTATTTCTTGCGTTCATTGTATTTTAGACTTTCATCCAAGAGTTGGAGGTCACCCTTCTCTTTCAGTTTTGTTGGGGCTTTTCCGAGCCGATGTTGGTTCTCCTCTACCTACCATGTGGCTTACCATGTACACCCAAATAGATTGCATGTCGAACCACACACTAGACACTATCGCATTTGGGAGCTCTTCGACTGACGGATCGTGCGTGAGTATATTGTTTCCGGGCACGCCCTACTTCTTTGATCATTAGTGCAGTGATCCTAAAGCATTGGTATTGAGGTGAGTTTTCGTTGGCATTTACAATGAAATAATTATATGGGTCGTCATTGCCAACAATATTGATTACTACAATAGCAGCTTTTGATAGCTTAGCTATCATCATCAGTTTTCTGCTGTATGGAAGCCACAAAAACAACTAACTGGACGACCAGTCGTTTTTGTGGCTTCCATAAGCAGAAAACTGATGATGGCTAAAGCATCGAAAGCTGCTATTGTAATAAACAATATTGGCGGCAATAATGACTCATATTATTTCACTGATGCTAATGCATGTTGTAGCCGAGAGAAGGCGATGCTTCTCCAATGCGACCTATCCGCAGCTATTATAATCTGTCATCAGTAGACAGCGAGACCCCCCCCCCCACTACAATACACACATACAAGTGACAAGGGTCAAATACTTCCTGCCCGAGAAAGGACACAATCGCGCGACCGTTCGGACTTGGGCTTGAGTTCGTAAACGCTCTTAATCATCTCGGTCACCCAGATCAACTTCACAACTTCACAATAACGTTTCCCTTAATATTATAAAAGTCAAAGGGAGAACGTTCCAAAGAAACTACAATTAAAATATATAATTTGTCTACTTCGAGTCAACAGCATAATTTGAATATTTCTTCTTAATTATTCTCTTATATTCAGTTATTGAATCTTTAACATGAATTTCAATGTTGGAACATCATTCAATATATTTAAACACGTAGTCTTTCCTTGTCAGCCAATTCGAACCTCAAACATTTTGTTTTCTTTATAGAACCCGAGAATACTTTCAGAGAACGTTTAATTTTCGTAAAATTTTTCCACACACATTTTTTGACAAGCTATTTATGATTTCACGAAAAAAATCAGGTCTTAACACCGGTCTAAGGGAACAGTAACTACAGTTACCTATTCTATCCTGGCTACGCGTACGTCACCATTTATCGGTCCATAATTGCTCACCAAAGCCAAATATCAGTTCTCCCTACTTGGGTGCCAACATCCCGTTAGAGGAACGCCCTAGCAAAAGCATTATATTCGTATCCTGTCGACCTCCTCGCTTCCGTTTGCTGTCCGCGCTCCGCGTACAGTGGTCTGAGAAGAACAGTTAGCGCGTAATCTGCTCATGTTTTTAATTTTTGCAATTCTATTTTCTCTCCTTAATATATTCACGGCAATACTCTTCGAATTCTAATAGTAAATTAATGTTTAATGTCATTTCATGAAAATAATATAAAAACTGCTTTAGTGCGAATTTTGCACTTGGTATGGTTTCGAATTTAACCGGGCGTCATTTTAAATCCGGACGGTTGAAGTATTGATTATTTTATAACACAAATTTAATTTCAAAATGCGTTTTAAGTCTTTTTATATAGGGTGACAAAGTTCATTTTGTGAAAATGAGTTTCGCTCCAGAGGAATTTATTTGCATATAGCAAAATTAATTCAAATATGATATAAAATATCACTTTAAAATGTTCAGATTGATTTTACCAGGCGTTCAATATTAAAAATATTTTATAGAAATTCATAGTTTAGTAGAAGAAAACGTATGAACAATGTATTTGAATTGCTAGTGAGCAAGATGTTTTATTTCAAAGAAACGTCGAATTTTCAATATAGAAATTCATGAAACAAACATTTTATACATACTTTTATGCTTATCTCTCCCATTGGGTAGAAGTCTCAACTCTTTAAAGGGTGAGGCGAGTGCCTAGTGGATTGTCCCGGCTCTTCCGGTTCTTGCCTCATTCCCATTCCCAACATCGATGCAGCCCGCAGCCCCTTTTATCGAGCGTACTCGTCACCTGCGCGAAGTGAAGTTCGCGGGTCAATCGTCGCTTAAACCTGTTTTACACAGTCATTTTTTCATCGTTTTCTGTACAGAAAATGGATGGAAAAGGAACATTCATATCTACGCGTTACTGTTTCGGTATGAATGAATGAACTCGGAGAAATGAATGAACGCGAAAGAGCATTCTACATGGTCTTTTCGTTTTCTGATCGGAATGGCAGTATTTTCTCGGGACGCTGCGAAAAGCGCTGAAGACTGAACAGTTTAACAAAGCATCTGTGGTAACAAATTATCTTAGGTAATATGAGGACTGAGCACAGGGGATGTCATTAGAACACAGTACATGTTGTATTTCTCACTAATCACTTCACATTACTATTCAACACTTATAATGCTTTCGTATCAGTGCAAAAGGAACAAATGGCACCGCACGCATAGTAAACTCTAGAAAGATGCAAAAATCTACGCCAGAAGCGCGATTCTCAAGCGCGGATAAACGAAATCTATACCTGAAATGAAGTTTAAGTCATTTTTTTGTAAAAATTACATCCAACTTGTCCGTCACGTTTCTGCACCGTAAAAAATGATAAATTGGTCGTGTAAAACGAGCTTTAGCCAGGAGTTGAGGGTCGGGAGTAATATCGAGTAGAGTGGGCAGCATTGCTGTGGCTCTTAAGCCCATATCATGCATCTCTGGTAAGAACCAGCCACAGTAAAACCCGGAAAAGAGAGAATGGCTCTGTGCAAATGCAGCGCCCTCAACTCCAGCTCCTACGTATCCCGAAAATAATAGAAAGAGAGCAATGGTATGGCAAGGACGATGCGTAGTATTTGGGACACCCCAACACGACACAACTCACAGGTCAACAACTAAGCCTAGGCGAGACTCGAACCTGCGACCAGTCGGATTGTGATCACTACAGCGCTCGTGACTGAGCAAGCTCGGCTGAAATTATCACAAATAAAAAAATAAATAAAAAATATACTGGGAGAGGTGGCTTAGAGCATCAACTGATGTCACTGCTGTGCCTCTGAGCGGGAGGTGCCTCCTAGGATGGAGACAACAGTGGCAGGATTTTCCACACCCGCTAGGATTTCCCAACTAGGTCGAATTCAGTCGCCGACTGGAGGAGAATTCTACCGGCGAGTGCCGGAGCAGGACTCTAACGAACGAGCCACGCACCGCGCACGATCTTTCCTTCATCTTTGTAGACTTATTCTCACCAGTACGTTTATATGCACTACACATGCCAGGAGGCCGGTCGGGAGCTCAGAGCTTTTCCCGGCTGGGGCGGTGCCTCGCACGTGGGAGATACCTGGTTGAGGGAAACCCCGTTAGCCGAACTTACCATCCAGCAGAAAAAAAACACCACCATCACCTTCCGAGGAAAACAAATGCACTCCCCTTAGGTGACTAATGACCTTAGCAGTTGACGCGCCCGGTTCAGTTATCTATCAATTAACCAAAACTACTTACTTTTACCAGTTACTTTTTAGTTCATTTTAATTTAATTTCTAGGTTTAAATTTTTATTAAATAATGGTTCTTAAATCGAGTTGTGTTTTTTTTTTTTTGCGTCTGCGCGCGTTTGGGCGCTTTTAAACCAGCGCGCGGCGCCGCGGGCGGGAGCGAGCGAGTGAGCGAGTGAGCGAGCGAGGTCGCCGCCTGGCCTCGCGCCCGCGGCCGCGCACAGCGGATCGCCTGCTCGCGCGAATCCGCCTCGCGAATATTTAATGCGCGCTCCCTCCAAATACGACAGTCCCGCTCAAAAGAAGTGGAACAAGGCGACGGTTGTCTGGCGAATTCGGCAGCGGCGGGGCCGTTCCGCAAGCGCCGCCCGCCTCCTCCTCCTCCACCTCCTCCTCCTCCACCTCCTCCTCCTCCGCCTCCTCCACCTCCGCCTCCTCCATCTTCTCCCTCCGCCTCCTCCACCTTCTCCATCTTCTCCCTCCGCCTTCTCCATCTTCTCCCTCGGCCTACCCGCCTCGGCCTACCCGCCTCGGCCTACCCGCCTCGGCCTACCCGCCTCGGCCTACCCGCCTCGGCCTACCCGCCTCGGCCTACCCGCCTCGGCCTACCCGCCTCGGCCCGCCACCCCATATCCACCTACCCGCCTAGTTGCCGCTCACAACTCGCACTCCTCCCCTCCATATCCGCCGCCCATTGCCACACCCACTGCTCACCGACGTCGTAGCCTTCCGCCCGTCACTATAGCCGTGCTCCACACCACCACTACTGCCCCCCCCAGACCCCACAGTTATGTCAAGTCGCCCCCCACCGTCCCCAACTGGTCGCGTACCGATAGAAGTAGCTCAGGACATCAACGGATGTCACTGTAGAGCCTCTGATCGGGGGAGGGGGGTCCCAGGGTTCAAGTCCAGAACGTAGCAGGACTTTCAACACTGGCCTTATAGCTATAGTTCTAGTTCTCTCGCTGTCTGGACGAGAAATCCCGAGTCGTCTTTCCTGCTACTCTGCCACCCCGCCTGCGCCGACCCGCTGTCACCCACGCCGCCCTCTCCGTCACTCTCTGACCCCCACGCCATACTCTATAACTTCGCAGTTCCCTTTGTCTCCACCATCCCTACCGCCTCCCCGATACCTGCCACCCCCACGAACCCCACCGCTCTCGCCAACCCCAGCACTCCCTTCCACATCCGCTGCCCTTTCTCCAACCCGTTTGGATTTCCGGCGTCTCTGCCACTCCCGCTGCCCTCGCCGTCCTCGCCACCTCATTGCCTCCGACAACCTGCTCTCCTACGCCCCCTCTACCGAACTCGACACAACCGCTTCCGACGTATCAATAGTTACGTCCTCTTTTCCCCGGATGTGTCCTCTTGTTGATGTAGGAAAAGCTGTCCGGGTGGATTTTACAAGAAAGGACGAAATGTCCTTTTATTAGGGGGCATTACTTTGAAATGCAACCTAGAGATATAATATGCGAAGGATACTGGCGCTTTTTTAACTTATCCGTGTTCCCGACACCATGTTTAAATAAATAAATGATGTATAAATTAATGACATTTAACTTCATCTATCTCTCGCCCATCGAACTCCTGCCAAAATCCATAGATTAACTATACTCCATGAAATGTTTTTTTCACTATGAAATGTATCAGTGCTGTTATTAGCTGGTACAACGTATTTTATTCTGGCGCTGCTTGCAGATTCTGTGCTGTGTCTTGTTAATACTACTTTGCTGGCTTGTGGAGTTAATATCTGCAGGGCTTATATTTTGAGTATGATGCCAAAAAGAAAGAGCTTGTTTAATGGCATAAATAAAGGTTCAAAGTGTTTGTTGCAAGGTTCAAAAAAAGCAAAGTTCTCTTTGTTGAGGGAGATTTCATCACCCACCAAATACTTCTGGTATATAAGTCAGAAAGACCGTAATGATAATGAAGTAAGCCTCTTGTGTTTGTGAAAGGGAAGACAATAATTGAAATGCAAATTTTGTCGGTGGAAAAATACATTATGATATTAAAGCAGTTTATATGAAGTGTCCAGTTTTTTTTATTAGAAATGTGCTCTTTTCCCATAATAGAAATATGGTAACCCTAGACGTAACCTTCATGCATGTCACCCCCTCCCCTTCTCTGTTGCCAACGATACTACCTCCACCGTCTCCATCACCTCTGCCGCGCCCCTCCCAACCCCTATAGACTCCCTAGCGTGGCCCCCTCCGGCCCCGTCTTGGTTGCGCTCGACTACACAGGCCCGGTTTCGCCATTGTCACGACACACGCAAGTCATCCACCCCACCCCTCCATTTAACGGCCGCCTCTCTTAAGATCCGACTGCCAAAGGTGGTTCAGGATGTCAACTGATTTCACTGCAGTGTTTCTGATCCGAAGCCCCGACGCTGGTAGAATTTTCTACTATCAGTTTTCTCGGTGGAGTTCAGCCGCTGTCTGGAGGGGAATCCTAGCGGTCGGCTGCTCTGTTGGGAATTTTTCCTTTATTTCTCCAATCAAAACCAGGCGATTGTCCGAACAGTTCCCTAACAAACAGACCTCGCTTGTCTCATTTTTACCCTTTACTTACACACACTTACGTCACATGGATTGCAGAACCAAAATTGTGGAGACACCAGACGGGAGCTTTATCCGGCTGGGGGAGACCCGTCTGGTGGGAAATACTTGGCTGGGAAAAAACCCGCAAGGCCATGTATGTAGACGCCTGATCTCGTGAAATAGTAATAGAACATGCAATACAATTGACCTTCGCAGTTGACGCGCCCGACGTAGCTTGGCGTCGCCACTGTCCATGCCCTCCTCGACCTGCCGCTACCACCGCCGAAATCCTCGCCCCCTACCCTTCCGTTGCTCCGCCGCCCCACCCCCACACACAGTGGCCCCTTCGCTGCCCCTGATGCCGCCCCCTCGCTATCGCCTCCCCCCCTCCTCAATCAGCTACACCGCCCCTCCACCCACCGTTCTCTTCGCTTCGCTTCTCGACATTATCACTATTAGCACACCCTCTTCATCGACGCCCCCATTACCGTTAATGAGATTCTTATCATCGCCTCTGCGTTACCGCCTCCGCCACCCGCAGTCATCGCTCCCGTTGCTCCTCCTTCCCCTCCCCCCCCTCGCTCTCGCGGCCGCGGGCACTCTATCTCCACCGCGCGTCTGGCGTGTCGGCCCTGGCCGCGTGGTGTCTGCCGCCGCCGCCGCCGCCGCCGCCGCCGCCGCCGCCAAGGTCGCTCTCGAGTAGCCGCCCGCCAGACGCAGCCCAGGGCTGCAGCTCGCGCAGTTAT
The DNA here is from genome assembly GCA_038098605.1 of Gryllus longicercus. Classification (NCBI taxonomy): domain Eukaryota; kingdom Metazoa; phylum Arthropoda; class Insecta; order Orthoptera; family Gryllidae; genus Gryllus; species Gryllus longicercus. The sequence continues at coordinate 6,615,770 of JAZDUA010000021.1, forward strand.
CGCCGGACTCCGCGAACGCGCAAGGGTGGATTAATACATTGGCCGTAATGCCGCATTGTTATATCGACGCAATGCAATGAGAGGAACGAGAAGCTTCTCGATTGATCGATTAGTTTTTCCAGGTGCCTCAACTGCTAAGGTGATGCTCCCTCCCTTGGTGGCGAGATCCGGTGACGTCTTACAAGTTGGCTTGCGGGGAGGGGTAACCACTAATCCTCCATTCTCTTTATATTGCTACCTTAGATTCTTATAACTATCCACGTCTTAAAATTCATGAACTGAACGAGTAACCAATTTCAAAGTTATTCTATTTTTTTCAAACGTGTTTTTTGGCGTTTGCACATATTTTTTACTAGTTGATTACCTGTCGTTGCTCTAATATACGTACACACACACGACATACATATATATGTCGCAATTAAGTACTAAACAGTGTCGAGATGAGTCCCGCCTTGGGCATGATATTTTATCCCTTCTCTCTGATGTATCAGTTGTCGCGGAGGGCTTCGCGTTCTGCTGACGCAAGTCAGAGGAGCCCGCATATATGTAGGTGTGCGAATAAGCGTCTCATCGGGACGTAAAGGATTATCAGCTATCTGCTGAATAAGAGCCATAAAAAAAAACTCGATTCACTATGTTGATCGGTCGAAATCTGGCAAATGAGCAAAAAACTGTACAACCCATTCAGTTCCTAAATATGAAAAATAATAGATAAGAATAATTCTCCGAACGTAATTCTTTATTGTAAAAATATTTCATGGATCTGCAAGAAGATAACGTCAGCGAATATAGATTTTCTTTTATAATAAGCCAGTTGTTTGACAAATTGAGGGACGTATTAAATGTTCCCTTTAAAAATTGATTTCAATGGGGAACTAACAATCGGACAGAAGCATAGTTACTCTTTGGCCTTTTTAAAGGAGATTCAAGAACCCTACACTATCAACATTCCCTTTAAAAATTGATTTAAATGGCTTTATACGAGACAGAATTTGACAAAGTTATTTAGCGTTCTTCTTAAAAAAATCCAAGGACCTCACATTATCAACATTCCCTTGAAAATTGATTTAAATGGCTCTCTACGAGACATGTCCATAGTTACTTCGCCTTTTTCGTAAGAGATTCAAGGTCTGTGGCGCATCAACTGTGAAATGAGGACACCTCGGCCGGAAGGACATTTAATTATGAACTAAACGAAGCTTCACTTTGAGAACGTTTAGCTGAATTCTCCTTTTGCTAGTTGTGGTAGGAGGTGAGTCGAAGGAGCGGGTTGCTTTTTCTTAACAATACTAAAATTAAAATATGTAATTCGTTTACCAATTCAAGTAAGTTTTCTTTAAGCGTTGCGCGAAAATGTTGCTAATCTCGCTTTATTGGCTTTTTGATCATTCCATTAGTATGATAAAAGGGGATAAGAACACGTCTCCCCCATACGTCCAACATACATTTTACTAATAAATCAAATACAATAAATAGTACATTAATTAATAATACATCAAATAAAACTATGTTACATAGAACTTAGTAAACTTCGACCTGAAGCTAATAATTATTTTAAACGTCCGAGTATTTTTATAACATATGAAGAAATGGCATTACTCATCCAATAATAACAAAAACACTAGGCGATTGTTAACTTATTCTCCGTGTGCAGCTCATTGGCTGTTGAACTAAAGAACTTAAAAATGGACCCTATTATTTTCTCTCCACGTTAGAAGACCCTCCACTTTTTTGTGTAATATACTGGTAGTATATTAATGAAGTACGATAATATTCAGTTTCATTAATTCTAAAACAATTCAATAGAACTTACGAATAAAAAAAAGGAAAATACAAGAAAAAAGGAAATGATTTGAAAGAACACTTAATTTTACAATCCTGGACCCAAGCTAATTGTTTTTGAAAAAGACTCCAATAAATGTAGAAACGTGAAAAATAAAATTCACGTTTGTGTTTCGAAAAAAAGGGAATATTTTTAATTTATTTAAACTATTATTTCCTTTAATTATTATTTAATAAATTATGGTTGAATATGATTAATATTAGAAACCTTATTCAATCATATTCAACCATGCGGGTCGTGTTGTGGTCTGTCATTGGTCAAGTTGAGAAGCCGGACACAATTTAAGAATAAAAACTTATCTTCGGCGCACTAGACAAGTGCACTAACAATCTGAGAAAGTAATTTTACTAAGTGGTTTTATCCCGAGCGGAGTCTTATTTTAGATCACATGTGAAGTGGCTTACTCTATTTACTTTGTGAAACACTTTCTATGAATGAACCTTATGAAACATATTGATTTTCTTTATTTATGAATGAACCTTGTCAAACATTTTCTAACCTATTTGTGTCTAACTAACTCTAAAGTGACGATCCTTTAGATGTGTCATTTTCTCGATGCACAGACATTATATGAAGTATTTTCGAACGATTTTCGCCGTAATTAATTTATTCTCTGACAAATTCTTGTTGGAGAAAAGTTTGTTTCTTCTATTGCAGATCATTGCCAGTTAAGAGTTCAAGAGTTTGCAAACACCCTTATCTGGGATACATCCGAAACACTTTCCACTGCTAGACCCTTTCTCTTCCACAAAATGTTTCTTGGTGTCGGTAATGCATACCGTATAAAACATGTTATAGAAATACTCCACACAAATTATTGACTACTACTCGCGTAATTTTCCAGGAGTCTTGACGTAAGTACAGTTCTGTTTATTGTGCCGTGCGCATCGGCACAAGGCATCTCAGTGACGGTAACTTGAATACACAAATGACGAGGAGACCTGCGTGTCCAGAGCAACTATTAGCAAGTGCTTGTTAGCTCCCAACCTTGCGTCCACGTGACAAATACGATTCACACTCGGGTGATGGATGAAAAGAGTTTATCATTCGTATATCGGCCTGTATTCATACGAACTGCTTTAATTATATTGTACAAGTATCTTGACAATGATAATTGAATTGTTGTATTCTTAGAAAGAGTTTTCTAAACCACATGTACTAGAAGGGAACTTTGAAAAAAATATTGTCACCAGGTTTGTGCGGCCTTTAGTACTAAGGCGAAATGATTCCTTTATCCCGTTCGTCAATCACCCGAAGAGCTTTGGCCCGAAGTCCAATGTTGATCAAACAGTGTCTTGGACCTACGTCCTGGCACTTTCGCTGGCTGGCAGGCTCCCACTCCCCATCCAGACGCCGCTAGGGCGTGATTCCGCAACCCAGCGGCGTCCAGAGGGCGGGGCAGCTGGGACAATTTGCCCCAGCACCTACTTAAGTAGGGAACCGAAAATTTATATTGTATTTGTATTTCCTTCAATGTCTTTCCATAAAATATTTAACTGTAGTGTAAATACGAGTCACATTAGATGAGTTTGGCCACAGATTTTTTCGACAGACACTACTTATTAAATAAAAACACAGAATCACATATAAACTCAAAAATATTTTTCATTAACCATAACTTTCTTGTACGACGTTTAGAGGACATGAAAGGTTTAGAAGGACATTCATCTTCAGGCTACATAGAATATAAGAATGTAAAAAACAACAAACATAAATAACAAGTTACTGACTTGAAATAAATGAAACATAACACGAGAAATCCTAAACATAATAAATAACATCTGAAGCCTGACTATTTTGCATAACAAAAATGAGTATAAGACAAATTGTTCACATTACATTTAAAGAGAAATATTTAAGAAAAATGTTTAGATTACAGCACATTAAACTAAATAAATAAATATGTACATCCGCCCGTGCAAAAGCACATTGAACACTAAGAGGATGGAAATGGCAATGAGCTGGAAACGTTACGAAGCAGTATGAGAAAGGGGAAATGGGAGAGGGGTTCAGAATACTAATAAATCTCTGTGACCAAACTCAACAAACAAGAATCAATATTAATAATGACAGAAAATTTTCTGTTTTTATAATGAATTAGGATTCTCTTTAAAATATAATATTAATTAATGTTAATAATAATAATAATAATAATAATAATAATAATAATAATAATAATAATAATAATAATAATAATTGGCATTGAGAACGGGCTTACTCGCCACTTCCGTGCCGTATTATAAATATGTGCCTCAGAATGTGCTTGAAAGTAGTGAGCACACACTCTACTGGGATCGTTCCATTATCACTGACAGACATGGCGGCAATAGACCCGATATAACGTACATTGATAGAAACCATCAGCAGGTTTTCCTTATCGATATATCAATACCCAATACCCACAACATATCGGGAAAATATCAAGAGAAGATCCAGAAGTATACCGATCTCGCCTATGAAGTCGCAACTCAGTGGAACTTCAGTAAAGTGACAACTGTGCCTATAATAATATCAGCTACAGGAGTGATCCCGAAAATGACACTTCGGGCACTGGAGTGTCTTCACTTGGATGCTAGGAATGTATGTAATATGCAAAAGTCAGTAATTTTGAATACATGCCGTATTGCCAGAAGCCATCTGAACCTTCAGTAAAGCAACCACACACCTGGTCATCGTACCTGTGTGTGGTTGATGTGCCGACCAGTGGATGCTGTGAATAATGTAAGATAACAATAATAATAATAATAATAATAATAATAATAATAATAATAATAATAATAATAATAGTTGTCCGGATGGCCGAGATCGTTAAGGCAGCAGCGATCTCGGACTGAAGGATCGCAGGTGCGAGTCCCGCCTCGGACAAGGTTGAATTTGTGTTCTTCCTTTCCACTCCCTATCATCACCATATCATGTCATCTTCATAGTTCATCTCATATCATCTTCATCTTCATAACGTTAAATCCAATAGTGGTCGCTAATGACATAGATGTTGATGCGACCTTAAATAACGAAATAATAATAAGGGGCTCTTTTGTTGCCAAGAAGAGGTCTCTACTGCTCCACGCCCTTTGTTTTCACTGTCCGCCGCGTACCGCAACCTGTCAGCCCTGCGCGGGACGTCTCGGGCCGTTCATTTTCGCCGGCGTCGCCAGACATCCCCCTCCGACGCGTGCTTCCATCTCGCTCCTGCTCGTGCGCGCCTAAAGTTAGGCGTTACGCGTAAAACAAGCTTCGGCTTTCCGCCGGCCAAGAACGCAGGCGTTGGAGTGCAGGTCTGCCCCTTTCATACGAGGACCTGATGGAAGGCGACAAGGGTGCTGTCGCGCCCATCCGACGTGAGGCCGCGCTTGCTGGCTGGCAGTGGCAGCTGAACTTCAAAGCACACAGAATACATCGCGTTTAAATGCTACTGGTGGTATTTTGCTCACTTGTTTGTGCAAAGGTCTTACTTTTGAGAAATGGGTAACTGTTACAGGTGTATTAATTCAAAGAAAAATTCTAAATTTATTTCAGCTTAACTGTAGGATAGGCTTTTAGTTATTTAACACTTTTTTGTGACCTTATGTGCCTTTTTTTGTTTTTTCTTAGCTTGACAGCCCTGATAACAGAAATATATTTTTCGAAACGTTGGTAAATAACCAGGTATTGAATTTTTTTCTCTGCTGGCCAAGCCCCATAAACCTGACTTCAATATGTATATGGACGTTAAGCATTCTACTTGTTTCAAAGAAAATTACATTTATTTCATACTAATCTGATGTAGCTGTATTATTTTCAGTGAATCTTTACTCTTGAGAAATCTTATAAAACCATGTGTCCGTAAACGATTCCAAAATAAAAATGTTTAACGTACAAAATGTACTGTCAGCACATATAATACAAATACAAAAATTAAAAGAAAAACAGAAAATCAATTTTACATTCACTTCCACTAAACATGTCGTAATTTCAACCTATGATTCTATTAATATACTAAAATGATTAGAAAGCTGTTAAATATCAATGTTTATTTAAAATGTCATTTATTCAAAGCTATTTTGTGTTATTACTGTAAACAGTGCATTTCACACAAAAAAAACTTCAAGCTCCTGTATTGGAGTCTCAGTCTCAAATACCGATATCGTTAAATACTTCAAAATTCTATGGTGCGTTCTATCAAATAACAATTGGTAAGCAAACCATTATAAAAGAGTAAAAAACTACATATTGGGGTGGTTCTTATTTTTCCGTTGAATGAATTAGATTCATGAGAAAAAATTTAATTTTCATTTATTTTTTTATAGAGGCTGATGATTGTACGGCTTACACCGTAGATTTGAAATATGGCACCTTACTGGTTTATTACATTTAAAACTCTTTCAATATCAAAATTAAAAATATATATATTTACAACGATAATAGCAACAACAGAGACTTTACACAATAATTTGTAATTAAAAAGCACAGTACTAAAAGTGCTTTTTCGTTTGTACATCAAGACGTATATCTCTCGTCTACACCAAGGACGTCGAATTTCCATCAGTACTCCCAGACATCTAGACCACCCAATGGTCTTGTGTTACGCCGACGCGTGGATCACGATCCGACATCCAGTGGGGGAAGATCGCTACCTTCCGAGGTAAACATGCACTGATCTAATGACCTTAGCAGTTGACACACGCGGAATAACTAATTAATCAGTTAATCAATCAATCGACGCGTGTGTCGGGGCGACGCGAGAGGTCAGTTACGTGAACCACAACAGTGGCTTCTCGACCGCACAGGTGGCTGTGGCAATGGTCCAGACGGAGTGGACGGGGCAGCAGGAGTCACGGTGGAGAGTGTAGGGGCGGTGGTGATAGCATCTAATCCACAGATCCAGGTAGGTCCCTCACGTGGAGAAAAATGGCACTCGACTGAATTCTTTGGAGGCCACATCACGGAATCTAAGCCAAACCCAATATTGAGATAAGGGACAATAAAATACTGAACATTGAGCACTAAGGCTAATGATTAAAAGCAGACGCAATATAGAACAAGTGGAATTTTAGAATATAGATCTTTCTTATCTTTCGTCAAATGATGTGACCAAGGAAAAGTGGATAACCAATAGTGACATTTTTAATTCCAGTTTAGGTGTAATATCAAGATAAATGACTGCCAATTGCCAATATGCATAAATACCTATTTTGCGTTCGTTTCTACTCGTATGCTGACACACGTTACTCTGCACTGTATTGTACTACCATACTAAACTAATCATTTAAAACCAATACACAAGTTCAAACACAACGCGAAAGATTTCTTACTGCGTTATGGGTTTCAGACATAGAAATAAGCAGTTATTATGAGTTTCAATAATTAATCAATATTTTGTAATAACGAAATATTTTATTTGTGTTGAAGGATTCTAAAAAGACTGAGAAAGCTCTACCTGTAATATGTATTGCAACATTCTACAAGACCTTTGATTTTCGTTTAAGTTCTCTTGTCCATTGCAAACAGTTAAGATTTTTCCTCGCTTTTCTTTTTTTCGACCCAATTATTACAAATATTTTTTTACGGTTCTAACGTGAAACAGAACCAAAAAATAAAAAAGTAAATAACTCCTTGCAACCCCCCTTCCTCGGCGACTGTGACGATGTCGGTGACGGCAGCGCTAGCGGCGCGGCGCTACAGAGGCGGAGGTGCGGGGGCGGCGCGGATTCAAAGGGTGGGCGGATGACATTCTCCCACGTGCGAGTCCGTGGTTCAATGCCAGGTTGCGCCCGCCACAGAGGCAGCGGCAGCGGCGGCGGCGGCGGCGGAGGCGTACCCAGGGCCGCGATTCCTCTCCGAAATAGCGCCCTGAGTAGGTTGCCACGGGCCGACTTCCTGTGGATGCGAATGTCAAGGTCAAGACCTCTCGCCAAACAGATCGTGATCGGCAGCGCCAATGACTCTATTGTGCTTCTCGTCGCGGCTTGTTTGTTTGTAACGGTTGCGAGTGAGTGGTAGTGATGAATGTTGGTTGTTAATTCGATTTTTAAATTACATTCAGTCTGGTCGTTTTCATAACATTTGTTTCGTAGAATCGTTGTCAAAAAATACTTTAAACGTATAGATACATCTGAGAGTAGGGCTCTTTGTCGATTTTATTCTTCGTTTTCTAGTGATTCTAAGATTGAATACCAAGACGTCTATTCGTTTACTTAGTTATAAAAATTGCTTTAACTGCTCCCCAAAGGTACTAGGTATTAGGTTTTGCTTATTGTTTCTTAACGAATGTGTATTAATAATAATAATAATAATAATAATAATAATGATGAGCAACCCGCAACTACTCTTGATTTCTGAGATGCCAACCAATTGAACGCCTCAGTCCGAATTGTTGTGAGTTCATATCCAATCACACGTGTGTTAATGTTTGCTGTAAGGGTCAAAATATTCTAGTTTCATATGGCAACACATAAGAAAAGTAGTCGTACTACAACATGACATACTTTCTTGCATTATTTTCGACTTCGGCCTGACGGCGGTCCACAAGAAACGAGCGTTAAATTTAACCTAATGACAAACTATTTGGTTCACAACCTAGAGATGTTGCAGGGTTAATAGGATGTAAACTAAAAATGTTTTCAATGAATACTTCTTTCTCGAATACAGACATCTGGAGGCCGATTTAATTATTTTTTGCAAGAAGAGGGCCAGTGTATAGTCAAGACATTTCTGCCCTAAGAAATTTCTATAGCATTAACCACTCCTCAAAAATAGTTATTCATTAAAACCAATGTACAGATATATGAAACACATTTTCGTGATTTGTGAAAAAACCTGATGCGATAAGAAGTCATGAATCGCATTTCTGAACTCCGCGGACAAAATTAATTTAGAATCGCATATTTTAAAACAACGGAAAAAGATTAAAAAATGCTCATCACTGTTATTTAATGTAAAACAATGTTCATATTTTCTTATTTACGTTTTTTCATAAACCTAGAGTTAATTCTCAATAATAATAATAAATTAAGCTTTTTTACAAAAAGGCAAGTACTGCCCAAAAAATGTGCTGTTAGGTAGTTTCTGGATCCGCCTCTGACAACATGCTCATGATTGCTCGTATGGGCAAAAAACACTTAACGCCATCATGTGTAGGTAGGGGACCTCCTTACGCCACACTCAAACCTGTAGCCCTATATCCCCGCGATACAGTTGCAGTCGTATTTGCCAACTGGGTCAGCCACTGCAACGGTGAATATGAAAGTCCAAATTAGCTTACCTCTCAAGTAAAAATACGTTGGATAAGAGGGAACTATACATATGTTTTCATAAAACTAAAGTTAATTTTCAGTAATAGTCAATTAAGCTTTTCTACGAAAAGGCAAGAATTACCCAAAATGTGACTTCCCCTCAGGCAGTTTCTGGATCCGCGACTGACAACAGATGCTTATGCGGGTCAAAAAACACGCATCGACACTTGGTGTATAAGAGAGGGGATCTTTTTACGTCACTCTCTAGCCTGCCCTTTTAATGTCTTTTTTTCAATTCTTGCACTTTTAAATAATGATTCAGAAAGCCGAATATGTAATGTAATCAATTCAAAATTTCTTCTCGTATGGGTATAATTGGGAAAGTGACAATATATTTGATATTACTTAACTATTTTTTTTTAAGAAAACCGATACTAAAAATAATGGCTTTCCTCATGATAAGCACAGGAACATTTAAGGGACATTTGTTTTAATAAAATATATCTAGAAGACAAGACAAATAGGATAGGAAATAGGAAAGAATATTGAAGAAAATATTCAAGAAAGGTCAAAGTATACTTTCTTTGGACATCTTATATATGTAATTTGTCATGTTTTTTTATATGAAATATTTTCCTACTCTTGAAATACAATTTTACTGTAAATAAATAGAATATTCTCACGACTATAAAAGAAAACTTTTTTCATTCATGTTCATTCTTACAGAATGACACATTCGGTCTTACAGTGTGGCACATTTAGTTCCAATAAAATAATCAGCTAGTCATGACTCTTTTCTGTCAGGTCAATATTTTATCTCGTGCCTCAAAATGCGCTGGCGCATGGTTGCATGCCAATTCGAAGCGTTGCGTCCCAGTGGTGTAGCATGCGCCAGTGGAAGTTCCGAGTTTTTTTGTTCTGTACGTGGCCTGGATTCTCAGAAACACCAAGGGTTCTGCGGTGTCCATATTTTAACCGCAACCACTTGCTCCTGCGTATCTCCACATTATTTCCGTTACACATGGAGAAGAACATCAAAACAAATATTTTTGTTTTGTACTCGTAACTTTATCTCATGTATTTGTAAAATTTCTTTAGTACTTTAAGGATGACAGAGAAAATAAATTCACAAATTTCGAAGTATAGAAAAATTGAAATAATTTAAAAAATACAAAATGACATGAATTTAAAATGTACTACATTAATAATCCAAATATATTTTTGAATTTTCCTCAATATTTTCCATTTCAGTTTACATGCCTTTTGTGATTAAATTGGCTTGACAAAAAAACTTTGTCAACAAAATACTAATTATTGTAAATAATATGTCTCTATAACTAGTACCAATATTTTATTTACCCTATCTTAATACGTCATTGTTCGTATGTATACAAAATATTGCTGTTGTCAGAAGTTAACTTTACTAGCAGTTGAAATGAATTTAAAACGAGTTGAAAATAAAATTTCAAGTCATTATTAACCACGTGTCGAGACGCCCCGTCGAAATTATCACATTCAAAGTTTATTATTGGCATTAACAAGTTATCCGAAGGAACATTACGACAGAATACAAAATCAATGACAGACTTAACAGTAGCATAATAACTTTTTTCTAAATATTTTTTGAGAGATTACAGAATATTACCTCAAATGTGCGTTACGATTCCGCAGAAAATATGAGACTGTTTGTCTTCATTGTGATCTTAGTTATGACCGTTCAGCACCTAAGAATGTGGAGTAATGGCAATAAGTCACGGCAGCTTGCCATCAGGTCACTCGGTCATGACTCAGTTCGAATTTTGAAGTCCACTGGTGACGAAATTACTATGTGCAGTTTCCCTGACGTGCGTCTGATGCACGTCGCCTGTGATGTCGTCCGTTCATGAGGGAAGTGTGCGTCTATTTACTTCTCACGGGACGTCATAACTAAGAGACTGGAAAAATATTTAATATGAAACGTCGAAATATTTACATAAATATGTAATGAAAACTGTGAGAACATGTAATAAATATATAAAATCGGATAAAATATGTAATATAAAAATACACTAATTATAAAACACATTTACCAAATAAAAAAATCAAATTTGTCAAAAAATCTCCTAAGCAACTTTTAAAAATAATACAAATGTTTTAAATAACATTTGGAGAGCACAAGTTGATACACAATTTGTGCCATCCAACTTTCTCGTCAGTAATAAAATCTGTATTGCTATCCAGGAACCAAGTTTAGCAGCCAGATAAGACGCAATAGAAGCCATCCTACAAACTGGCGATATCTACCTCCAGCAAACAATCAATGCTACATTATTTTCGAAGTGTTTATACGTTAGCGACCGCCGAAGTACCTCGAAAATTAAAGTTAAAGCTCACGAAACCTGGCGTCGGTGGTACTTTTCACCCCTAAAGGTGAAAATGATATCAGTCGCTGGCACGCACATTCTACTTCTGAGATAACTATAGCAGGAGCGCCGGACTGTAAAACCATGCCTTAACGAAGCGCTTTTCGACAGCATTTAGTAATTATGCAGGAAAAAGTAAGATTTTTAAAAAATACTTCGTTTCATAAAAAGTATGCATAATATAGAAGAAAATTGATAAAATAAAAAGTATTTTGTGATAATAGCAAAATGTGTAAAATATGTAATACAGTACTAAATATGTACAAATATGTAACGAAAAAAACGGAATATTGTATTAGAACGAGGGCGATTCGTCAAGATTACAGTTTTGTGTTGTTTACAGAAAAATGTAATTACATACAAAGCCTGACTAATCATCACTACTTCTCATCATCACTAGACACTAACGTACTGTATGTTTAGACCTCGTTATATTTGAAATCAACAGAACCCACCACACAATACCAGACACAAATATCTGTGACCTGTGAGAGATTCGAATCAAAGGATTCGAACCCGTGACCCAACAGATCGAGGTGTTGAGTCGATACATGCTTCAGGACGCTTCAGGACGTCGTGCATGAATATTCAGAAGGGAATTAACACTAACATGTTCACAACAAAACTTTTGGAGCGAAATAAATTGCCATGTAAGTGCTCCTCAGAAAAGAAACAATTGTTTTCATATTAGCAAGGTGTAAGAATGCTCACACATATGCTGACGTCCGGTGTTTGCTTCAAGGGTTTTGTGATCCATGAAGATCGAGGTCATCGGTTTCGTGATGACTAAGTGTAGGGAAGCCTACAGCAGGCATGTCAAATTGAGCTCGCACGAGCTACTTACACACCTGGGAAGCCCAGCGCCCCCCCCTACGCGCACGGGCAACTTCCCCTGACTCTTCGCTCATTTCCCTTCCGAATCTAGAAAGTAGTGTACAAGCTGAAGTGCGGAATGTATGTTGATTGATTAGTGATTCAGGGCGCGTCAACTGCGAAGGTCATTAGTCCCGTATGTGTAGTGTATGTTTTTTATCGCGGGAGGCGGCGGTGCTGAATGGTGAGGTCCGGGGTCGACATACGTCGGTTTGCGGGGATTTTTCGCAACCAGGTATCTCCCACCAGCGGGGCACCACCCCAGAGGGACGATAACTAGATTTCCGACTGGTTTCCCGACAAGTGTGTAATGTAGTGCATGTGAGTGAATGTGTGTGTAAGTAAACGTGAGGTTCGGACAAGGTAGGAGGAGGATTGATCGCGCGCGTTTCTGTCACTTACTTCCGTAATTTTTACATAGATCTATCAAAACATAAAACTGTGTATCCTAAGGCCTTAACGCATACTTTCGTGACCAGAGGTCTTCAGATATGCTCTCACTGTAATCTACAAAATTATATATTTTTTTAACCTTTTACATTTTCGGAGGTTCAGCTCTTCTGGGTACCTCCGTATCATGGTAAGAGTTTGGAGAGCAGTTTTCCGGATTCAGAGAAGGAAACTATTTCAGATCTATTTATTTTGCAATATACTTCACACGGATGTGAGTGAGTAAAAGTGTGTGTGCACCGGGTTTCCACAAGAGCGAGTTCTCGGCCGAGTACGCCAGTGACTCAAAGTTTGGGAAACACTGGGCGAACCCGCGCGCTTCTATCACGAAACAGTCCGCTCATGCACCTCACAACTCGCAGACGATGACAAACTGCGACGACGACGTCGGTATTCGCGAACGTGACGTCAGGAAAGTAAAGGTTGCGACCCACCGATTGTGGGCGCGGTCGCCGTGGAAGGACCCCTCGAGCCGCCGCGCGAGGCAGCCCGGGCGGTTCGCCTTCCGGCCGCGCTTACGGAGGCGGAAGGCCGCCGAATGAGTGGCGTTTCTTGTCTGCGGAAGGGAGCTCGACGTACGATGTTTCCGTCTTCGCTGTACACGATTGATTGATTGATTGATTGATTTGTTGATTGACTAATTTGTTGATTGATTTGTTGATGGACTAATTTGTTGATTGATTCGTTGATTGACTAATTTGTTGATTGATTCGTTGATTGACTAATTTGTTGATTGACTAATTTGTCGATTGATTAGTGATTCCGTGCGCGTCAACGGCAAAGGTCATAGGTCCTGTAAGTGTAGTGCATTACTTTATCGCAGAAGGTGGCGGCGCTCTTCCCACGCTGGGTGGCACGTCGTCATGCGTCACCTTGCGAGGATTGTCCCCAACCAGGTATCTCCCTCCAGCGAGGCACCGCTTCAGCCGGGACAAGCTCTAAGCTCTCCGACGTGCATTACTGAACGTAAGTGTCCAAAGTGCGGTACTGTATGTAAGTGTAAGTAAGGGTTGAATAAAGGACAAGGATGAGGAAGGAAAGATCACGCGAGATCCGTGGCCCGTTTGTGAGGGTACTGCTCCGACATTCACCTGTTGTTGAGCGGAGAAACCACGGAAACAACCGATCCATTTAGGTCACTATAATTATTTTCCAGACATCGGCTGAATTCGAATTAGCTGACAAACTAGTGTTCAAAATGTTTCCGATGTTGGGAGTCGAACACTAGGGCCTCCTAGTCAGAGGCACTTCAGTTTCCCATGAGTCTGGGCCATTCGCGCCGTGGCGGGGGAGAAGTCTGGGATAGAACGGATCTTTCAACGTCCACGAATCGGAACCGATTTCCCCGTCAAATGAGAGAGCTAGAAGGGACAGACAGCTTTTAGGGAGAGCCATAAACATGATGAAAACGATCCAAGGGATATGATGAAGAATGACTGTTTTCGCAGTATGCTATGTATATAACATTTAATTTATTATTAATATCAAATTATAAATGAATATCCATTTAATAAAAAATACATTAACATAGAATATGAATATTTTTACCGAAAATATTAATTATGTATTGGGTAAATTTTATGAAGTTGTATTCAGTTAATAAGATGGGAAGTGGAGATTTGAAAGGAACGTTAATGGGGGGGGGCAGTGTTACGAGTTCTTACAGGGGCAGAGACGTAAAAAGGCTACATTAGGGAAGTATTGATTGGATCATCTATATTTACTCTCTCTCTCCCCCTCGCATATATATATATATATATATATAATGGATCTGGATATCGATCGATCTAAAAGCGTTGTGTAGATAGCTCAGGTAGAGAACAATTTTGAAACAATTAGCAAAAATGTGAATCTACTCCTTACTAACTATGTTTGTCCCCGAGGTGCATTGAGCTTTTATTGACATAAATGTTGCGTTTATAGACGATCATGTTTCTGGATTATTCGTTTATTTCACTCAGTTAAATATATACACATACCTTATAGTTTACCTTGTGGTTATGGAGACGGAAGGTATATTTTGAAGAAGTGTAGATTTTCAATTCGAAGATTTGAAATCTTGAAACCTATCCATCATGGCAAGTGATTGTAATCGAATTTATGAACATCATTATTAATAGATCAATTTCTAAGTACGTCTTCATGGTCGAACAAAATTGGCCTAGGAACAAGTTCGATTCTTCAAATGAACTAAAATATCAATAGCAACGTATAAAATCCCTCTTTCTTTGAATCACAATAATATAAGTACGTCTTGTCTTGCCTTGCGTCGTCTTGTCTTGTCTCTCTGGATTTAGAACATTAACTTGAATTATGATCCGCTCTCGAATGATATTACCCTATGAGTTAATGACTCACTTTGTCAACCTTCACCTCCGAGCTGAGAGGGGCTCTTTACACCTTGGTGTTCTGTAACCCTTTAGAGATGAGTCCAAAAGTACTGCCCATAGACAGAGACATGACCCATCGTACTATAGCAATTGTCAAGTACGTTATTTCCTTGAAATTGTTTTGTGCGTTCTCAGTTGCCAGACTCCCTCTGGTGCTCTTTAGAAATATAGTTACCAGGAGGGTCGGTGAGCTCAGAGGGCAATAGGGCCCTAGGTTCTGTTCCAGCCGATATTTGACGCGGCGACATCGCGTAGCGGCGAGTCGCTGACGTCCACGACACAAGAGCAGTTGGCAGCCGGGTCCCGCCCGCGCAGCCCACATGCGCCGCTGAGTGGCAGGTCGAGGCAGCACAGCGCCGCCCCGCGCCGCCCCCGCAGCAGCCGACGCGCCGCCTGCGCGCCGCCTCCCACTGCACTCGCCCCACCGCCCCTGACCCGACGTCACCACTCTGCACTGCCCACCGACACACCGTTTGTCGACGACCACTGTGTTACAGACCTACAAAACCCAATGTTCCCGCAACAGCGTATGCACAAGTTAAAGCCCACGATCGTTTGTCACCCAATTAACTTCAGCTACAGACGTATTGCCACTCACCAAACTTCGCTGTCCGTTGACCTCTCTCTTGACGTAATTTAAATAAGAAAACATTCGTTTAAAAACATAAGCAAATGTGTTGTTGCTGAAATTATTTATCTGGAATAAAACGGCAAATGTTACCTTCTCCTCTATCGCGGATATCTTGTTTTTTACAGTAGAACAGTTAAATAAATTGCTGAAGTACCTTCCCCAAGATTTCATCAAACTTCTAGTATCCTAGTTATCCTAATTAATTGTGTTTCAAAACCAAAATTTCACATTAATATTTACGATTTACATCCAGTCCTCCATTTTCTACCCAACTCCATCCAGACTCTCTCAACAAACTTGCGTCCATGGTAACCAACGCTAAATCCCTCACTTGTCTCTTTTACTATGAGTTCATACAACTCGTTCACGTCAATACTGTCGTATCTTAACATTCTGCCACATTCTGCTCCCTTCGTCACTCGGAGTCCATGTTTAACAGCATGCCTGACGGCACCCACTGGAAATCGACCCCCGCCGCCCACCGCCATTCGCTGACACCCACACCCCACCAATACCCATCGTCCTCTCTGACACCCCATCCAAAGCACACCTGCACTACTGCCCAAATATTCACGCCGCCTAACGATATACACCGGCCTCACCCATTACCGCCACCACCTGCTCTCATTGCCCATCACAATAACGCCCTCCGGCGGTGGGGTATGCAATACCCACCGGCATTCACCATCGACATCCGCCAACGTCCACCGCCCCCTCCTATCAGGCGTTCATTCTGCACTAATTGCCTAACAGTACTCTGCGCAGACCCACTATTTGAACAGATGCGAAACTAATAATTTCGTTTGTTTTGAAAAGCCCGGAACATGGAGTTTGACTCAATGGTTCATCCCTGTCAAGGGTTGGGTATTATCTAATTAGGACAATGTAGGCTCCTCGCATTACCTGTGGATTCTGACTCCCATTCTATTCGACGACGGTGAGCGCTTGGACATCAGTTTCAGTAATATTTATCTAATACTTCAGGCTTTTCCCGGCTCTGCGAAAGCAGGATCGGATGAAGTTCGCAATTGTCAGAAGATTTAATTTTGTCTGGCATTTAGCCAAGGAATTTTACATGCTGTAGGTAGTACAATACCAGAGTGGATTTTCTGCCCCTCGAAAATCCACGCAAGTCGCGAAACAAACGCACCACTACGCAGAGCGGAAATCGCTGAATATACTCCGGCCACCCACGGGCTGTATAAATGTTTGCGTTGATGGAGTGTCGCGCAAGCGAGGCGAAGCGCCCCGTGCGGCGAGTCTAAAAGTGCATTCCGCATGCGCGCTCTGCCATCCCGGCGACCACGCCCACCCGACCCGCCCACGCCGGACGTCATCGCCGACGAACCGCGGCCCACGCGCTCCCGCCCACCTCTGCCCGGCGCACTACTATAACCGCTGCTGCCGCTGCTTCCCGCTTACATTCTCTCGTCGCACCGGGAGAGTCGGCTCAGCACACCAATTGATGTCCCTGCAGTGTCTCTGACCGGGAGGTCCTAGGATCGAGTGGCAGGATTTTCGGCACTTGATTAATAACTTGGTTAAATTCAGTCGCTAGAAAGAGATTTCTAGCGTCCGGCTGCTCTGATCGGGAGTTTTCTTCGGTCAATACCAGGACAATGCCGGACTGTACCATAACAAACAGGCCGTAGACTACGCGCTGTTTTTCCTCTTTCTTGTCCTATTCTCACCCATTACTCAAGCACTTACACTTTCATGCACTACACTATCACACATGGTGGGAGACCAATGGGGACCCGAGAGCTTGTCCAGGTAGGGCGGTGCCACGCTGATTAGAGATACCTGGTTGGCGAAACCCTGCTAGCCGACGGTCGGCGACCGTCGGCGACCGTAGGTCGGCGCCGCATCTCACCATCCAGCTGGGAAAGATAACCGCCACATTCCGAGGAAGAAACATGCACTACAGCTACGGGAATAATGACCTTAGCAGTTGACACAGCCGGTATCACTAAACAATCAATCTCTTGTCCTATTCTCATCTCTTACTCACGCACTTACACTTACATGCACTACACTATCACACATGGTGGGAGACCATGTCGGTACCCGAGAGCTTGTCCCGGCTAGGGCGGTGCCACGCTGATTAGAGATACCTGGTTGGCGAAACCCTGCTAGCCGACGGTCGGCGACCGTCGGCGACCGTAGGTCGGCGCCGCATCTCACCATCCAGCTGGGAAAGATAACCGCCACATTCCGAGGAAGAAACATGCACTACAGCTACGGGAATAATGACCTTAGCAGTTGACACAGCCGGTATCACTAAACAATCAATCTCTTGTCCTATTCTCATCTCTTACTCACGCACTTACACTTACATGCACTACACTATCACACATGGTGGGAGACCATGTCGGTACCCGAGAGCTTGTCCCGGCTAGGGCGGTGCCACGCTGATTAGAGATACCTGGTTGGCGAAACCCTGCTAGCCGACGGTCGGCGACCGTCGGCGACCGTAGGTCGGCGCCGCATCTCACCATCCAGCTGGGAAAGATAACCGCCACATTCCGAGGAAGAAACATGCACTACAGCTACGGGAATAATGACCTTAGCAGTTGACACAGCCGGTATCACTAAACAATCAATCTCTTGTCCTATTCTCATCTCTTACTCACGCACTTACACTTACATGCACTACACTATCACACATGGTGGGAGACCATGTCGGTACCCGAGAGCTTGTCCCGGCTAGGGCGGTGCCACGCTGATTTGAGATACCTGGTTGGCGAAACCCTGCTAGCCGACGGTAGGTCGGCCCCGCATCTCACCATCCAGCTGGGGAAGATAACCGCCACATTCCGAGGAAGAAACATGCACTACACCTACGACACTAATGAGACACCCTTAGCAGTTGGCACACCCGGTATCACTAAACAATCAATCTCTTGTCCGTATTCTCGGCGTTCCCCGCAGGGGGGATCTATGTCCTCGGAAGCGGGTATTGTTTCTCGTCGAGACATGTAAACGGTCGCCCGGAAACTACTTTCACGGCGACACTCACGTCGATAGCTACAAGGTGGAGGCAGTAAGTAGGCGATTTTAAGCTCGAGTAGCCGAGTTCGTGCGAAAACCCACCAATTGGGTCTCTGGCGCGTCGACCTTTGGGTGGGATTGGGCGAAGGATGTCTTCGGAATGATCCGGGTCCCACATAAAATTCCAATCGGGGACTATGAACCCCCTGACAGGTTGCCTAGGTGGGCGAGAAGGGGGCGACAAGGCCCCCGGACCTTAGTTCGGGTGGCCCCCTGTTGGGCTCTTGGCTTCGTCGTGGCAGTGGCCTGGTACTATGGGCATAGAGGAGGGACTTCTCCCGACACATTGTGAGTGGCACATTGATTCAACACAGGTCCGGCACAGGCCTGGATTGCCGGTAGCACTGAACTCGCAGGGCGGCCCAACCCTCGTCCGAAATCAATCAATCTAACCGGAATCTGGTAAACCACGAAAACCACTTATCAGAGAAGTTGAACATAGAATTTGATTCCTATTGGCGTTAAAAACAAACCGATATTAAAAGCATAGAGTAATTTTTTGCCATCTAGCTCAGAACTTACCGGCAACCTCCCTCCGTCACTAACACTCTCAACCCGTACGGAGTTGCTTTTGCATACGTACGGAGCTGTGTTAGAAATAACATATAAAATAATTTAATAATCCACAAAAGACAGCACCCACAGTCTGCGTATGTGAAATCTATTTTACTACTTGGCGCTTGATGAATCAGCAAAGTATAAGGACCTACGACCCTCGTGCTCCATGTTCGCACTTCTACAATAAGCGGAGCGGCGTCCCGATACAAAGGCCAATTGAAGAATTGAAAACCCATCGATAATCAATGAGTACAATGGCAGGGATCATCGGTCCAATTGTCTAATCTAGTGTAAGTTTACTCTAGCCTCATCATTTCTATTCATTAAATTCTTCATTTTCAATTTCGCGAATCTCTAATACTGATTTTAAGATAGTCTTGCCACGTAAAATAAGACGTTAATTCAATACATATAGTTGTAAAACAACCATAAGAGAACGTACATTTTAATAATAATAAATGCATTTATGTACTGCGCCAAATATATATTTTATTTAATTACAGGACAATTTTAATGCCCATTTAATATTAACAAACTTGATAAAAGTTCCATATTTAAAAAGTATTAATGTTACTCTACTTCTTACAAATTTCTGATTCTTTAAGAATTACTCCATTCTTAGAGCGTTATTTCTTTCTCTTGAAATAAGATTATGGACGTATGTCTTCCCTCGCGTGGTCTACTAATTCTCACATTTTCTTGGCCTACCACCTATTCTCAATTTATATTTTATCTACTCCTTTCCGCTATTCTTTAATTCTAATATCTAAATTTTCCAATCCCTTTTCTGATTGATTTTTACTTTGTCACCAATTCTCTTCATTTCTCTTACGTTCGTACTTTAGATTATCAAACTCTCTCATTTCCTAACTTTTAAATTCTTTAGCTCCCCAATCCCTCCTGTTTATCACACCTTGGCTTCTTCTCCATCCTTCTTTATATCATGTGGAAATCAAATTATACGTATATTTAAAAAAACGATTGAAGTGGAATCTGGCGACATGAATTTTTGCTAATGAATGAATATAATTTTAATAATTGTCTTGTTAATAACGAATGATTTTAGCCCCTATGGTATGGCTTTGCTAGAAATCACTCCATTTAGGAGGATGATCCAGGATTTATTAAAGAGAGTTAGTTTTTTCTTTTTTCTTTTCAGATGTATTAATATAAATCTATCAACGCTTCGAAGCCTTATTTGGTGTAATTATCAAGGCAAAATGAATGAAATTTTAAAAACATCACGTTAAAAATATAAAAACAAATAATATGCGACTTAAAACATGTACAAAAAGAGATAAATGAACTCTTAACGCTATTATTATACAGAGTAAAAAATAGAATGTATACATAAAAATGCCCCAAGTGCAGGCGAAAACTTACTACAAGAACATTTAAAGCATAAATTGCGTAATACATATTAGTACAGCTTTGATCATTTATAAGAGGGCCAAGCCAAAGAGGAGATGATCCCTGATAATGAGACCAAAAAGGCCTCGAAACGTTGGCTGTGATAGATTTATATCAATAAATCTGAAAAGAAAGAAAAAAAGTCTTTAATAAATCCTGAACCATCATCCTAAATGGAAATTTCAAAATACACAGTCCAGGAAATTACCTTGTAACTGAATTTTGAATCTACTTGGTCTCCGTGAGCGCCCCCCCCCCCCTCAGCCCGCGAGCGCAGGCGCGGGCACCGTCGCTCGCACTGGGCGCCACCCCACGCAGCGGGTAAAAATACGCCTGCGAGTGGCGCTCGCGCGGAAGACGTTAGCATTTGCATAACGCACGCCGGCTTCGGTGGCGCAGGGCGTCAACTTATATCATTGCAGTGCCTCTGACCGGGAGGTCCTAGGGTTCCAGTCCCGGCGGTGGAAGGAGTTTCGACTATAGAGAGTTCAGCCGCTATCTGGAGAAGAATTCTAGCGGCCGGCTGCTCTGGTCGATAGTCTTCCATGGTTTCTCTTATCAACACCAGGCGTATGCCGGAGCAGTACCCTACCAAACGGGCCAAGGATTGCGTGCCAAATTTCCTTGCTCTTCCATCTCCTATCCTCACACTCGTATACTACCACTCAAGCTCTACACCACCACCACCACAGGCGAGAGATACTTGCTTGGGGAAAACCGCGGAAGCCGACTGGTAGGTGGGCGTTGCACCTCGTCACCCAGCGAGGGAACATCACAGCCACCTCAAGCAGTAAGAACACGCACTACACTTACAGGAATAATGACCTTAACCGTTGTCGCGCTCGGAAGCACTAGTCAAGCAATTAATCATACGGTTCCAAGCATTGGAAGTCAAGATTCTTCTTTCCTAATACTGCTGTTGCGTTAATCCTGGTTCAGTGCAGATGATGTGGTTTCCGGTACTGTCAACGTCACACTGGTCTTTTTAATAAACACCCTTAGAAACATCAATTTTTGTTCACTACAAGATATGGGAATGTTTACCCGAAGAATAGCACTCCAGGCACATTGATGTCTGAGAAAAGGCAAGGAAAAAGAAAAATTAATTTTTTCAAACAGAAGCAAAATGATTCATATCCTGTCAGCCGATCATAACGGTCTGTTCTACAGGACTGGACAGAGTTGTGTAATGGTGGAGTGTTTTCTAGACGACCTCCAAAAGAAACAATGGTGTGATAGGCAATAATTCATGCTGAATTTCAGACACATACGACTTCTTAGACTGCAAGCATTGATAGAATAACCCATTGTGGTTGAAGACCTTACATCATGAATTAATGCAAAGGCAGAATAAAGTCATCTATAGGGCTTGCGCTGAATAGGAATTATATATTTGAAACAAAATTTTATTTGATCTCAAACCGTAATGTTTTTTTATCGTAACTGGAAATTATAAATTTAAATACGTTTTCGATAACCAACACTGACGTTTTCCAAAACTAAAACTTGAACTAGACGTTTTCCAAAACTAAAACTAGAACTAGACGTTTCCCAAAACTAAAACTAGACGTTTTAGGAAATTAGATCAGGACGTTTTTAAAAATTAGAACTAGACATTTTCGAATATTAAAATTATTTTCAAAAGTAAGAATTAGACATATTCGAAAATTCGACCACACATTTTTAAAGTGAATAACATGTTTAAAATGAATAAGAATATTTTATGAAGCAATTTTTCTTCGAAATATCCAATATTTGGAGAACCAATATAGAATTAGGCATTGTGTTTTGGGATATATTTTCCACGAGACCTTGAAACTGCTCTGCGCGTGCACGCCGCCCACTATGTGCGTCGTGGGCGGCGAGCTGTCTGGAGTTGCGGGGGACATCGGTCGGTGGGGTGGGGGTGGGAGGCGACAGTCGCGCCGGAAGGTACAGCGGTCGCTTGCCCCTCCTTCGCCCCCCCCCCCTTAGTCACAGGGGCGGATTCGCCACGCACACGTCCCTCTCCCGTTTGTACTGAACGATTCATCCCAATGGCCGTCCGAAATAACGCGGTGCGTCCACTCTGACTCAAAACAAACATGCCCTTTGGGAGCAACGGCTGATGCATCTCTGCAGCCAGATGACGGTGATAAATTGATCTTTTCGTACCTGAAGAAATGCTTCTGTCACTATTTGCGTTTGTATTACTCAAATGAAGGCAAAAAATGCTTTGCATAGTCATCTGAAATACATCGCACTCGTTTAGGATGAGAGGAGCTCAACCTTAGATGCATCGAAACGGAGTAAAATATTATATATATATATATATATATATATATATATATATATATATATATATATATATATATATAATGCTGGCAATTATATTAGGGCTTTTATAATGGGAAATGAGCCTCATATGATCATCGGAAGTATACTTTCTTTCTGCTGACGATACGGCTCTGCTTTCAGTATGTTCAGATATGAACCTGGCATATAATACAGTCCAGAATAATCTTAACATCCTAATGCAATGGACAAAAAAATGGAGAATTGCAATCAACCCTCAAAAATGCAAGACTAAGATATTTACTCTTAGGAGACCTCAAATCCCTCCCTATCTGAAAATAGATGACTTTGGCAAAGTGAACTAATAAAATATCTTGGAGTATTGTTAGAAAAGAAACCTTCCTGGAAATCCCATATTCACGCAGCTATCAACAAATCCAATGCCAAAATATCAAAACTATACCCTGTTATAAATCAACATTCAACACTCAATACCAAGTGCGAGATTCTATTATATACATCCATTATCCTACCCACACTAACTTGTGCTTGTCCCGTGCTGTTTCTACCACCATACAAAAAATGCAAATAGTACAAAATAAAGTCATTAGGAAGATCCAGATTGATCCAGAGTATTTAACCTTAAGATGTCAAGGAATACCTAAATCCCAAAAAAGTCAGCATGTAAAACAAACCCCTCAAAAGTAATTTGGTCGACCAAGAAGAAATATTTTTTTTTAAATTCTTTCGAAAAGTGGTTGGACCCGTGAACAATGCATGTTATACATTATACAATCAGCTTGATGCAGTTCATACAACAAGTGGAAAAAATACAATCATCACAAAATCATGTGACATCGTGAGTTACACAAATCACAGATAAAATGGCTTTTCTATATTCACAGATTATTTACCTATACAAATGTGAAGTGTACCATTTACTGCTGGAGCATTTGCTCCCTGTTAGCATTCGCTAACTGCCGAATGTTCTGTCAACATGAGCCTGCTGCTCATACCCGCAAGCCTGCGGCCTCCCACACGGCCTGGAGTCCTCGTAACGAGGTTTCCGGAACAACAGCCCCTTTTGCTGGGGCCACCCGTCTATGTGTGCTGACTGTGACCCTGCCGCCACCCCCAGTCGCAACAGCATGGTCTTGGCGCCAGCATGACACCTACCCCTCGGCCTGGACTCTTGGGTTTGGCTCTCCTCTACCATTCCATACCTGTCCACTTTTCAAGGCTCTACGCTCTGTCCCGCTGTGTGCTGAGTAGCGGACGCAAGAATTTATTGTTCAAAAGTGTCCAAATCCAAAGTAATAAAATAATCTGGGATGTTTATAGAAGTCTAATTAGAAACGGCGAATACAATAGGCCTATGTACGATTTTATACATTGCAATAAGTATTTTAGAACTTCTAGAGTTTTACACGAGAGTGGGACAAAGAATAAGACTGTACCTTGTTATCTTTATCAGTAATATTAAATGTGTGCAGAAATTGAAAGAAAACTATGCAACTTTCAGTCACATGAGAGAATCTCTGAGGTCTTGTTAGATCCCCAGGATCTCGAAAATCCAGAAACAATGAAATCTATTTTGTTCGTCTTTCTATTTTGTAAGAAAAAATGCAAACGTTCTGCCTACTATCATATTGCGTGTACCGACAATTCTTATACTCAGTGCGTCTCTGCTTCTGACTCGATTGACGTGATGAAACAAGGCTTCATGGAATGAAGAGGTCGCCTGCTGTTACATACTACACCATGTAATAGGTGTATTCATGAAGATTTTTTTTTGAAAATATATTTAATTTATTGTAGTGTTATACGGGATTTTTATTTTTTGTTTTTGAACAGTTTAAGTGCCTCTCTTGTGAAAATCATTTATGTGGTTCTGTTCAGCATTATTTTTGTTGCTGCAGGACACTAGTTAATTTCTATGCACAATACATTCTAGAAAATATATAATGTATGCACGAGCAGAACGAGCAGAAAAAACGTAATCAGTTCTTACACACAGCAATAATTACAAGCTTAATAAATTGGAAAATAACGCTGTTAAGTCACACCAGTGAAGCAAAACGAGTTACGAACTATAGTAATTTCGATCAATTTATTACTTTGAGCTGACAATAAACCCTATAAAAGCAGTCTTCGTTTACGACCACATCCACCAGTCCCTTTTTGACTTTACGACTTTCAGCGATCGAAGAAGTAGAGGCGGTTATAACAGGAGACAGTGTATTTGCAGCTGGAGGTTTTTTTCCACATTCCAACTTGAGCGTTCTTCGCACATCCTACGCAGACCAACGAAATTGCTATTGAGAGGGCCGGGACACTCTTTGAGCATGTTTTCCTTCAAATACGGAAATGAAATGAGTACTCGCTAGCTTTAGATATCGTTTAAAATACAAAAGAAGTGTTCATTCTATGCATATCAAAATTATTTACTATGGGCTAGGCCATATAATTAATGAAATGAAACCCACAAAAAATTTTAAAGTTAATAGTTTTAAAGAGAACTTGTTACAGGGAAAAGCCATTTTAAGCCATTTTTGGGGAACTTTTTAACATACGTTCTGCTGCAAAACCAATTGTAACATATGCCATTTTCATTTCATACATAAAAGCTAAGCAATTTCATCGTGCCCTTATTGTCCCTTCAGTTTAGAAATCTAGATCATTATAACGCGCTCTTCTCAGTATCCTTCTGATTTGTGGTTTACTGCTGACAAAATTATTAAATACTTAGTCAAGTACTCGTCAAAACTGGGTAACCTTAGAAAAAATAAGATTTCGTATCAGTTTGGGAGCGACCTTACTTATTTTCATTTCCATTTCTGTCATCCATCTATGTGATGAGTAAGGACTAACATCTGTCGCATAATGATTTGGCAATTTATTGCTCATATAGATCATGGCTTTAAAATGTATTAAATAGAGAATGATTTTAAATAGGTGCTGTTAAATATCATTTTTATGTATTGGATCATTGTATTTTATGAATGCTTGAATTCAGATGCAAATTCTAACATACGTTTGTTATTCTTTACGTGTGCCGTGTGCAATTCATTGACATAGTTCATGAAAATTAACAATGTCAAACTGGAATTAGTATGTAATATAATTGTAATTTATATTTATTTAAGTATTGGTCAATGATTAATGTTGTGAAAGTAATTACTGGTACAAATAGTTTAATATCTATTTGATTTATAAAAATATCACTTCCTGAAGCCAAGAATGTAGTATACCTTCTTTAGTAAAAAAAAGTCACGATCACAGTTTTCCTATGTAAAAAATGATGATATCTCCTTCATTTTGCCTTTGGTTGCCTTGGTGAACACATTTTCTCTGTGTTAGGGCTAGAGAGCTTTAAAAGTCATGATTCATATATTTTTAAATGTAAATGATGAATTGTTAAATGACTTAATTTGAAAATGCATTAGGCATTTTACAATTGTTTAATGTCTCTTCAATCAGCATTTATTGAAAGTTATAGTGATGTTTAATTTACTTAAATTTCAATCCAGAGATTGCTATTAATGATTGTTAACTGTCATTCATAAATAATCACGATTAATGTATGAATTTTACATTTTTGTCACTGAAAAATAAGTGATAGTCGTATCATGAAATTATGTCAGTTTTTATTTATTTCAACAAATAACAAAAATTACGTTTCAGCTATAAATGTTTTAGAAAACATATTTTAAATAAGTATTTAATGACTAAATAATACAGTTTCCAAGGTGAGCATAAATTATTTAAAAAAATGTTGTTTTTTTAGTGTTTAATGGTTTGCTAAAAACATGAAGTAATAAATGTTAATTTCACTTGAACTTGTCATCGTGCCCCTTGACAGGGCCTCGGGCGATCGCCGATCTGCCCATGCCTAGCGCCGGCCCTGAATGCACAAGTACCTACGCATCATCAATACCTACTATTTGTACTAATAGTAATTACTATATCGCTTATAGTAGTGACTTCACTGTCAGTGGTAGTAACTACACCGGTAATAGAGATAATAGCCAGTACGTACTAATAGTTGAGCTAATAGCAGGTAGTGGCAATTGCGGGGTATGTTCGTTATCAAGATCAAGTACTATATTCTGCGGATGATGGCATTGCAACTCCAAAATAAATCGTCGCGAACTCCGAGAAGGGCGTGCGCACGCTGTCCCCGACGTCATTCAATTGTTGGACTGTCGCAGCCGCGTCTTCTTCTTCTCCTTCTTCTTCCGGAGGCTGGCGCCTCTCCCCCGGCCCGTCGCCGCCGCCGCCGCCAGCTGCGTTGGCGAGCGCGTGCGGCCGCCCGCCGTGACGTCATGGGCCTCCTATTTTGGGCAGGAGGTCGAGCGGGCCGCGGCGCGGGGGCGGCGGCGGCAAGGTCGCGAGCCCCGAACATCGCGCGGCCGCAGCCGGGGCGCCCGCCGGCCACGCCTCTCCCCATCTCTGTCTTTCGCCTGCTCAAGTTACTCGCCTCGCCCTGCACTGCCCCTCCCCGCACGGCGCCACGCGCCTTGCTTCGATTCGCCTCGCCTCGCCTCGCCTCGCCTCACCCCCAACGGATACGCCCTTAGAGCCCCTCCCAATTACTGTACTCCCTCTACACCCAACTCATCCTATCGTCATCCTGTACGTCACATTCAACACACCGGTCGATATCCTGGGTGAAGAGATATGCATAAATTAGTCGTTTTCCATAAACCGGAGTTTAACTCCTTCTAAACCGAGATATGAGAGGAAACTGGAGAATGGATTTATATAAAAAAAAAGGACCGTTACTTAAAGCCCCTCCCACCCACTAAACTTCCTCTCACCTACGCTCCTACGTTGCCCCATCCTGTAATATGTCACATCCAACTTCCCAGTCGAAAACCTTGGTGAAGAGTTAACGTTCTAAATGAGTTAAGCATCAATTTGGGCAAAATGGAGATTTTACTGGAGAACGGAAAAATCATATTATCGTAGGTTCTGGCTCCATGTTTTTAGACAGTTAAAAAGCAGTGGAAGTGTCTGTGTGTAGGTGTCCTTGATACCATGTGGTGGCTCAGGTTTTTGTAATTTTATTCAATATTCAACCATTGTTAGCCCTTAGGAGGGAACAATAAAATTAAAAAAAACATTGGCAAACTAGGAGTTTGATTACGTGACCAACACTCATTAACTATTCCTAGAGTTACATACTACATTCTTAAACTCATGCACAAATATTCAATTCCTCCCTCCCGCCCTTCGCAAGCTACGCTAGAGTTCTATCCCACCACCTGCGTCCTGTGATCTCCGCTCTGAACTATGCATCTGCACAATTCACTTCTTTTCTCAATCCTTTTCCATGCTGATGACGTCCTTTTGGCTTCATGGGCTCGTTGACCCTTCCTTTGGTCCGCCTTCTCATCCTTCTAGTGGTTGCCATAATTAATGTATTCTGGGACTAATCCTCTGGCTTCTCTCAGCGCATCCCCTCCCCAACACTTGCCTTCTATCGACCCTCACCTATTGTTTTCAAATTATCCTTCTGTCATGTACTCTACCCAATTCGCTGCGTTCATTGATATAAAAATCAATATACAAAGTATAGAGATTTACCAATGAAGTATTGAGAATTCTATATTTATAAATGTTCATTTGTAATTAATTGCAAGAACCGTATTGCATATTTTTTAAATTGCCTGTTGCCCTTTTATTTGTGAATAGTGAATAACCTTCTCATGTTTACAATATAGTATCCCCATAATTTATTGTTCAAAATACGAATATACATATTCAAGTAGTGACAGACACAACATTATAGTAAATTCAGGCACTTTCTTCTATTTTTAACTTTCGGAATTGGTATTAGCGAGGACGTTTTCCACGACTATTTATAATCAAATAATTTTGATGAACATTACTTGCGTTTCAGAGTGATTATCTGAAGGTTTATTTTTGTTGCTATTCCCTGAAACATTTTCATTTTTCTTCGCTTCTTTACATCGATCTCAGTCTCGCCAGAAAGGTTTTATGTCATTTCTCCAAGCCTGTTCTCCCACACTGACTTACCCTGTTACAACCTCTGACTATGCCCACTCACGTGCCCACATATGTGTGTGCAAAACACACAAAACCCATTAGGGGGTAATTTAAGCCAAAATTACGAATTAGTTATAGCAATGCCATAAAAAAATTCCATAGCTATAGGGCATTTGTAGCTAATTTTAATTTTTGTTTTGCAAACATGTCATGTTGCCACGGTAATAGCGTAAAACGTTAATAGCGTAAACGTAAAAGAACATTTTTTCTGACGTTGAAGTATAATGTGTAATTTATTATCAGGAACGAGGTGTGTTCATCACGAAGCCGAACTGACAATCATTGAGAAGGGAATTCATCAATGCAGATTTACGTGTCGGTAATGGTCAAATAACATTAAACTTCGGTGTCAAGATAGAGATAGCGTAAAAATGACTCGTTTGAGTACTTTCCAAATAAGGCTTAATAGGAAGAATTATGCTTGCAAAAAAGATCCATCTGCCACGGAAGAAGAGAATCTCTCGCTAGGCGGTTTCGTTTTTTAGCAAAAGGTTGTGTCAAAAAACATTAGCTTAAAGTGTTTCAAGCACTTCCAAACCATTCAAATTGACTGTCTTTTTACATGTTTACAGTATTCTAGTGCCCTTTTGCCTATCCAGAGGTCGGCATGGAAAACTGGGGTCTTCCTTTTTTGAGGAAATAAATATCTCTATATAGCTACACTTAAAAAGTTTTCAAATTAAGCATTTTGTGACTCTCTCTCTTTTAAACTAAAAGACTTTCCCAAACTTAGTCGACATTATTACGAAAAATAGCAAAAATATTATATCATTTTTCGAAGTTGAATGTATAGATAGAAAACGAAACTTCCCATTTGGAAATCAGGACGAACCTAATACTCAAGATATTTCACCAGCAGATTTCCTGTTTATACTTTCACAACGATGACTAAACCCGAGCTAACGGTTCTTTGTAGAGCTGTTTCGAGAGCGGTGACCGCTTCGGTCCTGCGGGCCAGTAGAACGGCTCTCCAAATCTGGAAACTCTGCGCTGCTGCTTCAGGCGCGCATTGGGAGTGAGTCAAAATTTTACGACTGGATATTAATAAGCTCGCTTGCGGGTGGGACCAGTAGGAGAGAGACAGAAGCTATTTCGAGGGGATGAGGTTATTATTCAGTGCCAGCACTTCGCAATTACTGGGGATTATGTCACATGAAAAAGGGTGCTCATACGCAAGCTCCGTTGGAAGGAGTATAGGATGGAATCCGCAATGAATTGTGGGTAAAATACAGAAACGGTTATTGACGACATTAAGCCGGTATAGAACATGCAATGGACCATGTAAAGTTTTGTACATTAAGGTGATAGACAAGATAGATTTTAATCAACCATTTTCGTGTTTTGTGATAACGGCCATGTGTCGTTCAATAATTTCCCTAATACCACCCTTTGTACAAAAAATATAAATAGTAGTTATTTATGCACCAACAACGTTATAAGGGTTTTAATGATCGAGAG
The DNA here is from genome assembly GCA_038098605.1 of Gryllus longicercus. Lineage (NCBI taxonomy): Eukaryota > Metazoa > Arthropoda > Insecta > Orthoptera > Gryllidae > Gryllus > Gryllus longicercus. Next base: position 6,646,393 of record JAZDUA010000021.1, read on the forward strand.
GCGACGAAGAAAACTCGCAGGCTTTTGACGCGACGGCTTTTTGTGGCACGAGATCATTAGAACCTGTTAACGCCCTTGGTACATGAATTATTTTATTTTTTTATTTAATTTTAATGATTTAGATTTACTTATTTAATAATTAACTAGACGTTAACTAGACTCAGTTTGTCTTCCCTTTCACAATTTCCCCCATAAAAGAACATACAAAACCTCTCAACTACTTTCATGTTTCTCTCGTAACCACTATCCTCTCGATTTAGTACGTTATGCAGTATATATGAAGCTCCGTATCGAATGTAATAACAAACAACAAGGTATCAGTAAAAAAAAATTTTTCTAGGAATTTGTAACTATTTGTTTCGGTTGTTCTCAAGGGATGGCGAACTGTTAACATCATTAGAATGCCACTTGTTAAGAATGACATTTCGACCTTCTGTCTGGATGTGATGAGTCTATATAAGGGTTCAGTATTACAAAAATATTTTGAAACATTGAAAGAAATTCTATTTTTTTCTTATTCAATATAACTTTTCAACAAAAACAAGTTCTCTAAAGAATGTAGACACAGCGTACAACAATTATATGCTTATACAAAGAGAATTATTAATGCAATGTAAAGCTTTCATACGAAAGTCTTGCGAGGCAATTGTCAATATGGCGTGATTCGTAAAAAATCTTAACTACTTTAAGAATATTCACATGAAAATAGTGACAGGAGAGATTCTTAACTTTGCACAAGAACACGTAAAAAGGCCCCTTTCAACAGGTTAATAAACCAGCAATCCAACATCTAGAAAATAGTGAAGAAATTTGACGACAATGTTTTGTTAGTGTACATGAAAATTCAAAATAAATAATAAAGATAGGCTGATAATACTCGCGCAAGTAGAGAAACCATTGATAAATGGTCAGTACGCAAATAATGAGAACTAGTTGCTGAAAAATCTGCAGACTAGTAATATAAATAAAATAGCAAAAACGGTATACGAATAAAATATAACATTAAGGCATCGCACGTTAAAATAAAGAAAAAAAATTAAAATGAAAAATTGAAAAAAGTTAATGAACTATAAAATTAATTAAATGGGTTATAAAAACATGACCTCAAATTGGAGTGTACATATATAAACTCAGATTCAAAACATTCTCGAAAATACAGTTTCTAGTTTAGTACCCAACGGATTTCAAACGGAACAACTTTATTTTGACTCCCACAATCGTCGCCAGGCTCCGATACAAAAACTATCTCTGTCATGTCACTTGCGTTGTTCCCTGAATTGATTGATGATTTCGGGCGTGTCAACTATTAAGATAGTCCCGAAAGTGTAGTGCTACTTTTGTGCTCAGGAGGTGGCGGTGGTGTTCTGCTGGATGGTGAGTTCCGATGCTGGCTGGCTCGTCGACTAGCGAAGTTTTCCCTAGCCAGGTATCTCAAACCAAAGGAGCACATCCCCTGCCAGGGCAAGATCTAAGCTTCCGATCGGTCTCCTGGTCGATTAAGTAAGGGGAGAGGATAGGACCAGAAAGAGGAAGGAAAGATCGCGCGTTCCCCGGCCTATTTGTTAGAGAACTGTTCCAGCAACTGCCTTGTGTTGATCGAAAAAAACAACTAAAAACCTAAAATATAGCGATAAGAGCAGTCGGCCGTTAGAATTATCTTCCAGTGAGCGGTTGAATTAGACAGCAATCCAGCTCTTGTCGAATATCCTGCCACCGTCGGGACTCTAACCTAGGATATTTCAGTCAATGGCACAGCAATGACATCAGTTGATGCCGTGAGCACCTCTCCCGATTTCCCTGCCTGGAATATTACGGTATCTGATTAGGATGAGTTGCGATATGATTTTTTCATTTTACGGAGCATTCAACTAGATTATTTTTTAAGATGAGGAACACGATATAACACTCAGACTTTTCACGCACCAAAAATACACTGCAACCCAGTCGGGTTTGAGCGCAGGGTTTGTAAAGCAGCGTTTATACAACAGAGTTTTTAACAGCGTGTAAATAGCAGGATCTGAACCGCAAAACTCGATGGAAAATCTCGTTTCGAAAGACAATATGTTAGCCCCTGGGGCCAGCCCAGAACAAGAATTGCCGAGCCTGTTGCTAAACCTGAATGGGAGGCAGACGCAAAAGTGCACTCAGCACAACCTTCGTTGATTCGCGTGCCTGAGCGAAAGCCCCGCACGACCATCTGGCGTTGCTGGAGCTGCAACGCGAGTATGTTTATCGGCCATGGCCACCGCACAGTGAGCAGCACACACCGTTGCACGCCGCGCACGCGAGCCACACGGCCCAGCAAGGTCAGGGCCACGCGGCGCAGCACGGCGCGACACGGCGCGACACACGTGTAACATTTTACTCGTACAAAAAGTTAGTAGACTACGTTGGGTTCGTTTATGACTTGTCTGCGTTCGGGATAGTTTCTTATGATTATTAGCATTTTTAGCTATTTTTGGGCGATTCGAAAACAGCCAAGGGGATCGTGTCTTCCAGTTGAAGCTTCGGGGTCGAGACAAAATTGGTCACCTTTCAAGGGTAGAATTGGAAGTTTATTCGCGTTTTTTCCCCCTTCAAGACGTACGATTATTTTTGCATGTTTGGGCATTTATGCACTATTTGTTTTTAAAAATTAAAAATTAAAACCCGAGTTTAGAACCGCTCCCGTAGGGTTCGTCACATTATGGTCCTTGGGCCGCAATCAACAAAATCCGACTTCTTTAGTAATTTATTATTTTTTGGAGATTTTGCTCTTTTAGAAACACCTACTTCGTACCACGGAAGGCCGGTGCAGAATCTTGAAATCCGTATGAGGTAAAATTGACTGTTAATCTATGCAGTAATTGTTAAGATAGTTCTTAAACGCCCAATTACAATGTTTACAATTATTATTACAATGTTTACGCACACATATACTGAGTCTGTACGATGATCAGAACAATTGAAGGCCTCGCCGTTCGAAGACGTATTCCAGTATTAAGTTCTTTTCACTTTAAATCAATGATATATAATGTACATAATATTCGCACAGGTCTAGATAGTTAATAATAAAAATGGTTTGATGTTTTTCTCCCTGTTTCGATGGCCCCAGTATCTAAGCTACATATAGATCACACTCTGCTAGAAAAGTCGCGAATTGGGATGGTATAGATTTTGTCCCTCGTGTCTTGTGTATACGGTGGTATTGTGAAAGGTTTTGCGTTTTGCTGACCCCAGATCTTCCAAGAGCGCTAACGACTAAGACATGATTCAAGACCCTATCGACATGTAGATGGTGACGAACTTCGACAGGAATTTGTGCAAAGAAAAAGTTTTTGCTTTTTTTGGTATCTGTATTATAATTGTGTAAAGCGTTTTCATTCCAAGGAACGCAACATTCGTAGTTTTAAGCCTAATAATTAATTATTGACGTATGAACCATTCTACGTAAAAGTTTAAAAAGTTGTAATATTTCATTCCCATGATTCGGAATGTTCGAGTAGGTAATATAAAAAAAATAGCCACTCTTTAGCAGGAGAGTTTCAAACTTTGCCGATACGAAATGACCATTCGAATTCCAATATATTCGAGATATTTTGTAAGAGAATTAAAATTTCCTTTTGATATCAAATTATCCACTTAGTCACCCAAAAGCTCACAATAGTCGCACAAAATCTTCAAGCGCTATTGTCAACAGACAACTGGCCTGTTCCGACCCTGTCACAAGAATATGACTTCTCGATCCCAAAGTTTAGACTAGATTAGGTGGCTCAGAGAATCAATTGATGGCCCGCCCGTGTCTCTTACTGGCAAGTCCTAGGGTTCGAATCCCGATAGTGGCATGATTTTCGACACTATGTCGTCACACTTCACATAAGCACTCAATACAAATATATACATATATATATTTCAGCCTCATAGAAAACAGGTCTTAGCCGCGCGCGATCTTTCCTTTCCCCTCCTTGTCCTATCCTCACCCCTTACTAATCCACTTACATGCATCACACTACTAAGCATGAGGGGAGTCCAGTCAGGGGCTTCGAGCTTGTATCGGCTGGGGCGGTGCTTCGCAGGTGGGAGGAGCTCGATTGCCCCCTCCCAGTAGACATAGTTCGGCGCCGGATCTCTCCATCCAGTGGGGAAGATAACCGCCACCTCCCGAGAGAGACAATACGCACCACTCTTATGAGACTAATGACATTAGCAGCTGACGGTCCATTACATACGAAATAATCAATCAACCAATGGTTGTTATGACGACACATGCACGCTTTTGGTCCACTCTGGGCCCCTGAAGGCAATCCAGCGCCCCTCGAGAGGAGACGGGCGAAGCGTCTCGCTCCAGAAAGTAGCCTTTCAAACAGACGTGCACCAGCGCATAAACGCATTTTTTTACTCCAGTTTTTAGTGTGAATACGTCTGACGTGAATGGATTTACTGCCTAATAATTTAAAAGAAACTTACGATGTACGAAATGAGCTTTTTAAAGAGTACACAAAGGAAAAGACAGTTCCGAATGAATGCATATTGCATATTTTGTTGACATAGTTAGTATATACCAATACGAAATGTTATACTTTGAGTCTTGGGAACAATAAATTCAAGCGAACACATTGGAAAATAAATATGATAATAGGAATACACTTACTATGCAAACGTACTCGCATTCCCACTAGTTTTTCTATTACGATGAAATTCATTAAGAGTTAATCATTATAACCCTTTTCTTGTAGAACTACGTAAAAATCAATATTACATACTTCATGTGCTCTATGGAGTTTACTTATGAATGTATTCTTCAAAATTACTCGCAGACACTTTTTGCATTGGAAATATTATGAAAGTGATTCATTTATATACAACATAGTATATAATCTTTCGCAGGTGAGATTTACGCAGTTCTGTTGTGCTCTCGTAGTAGATTTTTACGTCACGTATGCTCGCATGAATATACGCGTATATCTGAAGTTGTTGTTGTAGGCAAGGTAAAAATGGTGTTGTTCGAAATTTGCCAAAATTCAGACGTGGTAAGTTATCGAATTTCAATCTCCACAGAAATGTGCAAGTTCAAATCTAGTATTCTTTAAATTCAATTTAAAATCCAATCTTTGCTTTTTCAGACAAACACATTTCCATCACAAATTTATCGAATTTTTTAATTAATCTATTTTTCTGTTGGAAGAATTGCAAGATTGCAGATTCTCTAAACTCTCGTTGGATTGTCTAGAAATACCATCTATGTAGTTTTATTCAAAACTGGGCTTAGATTCTGGCACATCGGGGTTAATATTTTAGTGATATCTCTACGTAGAATTAGTTGACAACTTAAAAACGCGTTCACCCATAAACTTTATAAAATAGTAATGAGGTGAAATTTACAACAATATCATCACGTAGAAGTGTTGTTTCGAAAATGTGTACCCAGATTATGCCACATCGGTTCATCTATTGATGAACGAAGATTTATGAATATTGTTATCAAAAGCGGAAAACAGGTAACTTAATTTATATTATTATACTAAAAGTCCGATCCGTATAGCCGAAATCGCTAAGGCAGTAGTGCCGTGGCGGTCTTGGACCGACGGATAGCGAGTTCGAGTCTCGCCTCGGGCATGGTTGTATTTGTGTATGTTTGTGATACATTCTTCATCGTCATTGCCATTTTATCTCTTACCCCAGGGCTAACAACCCTGGGTGTAAAAACGGATTCACCGGGATATGCTGATCCCCCCCCCCATAAAAGTCAAATAGTGCGCCTACCTTCAATGAATATAACTGAGCCCGTGGGTTACACGTTCATTTTGTCCCGAGATTGCCAATTCGCGACCTCCCTCCCCAAAAAAGTTATAACAATAAAAGCTATTTCACCTTTTTTCAATTGTTTTATTTTACGGGAATCTGTTAACTTTATAGTATTTTATAGAACGATCTCTCATTTCAAGTTATCGTGCGTGAATGAATCTCTCAATACCGTAATATTGTACAATAATCACAGCACACTGGAAGTTTGTGTCTCCATGTCCATTGATTTGCGGTAGGTATTAGATTATCATTTCTTCTCAAAAGTATTATATAAAATTGACATTCTCAGGAAGCCGCGCAGCCGACACGTTATTAACACAGAAACATTAGGGGTCAGGGGGACACTCGTTCTTTCTCGCGCTAAAGTTCACATTCGCTGAGAGTTCAGGCCGCCTGCAATGTGCAGTTTCCTGACCGAGACTTTTCCCAGCGATCTCAGGCCCTCTCCATAGCCCCTCTCCTCGCTTATAAGGCCGGCCGAGGCCTGCATGCCTCGCTGACCTTAAAAGGGTAAGGTCACATAATCACAAATCATTGACTGCGGCATGAAGTTGTCTCGGGATTAACCTTTTTCTCGCCCATAGACGGGTCTCGCTTGCCTGTTTCAGTTCACTGCTGCGAGGGCTCAACGTGATGGAAACCGCTGTTTACGACCAATGATAAATATCTCGTTCTGAAGGAAGGCAATTTGTATGACGAATCTTTAACTATTAAATCATCTATTGTACACGGCATTGCCGTCATGTTAACATCGCTATTCAGTGGGCAGAGAATGAAAAATGTACTGCTTTGGAATTGTCAATGACATCGGCATTATTTCATTTAGGAAGTAGACACAAATGTGTCTATTCCGAAGTTGAATATCTAGAAAAGATCTCCAAAAAGTATTGGCAACAAAGTTGCTGAATTGAACTTTTTGGCAATAATAATTAAACGTTAATATTGATGGATTGTTTACAGTAAAACTATTTATGCAAACAAATAGTTCCTACCCTTAGGATAACGATATAATTAATAATGTAATTTCCACATTAATATCCTGTAAATTATTCTTACATAGAATATTAACGTATTGGTAAAATATTTCCGACACGGATAAACAAGTATCGAATATCGCTTCCTGCCGATTTTCGCACGGTAATACATTTTTTGCAGGGTATTTCCATTATTTTATCATTATAAAATCACAAAAATGCATAATAACCTCCACATTTAATGATTAATGATGCAATTTCGTTGTCTCTCTTCCCATAGTCTCCTATTAATTATCTTTAGAATTTATTCATGACTTGAATTATTGTCGTTAAAAGTAGCATCATCTTTAGTGTCCTCCCCTGCATTACTTCCTCTGCATTTCTTGGAGGATATCACAACTCTATCGATTTGGCTTAACAGACAACGTAGTTGTGTGCTAACTTTTATTAAACTTGTAGATATGGTTAACATCGGTGTATACCACCTTCATGCCTATTTTGTGACAGCAACTTTAATGAAAAACTATTTGCGTCTACATTGCTGTGAAAAATGCTGCTGCGAAAGACGATAAATTAATACCCTGTATCAGATCTGTTTGTTGACTCATTCTAGCACAATACAGATATAAGATGTTAGCTCAATGTGCTTGCATTCCTCGTCTGCATCACCTGACATCACAAAATTGCGTTTGTTTGGTTGTCTGGAGATATTTGGGCACAATATTTTTCAAGTCGATTATAACAACAGACACAAACTGATAAAAGTGACATTTACGTACTGTTAAACTGCACATACTATTAACATCCGTACACTAACATACGTGCATTAACATCCGTAACCCATCAAGGAATCCATTTCGCAAACATCAAAGGGTAACAACAATGTAATTTTTAGGAAATATTTGACATTAGGATGTTCATATTCTAAAAGCTCTGTATGGCAATTTACCTTCAAGTCCGCGAAAGACAAAAGTGACGAACAAGAAGTAATTAAAAATTAAATGAAACTATTAAAAAACACGAAATTATTAACTGCGTGCGTTTTACGCAATTGTCTAATTACATTCACATAAAGTCGAATACAATATAATCAAAACACGTTATTACTTTTGTGCTTGGAATGTCACCGCATAGTTTCTTTCTCAGCTGCTGAAGATTCATCAAAACATCACTAATGGAGAAAATTAGTGCAACGTATCGCCCACCGCAATCCATGCAGACAACAGCAGCGAACGCGAGAAGGACGAACAACAGGATGCAGCGGGCCACCGCCCGCGTCCAACCGGCAGCGGCAGCGGAAAGCGGCGAGGTGCCGTTCGGCGCGTGATTTCGCTGCGCAGAGAAGGACGCGGAAGAGGTCGCGGATGCGAGGGCGTGGGCGTGGGCTTCCGGGAACCGAACCGCTCAAGCGCGCCTTTGTGCGCCGCCGATGCAGCCCCCGCGGGGCGGCGCGGGCTCGGGCTCCGCAGCGCACCGCTCTTCCGGGTGGGCCGCGCGGCGCGGCGCGGCGCGGCGCGGCGGCAACAACGGAGGTGTGGCTGTGGCTGTGGCGACCGTAGTGATAGTGGTTGGGGAGGAGGAGGTAGAAATAACAATAATAGGGATAATTTCATTCTGATGATGCTGATTGTAGTGGTGGTGTTAGTGCTAATTAAGACAGGGTTATGTGGCAATTTGGTGGTAAAGGTGATGATGAGGCAGTAGCATTGTTGTTATTGTTGTAGGTGGCGGGGGCGGTGGCGGCATTGTGGCGGTGGCGGTGGCGGTGGCGGTGGCGGTGGTGGTGGCGGTGGTGGTGGTGGTGGTGGTGGCGGTGGCGGTGGCGGTGGCGGTGGTGCTGGTGGCGGTGGTGGCGGTGGCGGTGGCGGTGGCGGTGGCGGTGGCGGTGGCGGTGGTGCTGGTGGCGGTGGTGGCGGTGGCGGTGGCGGTGGCGGTGGCGGTGGCGGTGGCGGTGGCGGTGGCGGTGGTGGCGGCGGTGGCGGCGGTGGCGGCGGTGGCGGCGGTGGCGGCGGTGGCGGCGGTGGTGATGGTGATGGTGGTCGTGGCAGTGGTGGTGGACAAAGAGGTTAAAGAGTTCTGCTCTAACAGAGATACTATATAATTCTGATTGTGTTCCTCTTTTGCTGACGGTGGTGATTGCAGCGGCGATCCGTAGCAGAGCGGTGGAGAAATGGCTAGAGAAGTGGCAGTGTTAGCGATGGAAACGGAGTTGAGGCGGAACGTAGGTAGTGAACGAGGGACTGGGATTTGGGGGAGTGGAGCGGCGATGATGGTAGCATAGCGTGAGTGGCGGTGGCGATCCCGGGGCAGGGCGGGGAAGGCGTAACGAGGTGGGAACGGCGGGCGGGGCGGGGCGGGGCGGGGCACGACGAGGCTGGGGCGGTGGGGTGGGGCGAGGGTGACGGCAAGGCGGGGCGCCGTGGCGGTGTACCAGGGATAGAGGGGATGGCAGAGATGTTGGGAGGGGAACAAAACGTAGGTGGAGGCGGACAGTCAGAGAGTGGCAGGGGTGCAACGACGTGCGAGCGGCAATGACTGGCAGAGCAGCCGAGCCATTGGGGGCGGCAGGGCGGGATGGGATGGAGCGGGGCGGCGCGCCCTCGCGCCGAGGTCGGTGGCCCGCTGTGCAGTCGCCCGTGTGGAGGTCGCCGCCGCCCACGGGCGCGCCGGGGCCGCGCCCGCCTCCGCCCCCGCCGCTCTGCATAAAAGTCTGCGCACGCCAGCCGCCAACGCTCAGGATGAGGCCTGGTTAAGGGTGGCGGGGGCGAACACCATGTTTTCAGCCTGCACTGCGTCAGGTCTGATTTAAGAGAATAGTAGTAAAGGTGAAGATAAACAATGATTATTGCATAAGGCTATGTATCGCATTGGGCTTGTTACCTGAACCATTTTTCAAAATCACTATTAAGTTTTGCTATAAAACTTTTATGTTAAACTACCCCGAACGTTTCGAGGTAATTTCTATTCACAGATGAGAGTTTTATATATTCTCGCGAGTTTTAATCACAATTTTTCTGAATTAACTGCAAATTAAATACGAAAAATACACGTGTGTTCAGGTCCTATTGTTTGCTCCCAGATGATACCCAGACACCACAGGGTTCAATGTGTTCAACATGTTCAATGACAAATCGTAGGTGACCAGCGTAGAATTAAGAGGATTGTAGCTTCATGATGCTAGTAAACATCTCAAAGACCTGGGAAGGGTACTACCTGTCAACGCACGTAAATAACCTTTAGATCGCTGTCGCGCATGCATCGTGCTTCACGGGTCGATGTTATGATCCAATGAAAGTCGAGAATTGCAAATTGGACAAAACCCATTTAGATTAAATTTAATGTAAACAGAAAGCACCCACTATTCAATGGCTTTACAAGCATTGTTCAATTTACAAATAATAATAATAATAATAATAATAATAATAATAATAATAATAATTATTATTATTATTATTATTATTATTATAAATAAAAAAGAACGCTTTACGTCCTCCGCGTCGAGGCAAGTACCAGCAGTCCTGCTAAACTGTGGGAGTTCTTGGCTGCTTTGTAGTATACACAGTAGAGATTTTGTAGCATCCTAGGATCCTCAATGCATCGTGTACGGCATGCTAGACGGGTACAACTTCGCCAATCCGCTTCCTGTTTTGTGAACTACAAACTTTTGAAGTTAGGCCACTGCGACTGCCAGGCTGTTCTAAGTACTTATCTGACATTTTATCCTCACGCAGGAGTATAACTGCTTCAACAATAAAATGCATCTCTCTTGAATGTCTTAATGCGTTATGTTTCAAAAACGCTAGAGGAAGCTGTGACCATCAAATATATTTAACCAATGAAATCTGACTAATCGCTAACAGTTAGGTGAGGTTTGTCTTAGAATGAAGTCTAGTGTCTGAATGAAAAATCCATTTTCTTGTGAAATGCCTAGTAAAAAAGATAGTTGATTCATATGACTGCTATACTGACCGCTATCTGATATTATGTAAAAAAAACAACAACAACTTGTTTTACTGAAATTTCAACACGCATTGCAAAACGGCAAAGTTACAGAACATGCAGAAGGTTTCCTTTGTTCCTGGCCAGAATTTGTTTATATTTTCATGGTTTGAATCTTTTTTTAAAACCATTTTGTTAACTGCGCTGTTCCTCTGGTTAGGTGTCTCGGGTGGCTATATGTTGTCATAAATTTAAACGTGGACGAGATATTTTTGATATTTATCATAGACTATTTTAAATTTCACTATCATCATAGCAGCACTGCGATCTTATTCAGATTTTTACTACAAAATATTCTTGAGCACCTCATAACTCCTTTTTGGAGGTCCTCACCCGCGGGATTGCGCATTTATTGTGCAATAATCAAACATTCTACGGCCATAGTCGCCAAATGCATGTGCGCTGTAACGGGTTAATGCTTGTGGCCGATTCAGCAGGCTAAAGCTGTTTGGGTTTCAAAATAATCCCAGTCTAATAACTAAATTCAATCTCACCGTAAATGGTTTAACGGAAGTAGTGATCGCAAAGTTTAAAAAATATCGAAACATCACCAAAAAGTTTTCGATGTAGATGAAAACATCAACTTTTATCGAAAATATCGACGTTTTAAATATAATGAAACATGGTATTTTCCCATCTTGTTTCCATTTTTACGTGTAGTACTTAATTAAATGAGTTGTATTTTTTTATTGTTTTTTCACGTATACGAAATATTTTAATAATAATGTTTACCGAATGCCAAGAAGGAAATAAAAAGTAAAGAACATTGTGTTTTCCTATTTATTCATTTATTCACTTTCATCCGTAAATAATCGAAATGCCCTGGTTTTTTAGTGATACCTAAGATGTCAATACTACTTTTAAGTATATTCTGCCTTCAATTTGACTGTCATCTTAATTTTTTAATCAATGTTTTGTGAAGTCAAGTTTCAAAAGGCAGTTTAACAATATTACAGTGACAGTCGTCAGTGGCTGTTGATTGCAAGCACTTCCCCAAAAAATCTAGAAATTTTATTTAAATTGTCAGAAGCATGGATATTTGGAAACTATTTGGAATCGTTGCAAACATGGATGTTTCTGGACAAATATATCGATTTGAAGAAAATATCAGCAGCAAAACATCGATGTTAAATATTGGTGTTCCTGTGCGAAATGTCGATGTTTTAAAAGCATCCATTTTTTCCTATCCCTAGACGGCAGTGCAACTGCTGACGCAAAGCGAACTCGCCCACTAGACGCGAGCTGTATCGAGCTCCTGGGCGCGCCGCCGCGGCGCGTGGCCGGGTCGCGTCGCGTCGTGTCGGGCCGGGTCGGGTCGGGTCGGGGCTAGTTTTCCACGGCGGCAGCGGCGCCCCCGGACGGAGCAGACGCTTCCGCCCCCGCCGCCGCCGGGCGGTCGATCGCCTCACGGGCGGCACCCGTGGGTGGGCACGGCGGCGTTTGACAGAGGTCGTCATCACCCCTTGGCACTTCGAGTTTGTACAGTGAAAATTATTATGAAAATAAAATTATCCATACTCCTCTGAAACTAGTTAATTCATGTTTATAATTGAAATTAGTCAACAACTGTAATAATATAATTTTTATTTTATAGTTTTCTGTAAATTTTCTTGATATGTTGTCTCTGGCGAACTACTTTCAAACACAATTGAATAAACTCACAGTATATGCTTTCTTTATTATTAATTTTTATTACAAATTATTCTTCATTTAACAAGATTTGTGACGTTTCGAGATGAAATGTCTTCCCAACATTAGGTTACTATAAATGTTAACATAAAATTATAAAAATCAATCCACATTTTCGTGAAGTAATACCCTACAAATTCTACAAACTTTTAACCTGAAAACAAATTTGTACACATTATAAATTAAAAAATAAATTACTCCCATGAAAAGACGCCCAAAAGACCAGTCACAAAAATATAAAATTTGTTCAATATCTTAATAGATTATTTTTTTTTAATTTACTGAAAAGTGAACTTTTAAGTTGATAATGTGAACAAATTTATTTACAATTTTAGAGTTTGTTGATTTTTTAAGGAATTATTTCATGTAAATGTAAATTGGTTTTTAAAAACTTTTTTGTTAACCAATATAGTAACCTGGTGATGGAAAAACATTTCATCCCAAATCGTCATAAATATTGTTAAACGAAGAATTATTTGTAATACAAATTAATATGGAAGAAAGCACGGGTGCGCGAGTGTCTTATTCAATTGTCTTTGAAAATTGTTAGCCACAGACATCATATACGTCGACGATTTCCATGTTTGTCCGGATGTGTGAAACCGCAGTGGAAAAACTGCCGCGTTTCCCTGTGTTCAGCACTGTGTATTTGAAGTGACTATTCCACTGGTGAAATTAAAACCAGTAGTGTTAAACTATACATACAAAATGCTATAATAAGATCGCTGTAACTCGGAAAGTTTATCGCTTTTTCAATCCGATATTTCTTACCCCTTCTCTCTACCGGTCAAACATAAACTGTGACTCATCTATCTTAGGAGGAGGTATACATCGATCGCTAGATCGACGGCCCATAAGCAGCGTATGCGCTGTTACATAACGTCTTTGATTTTAACGTAGCTTTCAGTTATTTCCATTTTTGGCGCAATTTGGAACTAGGAATAGTCCTATTAAATACCACTCGTGGTTTCGAAATTCTCAGATACTATATCTCTTCGCCGCTTCGCGAGTCGGAGATTTATCGACCATTTCCAAAGCACTCGTGGCATTATCTATGATAATTGATGTCCACAGACTTGCCGAGAATACCAATAAGAGGAGCTGCAAGTTGGTTTTGGGGGGCCCCCTTTTTTTGTTTGTTTTTTACTTACATATATCATAGTTTACAAAAAAATAAACACATCATTACGGAGAATGCAACCATAACCCTAATGATAGAATTATTAAATACAATCGATTTTGTGCTGAACTATTTACAGGTTGCGTGTGCACGGCCTACTTACTAGTAAAGTGATTCGATGATGGATACTATAGTAACGGACAAGTTGCATCGAATTTAGAAATAAATGCCTAGAGTTAGAATGAACGTCTTACCGAACCGAGTGTTAAATATGGTCAGGTGGGCGATGAAACTTTATGGAATGTAAGACATTGTTCAGTTATATTTAAAGACCGAATAACTGAATTGTCGACATGGTATATATGTCTTGGAGGAGCTGGAAGATTTGGGAAAATATGAATGACTTGTGCACTTGAGCCGGAAGATGTATATTGAAAATATGAACACACTGTAGAGTTCTCCTTTAGTTGTTTGTGTAAAGTTCTTCTCTTTATTGTTGTTTCATTTTCTGAGTATTATTTAATATTGTAAATATATTTATTTGAATTTGAAATTTGTTTTGATTTAATCAAACGGTAAGTTACCTCATTCAAGTTTATGATGTCGGAAAATCATCGACAATGAAGTTAAATAATTGGACATTTCTGTTTTAACTAATTACTGTATTTACACACTTGTCACAAAACAATTCTTCAAATTGTCAAGAAAAATCAAATACTGAGCATATTTACGAAATAACGTGCTACCGGGCCGCTAACAAATTTTTGGATTCCTTGGCTCCCCCTCTTCGCACACCTATGATGATGTTCATAATCGTAATGTTCACTTGCCGATCTCTTCCCGAACGGAGAATTAATCACGTCCCATCCCGGCACTGAGCTACCGCCCTCATGACTGCGTTCGCCCAGCTCCCCCTTTCCTTGGCCAGGGCGAGCTCATACAGTTCCGCGAACGGACACTTCAGTTCAGAGGATACACTGAAAGGGGCCATGGCGCCTCTGTAGTGGATGGTGTGCGTGCGGGTGTCAAATCTGACTTTGCAATTTGGCTCGTTTTTATTATCTTGCTTTTGGGTAAGTTTAAAAAAATTATAATAAAAATGTAAAATGAAAAACCAAAGCATTATCTGTATATGGATAATGTTTATATTTTTTTCTGCCCACTGCCATTTCCACAGTACTTATATGCAAGTTTAAACACGAAAAGTCGTCAAAATTTAAAATTAATTGCCTGTTAAGAAACAACACAGATGTCCCCCTCTTAATATTTCGTTCTCAAGAGTTAAACTGTGACACCAGAGCAAAAAACCAATTTTAACTTGGAACAATAAATTTATTCGTGCAGTTAGTATATGTCGGACAACTCTTAAGCACATTATATCACGTATATTTTCATCCAGTTACATAATACACTCACGAAAAGAACGTATCGCTATTTTAAACAACGAACTTGCTCCTATCACAGTCGTACCGATGTCTACGAGGCACACACGTTTCCATTATAGTGATAGCCTTCAAATATTTCTGCGACAGCAGTGCTCTCAGTGTGACTATTAATTGAGGCGCTCAGAATAATAGCAGATAACAACCGACCTCGCATTTTCAGTTAGAAATATGACAGTAAACTCCAGCCATATACCTATCATATGTTGAAATATCAAATGATTGGGATGTGTAAATCTGTCAAATTCCACTTTCAAAAATTTGTCTGTAGAGAAAGTGAACGAAAACAAAAAAAGAAAAAAAAAATTGAAACGAACTTCGGTTGGGCGGTGCCGTTGTTATTCCGAGCGCCTCAATTCTATTCCAACGTGTCTGCGCCAGTGTTAGCGACACCGCTGCACCCCCGGGGGATCCCTCGGCGATAAAACGACAAAGCGCCAGACGCTGGGCGACCGCGCCGGCGGATGGCTATCGTCGGACGCTCTCCTCAGCGCTTACATCACACGCGGCCCCGCCCGCCTCGAGCCGCCCACGCCACGCGCCACCAGACACAAACAGCGCACACTCTTCGCGCTCCCCCCGCCCCCCCCCGCTCTGCAACGCCCCGCAACGACCGGGCTTCCGAGGAACGCCTGCCCAATCCTCCGAAGAACTCGCCAATACTCTACGCGCAAGGGCAAAGTTCACACATTGTAACCTACAGAAAAAAATGTTTCTAATTCCCACTGTCATGGTCCATTATTATTATTATTATTATTATTATTATTATTATTATTATTATTATTATTTTACATTTCACCACCAGGTCACAGTAGTACGTTTCGCAATTGCGAGGCAATACGTTTCACAATTATCAACAACTCTTGTAACCCTATAGCTATAGAGAGATTCATCTAAGAAGTGACCGCTTTCACAGGTACTACTTATGTCCATACGTACTGGCAGCGGCAAATTATGCACATACGTTGATTTCGTCAATGTGTTCGTTTGCAGGTGGCTCACTAGTAAATGGCTTCGTCACTACCTTTTAGAATGCCATCGTCCGGCATGACGTTCATTTGCTTCGCGGTCAGTCAAACTGGACCCTTCATAGAGTAACTTCTTTATTATTAGCACAAGCAATTGTTATTATAAATGATGACTTGAACATTTCAACATCTTTCTTAACTTATTTTCTTCGTGGGTTCATGTTTCTCTCCAGGGTTTCGCAGTAGTTTGTCGATCCCTTCAAGTGGGATGCCCGATAAACATGCGAAACAATCCATTATTTTTGTTTCTTTAGTTGAAAATAATGATCATTACATCCTTAAAATTCTTATCTCGTTTCGAGTAGGTACTAAGCTTTTATGCAATTGAATTATTGGTATCCCTCTTGGTATTATTATTGGTGCGTCTTCCGTAAGTTCCACCCAGCACTTCCTTTCAAGAGCCTCATCACATTGGCAGTCTCTTTATCGCCTCTACTTCCTGTCAGAAATCTCTTCCCCATTTTCCTCAGTACTTGCAGATTATTTCTTGAATGATACAATTGGCGTCATAGTTGAGATACGCGTTCAAATTGGGCAATGCATTTACATCCACAAAAACAGGGCGGACGATTTAAAATTGATGTTTGGAATTTAAGGCATTAAATTCCAATTCTTTAACAATATTTGGTAGATCGTACTCTCGGTATTGTTTACACAATTTTTGGAGATGACGTGTGCAAGTGCATGTTCCATTAAAATACAGTATGCTTCTACAGTAATCGAAATGTATTTTTCTCTAAAATATACCAAAATGATAAAAGTAGGAACGCAATATTTCTAACTACTTTAATGAAGTTAATGCAATTAAATAATTCAAACAGCTCTAATTTTATCAATTGGGCATATGTTGCTTCATAATATGATATAATTAATTACATAATTTATACAGAATATATTAATTACAAAATTTATATCATAATATCTTGACCTCTGTTCAACTAATTGTTCTATTTACATATCAACACAAATTGAAACCGATAATTATTTAGTTTCCAATGGTGGGAAAGATTGCGAATGAAATAAACTTACATCGAATTTGCAAACCATTAATACTGTTGTAATTGAAGTCTAATAACATGCGGGAAATTATGGGTATAATCATTGTGAACGAACTACAGTTTCTAATCGGTAATGCGAGCGTTGGAACATTTCACATTCAGGAATTTGTACATATATTACCTTTTGATCTAGTTCACTTTCTAGCAATAATGCATGTCAAGCCAAAACTGGTATGTGGAGCACATACGGATACGAGTCATGCCGATCTTAGTTTCGTAGTATGTTTCAAAATAGCGGGGGGGGGGGGGAAGGTACGTACTTCGTAATTGAAGAACTTTAACCATTATACAATGATCTTGGTGTTAGAATCACTATGTTGAGGATTTGGTCATTCAAGGTGAAAAATAAAAGGATTCAAAACAAGAAAATACTTGTTATACTCTAATGATCTCGTACTGCATATGTAGAAATATTTCAAACCATATTAACAATATTGTTTTTGGTTTGAACATTCCTAATGATGAAATTACATTTTTTGAAACGTGGGTACACCTGAAACTTTTATTTTTAACAATAAATGACCATATGCTATGAACCTGAACTCTGTAAAGAACGTTAGCTGAACTTTGGAGTTGAGTTGGCATATCGCAAAACTTCTTGTAGGGCGATTTACAGTGAGACATTTTAACATATTTTTTAATCTTCTATACATCAGTAAATTTATTTTACTTTAATACTTTAGTTGCTTATTTTTTGCTATTAAAAATATTATTTCTTTGTTAAAATATGATTTATATTTTCAAAGTTTGTGCTTTTCTTGATAATATCGTTAAATTAACGAATAACCAAACTAAACATATATACATTAACCCAAGAATACTACTAATGAATAAACTTTACTCACCCTTGCATATATTTACTGATGACATACCTATAATGTTTTGCCGAGATAGGAGTGTAATATTTACTCTTTGGGCGCGATGATATGCGCGTAGTATCAGTGTTATTGTATTTGTGTTCTTACAGTAAGCAAATGTATTGAAGACTGTGAGTAAAATTCATTCACTGTTGCAGCATTGAGGAGTCCTAGTATTGCAGTGCCCCGTCAAATATTCTCTTATTTAACTTGTCAAACGATGGTGTAAAAGATACTTCAAAGTTTATTTAGTATTTCTGGAGTCTTTTGATAAAGTTGTTTGGCGATATTGAAAATACGTATTCTCTGATGTACGAACTTTTCCTTGTAGAAATTGTTGACTTTTGAAGCGAGTAAATTTTATTCATCGCTACTAACAAGATACACATATCAAAACCTAGTTTCCTGAGGTAAAAGCTACTGCGAGTTATTCACAATACTGCCTTGGATCTGATGCATGTGCTTCTGTTTGCAGTGTAGCGAGCCGACGTCGCCGAGATGCAGGCACAACCAAGTGAAGTAAACAAGATGACGAGGCAATTGCGTCAGAGTTACGATCGCGGTTTCCTTTTTTCGTAGCTATAAAATAACACCCTGAGTAAAAAAGTATTTGCTAATGTTTTATGTTATGATGGCCCCACACGGAAGTACTTAGGGCCATCTGGTTAGATATAAAAACTACCTTCGACTTGAATATCCACATCACATGTCAATTTTCTATTATGTTCTTCAAAACCCAATAGTGTCTACACCTTCATTTTATCACTTATGTTAAATGATATGTGTAATCTAAATAAACACAAAGGAAAAAAATTATTTCCTTGGGCGTTTACATACGACCTGCCGACCTAAAGAAAACGCCACTATTATACAGTAGACATCTTTCCAGATCTTCCACACACTCATGTCACTCGCGAAAATGCCTGTCGGGAAGCACATTGCACACTCCGTGTCAAAGAAGAGCGTCAAGAGGAGGATATTTGTTTCATAAGGGCCAATTATACACAAAGGCTTATTAAAAGGATATTTTGAAACAATCAACCCAAGATCAATTGAGAATAATTTCGCCAAGACAGAAATTTGTATTGTTGGTTGTTAATTTCAGGTTAATATTGGACAGTACGGTGAGAATGCAGATGTGAATTTAAAACTCCAATGGCGTTAAAGTAGTAGAAGAAAAGAGGCAATATATTTCATCATGTTTGCAAGTTAGTAGAGAAATTAAAGTTTTTTTTGCATTAGAATGAATGACTACAACGAAGTACTCGAAAAAAGTCACTGACTGCTAGCGCGGTGAAAGCAACATGAAGACAATACGGGCTGAAATATTAGAACTCACCATTTCATGAGAGCTGTTCGTTCACAAATTGTCTTTAAGTTCTCTAGAGCTTTAAAAATATTTCATATTTTTGATTAAAAATATTTCATATTTTCATAAGCACGACGAAGAAGAAAGAAAAAAACACAAAAGAGTCTCCCGAAAATCCTCTCAGCAAACAACGAATTGCTCCTATTACAATGAAATTCCATAACATTTATGAAACGAGTGGCAAAAGTGAAATTTTATTTTGCGAGTACGAACGTTCCTACATGAGGCCGATAGGCCGAGAACGTAATCCTACGTGCAAAATAAAATCACTTGTTCCACGTGTCATATACCAATTTTTAACAGCCTTATTGATATTCCATTTTTTTATTCAAGTACACACATCACTACATTACATTAGGTTAATATCTGATACGATCAGACCAACGTAATTTGTTTTCTTGCAATTCACGTGCAATTCACAGCTTTGTCTGAACATTTGAGCGTCGTCTCACTAGCGCTAGTGATGAGAATTGAACTTTCAGCACCCCGTGCTTGCCAAAAATGTAACTGCTTTTACTAGTTAAAGCTAGTTAGCTAAAACAGTCTAAAAGAGCATTTTCCTCCCGTATGCCGAGATTACTCTTCCTCCCAATTGGCAGAAGTCTGCCCCATATGGCTTTCCTGTGGTTCCCACAGGCATGGTGCGGCGGAGCTTACGTCATATCCTCCCATCCGGCACGGCGCAGAGGAGTCAGAGCGAGTCTAGAGCGGAAGTTCGTTCTCGCCACTTCCGGACTCGCTAAGTGGCAGGCGCGGTTGAGTCACAGTAGGAGGTCCCTTGAAGTGCATTCCTCTCTGAAGGGGAATTCCAGGAAACAAACACTACACAGATAAGGAGTGTGGTTTAGGGGTTTCTGCGGCAAGACAACTCGACCGAACAACGTTACATATTTTAATATAACTCATAGGATTCGACTCTAGCTAGCGATGCAGTGTGGCCCGCGCAGCCAAGAGCAAACATTATTAGACCATTTGCATACAGTGTTTTTGATCGCATATCTGGTTTATACGCTTTACTTTCAGTTTGTAATATATATCATACTCAGCTATAAAAGATCACATAGCATCCTATGTTGTTGGGTGCTCCGTCTATGCAATGTAATGGAATGGTGAATATGGAATGAGGTGACACGACTACTGAAGACATTTTTAAACTGAAGAGATGTTAAACTGACCATAATTAATGATCAAGTGGCTCCAACAAGTTGATGCTCTTTGTTTTATTTCTTTTACATCGCATCTGACTTCATTTTTCTAGAACTTAAAATTGCAAGATTTTATAGAACACTACTTTAAGTGTTAATATTTTATATATTATAAATATCTTATACATATATAAAATATTAGTGAATAATTGCACATCAGCAAGAAGATCCTGGGTGATTCAACTTAGATACTTCAATATGTATGCACGTAAAAATCATCGAAAGACTCTGACACCTCTGGTGACAGATCTTCTCGGCATCTCTGTAGAATACTATTTGACACGCAAGAACGTTCTAAAATAGTTTGAATCTGCATTCTAGAATGTTCAATTGGGAAATGACCTGGAAAATTGTCGTTCTGTAATATTGTTCTTAGTATCTGTTCTGTATCTGTAGTTCTTAGTCAGAGGACGTTATTAAAGATTTAAACTTAATGCAAAATGACCATGACATGAAAAATATGAATATAGAAAAATAAATGTGTATGCGTGGGTTTTGTCACACAAAACATTTTTAACCACAGGAGCGACTCTTCCAAAGTTTTGCACGAACACTTTTGAACAGTCTACATAAACGATATGGGGTTCGCAAGCAGGTGTTACTCCAAATTTAGTTACACCATTTAGGTTGGGAGTAGCGGCCAGGGCATGATTTAATATCCGGGCAATGCCGCATTATTACAGGTAGTACACTGTGAAACTAAGTTTTATCGAGCATGAGATAATTAATAAGATACTGCACGCTCCCTTTCAGTGTAGAAGATAAAAAATGCATGAGGAAATATTCCGAATATACAAAATCTATTGTCATTTTCTTTAGATTCGTCATCGGCAAACGGTGAAAGAACTTCACAATTGACACTCATTTGATCAGTTCACAATCTGCTCATTATCATTATAAATAATCATGTAATCTTTGCACTTAAAAACTTTTCCGTAATCCCCTCTTTTGGCGAACAGTAGATAACGTTGCATACAAAGAAATCTGTTACATAAAATAAATTAGTTTTGTTATCAAGTTCAAGGAAATGATTACACGAGGTTTTAATTGATGAGTAGTAATTTATTACTACAAAAGTAAAAACAAATTTCGGAGCATGC
The DNA here is from genome assembly GCA_038098605.1 of Gryllus longicercus. NCBI lineage: Eukaryota > Metazoa > Arthropoda > Insecta > Orthoptera > Gryllidae > Gryllus > Gryllus longicercus. Next base: position 6,668,018 of record JAZDUA010000021.1, read on the forward strand.
TTTAAATTTCTGTTGAACACCAAAGTGTAACCAATTCATATGTATAAATATTTCGCTCTCAAGCTATTTAATCTTATTGCTTATACAGCAATACTACACACTTCAATTATGCTCATTTTTTAGGAAAGAGTCCGCATACAGAAACGAAATTCCAACCAACATTTTTCTAAAACAAGCTTCAACTTTTTTCCTCGTTCTCAGATAAGAGTCCGAATAGAGAGCCGAGTGAGATACGAAGCATTATCGAATATTTTGAGAGACGTGTGTTCCATCTAAAACATCAGAGCTCAGTTTGTTGGAAAAAAATTAATCTGATTCTCCATCGTTCTCGTATAAACGCTCATCCAAGATATGCTACCCCCATTTCCAAGAAAAAAAACCCAACAGATTCACGGTGTTGCTTTGTGAACGAGGGTTTGTATGACGCAGATTAAATTTACACAAGATAGGAGTTCCAGAGTTCAATTCCATTTCTCCATCTATCAAATTGGCGTTCCCAAAAACATTTCCCCGGTGACATAGGAGCCGGGGGTTACCGGTTCGAGTCGATCGTAGAAATCGGAGCCTAGCGTGCCACAAAACACGAAGCTGGAACGGTGCACGGCAGTTCTATAGGCGGTGGGTGACGTCGCGCAAACATCCTCTACCTGTGTTCTCGTGCCTGGTACCAGCCACGCCCCCCCCCCCAAGTCAGCCTACACTTGCTCTTCTTTAAAACAGGCGGTGATTCCAAAAGATATCTTGAGGCTGCTTTTTTACCATTTACAATACATTGCTGAAGTTAATACATTTACGTACATTAAATTAAGGTTTTAATTAACTAAATTAAGGAAAGTTTTGGATTGATTGATTAGTGCCTTTACCCACGTGGCGATTTGTCCTCTTATGGCAAATTGCCTACGCCGGCGCCGATCTACATGTCGGCTAGAAAGCACCGTTAGCACAACCAGGTATCTCCTACCAGCGGAGCACCTGCCCAGCCGGTTCAAACTCTGCGCTACCGACTGGTCCCTCAACAAGTGTGGAAGTGTAATGCATGTGAGTGTGTGTGTGTGTGGGGACTGTGAGGGTAGGACAAGGGAGAGGGAGAAAAGATCGCGCGCGCTGCGTGGGCAGTTTGGTTGGGTCTGGCATTCGCCTGGTATTGATCGGAGAAACCATGGAAAACTTCCAATCAGAGCAGCCGGCCGCTAGAATTCTTTTCCAGACAGCGAAATGAACTCGACCCAGCTATCTAACCAGTGTCGAAAATCGTGCCACTTTCGGACCTCAAACCTAAAACCTTCCGGTCAGAAGCACTGCAATGACATCAGTTGATGCCCTGAGCCACCTTTGCCGGTATGATCGCAACATGGTGACGCCACAACAACATAATTTTTCAACACCATTTTTGTCACGATAGAGATAACGTTTCACGTTCATAAAATGACATATATGACAATTTATGTTCCATTAAACAAATTATGTATGACCTCTTTTGTAACTGAAAAGTTTCTTTCAGATTTCTCTTTAGCAATGAAGTAATCAATAAAGTTTAAATTACTTTGGAAAAACTTTCGGAAGTAAAAGCCTTACGAATACTCACAAGCGCAAACGTCGTCAACACAATGGACAGTCTTGCGCAAAGAGAACATATCATCGCAGTGACGACACAAGAAAGGTTGACACGGAAACCTAAATCCCTCTAATAATAAGAAATGAAAAACAGAAAGCCCTACACATGCGATCAGGAAACGCTTTTTGCTTATTGATCTTTGCACATAACTTCCTCTTTCAGAATAATGTGATTATCTAATGTTCCGTTCATAAAGTAAAGCATTCCAACGCAAAATGATTCCGAATTCATACAAGCTCGAACGCCATCGTCACAAAGGGCGGTCCTGACCACTCAGAGCACTCCTCTGTGGGGACTCAATCAGCCACTACGTCTGATTTAACATTTATTACAGTGTACAATGAATGGGATGCTTACAATGTGTGCTTATCACAGCTTACCAACAATGAAACAATTAACCCAAAGCATTTTCCCTTAAAACATTTTCCAGCAAAATCTACTCGCGGGTCCAAATCTTTCAAACGGCGCTGACACAATAGGTAGATTTGCGCAACGAGATCACTTTACCGCAGTGACGACTCACAAGAAGTCATCTACATCTCCCGATTACCCATGATATCAATAAGTATCAACACGTGCTTGTTACAATGGACCATTTAGATTTCTCATTTTCAATTAAATGACCAAGAAAAAGAGTTGTATTTAAAACAAAACAGTTTCGAGCAAAATCTTCGCGCGGTTCCTCAGAACCTCAAACGGTGCCGACACAATGGGCGGTCCTGCGGAGGTAGACCCCTCCCCGGACGACACGGGCTGCGCGAATTTGCAATCGCGCGGGTTGGCAGGCAGCCCACCGCGCGAATCTCATTCGCCCAGGCGGCGCGGTGGCTCACAGTGGGCCGAAACCATCCAAACGCGCGCAATGCGTCCATTTTTTAAAAAAAATTGTTTACTATTATAAATATTCTAGCGTACCCGTGAGGGAACCTTCGCATGTAAAACTCCACACACTTCCTTCTCCTTCCATTTCCGCAATAAGCCCAAAATATATATTTTTCTTACAGACCCTCTTATCCCCCGACACGTGTTCTATGTCTCCTTGTAATTGTATTAACTGAACGTATTTTAATATAACAATACAATGCACTTGTCAATACAAATTATTCTTATTAAACTTCATTACCGAAAAGAGAAATACACCCGTGCAATTCAATCGAACAGAGGTAATTAGTTTAATTTCACGCAGTTTCAGGATCTGCAAGTCGCTAAACAGGTGGGTAGTATCAAAAAGCTCCGAAGCCAAAGTGTAATTGAAAATACAGAAATATTTGATCCTACATATTGTGGTGTAAGGAACGTTTCTTTTAGAATACAAAATTTCAGGTTTTAAGACCCAAGAACACTTCGTTTTGAAGTTATATAAGTATATAGATTCCATCAAAGCTGCTCAATTTTTGCGAGTTGCATTTAGCATGAATGCGTTTTATTCAACAAATCCTTCATATTTTTGAAGTCAATTCATCACGTCTCCATGAAATTCTTTCCTTAGAGACCTCATTTATGAAGATAAGTTGTGGATGAGAGCCGCAAAACTCATCTATTCTACTGAAATAATATAGAAGATTATTATTCATTTATATTGTTAGAGCGTAAAAAAATAGTCACATCTTTAAAAAATTGTAATTTTTCGGGAATACTGTTTTAATCTGCGCGAGGACGTTTATAGCGCGGCCAAATACTAAATGTTAGAATTTATATATTCTTGAGATCTATCTTAATGTATTTTTAACAGTAAAATTGTACTATTTTTTAAACTTATTTGCTCAAATCAAAAATAATATTTTTTGGATGTGTCACTATTTTTCTGCACCGATGATGTGGCAGTATATCTTTAGTTTTAATATGTTTAAAAATGTTTTGTTCAATGGTGTTTTTAATTAGTTGCATAATGTTTTATTTCTCCAATATGTAAAATTTAAATTTCGATCAGCCGCAACTTTAAGGATCAGATAAGAGAAACTTTAAGAACACATTTTCATCATTAATTTTAGAGCTCTTTATCTTATTGCTTGAGATTCTTCTTAAATCAGCCGTCAAAGAGTATTTAGTTAAGAATAGTTTTTTATGTAGAGGAGTGGCTGTTGGCCAAATTAATATAAGAATATTCTAAAATATCAGTTTTAATGTTTAAACACATTTACATGGAGTAGAAAAATGACATTAATTTCAAGAAACACAAAATTTCATTAGACAAAAAGTTATAACAATCAAACAATGTATTCTCTCTTCTTACGGACAAAAAGTTTTATTCCACCGACATTTGCAACACGGAAGACTTCTTCCATAAAATATACATTTTCAATTTCTAGTTCTTTCATTATTTCTGAAATAATTGAAGGATTTGTTACAAGATTGAAACAAGTCCAAAATTCCATATTTTGAGTTATTTCTCTAAGTTACTCCCAGGCGCAATCTTCTTTCACCAAGTGCCAAACATATTGAAAGATCTAAGGTCGGAGAAAATAATAAATTCATTACTATGCACGTCCACGCACTAAAGTTTTTGGTGCCTCCTGAAAAACCTCGAATTTTGACTAGTTCGGTTCTTGTAAGAAGCCTTTCAATTGTTTCCCGAACGTTTGTCCCGCACGCGCCCTTTGCACACTGTTCCCCCCAGTGTGTGGCGCTGGCGGGCGACGGGGGCCGGGCAAGGCGGGGGGGTGGGGTGCGCATGGGGTGCAGAGGGGAGGGTCTCTAAGGTCTCGTGGCGACCCTGCGGCGGCGCGCGACCGGCTTCTTTTTCGGGGTGCTGCCGTATTCACGGGGCCCCGCGCGCGTCCTCAGGGCTGCTCTACCGCGAAATTGCCCGAGCCGGCGGGGGCGGCGGGGGCGGCAGCAGAGCGGAGGCGACGACACACCGGGAAAAAGAAGCCTAGTGCGATCGGGAGCGAAGCAGGATGTGTGCGAAGAGTGATATCTTAATCATTACATTCGTATTTAAGAAACGAATATAACAAAATATGATGTTACAATCACTAGTAATACTAGTAATATCTATTAGTTTTTACTTTTTCGTTCATCATAAGAAGTAATAAATATGTAATCGTGCGCCATAAAATGGCGAATTTTCGTCGGAAAATCTACAACCGGGCCCTGATAACGGGAAAGTGGATAAATCATGTTCCAATATAAAGTAAATCACTTTCTGTAACATGTGGTGAAGCCAGAATCAATGATTTGTACGTCCTTGATAACGAAGAAATGACTGACGGTAAATCGTCTGTGTCTCTGTTTACAGTCAAAGCTAGCGCCTGAACTTCTCACACAATTTTCTCAAAAATAGATATTTGGTGATCGATCTGAACAAACACAAGGCTTTGGGAATTTCAAAGGGATATTTTGGTTTTTGAGGGTACTTTACATGAAGCCTCAAAAACATTTTCAAAATTTCCTAAAAAAATTGCTTCAATTTATTTTAATAAACTTTGTTCTCGAATAGTGTAAGCTCAAATTTCTTTCTACACGACTACCCTTGGTGTTTTAAATATATAGATTATGTTGCTAATAGTGTATTAATCGTTTTGTATTTGTTTTCTCGTTTTCATGTAAAGTACGTCCGTTGCTGGAAGGGAAAAGAATTTTAAAGTTGGTGATAGGCATGGTTTTGATTCCATTGGAGGTCGATTGTGGTTAACGGAGGCACAGTAATCAATAAAATGTACAGCTAGTGGAAAGTTACTAGACGTTGTGAATTGTGTTATTGAATGGTAAGAGTGTTCATCATTACTTTTACGGTCTCAATTGGCGAGCTTAAATTTAAAAAAAAAATGCTGGATACTGAATTCCATTTGTTTGCATTGAAGACTCGCCTCCGGAGAGAAAGAGAACCGAATACAAATCAATTGTGTTCATTGTTTGAAAGAGCTGTGACAATTTCGAGTAATTATTGAAGAAAGAAGTCGCTAGCATTGACCGAGATCAGCCATTTAAGCGAATTTGGTGAACGTACACCTTTATCCTAGGAAACATAGGGACTTCAGGCACAGCGTAGCCCACAGCAATCGGTAGCAATCTCAAACTACCCAAACACAGCTCGGGTTGCGCATTGTCAGATGCTCAAACGTGGGACAGAGTGGTCGAAGGTATTGCTGTCGATTGCTGTATGCTACGTCATGCAAAAAGCTTTAGTATCAAGGGGTGGTATCAAGTGGTGTAAGAAGGGCCAATGTCAAGATTTTAGGGGGTTTTGTTTAATGGCCAATGTGTGCTTTAAAGCCCCTTTTTTCAGTGCAAGAAAATCAAAAATCGATCCTATCTCCTTATTTCACATTGATTTATATTGCGCAGATTGGTTTGATATTTCGAGGGTGTAAGAAAACCAATCATTCTACAAAACGGAGATCTGACATTGACGCTGCAGCAAGCTACAGATAAAACTTTGATTCTTCCCTCTGTTCCTATGAAATCACACCAAATACCGTATCGAAGAAAAGTACCGCAGATCCCGGGTTGTAGGTGACGGTGACGTGAGGGGGGGGGGGGAGGGGAGCTTGGCGAGGTGTCAGCGGGGGCGACTGCGGTGGTGGCAGCGCGAGAGACTGGTAGCGGCGGTGTTGGCTACCAGCCCAGCGCATCTTGAGCGTTCAGAGTCGCCCACGCCGCCTCCGCCGCCGCCGCCGCCGCCGCCGCCGCCGCCGCCGCCGCCGCCGCCGCCGCCACCGTCGCCGCCACCGTCGCCGCCACCGTCGCCGCCACCGTCGCCGCCACCGTCGCCGCCACCGTCGCCGCCACCGTCGCCGCCACCGTCGCCGCCACCGTCGCCGCCTCCGTCGCCGCCGCGCCGCCGCTTATGAGGCGCCGGCGCTTATCATCGTCTCCTGGAATTGTGATTTCTTGCAAATAAATGTATCCGAAAAGCATCGTATAATTCTTGATGTTCAAAACAATTCTAGACGTTAGAATAATCATAATATACGGGAAAAGATGTTTTTATCGACTGCAACGAAAGAAGAATGTTGAAAATGTAATATTATAACTCAATAGATTCAGTGATTCAACATTCTGGTTTGACATATCGAATTAAATAAATTAAAATTTGCTGATTGTATTCGAATTTTTTCAAAGCATATTCTTAAATTGTTGTTGTTGTTGAATTGGTTTTGAACTACTTGGCCATCCAATCAGTATTTAATATTTGTAAAATATAGAGTTCTACTACATAAAATATTTTAAATTAATGGTGTATCATTATAATGCCGTTTATTAATTTGCTTTTTGTTAATTTGTGACAATGAGCCAAGTAAATTACCTATTAGGGTTTTTTTCAGCGGTCTCCATATATTTTTAGTATACATACATTTTTTTATTGGTTACTGACATCAAATTATAATTTTCCCTTGCGAACCTTATTTCATAATGTTTTGAATAGACTTTCAGATAAATGACGTTTTTAAGATTTTGATGCCAGACCAAAATAAATAATGAAGATGGATGAGTTTCGTGTTGAAGTTGAGAAACGTTCGTACAACAATATTTATTTAAAATACTTAATTGAATTTGGAAATGTAACGAAATGTGTTATTTTTCTTTACTTGTTTTTTTAACTGAGAGAAGTCAGTAATTCCGTATTCTAAAATTGAAGTAAGTGGACCGCATTATGTTTTATTCTTATTTCTCCATAGTGAACAACAGTGATCAATGTCGTGGCTTTTGAGATAGTTTATTATCCACGTTTATAAAATTTAGAATCAAATAGAGGGAGACACATAGTTGGGAAAATCTCTGCAGGGTGACCGGCGCCTGAACTCGCCAGCCCCTGGGGAAGATCACCAACTACACTTTTGGGACTAACATCCTTAACAGTTTACACCCCGTACTCACGCCATCAATCAATCGCATACGTCAAAGTATTTTCTCTAAAAATATTGTCACTCCTCCAGACAGTCGCTTAATTCGACCAAGCTGTCTAGCTAGTGTCGAAAATCCTGCTACCGTCGCGACTCGAATCCGGGATCTCCGAGTCCGAGGCATCATACAACCTCGTCATTCTGAGGTCGCCACACCTACGCTAACACCCCCGTTTGCGACTGCGCGCGGTCACGCACACTTGTCTCCCACTCGAACGTGTGAACCATTGTGCTCTTGAGGACAGTTAAGCCTTCGGTCAGGCCACGGTCAGTACCGCCCACCACTGCCACCTCCTTCGCACTTTCCTGCGGATGAGGTTGACGAGGGCCCACGCACACCCCGCGCGCGGCTGCAACTGGCGCGCCGCCAACGCACCTGTGTATCGGAGCCGGCATCTCCCTTGGGCAAGCGCCACGGAAGCGTAGGCTATGACGTCCAAACATTCGCGGCACCTACGTACCCGCGTTTATGTAACCCACGACACGTTGCGAGACGGCTTTCTATGTGATTTCTCTCCCACGGTATAGTGTTTCTAGCCCGTTAATGCGCAACGGTGGGCATCTGTTGAAAATAATCAGCGTATGGAATAAAAATATACAAGTATTTTATGTGTTTAATTAAACCTTATTAGAATATCTAGCAAATACTTTACATGTATTTGAATGATTTGCAGAATCTTCTAATTCCTACTGAAGTCCGTACCGGGTTGTAGAGTGGTGCCAGTGTGCCATGGTACCACCAACAAGGAAGGAAAAGCAAATTTTCACCTTAAATATTTGTATAAAACAACGTTTTTTCAAAATATTTTTCTTTTTAGCATTTAGTCCGTCGATGCTCTATTAATACTATCTACAATCGCCAAGAACGGAGTGCTTTGTGCCGGCCTCATTCTAAACCGCTGAGCCACCTACGAATTGGCTACGTCTCTGCCCGTTTAACGACGTATAAAGAACGCTGTGATGGCTCGTATGCGTCTCTTATGAATGAGACGGAGCCAAAATTGAACTGGCGCCGGAGTTTATATTCTGTCCCATAGAGTGCACTAATGGCACTCTCTTCATCCACCCAGACTGTCTCTTGCTCAGGATGACCCCGATGCTTCTGTGCTTCGTACGTCTTTCCTTGCATTTCGCAAACGGCGAGGCGACGTACGCCGTGGACAGCCTTCTCCGTTGTCTCTTGGGATTCCCGTTGGTTCTCAGGCTTTCAGGCTAAGAATTTTTACATGTTCTTATATTTTTAAGTTTTTTCAGTATAATTCTTATTATAAATTAATAAACACGGTCGTAGTAAAATTAAATGTCGCACACAAATATTATTTTAAAGATTAAGATGTTTTAAAACGTCGAGGGTATTGGATCGATGATTTAATTTTGAACATCGACAGCCGGTAACATCCATGTTTTTTTATCGATGTCGTATCACTAACTGGCATTACCAATATAATTCCATATTGGCCGCCATTGGTATGGAGTAAATATAAACATTTTACGTGCTTAATTAATGATTATTGTAATACAGAGCAAACATTTAGGGTTGAATGATTTCTATGAGTACAATGTTATAAGGAATACGATATCCTATTTTTGTAAAAGAAAGCAACTCTCATTTCCATTTTCATCTAGTATACCATATTCGTGATGAAAAGAGTAAACAAAAGGGGAAGTGTTGACTATCAATTATTGTATATAAATCTTATTTGTGTTACGGGGCATTATGAATGATGCTTTTATAAATTAGGTAATCGCTGGTGGCTTGAGTTTGCTTTTCTCGCCACAATGGCACAGGGAAAACCCTTCCAACTGTAATACTTCTAACTCAGAGAGGTTGCTGTCGCTGGTATGAAACTGTTTTATGAATGCACGCAATATGAACAAAAATATTTATTTAGTATTGACGTTTAACGATTTGTGTTGCTCATTACATATTTACAAATTTTTAGGGTAGTATACATTAATTTGTTACGATCTACATTAAGTGTCCCTATATTAGAATAAACTTTATTAAGAATCAAAATTTTCCCTCATTCCGTGACAGTAACCACACAGCATTCAATCTCCAAACTCCACTGCTATTAATAGCAGACCATTGCGTTCGTTCTGAACGGCGCAGTTCGGGATATCGATCTCGGGGCCTTCGCGTGCCACTGGGAAGTGCAGGCTGAGCTGCATGCGGCCGTAGACGCCACCGCCCACCGGGTTTGAAGACCCCGAAGGCGAGCAAAAGACTTACGATTCGTACGGGACTAGAACAACCCGCCCGCTTCGCTGCGGTCAGTGAACCGAATAAAAATCGAAATAATCTTTCCAAAGCATTTGATGTTGTTCCGGCCATTGTCAACTGTTTATAACTTTCGCGATCGGTAATTCAGTACGGACTCTTTATCTTCATTCACAGATTTTTTGTTGTTAATTGTTTTTTGATCTGAGCACTCTTTCTGAAATTTTTGCCCGGAAACATATAGGACTTTGATAAACCTTTCTGCCTGTTTTTCGTTAGATCTATATTTCAAGTATGCTTAATTTTACGGATTTTGTTTTTGTTCAAAATTATTTGCCAATTTCATCACTTGTTAGGGTCGTCTAGCCCGAGAAAGCACGAGCCCTGAATAAACATTACCTAACATTTTATTTCTTGATATTTTCATGTTCTCTTTACTTAATCTTTTTAGAGACTTTTGGGTTGTTTATTATCTCAAAATCTGACCACTCAACACGAAAATACAATCTGACAGGAACACGGCTAACTGTCGAGATTAATACACGGATGGCGGCCGCGTTTCATACATTGCGAAAAATATGTGTACTTAAATCGCTTTATTTATCTGTTTATCAATTTATCTATATCAATGATTATTCCCGCACACTGATAGCCCACCGTCGACGTAGTACGTTAAGATCTCAAGTTGAACTACTTATGTTTCAGAAATCATTAAAAGGGTGAACCACCTTCGAGATCTTTTGCTCAGAAAAGGAAATGACATAAAATAGTAAGCTTTCCCGCCTACGCTCGAGGAGCGAGTATGGCACTCATCATCATTATTAGTAGCTGGAGACAAATATTTCATAATCTAGGTGGTTAAATAAATAAACCTATATTGGGATAGACGTGGAAGATACAGATACCCTTGGAGATACGGAGCAGAATACAATAATTTCTGAAGATTGGTGAAAATAAAGAAGGTTTCAAGGAAGAAGAAAAAATTAAGAATGGAGTGCAGGCAGAGAACCAGGAGGAAAAATGAAATTTTGCACATACACAGATACCCGAAGACAATATTTCGCGAAGGTAAATTGTAATTTCTTAACGTATGCGTCGCATAGAAGCCTTTTGCAGGATTGGGGCAGAAGTCAAGACAACAATTTTTTTAAAAGAAATGTTGTCGAGAATTTTATTTATCACGTGGAAGAAATGCTGTACTAATATGTATTCACAACATAGTGAGTGTCTCTATTAGCACAGAGAGCAATGTGAAATCCGTTGCCTGCCACCGTGTGAGATGAATGTAACCCCTTTTAAACAGCGCTCATACACGACGATAGACGTTCTCCATGGGGGAAATTCACCAAAATGTCACAGGCAATTTGTGGAAGCTCTTGGGAATAATGTCCTCCCAAACCGGTCAGTCGCGAGATGGGTAGAAGAGATTCTGCGAGATCGCAGGGCTACCAGTGATCACCAAATCGCGTGACGACCTGTGAGTGATGGGCCGATGTGGCACGTGCGGTAATCGTGCATCTGCAGAATCGGGCCTTTAGAACGGATGTTCAATGTTTTTGGGATGTTGTGAACTCTGATACGCTAAAATACTTTGGAACATGAAACCAGTACTGACATTTCAAATTGCTTCATTAATCGGAAATCTACAATTTGGTGAGTAGTTAAATGTCCCTGGATTTAGTTTATATCTTGCCCTATCATATGTATATTTCACATTTTCCACCCATACTTGTATCTCCCCAAAAAATACAATAGTTACCATAACTTATGCTCCAACCCTCGAAATTACGCACCGAAACAGACACACTACACCAATACCCAGACGGTTTGGCAGACGTGAACTGTTCGTCCAGTGTCTGACACTGGAAATATGTCGGTATTTATTCTACATCGTTACAATGTATGTATTGAACAATACGAGTTTTGAATACTAATTCTGCAAACTCATCAGGCTCTGGCGACGATCAGTGCATTGCTCAGGTCTTAGCTACTGTCAACGGGGAAGGTGAGGTGATTAGTCGTGCTGTTAACATTCGTACTGTTCAATGACAACTCTCTCCGCAAATCACCCAGACGGACAAAATGTGGATCAGAACCGGAACCAGAACTGCTCCGACAAAATCAGACAAGTAATCAACCTTTCCAAATCCAAACCTCCGCTAGTTGTCGTGGAGCAAGCGGAAGTGGTCGCTAGAATGATTATTTCGTGCTTGCGGACGCGTCAGCTACTATGGTCATTAGTCCCGTGAGTAGTGCATGTTTTTATAAGAGACATGGTGGTTTCCTTCCCCCGTTGGATAGTAAGATGCGGTGCCGACCTACAGGTCGGTTGCGGGATTTGCCCTATCCAGGTCTCTTGCACCTGGTGGGCACCACCTCAGCCAGGACAAGCTCTAAGCTCTCGACATGCATGGAAGGGTAGAGCATGTAAGTAGGGAAGGAGGATAGGACAAAGAAGAGGAAAGAAAAATCGGGCGCGGCCTACTTGTTACGGTACTGCTCCGGCATTCGTCTGGTGTTCATCGGAGAAATCACAAAAAATTATCCATCAGAGCAGTCTGCCAGACAGCGCCTGAATACAGACGGGTTTCGTTGATAATGTCGAAAATCCGACACCATGGATACTCTGGACCTACGACCTCCCGGTCAGAGGCTCTGCACCAATCGTAATATTTTGCTATGCGCGTATAACTAGCACCAATCGAGTGGAACCACTTCCAAGCAATACGCTGCGATCGTGGCAATAAGTCAACCTCCTAATCTCGCAGATAGCGTTTCGCCGCAGGATGATAAAGAAATATTTATCAAAAAAAGGACAACTACATTGAAAACATACCACATTTGTATACAACGTTCCTCATAAGTTGAATAAAGAAAGCTATGAAATCGATCGAAACAGAAACGAAGCCTCTGTATAATCCGTGCACGTTTTCTTAATCTTTTATTTCACTAGGTGCGAGAAGAATTGAAATGGGCGGTTTTGACGACAGAATCGCAACACTAATTGTAACTCCCTTGCATTCTTGGCTATCCGGGATGAGCCGCGTCTCGGTCAATTGTGCTGACGTTTCGGCCATCTTGCTGTGGCCTTCTTCAGAGCTATACTGCAGTATAGACAAGAATGATGAACTACAGTTTTTGCACAGTTTAAATACATTCCCAAAATAATTATTTTTTTATTAATACTTCAAAAATAATATTTGACAAAACATCGCAACATAAGAACTTTGAATGCAACTTAGATGATTGGGAAAAATAGTGCTGCGATTGTTTTCACTATTATTTAGCAATTCTGTAAACAATTGCCGACCTGGATGGCCAAGGTGGCTAAGAGCGTGTATCGACTCAGCATTTCGGTCTGAAGGGACACGGGTTCGACTCCCACTTTGGGCATGGTTGTTTGTCCCTCGTCTTGTTATCGCGGAAGGCCTCGTGTTCTTCTAACCCCAGATCAGAGTTGCCAGCAAATATTTTGGTGTCCAGTGAATGGTTGAATATGCTATGGATTATTTATTATCTTTGCTAAGACACAAAACTAAAAATTTAAAGGAAAAACACAATTTTGGGCCTGACTGTGTTTTTTAATCAATATTATGTGTTAAAATGTGCGCAAAAGAAAATTGTTTAACTCTTATCTAGTAAAAGATGCTGTGTAGACAAATTCAACAGAATTAATTTCAATTTAATTTATTTTGAAACACGGGTTTTGGTCTTAATGAGTTCCAATTGTATACTAACAATAAATAAATTTTCTTTCTCTATTTCGTGAAGGAGTGCAGGAAATGAATTCGTAGTAGCGTCGCCATTGTTTTGATTAGACAGGATGTGTCAACACATTGAGGAGGGGCTCATTTCTATTCAAGGAAAGTAACAGGCAAAACAAAACCGTGCTTCCAAAACATTGGTGAATACTCACGCTGGGTATGCCTGCCTTCACAACATGCTTCCTTCTCTTTGCACGTATTGTCCTTTTGCCACGGCCGCGAACAAAGGAAACATTTTACAATGGCTGAGTGAATTTTGAGCACCTGCCTCGAAGGAAAGCGAACCAGTGTATCGTGAACTACTTCGTTATTAGTTACATTTTACAGTGGGAATAGCCTTGTAACAGGCACAAAGATAGGGGAATTTTTCATAACAGGCATGGAGAACCAAACATACCCTATTATCTACAGAACTTTCACGGCGAACTCTTACTGTGAAACTGTATTATACACACAGCTTGTCCTCCGAATTAATGTAATACTTCTTTAAGGAAATAGTTTCGTGTGAAGGGTGCCAAAGACGTGTGTTTCGCCTCGTTTCCCCCCGAATATTGCGAGCACGGTAACACTGCGTGCGAGGCTGGTCTCGATCGGACCTCTGAGTGATTTCTCATTCGCGTGGGCATTAGCGGAACTGTTGGTGGCCCCGGAAATAAAAGTCCAAATAAAATTGTAAATTTGTAAGAAAAAAGTAATCGAAGCTTTTTCCGTAAATAAAAGAAAATAATTTGATAAGTAATTTCCCTAAGTTATATCCGACAAAACACAGCGCTTTTCAGTGAAAACCGCCATGAAATCGGTTTAGCCAATATAGCCGGGGACAGACAGACAAAAATTGTAAAAACAATTGAGTTGGTTTTATTTCTAATTCCGTATGGCATTATAAAAAGGTGGTTGCTCAGAAAACACACAATCACAATACTCCAATTTTATTTTTATAGAATACCGGGGATCCCGCCAACTTCCAATTGTATCCCGTTATCTTCGTAATTGTTGACGACATGCAAATGCAGTTTTCACTCAACAATGCGGAACCCTAAGGCAAGTAATATGCTGTACAGATATTGTTCGTAAGATTTTTAGTTTTCCAGAAATTTAATTATTATTGTTTTTTTAATGGAAATTCATTTTTCTCACTTGAAATGGATATATCGTAAAAATAGAAATATAATGATGTATAATTTATTAAAGTCTTAACAGTAGTTTCATTATAAAATAACACTTTCTGACATGTGATTTCCTTCAGTAGCCCCTTGCAACTGTCGCCTTTGAAGAAGGTGGCCCTCATTCCGCGATGCCGCCGCTCTCAACAGCTTTGGCGTCGGGAAGGCCACCTCCGCCAGAGGCAACAGCTGCAAGGGTTGCTACAGAAAATATTGTCTAATTTAAAATCACACGTCAAAAAGTCTATTTTTATACTCAAATTTCTATCAAAATACCAACATATGGCACATTATTTAATTTCTCTTTTTTTATGTTCTATCCGTTGCTGAAGTCAAAAATATAGAATATCATTTAAAAATGAAACGCGATTTAATTTCTAGAAAACTAAAAATATTTCAAACTATTTATCTACGGATTCGTATTTGCTTCAAGATTCTGCATTGTTTACTGAAAACTGCATTTCGATATTGTGAACCGTTTAGTAGTTATAGGGATGGTCCATAGTTGGTGGAACATACAGTTTAATTTTGCATATATGAACAAAGAGTACATCACATGACTTCTTCATTTGTTCGTAAGTCACACAGGATTGATATTAGATTTGATCAATTTATAGAAACTGCTACTTACCATTTGTAATAATTGTAATAATCATTGCAATTGTAATAATCATTGGGCACTACAGAATGAGAAACTTACTAAGAATAGCAATTAAATTAAAATGTGGTGTGTGCTTTCATCTAAATATAATAATTATTTTACGTGTATTAAAGGAAGAGAACTATAAGATCATAGGAACTTAAAGAAGACCAACAAAATAAAGAAATTCTGAAACCATGATTTACAGAATATTTTTTAATTTTAAGGAAAAGGGGGAAAAATTTTTCGGGAAAATAAAATTGATATAAATATTATTTTCAAATTAATTCATTTTTTCGATTCTTGAAAATATCGTAGCCTATTTTGATCTATATTGACCCACATTTTCCCCAATAACCTAGACGTTTGTTTAACCAAAAAATACGAGGCATATTTATTTTATAACTATAGTTTTATCTTACTCCGGAGCAAAGCTTGAGTTTTCGATATTTTTCTCAATATACATACCGGCCTCTTTATCGGACCTTCGGAATTTGTTTTTTAAATTGCAATAGCAGTAAGTTCATACTGTCTCTCCTGCAATTTCCTAGATATCATCTTCGCATTACTCTTTGTCTACCCAAGACTTCTTCATACTCAATTCTGGGTCCAAAAGAAGCCAACAATCAATTCGTATCCTCTTCACCAATTTCACACAATATATTGAAAATAGTTTTTCCGTTAGTTAAAACATAACTCAGAAATTGATAAAGTGAGGATAACAATTGATATTCTGAACCGTGATTTAATATCAATACTAACTTCCAACTGTTCCCACATCGTGTTACACACCAATGTTCGCAGCGGGTCTTCAGGACCCCGCACGAAACAAAACTTGTATTTCTCAATACCCCATTAGTAAAATGTCATCGGTTGTAACTCAATAACATAACTGGTGATAATATAGGAAGGCACACGGAACAGCAGATCTCTAGCGTGCAGCATTCTACCAAAGGAACAATGAATTATTTGATCGAGTCCCAGCGTGAGCTCTGCCGGCCTTACCGGCGCATGACACGAGCTGCGTCGAAAGCAGCAACGCACTGAGAATGAAAATTCCGTCCGTATGCGCAGTATGGCAATAGGCGGAATAATTAATTTAAGTATTCACATTTGTAAGTCAAAATTGAAACTCGTTGTTCTTGGATTTTTCTGCAGGTTCCTACCAAATCGAAGACAACTCTTACCTGTCCGGACGGCCGAGATCGCCAAAGGCAGTAGTGCCGTAGCGATCTTGGACCCAAGGATCGCGGGTTCGAGTCCCGCCTCGGGCATGGTTGGATTGTGTTTGTCCTTTCACCCCCTATCATCGCCCCTTCGGGTCATCCTCACAATTACCATACCGTTAAATGTTACAGTGGTCGCTAATGACCTAGAAGTTGATGCGACCTTAAAAAAGGACCACACTCACACGGCCGAAGGTGTTCAGTTTCAATTTAATAAGTGTGCACATTATAATTTAATAATATAGTTTGTGCGTAACGCGAATGTCCCATTTATTACAGATTTACGTAGTCCCTGAGTAAGGATCATGTCAGAGATCATGAAAAGAATGAAAATGGAAGTCACGATGTGTGTTTCCAGCTCCTGTTGAGTTCTTTAATGTTCCCCAACAGCTATTTAATTTACTCACAAAGGAACCGCTCATGAACAGTAAAAGACATCGGGCGGACCCGCTAGGTAATTTAAAATATTAGCATATGTAAACAAACGATTATCATAAATTACGATGGTAATATTACTCGTTTGCTTGGGGAAATTGCTGTACGTTGAGATGTCAATGTTCATTGAGAAATGCACATGAAGATATTAAAGGGACCTTGGGGATGTTTATGATTCACTATTCAATAACGAAACGTGTTTCTAGTAAAAACAATAATGCTAGAAAAATTATAGTGGTTTTTCTTCTTCTACTTTCACTTTTTCTTTTTTTATTCTTGTCTTCTTAATCGTTTAAATCAGTTTTGCATATGAACGTATTTAGGCCGCGAAACTAGCCGAGTTGCACCACCAGGTTTTGAACGGTCGTGTCAGTCGTTCAGCCCCACCCGCTGTGACAAATGAATCACGCGTGATTGAAACGCTATGAATCACTCCAGTGTGGTGTAGTGGTGGTCCCGTATGATCCAATTTCTGATAGTTTGAAAATGCACAGTCATTTTTATCGATTATAATATTCAAAACGTAAATGACAATGGCAGCTGCAAAAACAGATGAGAAAGTAACTGGCAAAGAACGACTACTAGATATGTCTTAATTAGACAAGCACAGTAAGGTGCCAATATATTTACATCGGAGGGTAAGAAAAATGGTAAAAATCACTGAAGTTTTTCCTGTGCGTTTGACAGAACACATTTTATCCATGGAATACAAAACCGTGCTATTCAAATATTTGCCACATCTGTTTGACTCCAACACCATATGACAGAAAAGAATACTTTTAGCCCCTCTCATGAAAATTAGCTATTTTTGACTTATACACTTAAAATTCAGGGCTATAAACATAAAATCTAACTGGCGTTGCCAAAACAGCACATACATTATCACATTATTGGTTACAAAATATTATAATATTGCAATTTCTGCCTTCACTTCAGACAACACGTACAAGGTCCAAACAAATTCAAACGAAGCGCCTGCAGTGCATGTCTGCAATTATCATAAATATTTGCATCATATTCGTTTATCAAATAAATATTAATATCCTAACTGTTCTATTTGCAGCACATTACAGAGATAAGCAAAGATAATTTCACAAATAACTTGAAGATCCAGAACTAAATGTCATCCAATACTTCGCCCAATGAATGCATACAAATGTACGGAATCAAATTTTGGGAATTTTTGCGTAACGCAAATTTAATTTTGGGAGGAGGGATTTATTTTTGCCGGGCATACCGCCAGGGTTCTTTTGCATGCCACAAGTGTGGATTAGTATGAAAATGATAATACTTACCAAATTAAAATTCTGCCTAATATTTTAAATTCTCATCGGGATGTTCTAGAGATATACGAACAAAATCGCAGATCGAGACGCGCCGAACGCCATCTGGCATGCCCCGAATCGTGGGGCGGATGGCCTCTGAGTATTCGACGCATAGGCAAGCTGACACAGCGCTAATAACGATATTACTGTTTATAGACATTGGCAAATTATTGTATTTGAATTTATTTTGTCACAAAACAACAAAAAACACACTGTGTGTGACTTATGGGTGAGAAGATCATCAGCGCAAGTATTCTTTACTTCCAGAATCCATTCCCATCATTTTAACTATAAATAGTTGAAGAATGAGTAAATGTTAAAGATAGTAAATAAAAAATAAAGTTTAAAACAGCGGGAGATTAGCAACATTTGAAAAACTAGACATTTTCGTTTCCGAGTTATAGAAAACTTATTTGCAGCAGTAAACGAACTGCAGGTTTGATTTCTCTGCATTGCTAACAAAATACTAACTCGCCCTTACCTCTACTCCTACTACTACAAGCAAAAGGGGAGTTCAAAAAAACGTGCGCATTTGAGACTACATTAACGTCCAGAAGCGAAACAAGAGGCCATCTCAGCATTTGCTCAATGGATCAGGGAAATGTGACAAAAACATGATCGAGATGGGGGTCATTGATCCGGAAGCTGAAGTATATTATTTGTTACAAGCATATTATGTTTTTTTTTAAAATATACAATACAAATGAAAACCAATTCAATATATTATCGTTGTGTTAAAATAAACATTATTGTTCTTTTTGATCATCAGTATAGTCGCTAATTGTATAGAAACAGTAATGTTGCAGGAAAGATTATACTTTTAACTTCAATTTTTGTAGCGACTTCAATTGTTTAATGTCATCTGGCAATGCGTTGTAAAGTAACGTATACGAGTAAGTATAGTATGTAGATTCGTACACGTATTGTATATTCAACAACAGAGCAATTGGGCTGAAAGGATTTTATAATTGGTTTGTCTACTGCCAAATTAGAATTGTTTAACATTGTTCAGTTTGATCACAAATACGGCTTTTATATTAAAAAACATGCATTTCGCAGAAGTTTTAAGAAACCAGGGATATTATTTAGATATGTTTCAATGCCAAAATTGTCGCAGTACCAATAATTATTTCGGGAAATGTGGAGGTGGCCGAATTCTGATCGCTCAACTCCAAAATAACAAAAGTGAAAACATCTAAATTAACGATATTGCTTGAACAAGGCAACCTGTGCGTAATTTACTAAGATTCGGCTGCAAACAAAATGAAAGACTGTTTTGAAATCTGGATAGAAAAAAATTAGAAATGTAATTGGACCCTGATTGATTCAGCTGATAAAATAAAACAAACTTACATAATGTTAAACAACGGCAATATACGTACTATGTACATGTATATATCAAAAATTTAAACAACATTTAAATTAAAACATAATTAGAATATACAATGGAAATATCAATGCATAAAGCCAGAAAAGTGTAAATATCAGTATTACACATAAACACCCTTGACCATACCGTTTACGCTTCTATATAACCTACAAAGAGTATAGAAAGTGATATGATTGCAAGTATGAAATACTATTGTAATGTTCTTTAATGAGTAAATTGAACATACTTGCACATACCTCAGTAGATGCTGTTATGTTTCCCTCAAGTCATATTATACACCTCGCTTCTGATCAAGCCAAACAAACTTTGTTGACAAATGCTGTATTACAGCCTTTACAAGACTTTACAGTCTCAGGGCTTGTCAGGAACTAAATGAGAAAACGCAACGCCATCTACAATAGTATGATGGCACTTGCTAGATAATCAGCGCTCTATGGGTATGTAAAGAGTATACATATTGAGCAAAGAATATATTGCTCTGAGAGGAATCGATATGAATCTGTATACAATAGCCAATTATTTGATTCAAATTTTATAGATATTGAAGCTGCTAACAACAGTGAGTTTAATATTTTTGGTCCTACAAGTTTAACAATTCAGATGTTTATTTTCTTGGATTCATGAGGTTCATTTTCAGGTGATTTTTCAAGTAGGATCTCTTTAAAGCTCCAGTCAATCTGGTCTTCATTATGGAACCAAGTATGTTTATATGCGACAAAATGCAAAGAATGCTACTACGTTAATTGGTTGTGACTCTACGTTAATGAATTAATTAACTCCCTTAATTTGTTTTAAGAGATCTTTTTTTCAAAAGATCTATTGTAAGATGGATTTCCACAATTAATTTTGCAGCCAACATAATGTTTCCTAAAGTTCTGAGATTGTGATGCATTTTGATGATTGTTTTTATATTAATGTTATTCAAGAATATTTTTAAAAAATTAATATTTAATAGTATTATTTGTTTTAAAGGGAATTTAATTTAATGAAAGGGCACTGTAATAACATCACTTGGCAACAAAATTGGGGAAAAATGTGGAGTCATTTGTCAGTGTTCTAAATTTAAGCACATAGATGGTATTGGTTAAATGTTGGTGGATGAAAGTTTAGTAAAACAATTATTGTTGTCGATTAAAATGTTGAAAATTATTTACAAACCATGTAGAAGGAAATTTTTGATTAATTGTAATAAACCTATATTTACGGGATTATAGATGGTCCCTTTCTTCTGTTCTATTGGATTGGAAAAAATTGTTGCAGATATTCATTTCTATTCCAATTGATACGTATATTATCAAAATCTACTTTAGATGCAATTTTGGATTTATCTATGGTGAGATTGAGTACTTTATTCTAGCACATACCAAATCCAGAGTATCTCTTCGTATAGTCGTATCTCGACCCTGTGCATATACTGAGGTGACAAAATATCATGAGATAGCATTAGTCGTGTGTACAGACGGCAGTAGTATCGATATACAAGATATAAAAGAGTTGTTCATTGGCAGAGCACTAATTTATACTCAAGTGATTCATGGGAAATGGTTCCTAACGCGACGTAATTTCCACACGACGGAAATTAAGAGAGTTGGAACGCGGAATGGTAGTTTGAGCTAGACGCATGTGACATTCCATTTCGGAAATTGTCAGGGGATTCAACTTTGTTTTCTAAGGTAAATCTTAATTAAAAACTAATAAACACGAGCACTCTCGAATTATATGTTTTCAAACATCGATGTGTTTTTTGTCGATGTCGCTGTTGTAGTTAGAGAGCAAACACAAAGGAAACAATAAAACGCAATTTAGCTATTATATCGCAGATTCAGAATTTCGCACTTTGTGTGAGTGATTGGGCATTTTCGATTTCGCATTTGATCGCAGATTGAAAACCTTCAAACTGCCGTTCAATAGACCATGAAATAAACAAATACAAATTTTTTCAGCGTTTGGTAACATTTCGCATTTTTAGCAATCGCTATTATCTACCAACCGGCAGAGGTGTCTCAGGGCATCAAATGAAGTCACTGCAGTACTTCTGACCGGGAGATCCTAGGTTCGAGATACGACGGTGGCAGGATTTTCGACAGTACCTTGTCTGCTAGGTGGAATTCAGCAGCTGTTGTCTGGAAGAGAATTCTAGCGGCCGGCTGCTCTGCGGAGTTTTCCGAGAATCCTTCGGTCAACTCCAGGCAAATGTCAGAGCAGTACCCTAGCAAACTGGTCAACGACCGCGAGCGATCTTTCCTTCCTCTTCCTAATCATATCCTCTCCTCTTACCTACACTACCTTGCACTCACATGTACTACAGAATCGCCCTTGTCGGGAGACCAGTCGGGAGCTTAGAGCTTTTCACGGCTGGGGTGGTGTCCGGCTGGTGAGAGGTACTTGATTGAGGAAAATCCGGCTAGCCGACGGGCAGGCCAGCGACTGATCTCACCATCCAGTGAGAGGGGAGAGATCACCGCCACTTCCCGAGGAGTAAAACATCCATTAT
Source organism: Gryllus longicercus (assembly GCA_038098605.1). Taxonomy (NCBI): domain Eukaryota; kingdom Metazoa; phylum Arthropoda; class Insecta; order Orthoptera; family Gryllidae; genus Gryllus; species Gryllus longicercus. Next base: position 6,690,137 of record JAZDUA010000021.1, read on the forward strand.
ACTTACTGGAATAACCATCTTAGCGGTTGACGCGCTCGGAATCACTAATTAATCAAGCTAAAATTTACCATCTCCAACGATATGCCTTCCGCCTACCCTGCCGCTCAGGTCAACCGGACCTGCGACCTCCGGTTGCCCACGCGACAGCCCCGCACGGCCAAGCCAAAGACCGCCGCCTCAGTTGCCGCACTATGGTCTCAACACTTGAAGTGATGATCATTAATGATACGATTCAGGGAAATGAAATTGTGTATTGGGTTATACCAAATTTGTGTACATATCTTTTTGGGATCGCTGGTTACGAATCAGGAACCAATTGTTAATATAACAAAATGTCGGAAAAAGAGTAAATAGTATGTTTTAACTACTCAAATTTATTCAAATCGCAAATAATTTTACACTGAATATGTAGTATATGAGTTAAAAGCTTCATCAAGTTTTTAGCGGTAACAGTAGCGTATCCGCAACGTTCCGCAGCCAGTTTTACTTATGATTTAAAATGAAATGTCTAACAAACAATCTAAACATGGTTTCAAGTCAAGACCTTACAAGACTTTTGACTTATAGTTTTTCAAATATATTTTATAAAGCACGATTCACAATATTTTGGTTAATTTTATTACTAGTTTGTTTTTTCAGTACATTGCTAACAATGATTACTATTAGTTCATCTAATTGTACATACCTTTAAGAGAAGAATCCACTTTACCTGCCAAAAACGATGGATATGACAATTCGTTTTAAATAAGAACGTTTTCTTACGATCACAAATCTGCAAGAATGTCACGAGGGACGCACAGATTAGGACCGCATTCTCTGTGCAAGTTTCAACTTACGCTTGGTTCTGAGGGCGTTAGGTGACACAGGGTATCAACTGACTTCATGCAGTGCCCATGACCGGGAGGACCTACGTTCGAGTCCCTACGACGGCAGGATTTTCGACGCTAGCTACTCAGCTAGTGTCGAAATCAGTCACTGTCGGTCGAATTCAGTCGCTGTCTGGAGGAAAATTCCAGCGGCCGGCTGTTCTGACTCGTGGTTTTCCGTAGTTTCTCTGATCAGTACCAGAGAGAATTACCCTAACAAACGGGCCACGGACGTGCGCATCTTTGCTCTCTCTTCTTGTCCTATTCTCACCCTTTACTTACATGTACTACACTGCTGGGAGACAGGTCGAAGGCTTAGAGCTTGTCCTGTCTGGGGCCCCCACTGGTGGGAGATACCCTGCCATCTGATGATAGGTCAGCCCCGGATTTCACCATCCAGCGGGGATAAAGATCACCGCCAGCTTCCGAGAAAAAATGCTCTACACTTACGGGACTAATGACCTCATCAGTTGACGCGCCTGGAATCATCAACCAATTATTCAATCCGACGGTGTTTCTTGAAAGTACTACTATAACCAATCCAATAGTTAAAACTTACAAGTGGAAGTTTGTTTTTTTCTTGGCCACGACTTGGAGATTTGGGATCATAGTGCGCTGCGCTGCCCTCAGACGCCCTCGCCGATCGCCCACCGACCCAGCGGTCCCGTTCGCAACGAGCGAACTGCGCGCGAACGAGATCGGACAGGTCGCGGGCGGTTATGGCTCCGACAGTGGGCGATTCGATCACGCCACCACGCGGTCTTGCCTTCTTCGACGCCGTCAAGGCGAATTTTACGGTACGCGTGAGACGAGAAACCCACCTAGACGATGCCGATGAAGTCCCCTCCTACACAGGTCGACACAAGGTGGACGCTTCGAACAGACGAAGCTGCTCTGCGGTCTTTCCATTTAAAATAAGAAATTCAATGTGGAATAGTGGGACATTTCAAGTTCCGCCTAGGAATGGGTTGTTGAGCTAGACTTGTTCTGAACTGACGTAAATTTAACAGCTAATCAGTATTGTAACTAATCACACGACAATCCTGTTTTCGACTTTTATGTGACTAAAAAACAAAAATCGAAAGCATGTTTTTAGGAACTGTATGTTCTCCACAAAAACAATTTACTGCATGTATATCCACTGGAAAGAAACAGAAATGGATCTACGTTCTAGTACACATTTTATTAAAGTCGTACATATCTTATCAGCTATTATAACCACGCAATGCATAAGGTGTCGTACATTGACCAATTCAAAGGGAACTCACTTTTTCCTCACGTTTTGAAAGAAAAATGTCTTACAATTGTTTAATATTGAAAAACAACCAAACGCGTTGAGGGATAGGCATGACATCATAATCCACTTTTACACTCTTAGGATTATCCTCACTTCTATATTGAACATGTTTGGCATCTATGTGATATGGAGTATTCTACCAGTACGAGTTTGAAGTTTTAGTTGAGAGCTACAATCGGAAACCTCGGAAATCTTTGTGTTGCTATTCAAATCTTGCATCACGTCTTTCGTGAAATGCGATTTTCATTTAGGAAAAATAGCTGCCTGATATACAAAATTATACGTATTTGCAGGAAATGTTGTATAGAACAATGGGCTAGAGACATAACATTTCTGAACATATATCAATGTTGTGTAATCTGCCAAAACGCCTAATAGTTAATACGCACTAAATATTCACGTTTCATGCACAACTTCACAATATGGAAAAACAATTAGCGTCAGCATGAATTCTAATGGAATGGGTAGGTAATTTGACCAGGTAAATGATAGATTAACCGTAGAAACAGCATGATTAAATCTGATTTAATATTCATTATAAATCAATTTATATAAAGTTTCAACTAAACGATATGAGATCATCGTGTGTTTTTAACCACGTCATCAACTCTTTCTCTCTTAAAACCATTACCATCACGAATCACGCTTCGAATCGTATATCATACCTTTCGTCATAGTTATTCATCGTGTAGTGGTCGTCATGAGATCAATGAAATTATCGTTACGCGAGAAACAAGAGGTGACTCAAGGGTGTAAACACCGCACAGTGATAATTGCAGGCTCATTCAGCCACAACAAGGACTCACACCTCCAATGCAATCATTTATCACACCACACCTGGTGATTTTCCATTACCTTTTCCACAGTATTTCTCCAGTTATTAATAACAATTCCTACATGAAACTTTCATTGCAGTATTTTCGTAACATCGTTTTCATATTATCAATCAAGACACACAAAAGAAAAGCAATCTCTAAACAATGCTGTCTCATTACTATCGTAAACAAGACGCTCACTCTCCGAAACGTCAACATTATTTGTGCAAAGTTCTATAATATTATACATAGCGTAAATAATATATTAAATTGTAAGGTTAGCTAGCAGCAGCAGTGGCTTAGTGGTAGGGCGCAGGCAGCCTAGCCTAAAGGACACGGGTTGGAAACTTAACGTAGGTTAGGATATTTTTCTAGTGATTTCCATTCAGGGCGGACCTGAAGTCGACTCGGCCTGCTTTCCACGTTTTACGACTTTCTGCTCTTACAGATGTCCCCCATCCCCGTCTGCGGCTCTTTACTCCAGGTGCAGCCACCAAGAACCTTATCAGTCTCCATCACGCCGATGTGGCTTGAATATTGTATTCATGCTTTGGGACGTTACGCAAATCGCGCTTGGTCATGTAACAGAAGAAAGGAGCCAGGCGACACCTACAGATGGCGTTGACGCTGGGGTCCGTTCACTCTTGCGCCGCGCACCTGGTCTAATCCCTTGCTCACTGGACAGAAGGGAAAGGAATTAAGGGTAGGATTTTAAGTTCGAAGATGATACACGATATGTTAGTACTGCGCACCAAGTCACAACACTCAAGAACATTCAGTAGGATTGTAACCCACAGACATTCTTGGCCGTAAAAGCCACAAGCACCTGCGTCAGCCAAACCGATCTTCCACTCAAAATAAATATTTTCGATTAAATCGATTATCACATTACGTTGCATGGTTAGAAAGGGAGACGAGGGCTGGAATAATCTCTCAAAGATCACTAAAAAACCACAATATATAACGAGTTATTTTGCACAGTTGTGGGAAAAGAGAATTGGAAATATTTTTATTTCAAACTAAAAATTTGTTCAATTTAAGGACTTTGACATCTAGCAGAACAAATTGATGATTCTTTTTCTCTCAAAGTATGACCATGCAGCTGGTCTGAAATGAACATAACACATGAGGGAATGAGGTAGAAAGGAAATGATTAACAAAAGCTATTTTCATAAAGTAGAAACATGAGTGAAATATGAAAATCTTTACGTATATTCTTTAAAAGCTAAATATTTCCACATAAATATGTAAAAAAATCATTGCAAGAAATATATATTTTACATTTTCTAAGACAAAAAATTATCATGCAATAAATATCTTACAAAAACAAATGCAAGCGCTAGACAATATGTAGTCATATCACCGCAATTGCATTATTCGTCATATTAACATGATGCGTCATTTACGTATCTTCACACTCATTCACTTAATTCATATATTTTAACTTGACACAACTTGTGGTACTTCCTATGGTTCTAAGTCAGAGCACTGAACGTTCGCTCTTGCAGATTATCTAGAAGTCATTACTGCTCAATAAGCTCGTCACCCTGTCGTGCTCGGTAAACTCGTGAAAAATATTTTTTTTAATCAAATGATCAATATTTAAGAACCATGTAACCATTATGAAAGATTCAGTTTGAGATACCTACAGGGGTCACGACTTTCCTGAGAAAATAACAGTATTATTTTTACAAGAAAATCAACAACGAAATGTAAATGCAAATTAGAATCAAGTGACTGAACCAAATGTATATCTTGAGTCGTTTTGACGTGAAGTGGCATTAAGGATTTAGCAAACTTGCCTAGTTATTGGAATGATAAGTTTGGGTCTTAAAAATGGTCTTAGTGTCCAAATTCCCTTGTAAAGACCGCATCTAATGCCATTTTCTCTACATTGAACCACTAAGAACCATCTTCTGAACTTCAAATTACAAGATTTAAAACTCTTTCCAATACCCCTCTAAATACATATGTTAATAAAATGGAAGAGAATTTGAAAGAAAGAAAACGAAAGAAAATGTTACTGAATTCATGAAAATGAGCGATTTTGAAAACGACATAAATATGAGAAATTTGGTTTAAAGGTGAATCAGAACTCAGCACCCAAACTCACCAGATTCATTCAGAGCGGAAGTGGCAGACAAATAATCTTATGAACCAGCTCCAAAATACAGGGAACAACTCCAAATTACAGTAAATTTAAGTATATTTACTTATTTGTGCTTCAAATTTACCGCTGTGCGTCACTTATGAGACCTATCGTCATCCACAGCACTACCCCAGTGTCACAGAGCGTACTTCGAATCTTTGTGGAAGGAACGTTTCAAACCTTATTTTCAATGTTAATGTTAATACCTTAGTTTCAATGTTTTAGTTAATTGGGTATCGAACCATCCCATTGTTGCGTCACATCGACATTTGTCTCGCTTTCAGTCAGCAGACACAACCGAAATTTGAAGACAAAATTCAGGATTGCTCTGTAGACTCATAATGTAATTGAAGTAGTGTGACTACGATTCTGAAGCACATTCTATATAAAGATTACGTATGTACATAAAAGGTTCTGACGGTCGCGAGTGTGGAGTGAGATCTCACTCCACGCTGTAATCGATAAGGGGCTTTTCACACGGCGCCACATAATAGCACTTCCGAGAGACGCTTCTGCTAGCAAAGCATTGGTTTAAATGGAGGTATTCACACGAGCGGCGGAGTTGCACTGCTGTGGCGCTCGGTGGTAGTCACCCGCGAGAACGCACAGAAACGCGGTCGCGCCACCGCCAGCAGGACACACATCTAAATGGCAGCGTTCACACGAGGCACGCCACAGACTGAACCGGGCTTTTCTCTGCTGCTTTGTTCGCCGCCACCGGCGGGCCGCCTGTCTGCATCGTGAGTGGCGTTGGCCGGCGGTGGCTGCGTGCGAAGGGCTCTGCCCCTTCTCGGTGGCGCCGAGTGGCTTCGTGTGAAGGCACCCTAAAGGGCGCGTACTTTTTTTAGATAAGTAACAGTTTGAGAGCGTAGGCTTCCGCGGCCGGAGTCAGTAGTTAATTGGCTGTCCAGGTGACGCCGCGTCCATGGCAAAGGTGTCGACGACCATGGAAAGGTGGCGACCGGAACGTCTTCCGGACAGCCAATTAAATAAGTAACAGTTTTCCCGTCCGCGTTAGCGTCTCTCGTGTTTAACCGTATCCCGCAGGAGTCGATCCGGTCCGCCTACCAGCCGCTACCTTTACTCGCCATTGTCGCAGCAAGGGTATGGCTTTATCTGGTCGCTACCTTCTGCGCACTGTATCCGCAAAGAAGTTTGCCAAGCGCGTTCCTACAGTATATAGACATACACAAACCCATATCTTGAAGGAAATGATAAGTCAGCAGTTTTTCGTTCGTGACAGTTTTACTCATCCGTGTTTTAAGTTAACTGTATCCCGCAGGCACTCACACTCATACAGTTTTGTCAGAGTTTAATAGAATTACAGTATTCGTATCAATATAGTAGCGCAGCTCAGACCGTTTTGTGGCTAATTAGGGATGCGCGCATACAGCAATCGATCCTGGTGGAGACAGAGTAAAACTACGGATAGCTACTACTGGAGTACATAGATTTGTAAGTGAAAATACGTTTATTAAGAGCTGTCAAAAACAAAAATAATCAATGTCTCCGGATATCGTAATTTTATATTCGTAGAATTTCAAGGGTAAGTAATTAAATAACACGTAAAGTTACATAGAATAAACTTTTAACCTTACATTTGACATGTATCGGGACATATTTGATATGCTCAAACTGAATTCTTATACTTTTCTAGCTTACACAATAATAACAATGCCTGTGTCGAAACTATTCTGCAATTATATGCAGCAATAATAAAGGAAAGAACCTTGAGTTAAGTTTTTTTTTCAAAAACCCTAGAAAGGAAAGACGGAAAGTTGTTCAAAATCACAACAGAAATGTTTTTACCTCCTTGATACCCTTGTTTATTACTTAGATTACTTACTTTCATATGAAACATTACTTACATTCTTATGAAAAGTAAAGAAATACTTGTTCTTCCTCATGGTTCCACTATTCACTTTCTATGAACAAGATCCGGTACATGAATACAACTGTACAACTGTATCCGGTACATGAATACGCGCAAGCACTCCTGCTTTACAGGAGACATACAAACACGAACGGATCGCGAAGAAAATCAGAAGCAGACTGATTTTATTTACGACAGTTTTACCCTCTCGGTTGTGGCAACGCTAGTGTTTCCCTCAAACGATGAAACAGATCAGGCAAAACTGTGTCTATCACGACAGCGTGTGGACCTCTTCAATGGAGTGGAGATGCGACATCGAAGTCGAATGTATTGTAAACTCCGAAGTTTTCGTGAAAAACATCAAAGTTTTTATCATCGATTTATTGAACCCGATGTTTGTAGTGTAGATGTTTTGAACTCAATTATGTCTTCAATGTTTAATTTTTGAAGGAAAAAATTCCCTCAAAACAAAAAAAAATTCAGAATTTTCAAATGCCACTTAATTTAACATTCATGCAGACCGACATGACAGGAGAAAAAGAATCTGAAAAGAAGAACGAGATTCTACATTCTAGAATAGTCTCAGTTACAAGTAAACGGGGAAGGGGAGATTGGCCCTACATGGACAAAGAGAGCGTTTGGATTTTATCGAGTAACTTCTCGTTTCTTTTTAGTGTTGAACCGTTGCGAAGTGTAGGGTGGTTTGGGGGTAGGGAAATAATCTCAGGGTCTTTTTTAGGGAGGAGAGACTGGATGAAGTCCTCCATTCTTCAAATAATTTTAGTACCGCGGTTTAAAACCAACAACGATGTTTTAATTTCGAACGTGGATGCTTCGAACCGTCGATGTTCCGTTGGCGATGTCACTTGCGCACGTGCTTGCGCAGGTGCGCGGCGAAGTCGAGGTAGGACGGCACGTAGAAGCGTTCGATGGCGGACTGCGGCAGCCAGCCGCCCAGGCGGCAGCAGGACAGGAAGTGCAGGCGGGTGCGCGCAGTAGCCTCGTCCGGCTGCACGGAGTACAGGCTGATCACCGTCTCTCCCCTGCCGCAAACAAACATAAGGCACTGTGTCGTTTCAGTTCATGTCAATTTGTACTTGTTACGAAACGAAAATATAAATCTGTTGTGTGAACTCGAGTTGTGTGAACTCGTGAAAAGAGACAATTGAGGGATGTAGCGTCGGTTATCATGGATGCAAGTTTGTCCTTGACAGACTGGATAGTGTTTGCTAATGAATGGACGTCTGAATCTAGGCCAGGAGTATTAACGTGATATTCTGATTTTAAAACCCAACTTTGAAGTTTGGCAAAACCCTGGGGAAGGTACTTCAGAAAACTAATCGGTGGTTCTGTAGTAGGGAACAAGATATCCGCAGATGCATAGAAGGAAACATTTGCGGACTGATTCTGGTTACAAGAATTCGCAAATAATATATTTACTTGTGTTTGAAGTTAAACTGTTCTTATTTGAATTACCTCAAGAGAGAGGCCAACGGACAGCGACATTTTATGAGTGGCAATACAGCTGCAGCTTAAATTATTGGCGTTCAAATGATGGCGGCATTCATGTATTAATATGCTGTAGTAAGAACATGAGTTAAATAGATTCGAAACAGAATTTTTCATTAATTTTTTACTAGCTGAAGAAACGTGAATTTATTATCAGATAGTTATTTATGCCACAAGTTATTTAAATTAGTATTGACGGATGAGACTGGAAGGTTAATTGCGAGGTGGAGCGGTAACGGAACAAAAGGGCAAAAAATTCATAATCGGTTTCCTCTATTACTAATGAAAACATACATGTCACGACTTCAAGTAGTATTACATTAAGTGGAAAGTTCAAAATTTAAACTTTAATATATCTGTACCAACACAATTGTAAAAATAAATTTTGTTTCCATTTATTCCTAAGAATTCTGTTTTGTGCCAACGGCATATTTATCCAAAAATTTATGAGAGCTGGTAAAAGTCCACTAAACTATTTTTAATGGACTCTCGAACATTTTAACGGTCGTTGCTCTGGTCTCGCATTTATTTCGTTGTTTATATGGTTGGTTGGTAAAGGGTTAAGTACATGTTTATCGAAGTAAAAAACAAACATTATTTAAGAGACAAGAAAATACATTTATGCATGCTATGAATAGAGTAAAAAGGAAGCAATTTCATTTACATTCTCGCCACATCAAGCTCGTCCTCACTCTGTCCTCCTTCCTCTGCGCATCCGGTATCGCCATGTCATTCCCGGTCGCGCTCCGCTGTTCGATTCAATAATCGATAGATTGATTAGTGGTTTGGAGCGCGTCAACTGCTAAGGCCATTAGTACAGAAATTATACTGCATGAATTTTCGTAGGAGGTTGCAGTGATCTTCTTGCTCGATGGCAAGATCCGGCGCCGACCTACGTCTGTTTGCGGAAATTTCTCCAACCAGGTATCTCCCACTAGTGGAGCACCACCCCAACCGGGACAAGCTCTAAGCTCCCGACCGATGTTCCGGCATGTGTGTTAGTGTAGTGCATGCGAGTGTAAGTGTATGTGAGGGGAGGAAAGAAGAACGAAGAGGAAGGAAAGATCGCGCGCGATCCGTGGCTTGTTTGTCAGGGTACTGCTCCGGCGTTTGCCTGATATTGATCGAAGCGACTACAGAAAACTACCGATTAGAGCCGCCTGAATTCTCCTCCTCGCAGGGGCTGAATTCGACCTAGCTGACAAGATATAGTGTCGAAAATCCTGCCACAGTCGCGGTTCCCGATTAGAGGCACTGCTATGATATCAGTTGATGCTCTGAGCAACCTTTGCCGGTGGACTTGTACAATTCATTAAATCTTACTTGAAATGTAAATAATGATTGGAAAAGAAACGCAATGATAAAATACGTTTTTTCCGTTCATTGCATTGCTGCTTCGGCGATCGACCACATGGGGCGGTTGTTCCGCAGCCGATTTGTTCGAACTCAAATGTCTGCTACTAGAGAGTGCTTTTTATTCCCGAGAGAAGAATGCAAGTAATGAGACAGTGACAAGCGGAATAGTGATAATGAATATTGATGCAGCAGAATGAAAGGTGGGGGAAAACTAGAACGTCTTCGAAGAAATCTCACGTGAACTCGCTTTGTCCCCACAAATTCCACATGGAATGACCGAATTAAAACTCTAGTATCTGCAGTGGAAGGTGAGCAATCTGCTATATATTTACTTGTCAATATCGGTTGCCGAAATAATCTATTTTAGGGAGTTTTTGCACTAAGAAGCGTTCGAAGCGTAAAAATTCAATCGACAGAACAATCGATCTCCTACGCATGCGCAGTTCAAATTTCGCATCACTTTTGTGCATCTGTGCATGCGCAAAAGATCGATATTGCAGTCGATTGCTTTCCGCTAAGACATGCAAAAACTCTCTACTAATAGGGGTTTTGTGCACCCTCGAACGTTAAAGCACTATCGATCTTCTGCGAATGCGCAATTCAAGTTTCGCATCACGTTTGTACATCTACGCATGAGCAGAAGATCGATAGTCCTGTCCGCTATGGCGTGCACAAACTCCCTAATCAATGTGAATTGAACGACATGTAACCGATATCGATGCCGCAAAATGCAGTGTATGAATAGATATGAAATTTTAGAAAATTTCTTCAGGATTGTCACAGTGTCCTTGCAAGGTTTGATACAGATTAATGTAACATATGTGCGTAAAATAAATAATTTAAATAATATGTTGGCAGAAGCACCACAATCATTATTTTCCGCCTGTTGCTACGAGCAGATTAGTATAATTCCAAATATATTCCGCCAGAGGCCAATAGTGGTGCAGCGAAACTCAAATCTGTGCGTGCGCAGAAGATCCGTATCGATATTGCTGTCGATTGCTTTCACGCTTGAAGGTGCAAAAATTCCCTAAAATAGATTATTTCGGCGACCGATATTGACACGTGAATAGATGCCAGACTGCTCACCTTTCATTGCTTTAACTCTTTGTCGCGCAAAAAGTCTCGAATTCCTCCTCGCGATTTCGATTCCTCCAAAGCGATTTCGTGTTTTTGCGTCGTATAAACAGCTTGCGTGGTTAAAAATATCGATCAAAAAAAATTTTCGATAATTATGAACAATAAAATGTTTCTTTTTCCCACTTACATCCAAGCAAATATTTTATATTTAATTACATTCAGAAGAATTAGAAGAAAATGTGTGTGGAGGACATTCCCCCCTTCCCTCAACTGAGAAACCGTCACTGAGTAGGGTTGCCATAAGGATAACAATGGATTTTAGGACATTCCAAATACACTTCAGAGCAAATTGTTTATTTTTATAATTATTTTTGTAAATATTTAAATTGTTTATTTTTGTTATATAAAAAATATATCAAAAAGTAGATCGTATAACAAGGAAATAGTATAGCAAGAAAATAACTAAATAGTGAATCAAAATAAATTGCATTGCGCACTTTCGAACACAACAGGGTAACCACTCTTTTTCTAGAACGACTTTCCTTGACTTTTCCAGGTTTCGAGGTCATTTCCTTATTTTTCCATGACAAAATTTCTGAAGAATTTCAGGGTATTTAAACAAAATATTAAATAAAGCATGACTTTGGTCGATATTAAAATAGTTATTGACTGAGTACTTTTCGCCTTTGCATTCCAGATTATCTTACACTAACACATTGAAAGAGAGACAGATACACTTCGATTCAAAAAATAGTACCTTCTTTATCTATTTTTCAGCTCTCAGATTGCACCGTAAAAAGACAAAAATAACAATGTTTGCTTAACAAAGGATTTAACCGTTTCTTCCAAATCATTCTCTTATGTTCATAGTTCAGTGATGTAGTTCACAAGTATCTCGAAAACGCAGTTCTTTTTGTAGGACTGTATGAAATTAAAAGAAAGGGTTAAAATGCAGTACATTTTGCAAAACCAAAGAAAATTGTGGCGGTTCAGCAGGACACATGTTGATATTCACGACATAACCCGCTTTTTAAGGACGTATGGCAGCACTGAACCGTTCCTATAATTCCAGATGCGCTGCACAACGAGCAATTGAATGACCCGCAGGCGGCACAGCCCAGAGGAGGCACGCCCGCGCCTCGTGATGGTCTCATCGATGGGGCTGATGCAACGCGCGGCTGGGCGCAGCGCACTCGGCGGGTGGGCGTGGCGGCGGCGGCGGCGGCGGAGGCAGGGGCCCGCGGGGGGGTGGCGCGGGGGCAATGCATTGCAACGGGGACGGCGCACCAGAAGGGACGTGGATTGATTGACACATCAATCACAAAAGCTCTCAAGCAAAATATCAGCTGAACGGGTTTGTGATGACATGTTTTCTTGCGCAACTGTATAAAATTAAACTATCTCTGTCAATCTACAAGTGAAAGTGTGACCATAGAAGGAATTCATTCTTCGTGATAAGAGAAAATATAGTATTTTTCAGGAATTCATTGTATGATTTAACTGAAGACCAACGCTTTAAAGAATCTTCTTGAAACAGAAGATTGGCGATACTAAAACTAATTTGAACTCTCTGCCCAAAAAGAGTACGTAATTCAAACTGATAGTGAATTAATAAAAACAGCATCATCAAACATTAGATATAGCTTGGAAGAAGAAATGAAATTATTTTGAAAATCATTCGGCATTGAAAATTAACAGCAAATTATTATAGGACAAAGGAGTCAAACTCTATTTTCAAATCTTTAGAAACCCAGCAACCTCAAACGTAAGTGTTCTGCGTGAGAGCTGTATATACCATATTTCCAGCGGATACAGTGACTGCATCATTAGCAGGCTGGAACGGACGGGTAACGCTCACAAGATGCGATGCGGATGATATGAAGCGGGTGGTGCGAAGCGGGTGGTGGGAAGGTGTTGCGAAGCGGGTGATGCACAATGGGTGGTGCGAAGCGGGTGGTGCGAAGCAGATGTTGCGAAGCGGGCGGTGCATACCGGGTGGTGCGAAGCGAATGGGGCAATGCGTGTGGTACGAAACGCATGATGCGCAGAGAGTGGTGCGTAAGGAGTGATGCGAAGCGAGCGGAGCGAAGCGGATGGTGATGAGGGGGTGGCGCAGACCAGATGGTGCGAAGCTAAAGCTGAACAGGCGGTGCAAAACGGGTGGACGCTGTGTGAGGCCCGGAGGGGTGCGGAAGTGGGTGGGTGGAACGGAAGCGGGCGGGTGGCGCAAAGCGGGCGCAGTAGAGCGTGAGGTCAGAGCTGGAGGCGTGGATGGGGTAAATAAAAAACGGAGGCGCGAAGCGCGTGGCGTAGAGGAAGTGCGGCGGAGCGGGTGACGCAGTGCGGATGGCGTGGTGCGGGTGGCGCGGTGCGGGTGGCGCGGTGCGGGTCGCGCGGAGTTGGGTGATGCGAAGCGGGTCATGCAATCCAGGTGACACTGTGCGACAGTTTTCAATGATTCATTAGTTGTTTGAAGTTTACGAGCGCGACAACTGCCAAAGAAATTAGCTCCGTAAGTGTAGTGCATGTTTTATTGCGGGAAGTAGGAGTAATTTCCCCCTCTAGATGGCGATATCCGACGCAGATGGCTATATCGTCGACTTGCACAATTTCCTCATCCAGGCATCTTCCAGCGGAGCACCGTTTCACCCAGCACAACCTCCCGACTGGTCTCCCGACATGCGTGGGTCGTGACTCGTTTGTTACGATACTGTTCCGGCATTCGCCTGGTGTTGATAGGAGAAACCACGGAAATATACCGATCAGAGCATCCGGCCGCTAGAATTCTCTAGACAGCGGTTGAAGTGGACTTACTTCGACTTACACTAGCTACGTAGTCAGTTGCTAATGTAATCCGGTAGTTTATCGTGGCAGGAGCGGTGAATTGCGGAGGGAGATTTCTGGAGAGGGAAAACCGTCGCAAACTGACGTGTAGGCCACTGCACTATTTTACGTTCCATCGGGGAAAGAAGACCTCCGTCATTCCGGCAAATAACACGCAATCTACTTACGGAACAACCAACGTACGTTGTGGACGCGCCCGGAATCAATTGTCGTGCGCAGTCGTGCCCGCTAGAAGCGTTTGGAGCGGCTCACCGGACGTTCTTCCGCTTGAGGATGTCGTGGCCGAGCGGGAAGTCGACGGAGACGGCGGCCGACTGGAAGGAGTCGCGGCGCCGCTCCCAGTGGCGCAGGCTCACCCAGTCGCGCGGCGAGATGAGCCCCGCGCCGCGCCCCGCCGTCTCGTGGTACATCACGTCCGTCTGCTCGTCCAGCGTCTGCAGACAGCGGTTCGACTCACTTCAGTTCAATTAGGCGTTCTTTTCCGTGGCGAGGCGTAGGCCATCGGGCCTGCTCTGCCGTCGGATCGTGCAAATTCCGCTATGCGCCTTGCACCGTCTGGCAGAGAAAGGGGGTATCGCTTGGGAGGCGAAATAGGCGATTTGAATATGCTCTGAAGCTTCTATTAGGCTTCAGTACCCAGAATTCTTCTGCACGAAGCAACTGCATACGACCTATCTAGCTAGCGTCGAAAAACATGTCTCCTTCGGGACTCGAACCTAGGACCTCCCGGTCAGAGGCACTGCATTGACATCAGTTGAGCCACTTCTCGGGGTCCAATCCGTGGTCTCTTAACTACTATCAATATCAGTCTTTCACATTGCGCAGAACGATTAGTCTAATTTTTTTTAAAAATTACAGTTCGTTGAAATTTTTACAAAGTGGATGCAACTTACATTATTGGTATTATAACATCTTATTAATAAGTAAAATGGTTATCAAACGTGGCCCTAACAGCATGGTTTGGCGATTCTCCAATCTCGAAGATGTCTTATGTTAGTTGCGTCGTAAATTAATATAAATTTGAGAATCTTTAATTGATCTAGAAGGTCATCCTCACAAAACAAATAATATTTAACCTTGGAACAATCAGCCAAATCGTAAAAACCCGACATGTGCTTGAGAGTACATTGCAACCAGAATCAACTGACCTGCAGATGGCATGCTTTAGAAAATAAGCTAGACCACTTGGGGAGTTTGTCGATGTCTTCACAAAGAATTTTCCACAGTTCGTCTGCAGTGCAGTCGTACATTGCCTGCAAAAGAAGGAAAATTAGATAAATCCAATTCACTGCAGATGTGTGTATGTAAACAAGTAAATTCACTTTACGGTATGTTTGCACACATGTACAATATTGCCTAATTCCAGATAAAACATTTTGTTATTATAAAATATATACTACATTCGGGAAAATTATGATTTCAGAAAAGAGAATATTACTTGTCCCTTCTCTTGTCGGATCATATCATGCCCTCCGCTGAATTTGTATAAACACTAATTTAGCATCATATGAAATATTAATTGTTAGATATATCATTATACATGAGTGTATCATTAACTCAGGGCACCTAACGAAGAGTAGAAAACACGAACAATTTACGAGACTCAATTGAAAGTGAATGGAATGTACTTTTCCTTGTAGTAACCATTTGGTTACGTGAGGAATACGTAAGCCCGCAGTGTTCCTAACAAGATAGACTAAATGATAAGCTCCAATTAGGGAGAGTGTGCATATGCCCGCACTTGGTGGGGGGGGGGGTCGATTGGGGAATATCAATTTTGGTGAAAATCCTTTTTACGGTTTACTAGAACGGCCTAGCGTTCTTCACAGACCGACTGATGAACAATCAGATGATTAGACGGACATACGTTTATCAATACTGCTTGGAAAAAATAAAATAAAATAATGAATGTACGACTGGTGCTAACTGGTTGTAATGATCTCGGATAACAAAAACCTCTCGGGTCTTTTGACGCCGCTCGACCATTAGAACCCTTAATACTCCGTCGGTGCATAAATAACTGCAATCCCCACTGCCTTGCATTGCCGCGACAGGAAACATGACAAATTGCACGCGGGGTGGGCGTGAGCAGGAACTGACCGTGAGCAGGAAGACGCGGCCGACGCCGGCCACGTGCGCCGACTGCACGCGGTCGCCCGTGCGCGCCTCCTCGGCGTCCACGCGCCACTCGCTCGAGCGCAGCAGCTCCCGCGCGTGCGCCAGCGCCTGCTCCCCGCGCCGCCGCAGCCGCGCCACCTGACAAACACGCAAGTGCACTTAAACACAACTAAACAACCGAAAATAAAAAAAATATATAAAAATTAAAAAAATAAAAATAAAAAATTATAATAAAAAATGAAATAAAAAATAAAATAAAAAATTAAATAAAAAATAAAATTAAAACTAAAATAAAAATATAAAAATATCGTAAAAATATAATAAAAAATATAATCAAATATAAAAATATAATACAAATATAATAAAAACTTAAATAAAAAATAAAAATAAATAATTACTAAAAAATTACAAGATATTTGGAAGTATGTGAATGATAAATTGACTCAATGGAATAATGTATGACGAGACTTCAAATCAAGCAATCTTCACAATAATATAAGGAACTACAGTGAGCTTACTACAAGTTCCACACTGAATCGAAATGAACAGACTTATCTGGAGGATCAGAAGAGGCCACAGTCATCTAACACTCATACACTTTATAAACAAAATCGCACATCCCTTACGTGAATGTCGTAGCGCAAATCTGTGTACCATTTTTTTAATGTTTGTGTAAATTACAGCTAAAAAAGATTATGTTACCTACGGGAAGACGATTTCAAGACCATTCTAGTGTCATCAAGTTTTCAAGAAAAAGTCATTCAAACGTAGCAGTGTTAATATTTTTAACGATATTTAACTTAATATCGTAGCTTAACATCAACAGAGCTTAATTGAACGTATGTAATAGTCTGTACTGTCAGTCGCTTAGGACCACATAAATGTGACTTAAAATAGAATTATTAAACAATTGACGGAATTCGGAGTCTTTGAATTTACATTTACTTGGCGCTTCATTAAATTAAAGGAATTGCTGCAGATCCTACAATTACAAAGTTATTACTGATAGTAATAGTAATAATAATAATAATAATTATTATTATTATTATTATATATAAAAAGATGGATCCACTTGGTGTGTGAAATGTAGGTGTGTCCGTTTGCGTTACTTTTCACGAAAAGAAAAAGAAAGCCAGCATCAGGTCTTAACGTATTTGCCAACATTAATAAAAATTAATTCACATACACAATAACTCCATATATCGCACATTCTCAGGTTAAAATAAACTTCTTGTCCTCATGAACCAAAAAAAAAGCTAAGATAGCAAACATCTTCTCACATTATTTGTAGCTTTTGCAATTTTCGAAAATTCTGTCAGGTCAATCCAAATCGATCTTGCGCCATTTTTAAGAGTACTTTATGCTTTTCGATAAATAGTTAAAGAAAAATTTTGAAGTGGTTTTTGAGAAAACTTTAAATTTGCATTCAATTCTTGCGAAATTACGCGAAAATTTCTCACATTAAAAAAAAATGTAAATGATCTCATTTAATGATCTTATTCTGAAGGACATATTTCATTCAAAAGAAAAATCTTGTCCAGGAATATAGTAGTTGTATGAAGATGCCGAAAAATGTTAACTTTTGCAATTTTGGAAAATTCTGATAATTCAACGAAAATGGGTCCTGTTCCATTTTTATAACCTTTCATTCCTGTATACGATAACAAAATTTAAACCAAAAATTTGGAGCGATTTTGGAGAAAAAAATTGAAAATATCCTTGAAGTTTCGCAAGACCGCTAGTATTGTTCACAGACGGTTACAGAGGCATACGGACGGCTGTTTTGTCGTACATGTTGTTGTCTTGTTATATAAGGGGGCACAAGTTCCCAGGGTGGGCATCTAGGCGCTAGCCTCTATCCACACCCTCTGCCGCCGCACAAGTACAGCGGCCGGACAATAACCAGATCCGGCCGGAACCTAGGACGCCCATACAATGCCTGGGTCGGGCCGCCCTGCTAGTTCAGAGCTAGTAGCTATCCAGGCGAGTACCGGAGTCAATGTTGTCGTATGACAACGCGCCACTCACATGCGCCGGGACACCAAGTCCCTCCTCTTTGTTCAGAGTAATGGGCCACTCCCACGACGAAGCCCAGAGCCCAACGGGGGGCCACCCGATCTAGGGTTCGAGCGGCTCGGAGCCCCCGTCTCTTCTACCCATTGCCGTACACTACATACTGAAGTGAGTTCGCCAGATCCAGGGCAACCTGACGGGAGGTATCAATTTTCCCGCCAGACTTTTATTTGTGGATTCCAGAGCACCTTGGGGGTCTCCTTCACCCAATCCTGCCGTAAGGTCGGCGCGCCAGGGGTTCAATTGGTGGGTTACCGGGTTGAACTGGCAACCAGGAGCTTTGACAAATCCTATTCACTACCTCCACCTTGAAGCTACGACGTGAGTGCCGCCATGCAACTAAGTGTCCGGGTGGTCGTCTACAACTCTCCACCAGACACTCTGCCCACCTACGCAGACACGATCCCCTCCTGAGGGGTGTTTTGTCGGACCTTAAATTTTTTTCGGTATTAAGGAGTTACAAAACAGATTCTGACAACACACCGTGTTAGAGCAGCCATATCTAACCGCGTACGCCTGCCTGGAAAGCCTGACGCTCCTGTGAACACGGACAACTTCCCCTGACTTCGCTCTCACTTCTCCCCCAAATCCAGAAAAGGGCGTAAATGCGATAGGTTAAGCGGCGCGAAGCGGTGGATAGTGGTTTCATTCTAAAATATTTTTCTTGTGGTTAAGTGAGAAAAAGTTGATTCATAGAAATATGTGGTAGCCAATCCGTTTTGAACCATTTATTTACATTTTAAGCTTCGATATTTTAGTTTGGAGACAGATTTGTACGAATTTTAACAATCGACAAAAATACCTCGCGTTCGTTTATTCAGTCTCGTAAGTTCAAGGTCAGTTTATCTAAACCAAACAAGTCATTTATTCTGAAATAAACTACTAATTGGATAATGGTTGTAAAGAAGAGATGTTTTTAAACGCCGACAATCACATAATAACGGAGAAAATGTTCACTCTATTCAATTAAGATACACAATATATACGAAATAAATTTTAAAATAAATAATGTAATCAATCGCATTTACACGACTCAAAGCAAACTACAAAAAAAACAAAACAAAGGTACTTATCTCGTATTGACAGTGTAACACTTGTTTCTTTACCAATTAAGACACTCGTTCCTCACTAAGACCTCAATAACCCTTTGAAATAAAGAAGTTTAGAGTTTGTTGTTGTAAAGTCTCATTCTACAAGGCCAAACGCCTATACCGTAGTCCATTAAATGGCAGTTAATAGTTTGTTCACCCTTCATAACACTTCATCCTCTAGAGGTCCCGTTGCAACCAACTTCCGCTTCTCCCAGGGAGTGTGCAAGATCAGACACGCTGCACAGAATAAAAACCTTGCAAAGGAGGCACCGCTTAAGTCAAAGGCCTTTCGAAGCGCAGAGTTGGTCGTATAAATAAATATCACTCACACGAACTATAGACAAGTTCTTTGATGTTAAAAATGTTTATTGTGTATCATTAAAAATTGTGTTGAATTGAGAACTGTATAATATAAGTAACTGTATATCAAAAAAATTATTAAATAGTGATTTTTATAATTGTTATGTTTCCTGTCTCACTGTTGAACTTTATTAGGGACTGCACGTCCGTTTCTTGGTTAAATAAATAATGTGCACCAAAAAGAGGATAACGATGAAAACATTTCTTTCAGAAGAAACTGAAGTATTAAGAGTCAAGTAACTAAATGTTGGTGAATAATTTGTAAATACTCCGAACATCCAAAATAAATATGTATTTCAACTAGTTGCTATCAGCATAAATAAATTCGATTTTGTTAATAGTTTGAAAAACATAATACTCGTAATATTAACAATATTATTTTTTATTATTAGATATTACAATATTATTTTTTTATACATTATTGTTTAACAATATTAAAAAATATAGATTCAAATAACTTTACTAATTGAGTTTCATAAAATCACAATCATGAAAAGAGTTGTAATAAGGGGAAGAAATAAACAACAATGCAGGAAGAATACAGGAAGTCTAAAACAAGAATAAATTGCAGATATTATAGTACTCTGACGAAACACATTGTCTCATGTTTGACTTAACTAAAACGCAAATAATATGAGCCTATAATGAACGTTGATCACTTTCTATATGGTTTGAAATGATACATTGATGGTTTATGAGAGTAGATCCCATACCGTTTCAATCGACTACACACTTTACTGATGGCGCTAGTCATTGCGATACACGTGTTTGGTTTCCAATGTTGCTTTAAATCCTGATATTCATTTTTGTTTACAATCCTTGAAGTATAAATATTTGCTTTATTAGCTGTATTCTTTTATAATTTAGAAATTCTTGAACACTAAATGAAGTACTTCGAGAACATCTTTGATTGCAATATACGAAGGAAAGAATGCATATGTATGTTACGGGAAATGTCTGGATTTGTAATTACGTTCACGCTACCATGATAATCTTCATTATCTAGCAGCTGTAAGATGTTCTCAAGATGAAACGAGATATACATTATCCCTGGGGACTCCAAGGTAAATAGCGCATTACTAATTCTCACCTGAATAGGGGGAAAAACAATAATGTAAGCCATCGTGGAAGAGTAAGAAAAGCACACGATACTAGGAATATCGTATCCTTCATTAGAAATTGTAACAATTTTATTTTATTTTTTCAGACATTTTGTAATGAGTAAAACTTCGGGTAAACAATCGTTTTCCTACTTACTTGAACACGAAAGGCTAGAGTGAAATTTTAAATTTCATTTTGTTTCAAATTTCCCTTTGCTATTTTTTGTAATACAAGAAGGTATTTTAATCACGTTTTATATTGACGATTGAAACCATGACCACTAGAAAACGACTGAGTATTTACGAAATCCCTTAAAGATTTCTCTCTCGATGATATGGATTCAAAGACACATTTTATCGTTGTGCAGGTTTAGCCAAACGGTATTGTTAAATTCATGTATTACCCAGGCAAAGAAAGAAACAAATATCTTCCTAATCCCCTTTAATTGGGAAATGATGGCATTACCTACGTGGACCTACAAACGTGGAACGATAAACCTATTCGGAATCATAGTTAGTACAACACAACACAAGTAAGTGGCACTTTCAGCAGCGCTGTTAATGATATTTAATACATTCGTGAAGTTTTCAATAAATCCTAAAAGTGTTTAGATGCACATTTGTGTGTGTTTCATCAAATCTTAGACACGCTTTAAGTGAGAGAGGCTTTTTTTACACATTGCGTTACCCAATTACTTTGTTTAGAGTAAAATGTGATTATTTATAAGGGAACAAGTCATTATGAGCTTCTGATATCTTTCTCAAATCCAAATCCATATCTTGAACTTCTCAAATTTTCAGAAACTCTTAATGTTGGAATCCCCCATTAAATGAATGGCAATAATATTACCATACCCAAGGAACAACTCAAAGTAACCAACCGTGTGGATCATCACTGAATAGACCGGCATAATCTTTGACGCAATAATATTGATTTTTTTGGATATTCATTGTTTTAAAGCACAAAAATAAGAAGAAAATTTTATTTTCAGCATACTCATTTATTGAAATAACAATGAAATTGTAATATTTATAATCAACGAAAGTTCGGTTTTCTTTTATGCCCGTGATATTATTGGCAACACACTAGCTCGTGTACTATCAGCAAAACTGCATTTCTTGAGTAACGGTATTTGAATCAAGTTACTGCATTTTCATAAATACATAGTTTCATTGAAATCGTACTAGTTTTTACATAGATCACCATAACAAAAATATTCAACTGAACATTAACACTGTTATGTTTGAACCTGAAATACAAGAGAAAAACAAATTAAAATAATTTTAAAGTCGTGGAATTTGGAAAAACGATATTCAACGAAGACAAAATATAATTCCCAATAACAATAATAATAATGTCAACATTTTCTTTTAAGCGTACACATTTATTGAAATAACAATAAAATTCTAATATTTATAATCAACGAAAGTTTTGTTGAAGAGAGTGTCAAAGAAAGTGTCAGAAGAGAAATCTGAAACAATGAAGGAATATTGGAAGAAACGCAGAGAAAGAAAAACATATGCAAAGTAATTGATCTAACGCACACCAACGTGTGAGATCCGAAAAAAGAAGAAAACGAACAATGTCAATTCAAGCGACTTCATTTAGGTGACACAATTTCCAAAGTTTTAAACTTGCTGTAGGTAAGAAGAAACAGGAGTATCCCATTTACATCGACAAATTTTAAAAGCACCAATAAGCAATGACCTCCGGCCTTTTTTCCGTCGTAGTTTGCAATGGTACGTAGTGCTCCACACTCCAGCACCACCTTTGGTACGCACAACATCCCACTCGCTGCCGCGCAGGCGAGGCCGCTCTCCGGAACAGCTGACCAGATGGCGTCCTTCGCACCTTTGCGTCTTTGCCCGTTCCTGTCACCGCAGGAAACTTAGAAGTCACAAACCTCAATGTGTATTTAAAATTACATCATAGTTGTTGTTTTAAATTTATTCGAAACCCCAAAACTTCGTATGACTCCAGATTTTCGTCAGGAAATATCACAAAACCTTTTCAACATTGTCTCTCCGTAACGGCTTTCACAAAATTTGCCACTATCACACAATCATTTTTATGGACAGTATGAGGAATGGAATGAGTTGGCACTATCAAATTTAATATTCCAAGCATTTCTTGAAAGTAAAGCGAATAATACATTTATTTAAAATCTCATGTGTTTATTATGTAAACAGAAGGAGGTAAATGTAAAGAAGTATACCTATTATAATGTGTTGTGTACAATATTACAAAGAAAATAGTTGATGTGGCCAATTCTGCATCCACATTGTAGCTATTTGTACATCCATCGTATTCAATGTTTTGTGGTCTGTAGTTCCCACTTAATCATCGGTAGTTTCGTATTTGCATCTGATATGATAGAAGAAAATTTTGAGACAGTTCAAGGTGCTTTGAAGGCAAGATGTAAAAACGTGAAATATCCCTTTATAA
Organism: Gryllus longicercus; assembly: GCA_038098605.1. Taxonomy (NCBI): domain Eukaryota; kingdom Metazoa; phylum Arthropoda; class Insecta; order Orthoptera; family Gryllidae; genus Gryllus; species Gryllus longicercus. The sequence goes on from JAZDUA010000021.1 coordinate 6,713,114, forward strand.
GGAATGTTTTAATGTGACTAATTTGTTTAAACAAAAAAGATAGCTTGAGAAAAGGTAACTTGTAACTTATGATTGAGCCGGTTTTTATTATTATTTGAATTGAATTGATGTTTTATTTTACGTGGCGAGACTCAGAGCATGAGGCCCGCTCTTCCGCCTGACCACGCAAATTTCGCTAAGCTCCTTTCACCAGCTAGCGGAGACATGATGTATTTTTTGGGCGAAGGAACAGGCGATTTCAACTTAACGCAGATGCTTTATTTAGGGTTGAGGATCTTCTACATGCAGTAAATCTACTAGCATGGGTCACCCGGCTTTCGAAGGAAGGCGTACGAAGGATTTTTCTCCCTTAAAAATCCACGGCTACGATCGGGTTTGAACATACGAACATGAGTATAATAGTCCGATACGCTAACCGTTACACCATCGCCACCGTAAAACGTTGCGAAGTGTTTAGTCCATTATTTGTTGTTTATGACGACACCGCCGTTCCGGCCAGGTCAAATATTTTTGTTGTCAAGTAAAACTTGTGTATTGATAGTTGGTTCTAGAAATTCAAAGCAACAGTAGTGAAAGTACTTACAATGCCTGCCTCCTGCTCCGCGTCCGACATCTCTAGAAACAGATGGCAAACTGACGATTATTTTCCGTTCTCCGTATAACCCCTTTATCAGCACGCATGCGCCTAAAAGGTCTCTACAGCTGGTCCAATGGTCATCCGCCTAGTCTCTTGTGTTACGCAACTGAATCAACACGGACAAAGCCCCAATGGCCTCGAGAATGAGCGGAGAGGACTGCTGCAAGCACAGCTACACACGAGAATGTAATTTCAGAAACTCACGCCTAAAGTCATTTTCGTACCATGTTAATGAGCTAAAATAATGAGGATATGACTTTTGAATGAATAAATAATAACAAAAGTAATAATAATAATAATAATAATAATAATAATAATAATAATAATAATAGTTTATTGTTCTCATAAAACCAAGATTTATATATGTGACAAAGAATTCCAAAGTTTTTACAATATTAGGCTAAATCATAACAAGAGCACAAAAGTTTACTTCAGGTCTAACCTAACTTTTATAACTTTATTATGTATTTTATTTTCTTCTTCTTCTTAGGGATTTTTCCAGCCGACAGCCGGTAACCCTTTGCGTCCCGAGGGACGCACTTTCGGCCATACACTAGACGTTAACATATTTTGAGGGCTCCTCGGATCTGTGGTCAGCAGAACGCGAGGCCCTCCGCGACAACACATAAGAAACAAGGGAGAAACAAACATGCCCAAGGTAGGACTAGAACGTGCGACCCTTCGGGCCGAAGCGTTGAGTCGGTACATGCTCTTCGCCACCGCGGCCACCCACGTCGTCCGTATATTTCATACTTAGACAAAAATAAAACTAGAATTAATTGACGCGTTCCGAACATTCACTCAGGTGCTGTTAAAATTACGTTCGTATTTAGGAGGGAAGGCGATCCCAAAACTGTGGCAAAAACGAATAATTGCGGAGAGGGTTAATGAATAATGAACATACTCTCATTATATTTTTTTTTTTTTCGTTTTAAGGTAAACATCGTAGGCTAAAAATCGAAAATATTATCAAAATATTGCTCTTTAAGTTTTGTTAATAATTTAATATTCAAAAGAATAAAAATTGTCATTGTCTTTAATTAAGAAAAGTGTAATAAATGCTATTAATTTCGGAAAACTGCAAATTTTGAAATATTTTTTTCAAATATAATGCGTGAAATTGTGTAATGTTGTAATAATACTAGTTCATATTTCAAAGGTATTTATGGTAAAGGCGCTCAAATTGATAGATGTATAAAACACTTTCTGCATCCGCCAACTGATACATGATCTGATTGTGTTACTTTATTATTTTTGTCACATTTATCATAAACTTTAATTAGTGAAATGATTTACTGCGAGATATCACACAGTTTATGTCTTTCAAGAAGATTTTTTTCTTCTTACATCGTGTGTCATAAAGTTGTATATTAAGGCATGATAAAAGCACTGATTAGAGAGTATACAGAATGGAAACTTCCCTACTCCGCACGCCAAATTCATTCCGTATCCGCCAAATGGAAACCGAGTTCATTGACCCAACGCCACTAGGGTCACCTGTACTTTTAAGAGCCAGTGACGGGCTGTCGCTGTTGCTATCTCCGTTATTGTGTTCTGATTGTATGGCATGCGTTTTTTGCTGTTTTGAGATCGTGAATGTTGTGTAACCGGTTGTTGCTCATGGTGAACCTTGTTTCATTGTGGATATTAAACTTTTAAATATTGTACAGTAAAATGTGTGTTAGTAATAAGAAAGGTATACAACGATGTATTTATTATTTTCTGTGCATTGTGTCGTGAAGACATGTCATTTTCCTATATTGGAGTCCTCAGAGCAGCGACTCCAAACAACTAATTCAGTTCCGAGGTTAATTACTGAACGTGGGTAACAAAATAATATCAGTCACCGTACTTCCGAATCACGCACATCAACTTCCGTTGGATCCTCATAGCAGAATTTGAAACGGTGAACAGTATCATGTCCTACAATAACGGATGGCATGTTTAGGATAAATGGAACAACGCACATCTTTTAAAAAGTTTTTAGAGCATACTGAGACACAATAATCTCGTACGTGAAACTAAGAAGTGAAAATAAATTGAGTGGATTATATTACTAGATTAATGCGTTTTTTTCTTTAACACTGATTTTTCATCAATCATTGTCTCTCACTGTCTAATATTATTGACTCTCAAGACATGGTCATTTAGCTATTGATTGAAAAGAAAATAAGATATTGTTACTCAAACTCTACTAGTATGACATTCTTCCTTAACACAACGTTATGTGGGCCAATACAAATTTCGAGGGAACGACAATACTACACTACACTACTACACATAAAGGAAAATCAGCTTGCTCCGGCTGGGGCGCTGCCTCTCTACACACACCTGACGTGGCAACACATACCTGGTTGGGGAAAGCCCCCACAATCCGACATAGGTGGGTGTGGGATCTCGTTATCCAGCGGGAGAAGGTCACAGCCACGTCACGCGATAAAAGCATGCACTACACTTACGGAAATAATTACCTTAGTCTTGACGCGCCCGGAATCACTAATAAATTAATAAAATTAATTAATATCAATTATTGAATTTATATTGAACAATTTATAGCGTTTCCTGATGGTTTAGAAAGCCTCTTCTGCAATAAATGGGAATCAATTCTCCAAACAATCAGCTTCAAAAAGGGGAAAAGAAGGAATTGAACATATTTCCAGGAATTTAATACAATAATCATCTCTTTGAGAAATTCCCTGCTTAAGTTCTTCGGGATCGTTTCTTATATTGTTGAATTTCACTGTATGATAACAAGCCTGATTTACAATAAATAGTGGGATAAATAGATAAATAGGCGTCATTGTTAAATAGAATATTTTTCAAGGGGGCTAAGGGACCTCTGTAAATTACATATTTTATTACATGGTGCTACGGGACTCCTTTCGAATTTTTCAGGGAGAGACGCGACCCCTCTGCGCTCACCTACTGGGCCCACGCTTACTATCGCCACCTTTTCCCGGTATTTAGCCATCATTGTTCCCTTGACCTCGCTCTGCATATCTCGATATATCGATAACACACGAGTACTCTGACGCTGCGTTGTCACTATGAAAGATATCGTTTGAGTAGGCAATCTCCGAAAACTAAAGGAGATTTGTTTGCTTTGAACACTTATGTAAGAATATTAAAAATTGTTGATAGGCTTGTGAATGTTCATAGTACATTACATGACGTTAAAAATTCGCACTTTTAGTTAGAAATATACCTTAAAAATTTTGTCCGTAAGTGATACTCGGCTTTTCGAGTGTCGACCTACAAGATTATTCTTCGTAATCTCTAACCTCGCTATGTCAAAATACTTGGTAACTTGAACTCAACTCATTCTCAAAAGATTTTAAGAATCAAAATTTTGTTCTCAACTAACGTGATGTTTCCACAATTTATCTCAAAACTTGCTTTTTTTGTTTCTTATTGTTATATCTTGCGGCACAGCTAGGTACCGCACAACTTCCTATTGGGAATCACTATTCCATAGTGCAATCCAAATAATCTTTAGATAATTTCAAGGGTATCCTAATGGAAGTCCTCAGAGTCGACGTTTTTAGTTCCGCCTTTATAATATCTAAGAGGAAATCCCAGAGAAGTGAGTGTAACAGAAATAATGAGATCATCAATTACTCAATCTTATCTATCCCGCACCTTCGTCGTAATGAAGTAATCAAGCCGACGAGTTCTATTCGTAGCAGCTCCCTGTGCAGCTGCATAAGAAAACAATGAAAATGAAACGCTCCACCATTCAAATACAACACTCGGTAATGAGAATAAAATTAATAATAATAATAATAATAATAATAATAATAATAACGCCAAAAGGAATTACAAACGATATGTTGATAATCGACATGATCCTACAAAACGCAAGAAGACGCTGACAAACTTGCATATCACCTGGTCGACTAAAAGAAGGCTACGTTCTAACATGTATTTCGACCGTGCCGTATATAAATGGTATAATAATAAACTATATGCTAAATTAGAGATTTTATTTCATCGACCTCTTTTAAAAAATTGTTTGCTTCATCGACCCATTGACATTTTTCTTTACGGAATTTAGTATTTTCCTGCGCGATAGGGTAACGTTGTGAATACATAGTTATAATTCCTTTACTTTTTTAAACATTCAACCCAATGATGCACGGAGGATAGGAAAGAAGAGGAGCGAATTTGTAATTTATTACTATAAGAGTCTGAATTGTTGCTTTATATCAGAAATCAATTATCAAGTGCTTTACTGCATACTTTTGGGATCAATGGGATCTTGATTTCATCGATCAATAACCGGTTGATATTCGACTATTGACAACTATTCAATCCTTTAATCATTTCTGACCCTCTACAAATTTCTTCGAGCCGAGAGGGTCAATTCCGATCCCTTTGGAAACCCCTGTACTACATAATTTTATTGTAAAAAATATTTTGACGGAAATATACGTTTTGGAGTCTGAAAAGAGAAAAATGTGTTTTTTCATTCATGTCTATCTACGAGTAGGTCTGCCTTCCTACATGTTGTCTGTTGGTCTGCAAAGCCGGACTAATATCTTATTGGGCACTACATGCCCAAATAATGGAACTCCTTTGATATTGATCTCCACTCAACTCTAACAATAAAAAACGAACATTTGCAATTTAAAAAAATAATAATACAATGTTACATGTTATTTCCATATTACAATAGTGTAACTTTGTGTATTTTTAAACTAATATAAATTTTTGTTTTGAAAATAATCCCTATTCAGCAGGAGTCGTAAGCACACTCTGCTAATGCATGAATCCACTTCTACTTGTCTGTCCCGTCTATCCACCTTACTGTTCGTCTTTGCTGTCCGTTTCACTGTCTGCCTGTGCCCAACAATAGATCTCAAGGTGCGTTCGCGCATTTTTGCAAAATGACTCTCGATTTGAAATGATTCATGTTGGTATATTATGAACTATTTTTGAGCCAGCTCGATTCAGTTAATTTTGAAAGATATACTTAAAATAAAAGTGCATGGGTTTCAAAATTTATAATCACAAGAGACACGGTAAGAAATACTACTAAATTGTCGTAATTACTCATTTAATTTCTTTATCAATAAAAAGACAATTAGGACGTGAATCATGTTCAGTTTCTTTATGAACGAATTTTCTGAGTTCACAATTAATAATAAGATAAATTGATTGCAAAGTAATTTTTATAGTCGAACCACACCATTCGATGAAACATTGTTTCGTAGTTCAAGTCCAGTTCATCGTTTGTGTATGAAAGCTTGAAAATTTCACAACATACAATCTTTTATTTCAGAATTCAAGCAAGAAGAAATAATCCAAGGTTGTCCTTGCCGCCTACCTTACTGACACCAAACGCGCTGGCCAAACGCGTTCCAAATAAGGCCTCTTTGCGCTTGAATCGAATGTCGTTGGCTGTAAACGCATGCTTCAGTGCCAGCAACATTATACAGGAATCCTGTTTCTGCCGCTCTGTTTTGTTTGGTCGCTTTTCGAGGTCAGATAATACTATTCACTCCCCTTATTTTTACTCATAGTTCGTATCTATAGTGTTGTGCAACTTAAGAAAATTAATATAAAATAACAGTAAAACTTGTGCATGACTGAATCCCGATAAGGAAGAAATCTGCAAGTATGTCTGGCAAAATAATCTCTAAACGGAATGAATTTATCTGTGGGAATCACTGCACAAACCAGCATAATCGGGAAATTTAAGGCCATAGACTTTAGGAAATCAGGTTTTAGAGAGATGAAAGTGATTATAGCCGGCGATGGAAGAACATTTACTTTTACATTTTCGTGCAGAAGTTGTGCAAAGCTGTCAAAGGTGTCAGGTTGATAGTGGAAAGAGAGTAATTAGAGATTACGAGAAAAGTTCTTAAGGAAGTTAATCAACAAGAGGACAAAAACACACATTTTATAAGGCAAAAGAGCTTGTGGTTGAATAGCTGCTTAAGAAGTGAAGCATAACACATTCACAAAGGCATAACCAGATGCTTGTGGTCACCTTCGTGGGTATGTTTAAACATGAGACGCAAATTCCAGACAGGTAAATCTGCCACGTATTCCGGACGTTTAGAGTTATCTTCTGATGTAAACTAAAGTCTCAAATTTCAGAATAAATCTCAAAACGGTTCAAGAAAATATCGTGAATGCTTTTATACTTGAATATGATCTCTACAAACCAGAAAATGCGTAACATTGAAAGAAAATGATATTCAAAGAATTGAAATCTGGGAAATACTCGTAATCTGGTTAAAATGGGAAATTATTTTTAAATTCATGCAAGTCTGTTCGAGAAGGCACAGCGCAGAAGACTGTTACTTCCGACAACGGACAGTCTTAGGCGGCTCATAGATTCAACTTCTGTTTGACACTTGCTAGACAGCTAGGTTGAATTAAGACACTTTCTGGTGGAGAAATCTAGGGGCTGGCTGCCCTGATCGGTAAGTTTCAGTGGTTTCTCCGATCCACACCAGGTGAACGCTGGAGCAGTGCCTAACAAATCGCGTATGAGATATGTTTTTTCTTCCACTTCCTTGTCCTATCTTCACTACGAAGTTACACATACACACTTCCGCGCACCACAATCCCACACAGGTGGGGAGACTCGTACGGAGCTTCGAGAATTCTCGACTGGGGGAGGGATGCCTCGCTGGTGGGAGATATCTGAATGCCGAAAACCTCGCAAAGGCGACGTGTAGATTGTCGCCGGTTTTCACCGTCCAACTGCCGCCTCCTATGATGAAAACATGCACAACGACCAAAAGCGTTGACGCGTTCGGAATTAGTAATTAATCATTGGCAGGAAATGTTAAGAAAAAAATGTTTTCAAAGACTATAACAGCGGATGTACTGCATGGGTGTAAACAGATAACGTAGATATGTTTGTCATCCGAAGTTTTGTTTGATGTCTTGTATCCTGGAGAACGCCAATGATCTTGGCCTAGGGGCAGCACACCAACTGTGCTGACATTGACCGTGAATGCAAGGCCGCGGGAGGCATTCACAAGGAAAATAAGATAAAACCGTAAACTACGCCAACAAATGTAGCAAGCTGAGTAGAGGGCAACGAAACATTGCTCCATGATGAAAAGTTTTGTTTTGTTGAATTACGTAATTGGGAGAAGTATCAATATTTACTTAGTAGAAGCATCACAATATTTGGTAAAACCACAATGCAGCCCATATTTTTAGCAATATTCCTTATTAAACGCAATAAAAAATCATTAATTCGTTATAAATGACTATTTTAGTAATTTTGAATTACGGTTTTGACATTCGTACTTTAAAAGGTGAATTATTTTAATCATAACTGGAAGAGACAATTATTTCCTTTGATTCTCGATTTTTCTTCTTGTGTAATGGTGGTGTAAGATTTATCAATATTATTTAAGTCATAAAAACATGCATTCTACAAAAGAAATTCTCTCTGAAGTGAGCATAATGGTAACTCTTCAGTGGCAAAGATTGAATATTCGATCATCATTTTTTTCATCTTCAAGTAAAAATTTGTTTCGCATGTGTATATTGATTCAGTTAGACTATTCTTCAGACTGGAAATAAATCTACAATTTAGGTTTAGTGGGTTTCACAAAATCTGGAAAATATCAAATGATTATTCAAAATACACCAACTTAGACTATTTGGAAGTGAAAAGTTCAAAGGAACATTGCCAGACTCAGAGTCACGTATATGATTTTTAGTGCTTTTCATTTCCACATAGGCGGAAGGTTAACCACTAGCATCCCATGCACAATCCAATTTTTTTATACACTCTTTTCTCTTTTTTACTATTATTATTATTATTATTATTATTATTATTATTATTATTGGCGTATATGCCATTACTGACCACGCTACACGACCAACGTGTGTAATTCTTCCAGGATCAGCTTTTCAGCTGTATCCTTGGATTACAACAAGGTTGTTACGCCTTGAAGTGTGAATTATGAGATGATAGGTTGATGATGACGGGTGAAGGGACAATCACAAATACGACCATGTCTACGCAGGACTCGAACCTGCAGCCTCCTCGGCACAGACGACGGCTGCCGCAACCGTCTGCGCCACGGGGCCGACATTATTATTTTTATTATTGTTATATCCATTCCCATTCCTAAAATTTTTCTGGATAAACGTTTGTTGATATGTAAGAACTAGCGAAGTAGCGAAAACCAGAACGCATCTAGGGAGAGGAAGGTCATAACCAAGAACGAAAAACTGGGACTTTCGCTTCCAGTTAATATTTCGTTGGGACAACGGGACACCTAATAAAAAAAGGACAATTCCGTTTTTAGCGGCTGGTCATCCTAAAAATGACTTCTTTTGATTTGTAACCATGAGAGGAGATTTTGTGTCAAAGTCAGAGTTAGATGGTTTACAAAATGTGTTTCAGCCTCATGTTTGGTGGTGCTCTTCGCTAACCCCGAAGGATCGATTTCTGTAGGTGAAGCTTTGAATGGAAAAAAATAAATGGTATGTAACCACATGAAGGTTTTTTTTCTTTCATATCAAGAACTGGAATTTTATGATTATGTTTGAAAACTGTGGATTATTCTCAAGGATATATTTGCCACCACAAGAAGGGAGAGTGAGAATCAAAATAATGAAACAAATAAAAACAGCGTAAAAGAAAAGGTCAAGAATAGAAGGTTTCTCAAGAACTGGAGCACCGAGCTCGCCAAGAATTATCTACTGGGACGCCACAGCCAACAGCCAGGCATTAAACACACAATGTCGTCATCATCATTCTCAAGTACTGAAACCTAATTGTGGGGGCACAAAATGGAGCAAGAATACAACGCCAGAGCTCTCTTACGGCACGGCTCAACAGCTGCGTTTCCAAGGCTGCATTGGGGACACTGAATTCGTCATTATTAAAGGGCGAAGTATTGTAATTTAGCGGCATACTGTATTTATTTGAAAAAGAGTTCATTTTCTATGATTCTGAAGTTATCGTTTCGAAAACTTAAATACAGAGAGAAGCAATATTTGTTATCAAAAAGAGTTTCAACTGCTCAGGGCTGTTCACTCGCAGAAAACTAATTGATGTTGATTAAAAAGCATTCAAAACATATTTTTGTACGATACGAAAGATTAAAACCAATTCACACTATTTCTACAGATTTCAATAAATTGTGTAAATAACATTCATGTGGCATAGATCCGATTTTCACGGTTTACTCTGAATTTTTGAAAATTGTAAAATTTTGAATTTTTTGCGGCATGACTGCAACCTTCTTCCTTCAACTATAAAATTGAAGATAGATATCTTTCCTTCTTTTTTCTTGTCTCTCATGTCGTTTATATTTACTTAAGCGGCAATTTGTTCATATTATTATATTTATGATAACATTTGCTTTAAATAATGTCATATAGTTTCTCGAAAACTAACAGTTTTCTATGAAAACTACCTTAATATTCCCCATTTTCAGACACGCTCAAATGTCATTTTTTCATAAATGGCTCCGAATTGTTTCTTAATACAGATCTTTCAGCACAATTAGGTTTCAGTACTTTAAAACAAAACTTAATTCGAACAGATAGTGCTTATTGCTCTTTTTAATATAACGTAAAGTTCATTTTGGGATTTTTTTTTCAAAAATTACACAAATGTAATATTTTTAAAGATTGATCACACCACTAATATGCACATTTCCAGCAATTTGTAAACACTATTGTATTTGTGTGTTAATGTGTTTTAAATGACTTCAAATGAGGTTTTTCAAAAACTCAATTTTCTTTGAAAAAGAGCTCTAAATGTTTCAAAAAAAATTTACCATTTAGAACGAGGTTGAACTGTTCTTTAATATTCTTAAAATAATAATTCCGTTCTACTTATAGGAAACCGAAAAACTAAGAACATTTCAACAAAAAAATACCTTGAGCGGCGATAGATGGCAACTGGCAAGGGTATATGGCAAGTCCGAATAGCTAGCCGAGACCATAGGAAATAGTACGGGAAAAAAACTAATACGGGAAAGTCTGTGCTATTCCGTACCACCACTAGTTTTATATAAATTAATTTAACAATTTTTACTAATCGATTTTGTCGGTCATGTCGCTATAAGCAAGTGAAATTGCAATACTGTTGAGCCGATCTTGCAACATAGTTGATAAAATATTTGAGTAGACGCAATACCGAGAAACTGCATTCATTTCTGCAATCTGACTTTTATGGAATATTTCTCTCACCGAGTGTGTATTTTACCCACTCGGAATTTTTTGTAAGGGTATATCCACATTATCGCTAAGTAATGTCCCCCATATCCACATTATCGCTAAGTAATGCCCCCCATATCCACATTATCGCCCACACTTGGCAGCAATGTATCGGCGCCTATGGTGTCTACCAGCAGTGGCGATTTAACGCACGAGTGAACCCGGTGGCCGCCGAAGGCCTCGGTCTCCAAGGGGTTTCAAAATATTGAAAACAATAAAACCGCCACTCAAGAATATAGAATCAATTTCACAGCTTTGGGCGGGTCGTAGAGGCGCACGATTTCGTAAAACCCTTCCGGCGCGGTTTCTCTTTTGTTACTTAATTATGACACCTTAGAATATGTAAAAGTGCAGGGTGCCACCAAATATGACCAATTCTCTTGAGACATCATTAAAGATAGTGGAAATAACAATTTTGATACTATTATCTTTGTAATTTCAGGTCCAATCTTTTTGACTTTTGCTTTACATGAAAGATAATAGCGTGTTATTTAAGAAATGTCCTTATACACTAAATGTGTTGATATATTTATTGATTTGTTAAACAATTAATTGTTCTCGTGATCTTCGAATTGAATTGTTAATTGATAATTGATTCATACTGATAAGCGGTACTCTTTTTCACTGGAATTAATTGCAATAATGTATACAAATTACCGACAATGTAATATTAACGACGTGAGTGAAATTGCAAAAAAAATATATTTGCGTAGTTTAAAAAACAAACAAAAGAATACAGTGAAATGGCATCAATATCAACTTATACAATGCATTTAGCACCATCTCTCCCAAAAATTTCAGACGACGTTTTTATTCTTTATATTCAGTATGCTCGTACGTCAAGACAATAGCTTTAATTCTGTTTTCTATTAACCACTTTTTTAGGCTTTGCCTTCCCTTTCCGCCCAGTACATTCCAGTAATGCTATCTGAGCACCAACATTTCGAGCTACATTTTGGAATGCTTCTGCATAAGAGTTTTTATCTTTATTACTTAGCGAACTAATACCAATGACAAAGCATTTTGGCCTTCATCATTTATGATTGTCGTTCCTTTTAATTAAAGCCATTATCGTAAACAACTGCATGAATATTCTCGAAATTATCTTGATATGTACCACATAATACTTCGGAAATCGATCGCCAGATTTTCTTTTGTGTCGAATACTTTAATGTGATCCTGCTCGTGTATGTTTTCATTGTGCAATAGCAATGTTTCGACATGCAGCGTTCTTGTGAATAGACGGGTATATAACGAGTAATAAAACTAAATCGGATATAATGGAATCAGAAAGTATCCGAATGTAAAAAACAATGTCAGGAATGTTGCTTTCGAAACAAATGCATTAGGGAAATGAATGGTAACGGGATGTAAAGTCCTCTCGGATCCGAGTTACTCAGAGCACTCACGTCGTTAGCTTCAAGGTGGAAGCAGTGAGTGAGTGGGTCGCCACTGACGTTTGGGCGGGATTGGGCGTGGGATTAGTTAGCCGGCATCCTCTGAGTGACTGGCGGCGGAGCTCAAACCCACATATAAAGGTCCAGACGATGAGCATGAACCTCCTGTCAGGTTTGCCCAGGTTCCGGCGGCACTCACGTCCATAGCTTCAAGGTGGAGGCAGTGAGGAGACGTGTTGGGAGCCTCAAGCCCTCCGGACTGGATGGCTCCCAGATGGGCACTTGGCTTCGTCGTGGAAGCGGCCCGACACTGGGCAAAGAGGAGGGATGTGTCCCAGCGCACTGTGGGTGATGCTTACTTCGACTCCAATGCTATCCTGGAAAGCTAGAAACTCAGAGCTGGCAGGGCGGCCCGACGCAGACATTGAATGGGAAGGTTCGCGAGAGGGGTAGCTGCATTCCGACGGGATTCGGATACCAGCTTGAAGGTGTTCTTGCACTGGAACGTGGTGCGGATAAAGACCATAGAGCTGAGGTGCCCACCCTTAGTAAAACAAGAAATGCAAGATATACGTATCCTACAAATAAAAAAAAAAATAAACGCAGTCTTGTCTATCACTAAATCCATATAAAAATTAAAGAATGATATAACACAATTAAAGTTAATTAATCATAGGCTATTCCAGCGGCGTAAGTTCCAAAGGGACTGACAGGACCATGTCCTAGGGCTCATGAATAAAAGTACATTTCAGAGTTAATTAAGGAACGATCTAAAAAATTGTGATTAAATAAATGAACTATTTTCTTAGTTACTTCAACAAGATATTGTATACACACCTAGTTGCCATTGCGATAGCGTATTTATAAGGGTCTCTGCGAGTTAACTCGGAGGACCATCAGGAGTCCATGCAGTCTAAGAGCGGAAAACGTGCCCTTGGGCCTACGTTAATTTGGGGGCCCTCTATTCTTACTTTCGCCAACCTCCCCCCCCCCCAATTTTGAATAACAGATTTATAATTACTTTGAAAAAATTAAATAGTTAAATTTTATCTAATGATGCACGACATATTATTCCGTTATGCCAGTTTTTGTACATAGTTCATCCATACATCACTTCGTATAGGGTTTTAATTTCAGTTTTTGAATAACTTAGTACTATTTAAATTTTCTTTAAGAACTATCGGGTGCGCTGGGCCCTGTTCATTCGGGCCCGTACGTTAACATGGCACAGGTTTTAATACTCGTATTAAAGTGATAAAAGATTATAGATTTACATACTTCCTTTCATGCATTCATAGGCGATTTATTGTATGGCCAACATTTAGAGGGTTTAATAAGGTTTAATAGCTGATTATGATACAAATTTTTAAAAAAAATTGAAGCTAACTTCGAAGTAAGCAAGGTAAGCTTGTGTTAAATTATCCTTGCTTGACTTTATAATACGCTGCAATACTGTAACCGTTGAGAGTTATTCATGTTTGTTTTATTTGTAGAAGACAAAAATTATTCCTGTTCCTGACTATAGAAATAATTGCAGATACGATGCTTCGAAGACGCTTCATTTGAATTGGATTGGACTTTGGCAAGTGATTAAAGTGTTAGGTGGGCAAAATTGCAAAGAGGAACCGTTCCTAAAATGCGAGAACGTATGTGCTGTTGAAGCATCTCTAGTTTCAAGATTAGAAAAATGAGATAAAATTTTATTAAACATTACAAATCAATCGTTTTAATTCGTGTTTTACCGACTCTGTGTGGCTCACGGACAGCAATGCCACTGTCTCTTCAGCGACTCCGGCCGGGAGGTCGTAGGGTTCGAGTCCCGACGGTTGTGGATTTTCGACACTAGCTAAACAGCGAGATCGAATCCAGCCGCTGTTTGGAGGAGAATTCGAATGGTAAGCTGCTCTGATCGGCAGTTCTCCGTGGTTTCTCCGATCGATATCAGATGAATGCTGGAGCAATGCCCTAACAAAACAGGGCATGGACCGCGCGCGATCTTTCCTTCGTCTTCCTTATCCTATCCTCACCCCTTCCCTACAAACACACTTACATGTAGTATACAATCACTCATATCGGGAGACCATTCGGTCTCTTGGTAGCGTGTCCCGGCTGGGGAGATACCTGGAGAGGGAATCCTCTACAAGCCGAAGTGTAGGTCTGCGTCGGATCTCAACATCTAGCGGGTAAGAACACCGCCCTATCCAGGTGCAAAATCATTCACTATACCAACGGGAGTAATGGCCTTATCGTATCCGGACACCTAAATCAAATTCTGTTTTAAAATAATGAATGTTCTGTTCATCTTAGAGCAGTTTTATTGCTGCGCGCACATGTTGTACCCCTTGCTGCACGCGTGTGCCTGCAACAAAAATTGCAGTTATACGAGCCGTGCGTGGGGGTGACGTGGTGTTTCTAACCGTGACTGAATGCAACTTACAGTGATCATGAGCACGCCATCGGCGCGCCCTGCAACTTATACGAGTGCACTCGGATGCCATCTGGCGTCCGCTTCTCCAAGCATTTCAGTCCAGAGTGCACCTTCAGCGCCGACTCCAGCGCGTCCTGACCGCGGCGCCGGCCACCTGCGCACATATAAGAGCGGGCAATTCCAATGTTCCATAGAACGGAAGCATGGTGCTTGGCTTTACGGATGGATAGTGCGAGTGAGAAGTAGAACTTGCTGCGCGATTTCTCTACTGTCCCATGCCCTCTGACGCGTGCAGGCAACTCAGAATCTTGTTGACCGTAATGATGTCAATGTTAGCTGACTGTACGATTCTTCAAACACCCTTCATGGGTGTGAATTTAGGGGCGTTCATAAATTACGTAACGCAAATATGGAAGTTTTTGAATACCCCCTCTAACACACATGTAATTCGCGCTTGAACCCCCCTCAACTATTATGTAACACTTGCGACAACATCTTACTATTTAGAAGAAAAAATTAATTATATAACTGTAAAAACATGAAATAATTTTATTATGGTGTATATTAAAACTAATGATAAAAAGTCTGTGATAAAAATAAACTGACATTGCTGACTGCACCTAAAAATAAGATTGGGACAATTTTTACGTAAAGGAAGCAAGGACGCACGAGAAAATTTCTGACAAATGCTCATGCTGTCGTGGAGAACGCATTGGCGAGAATCTACTGCGTCAACCTAATTGTATTTTAGAAAATACTCTATATTTATTTCGAATATTTTCTTCGAAATCTAAAATTCAATCCATATACCATTGATGAAAAATATTTTTAATTATTGTAAACATTTACACATCATAACATTTTAATGTTTATATATTTTTATATTATTTGTTCACATTTTGATGTATTAGTTTTAGGCCAACAGAGAAAGTTAATAGAGCAGCACAGTAGGAAACTCCTCTCTTATAATGTGTAAATTGACATGGGAGCGAGTTTTTATTTTGACAAACAGCTAAAGCATATTTAGATTTCATCCAATGATAAATCCTTTTATAAGATATTTATAAATACGAGATTTAAATTTTATTAGCGCAAAATTAAATTTAAAGAAAGGTGCGAAAAAAAACTGCGCATTCCAGTGATGTCAGCATTGAAGACGCCGCACGCAACACGTCATATTGATGAGTGAGCTGTTGTTGTTTGTACGTTTTTAATACTGTTGATCTCCAAAGATCATTCCATTCGGGATAAAGGTGAAGTGAAAGGATCGTCTTCTCCCCCTCCCCCTCCAGACAGACGGACGCCCTCTGAAATGCATCCTTCTCAGGGAAATAATCCATTTTTTATACAAAATGTATTATTTCCATACTCTGATGTGTTCAAATAAAGGTTTTAAAATGACAGAAATTGGACAACGAAACATTCTCTAGAGCATTATTACGATTCATTTCAGTTGTGATGCGTAAAAAGATGGCATTCGTTTCACTATCCTTACTTCGATCATCCCCACCTGAAATTTTGTATGTCCGCCCTGTGTGCCAATACGCACTTTGCCTCTCACTGGCTGCGAAATTCATAGCGTTCCAGAAACATATTAAACAAATTGCGGAAAAAAGGTCGGCCACAGATGATAGCACATGAATGTTCAGATCCCGTCGGAACATAGGTTAAGAAAAAATTCAAACTACAAGTAAGTACTTGAAAATAACACTATTGAGAATTATTTAACAAAACTACTAACTAATACTTCTTAAAATAATGAATAAAAACTTCAAAGAATGTAAAAAAAACTAACTAAATTCAAACTCAAATGTAACCCTACACCGCGGAACAAATCCAAACGACAGTAACATGCATTTGAAATAAAAAATTCATAGTCACAAGGTTTCAGATCATTGTCGCGCAATATTTCATATCGTCGTCGCAGGAATTGGTAGAAACAAGGTCTGCAAAAACATTATTTTTCACTGCTAACTCTCCTATACAAATTGAACAAACTATGTTCTTTCTTTTCGAATAAAATAAATACAATATACAATCATAAGGGAACAATTACTATTACAAGCAATTGCTAACAAGTCAGTTGCATACTTTTAACTTCTATACTTCTAGCGTGTCAATTCTCGCTGTGCAACGCACGCACTGCGCGCAAATGTGAGAAATGAAATAAAAGTTTTTAGTGCGTGGTGCCATTTTTGTAGAATAAAAATATCTTACTTTATGAGTGTAATAATAAGTTAACGAGTATACTTTTACTGCTTGGACATTTTCGTAGATAACAGTTAAGGGTTTTAATTTCATCTGCTGCTGACCATAGACTTGGATAAAACGTATGGAAGGGTCTAAAAATAAAGTGCGTGCACTAACATGCACTACACATGCCGGGAGACCGGTTGGGAACTTAGAGCTGTTCCCAGCTGGAGTGCACAGCTGGTGGGAGACATTTGGATAGGGAAAACCCAGTAAGCCGGCAAGTAAGGTCGGTGCTAGATCTCACTGTACAGCGGAAGAAACTCACCGCCGCCACCTGCGATAAAAATATGAACTACACTTGTGGAGTAATGATCTTAGCAGTCGACGCGCCGGGAATCATTAATCGATTAATATAGTTTCGTTTTTTGATAGTCATAAGATACTTTGCTCATCTTTAAATATCCGACCTATCAAAAGGTATAAAAAGAAACTAGGAAACGACTCCCTGAAACATGTTCCACATTCAAAACTGATATTTTGATATACAAAATTCAGTGTCTGTCTGAAGATTACTGTTTCTCCTTTAATCACAGAAGCATAAATACTTGAAATACTTCTGTTCGCTTAGGAGAATTCCACCACATAATACGATCTATATAGATTAGTAGGCCATTACGACACATGACACCAAAGAGAACCAGCATGCGACCCACACAAATAAGTTTTCTATAGTGTTTAAAAACTATAGTGTTTAAAAATTAACTTATACTCTCCTATATTATTTCAGAAGAGTAGATGAATTTTGCGACTCTCACAAGCAAACAATCTTTATAAATGAGTTCTCTAAAGAAAGAAAATTTCTCGTAGACTTGGATAATTGTATTTTAACTTTAAAAATGTGAAGGATTTGTTGAAGAAACGCATCTAAAGATTCTGTGCAAATGCAATCGGGACGAATTATTTTCGTCCCAAGCATTGTCTGTACAGTTGGTTGAGAGTATTCTATCCATATACATCAGTGGAAACATTATGTAGTGTAGTTAACTCGCAAAAATTATACAGCGGTATCCAATAACAAATTCTCCTTGGTAAAAAAACATAAAAATTGTAAAAGACTCACCTTCAACAGATTTGAAGTGAAACCTGATTGTTTCATGCAAGACCAGTGCTCATTATGTAATAAGCAGGGAACACACCTGGATGCAGAAACGATGAAAAAACACTAAATTGTGGTGGAAGTTGTTATACGTAATCCTTTCTCATGAGATTAGAGTATATCAAGGGAATGACTAGCCTGCCCTAAGCCCCCTGAAGGAATAAATATCCATGGTTATGTGTAGTCCCGTACGTCACTAAAGAGATTGATATTCGCAGGGAACTCTCATAATAAAAAAAATTAAATTGCTCATAATAACCATCCGTTTATCAATTTCCATAGTTAAGTTTGATATTCTCATTTATTTGGTACGTTTGAATTATCCACAGACGAACACCGAAGAGGTGAAAAAATACTTGAAATATATTTATTGAAATGTGAAAACAATTACAAATACAATTTATCTGAAAGATGACTTCTTTTTCTCATCTCCACAAAGTGGTTCTGTGAGGGTGGGAAAAGGTACTTTTCGGACATGGCGTGATATGCAAACGTGTTCTTTTGTTCAAAAGTTGGAATGCATTACTAAAGTGTCTCATATAACTATTTTTATTCTTTTTGGTAGTATTTGTGCATATTATACATATTGATTATATATATATGAGTAAATACTACACGATGTGAGGATTGTAAAACATCACTTCATGTCTCAAAGTGTTGTTTGTTACTTTTTTATTTCTACTTTCTCGTATATGTAAAAGACAAGGTTACGTAATGATATCGAAAACCGTCGAGTTTTTTACGTATTTTAAAGAAATTTAACGGACTAAACGGATTTTAATGAGATTTTAAAGGATTTTTGGAGAGAC
This sequence comes from Gryllus longicercus, assembly GCA_038098605.1. Taxonomy (NCBI): domain Eukaryota; kingdom Metazoa; phylum Arthropoda; class Insecta; order Orthoptera; family Gryllidae; genus Gryllus; species Gryllus longicercus. The sequence continues at coordinate 6,731,943 of JAZDUA010000021.1, forward strand.
CCTCATACGGAAAAGTGTTGTTTTTTCAAAATATCTGTACCTCTTTAACTGCAAGAGTGTAATATGTTTTCGGAACCTATCTACAACTTCATGTTTAAAAATAGAGATTTATTTATTTAACAAACCTATTCCTCAATTTCATATCTTTAAAACATCACATGTACACGTTTTTCAAAATATTACTAGTTTCTCCGTAAATTTGAGTTATACTGTTTGATTTTCAAATGGCTGGTGTTAGTGGGATAAAAGTTGCAATATTATAATATCACGAAATCATTACCCAATTACATTCGAAAATATGTATTCGTGTATCACCATTATTTTTTACATTTTCGCTACCGCTAATGCAGTAGTGAGAAAATTATATAATGCTACGCGAAAAACAGACGAATTTTCGGCAGAAAAACCTATTACAGGGCCCACGTGACGAAAAAGTGGAAAAATCCGGTTGCTAAATTTAGAAAAAACATCCTCTAACAAGTAGTGTATCCTAATTAACACGTAGGGTAGACAAGTTTTATGGGTCCTTGATACCAAAAAATCGAATGACGGCAAAACGTCTGCCTGTGCGTCCGTCCGTGAACAACGCTAGCGGCTAACCCTTTCACCTGATTTTCTCCAAAATTGATATTCCGCAATCGATCTGGCTGATGATGTGGTCCATTGAATTGGAAATCCATTTTTTAATTTTGGAGGGTACTTTACATGTAGCCTCTCGGACATTTTTATAATTTTCCAAAAAAATGGCTCCATCTTTTTTTTAATAAATTTTATTGCTGGACAGTGTGAAGGGCGTTTAAGATAATGGTGAAGATTACATATTCGTTAAAAACTCTCATTTTTCGAAAATGCAAAAATTCAAAAATTTTTCGGCGTCTTCCTACAATCATCAAGATAGAGATTTTCCCTAAATGAAATCTGTTCCTTAAAAATATATTTTGAAATAAGGTTAATTTTTCAAAAATTTGAGTATTCACGTAACTTTGCATACGGACGAGAAAGTACGTGCTATTTTACCACCAGTTTAGTTTAATATGGACCTAAATTTATTGAAAATGACACATTGATTGCATCATAGCTGCAGATATTCCTTGGATAGCAATAGGCCTCTTGGGGTCTCTGTCGAGCCACTGACTGACAGTTTAGGACACGGAATTAATTGAAAGGGGCCCAGGATCCCAATGTAAAAAATGATTCGCGCCGATTTCAAATCTGACACTAGCACTTGCCGACGAGTGTTGTTGACAAAATCACCAGACATTTTCGCTGCCGTATAGTGGAAACTATTTTCCATAAAAAAGGCTACACATTTTATGTAGTAGTACTATCGTCAAAATAGCCAATTCCGCCAGTCCTTGTATCTAGCGGAAAGAAGGCTCCAGAAAACGTTCGCTGATAATACGAACATTTTCTTATGAAAAGTCCACACAATTTTCTGTTTTATTCGTATAAAAAAATGACCTTTGGTTCTTTAACATTTACAATTAATTACTGATTAAGAAACAGCAGTTTTGATAAGATATTGCCCTCGTAATATTATCGTGTGCTGAAGAGCCAAACTGTGTGAATTTGAACACTAAATTTGTACTTGGATCAATGAATTTGTGGCAATAGTATATGATGTACAACTCTTAACCATTTTATTTTACATATTTTCTCGTTAAATGAAATAATACACTCACTGAAAATAACGTATCATTATTATTCTAAACAACTACATAGCTCATATCACAATATTAGTAATAAAGAAATTAACGATGTTGACGAGGTATGCAGTATTAAATTACAACAGCGCCTTTCAAATTATTCTGCGACAGCAGCGCTCTCAGTGAAACCAGTCAGCGCCCACGCACTTCTGTGTAATTTTACGCTATAAATTATAGAATTTATTGGTAAGTACAATTCATTAAATTTAATTTCTAATGAAAGACAGGTTACACTTCACTCCTAAAATTAATTTTAGGAGCAAATATAAACAAATGATGTATTTGTGTCTAAATTTGTAAAAATAGGTTACAAGACTCCTTGGGTATTGTACATACGAGTATTGTACAGACTTGTATTCGTAAATGACAGGGGTGGGATAACGTATCCATTTGAAGACAGAAACTTGTGTGGCATATTCTTACATGTTTGTGTAGAAATTAGTTTTATATTTTGTGAATGATTTCTTTTATTTTTATTTATTGTGGGCTTTTTCCAAATTCAAAAGCATAAATATTGGTTTTCTGTAAAATGTGTGGCAACATAAACATAATTTTTACTTGATATCCCAGATTTAATGCTAACTTGCACCATTTTCTGGTTCTATACACTTCTTAACTAACGTATTTTAATTTACCTATTCTATAAAAATGTTTAATGTGAATAATGTTAGAGATACTTAAATAGAATATGTATGTACAAATATTGAGATACAATTGCTCAAATCCTTTTGTTCCTTTTCTATTACACAAAAAATGTGTAGTATGTAAATTGCAATATAATTTTAAAGTGATTTCACATTTTTTTAAATTATTCAAAATTTAATTTTATTAACCTCTGATTTCAATTGTATTGGCAAGTTTGTAGGGAAAAATGATTTTGACTGTTTTCTTTGAAGGAAACATATTTTCCTGTATTAAAATGATTTATTTCTGGAAATTTAAATACTTGGATTTTCGTTTACCAAAATCCTTTATTAGAAAATGAAATGCCAGATAGAAATAACGGGTGGAAACAGCTATGATTTTCAATCGGGATATCTCGTGACAGGGTGAGGATGGTAATCATGGTCTACTCATTGTGACGCCATTGGCAAGATGGCTGCCAGTCAATGGGCTACGTTTCTTCAGGGGGCGTTGAACTAGTTTATTTCTATTTCATCGTGTTTGACCGCCACCGAAAAACGAAGTTGTTGTTAGCAACGAGGAGAGACGAATGCTTATCTGGTCAAGAGTGATATGCAACTTGTGCTACGAGTACACGACAAAATGTATTAATTGAACTTGCAGCTTTGTCTTCTCGTATATATACAATCAGTGATCGTCGACGTTCGCAACAACGATTGAGACTCATACAATCTGAGCATAATACTACAAATATCCTAGTTTCAACTCCAACGCTGAAGAACTTATTACTCAGGTGAGAACGTTTTCGTTAAATACTTACCATCAGATACTATTTAAAAATAACCAATAGTGGATTATATTACGAAAGCACCTTTGATATCCACATCCTAACACTCTCTTATCCATTGCATTGCTCCCATTTGTTTCCTTTTACACCACTCCTCTCGTTTAAACACACTACAGCACACTTTTAACTGGCTGACATTTCATAAGAATCCAAAAACCATGATTATATAGTATGTAACTTTCAACGAGGTTTTCCAACATAAGTCGAACACATCCACCTATAATTCAACACTCGAAAATTCATTTTCAACACTACAAAACGAACTTGTTAACTTTCGGAAGAACGAATGTACATCAAAAACTTTTGAAGTTCAAGGAGATAAAAACACTATAACAATTATCCATTTTTAGCATAGTACTACATTAATTTTATCGTAATGGGAATACTCTTTAGGTTATGATGCGATCAATATGAGTTGTTGGCTAAAATTCTAAAAATTTGGAATATACTATATACTCGCATATTGATATCCTTGATTAATTCATAATAAGAGGCGCAACCATAATTGTTCTAGGAGGGCTATGAGTGTAGTAACTAGTCGACTTCTATGAAATTAGCATTGATGTTGAATTTATGACTTAATCGTAATAATTATTTGTTAATTTATTATAACGTATGCAAATGGGATATTTACTAAATTCCGTTACTATTGAAAATATGTTATGTTAAAAAACTGTTATTTTTCATCGGTTTTCCACGGGGAGCAAAAGCTTCATGACTCCCCTGTCGTCAGTCTACCTTGTTGAACTTTTAATTTACGTACGAACTGTGTGTTTGGAACTGGTTGTGTACAAATGCGGATAGATACAAAACGTTGTTCCACACTCCTCAAAAACACTTTACTGAACCGTAACAACAAACTAATGAAGGACCGCACGTAAAGGGCACCTATCAATATTTTAGAATACTAATATTAGTTATATAAAATTGAATCCGAACGACGGGTCAACACTTTATATTACATGAATAGAATCCTAGGAGACACCTAACAAACAAAAAAACAAAACACGCTCTTGAAATAACATTCGTTTAGCTAAAAACGTCTCTTCATTTCGTGTCCGTGGCGACACAGACCAAGCTTGGCTTGGAAGACCTCAGAGTAGCGTCGTGCTTTGATGGAGATAAGATTTGTCACGTTTTGAACATTTCGATTGTGGAAGAAAGAAATCACACACTTTTGTGCTAGAGATTGTATGAAGTAAGCATCGTAGAACTGTGGCTGTCGAAACACATTCCATGCAGGATAGTTTCTTGCACACCTTTTCTTGTGTGTGTAAGTAATTTCAATATTTAAAGACTTATGTCATATAGATCTGATGAACAATGTTTGAAACTGGCTTTATGTTAGTCATACGTTTATTATTTTTTACATATATTTTATTTTATGTATATAAGGGCTTTGCACATTTGTGATGATCGCTTCATGCATCATTCTAATTAAAAACCTTTTTCCCATAAAGAAAATCGAATGCTCATCAGTAAAGTAAAATTTCTTTGAACACGCTTACATTCATCGAGGTCACAAATACATCCCGACGACTTTTGCGGCTTGATTGTAATGTTTGTTCACAGTTGAAGAAACAAACATTATTATTATTATTATTATTATTATTATTATTATTATTATTATTATTATCATTATTATTAATAATAATATTTATCAGCCTTTATAAGAGCTCTCTTAAGGCTGATTAACGCGCGTCATGATTTCAAATTTTCTATTTCATATAAGAAGAAATTGCGATTAAGTCAAGTGTACAAGCGTATCTTCAAAAACATAGTGCACTGCTACCCGATCGGGATGATGTTATACAGAATCAGAGACCCTTCAAGATGTCAGAAGTATTTTTTATGCTTCCTGATGTGACAGGAGGGTACAGAAAACTACAGTTCTATACTGCATTTTGTGCATCGAAATGTCAGGGTAAGGCTGTAGAACAGAGAATGTCTACGCGAGGCTTGTGAAAACAACACCGTGGATGGACAGAAGTGCTTTTTGAAAAGAGCGAGTGGTATGAAAACCTACAGGATTAAATTGCTTTTTGTGTATCAATGTACTTATCAACTTTGGATTGAAAAACAAGTAGTCTTATATTTTGATTTCTATGTATTTGTATTACTTTAGAATAACATTACAACAAATGTTGGACGAAATACGAGTGCAACTGTAGACAAAATTTTTCGGTTCCAATCGCAAAATTGCACTACAAATGAGCTACGCGTTTGTATTTCCTCTATAATAATTTTCTTTGCTATCCAAACAGATTGATGAACACAGAATCAGGGAACCCTTCAAGATGTCAGAAGTATTTTTTATACTTCTTGATGTGACAGAAGGGTACAGAAAACTACAGTTCTATACTGCATTTTGTGCATCGAAATGTCAGGATAAGGCTGTAGAACAGATCATGTTGACATGAGACTTATGAAAAGAACGCCGTGGTTGCGCAGAAGCATTTCTTGAAAAGAGCGAATGCTACAAAAGCAACAGAATTATGTTGCTTTATCGGCTTTGGAATATTAAAAAAATCTCCACTAGTATTTTATATTAATTTTTATGTATTTGGAATATATATTAGAATTACATGAAATCTAATATTGGTCCAATTACATGAGTAACTGGAGTCTCAAAGCCTCAGTTCAATTCGTAAACTTCCACTTTAATATTTTTGTCCATAACAGTTTTTCTGAGAGTGCAATAAGGAACAAGGAGGTTCTATTAAAAGTTCCATTTCATTGCTCTCTTACATCGTTTGTCATATGTTCCGTCACAATATTGTTGCCAATAAAGATATGATACGTTAGGTTAAGAGACGTGTTACATTTATCCAACTGTTTCTTTCAAATTACAACGTTAACGTGGTCCTGTAAATGGAGTGATAGTTTTCTTTGTTTGGAAGGATTTGTCGTTCTTTTTGCTGTGCAACGAAGAAATTAATTTCCTCTGTAACTGAAATCTGTTTGACTTTTGTGTTTATGTTGCTGTTATTACGGTCAGAATTGAATGTGATTTTTAAAACACACTTTAGGAATATTGAAATCAGACTAAAATATTTGTACTAAAAGTATAGGCTGCCACAACCCTTTTGTATTTTCTCTAAATTGAAATTATTTTCTAAATTAGAAGCAAAACACTTTGCAATTCCAAAAATAATTTTTATGTAGTTTGAATTTCTAAAATGAAAAACGCTAAAATTCAAGAAGTGGAGAACACGCAGTGTAGTGCAACCTACGAAAAAGTAGTGCAACTTACGCAATTATGCAAAATATACAATATCTGTTTATATTTTGGATATTTTCCAACTGTACAAGGATGTCTCGTTTTCAAGAAAAATAAATCAATATTTACAACTCGATAATATTGATTTAATTGCAATTGATTGGATCACAACCATGGTCAAATTTTTAACAAACTTTATTGTTATTCAAATATTACCAATTGTAACCAATACTTTTTCTCTTAACTTCCAAGGAATCAAATTCCTCCTATATAAACAAATGAAGCCTTTCAAACGATGGCGTAATATTGCAAGTAGACGGTAAAAAATGAGATCGATTCTTCAGAGCCCCTACCATCTGTACAGTAGCAACCGTCTATCTCAAAAAAACTGTAGCTTGTTTCATTGTAGGTCTTGTCGTGTAGAGTGCTTGTGATGTACTCAAAGCATTCTAAATTGCTCTTGGTCGGGTAAAAAGTCTACTGTGTAAATGCTCTTTCAGGAATGTTCGGACAAAATTTTTCGTCGAATAAAAAGTTCGTCCAATTTTTCTGTCAAGCACACAATTAAGTGAGATTAATTCATAGTATTTTCGTCCAATAGTGAATTTCAAATCAAGAATATCGGACACATTTTAAGACATTACAGTGGAAGTAAAGAAAACAAACAATTGTAGCAATACTTGAGAGCAGTTTCATATCACTTAAAAATGTGTTCATGCAGTAAGATATAGTTTTGTTAACCCAACAACAACGTGAATTTCAAATTTATATTTGTTAACGAAAGAACAGTACTTTAACTTCCATTCCATTGATGTATTTTTCTTTAATGGGAAATCAGGTTTACGTTTTGCTTGTAGGCAAAACTAATCTTTTTTTCCTAGATTAAAAGTACAAGCACCCCGTCACGATCAGTAATGAAAGTGAGTTAGCCTGTACTGACAGTTGTTTTCTTTGTTACTGACGTTGAATTAAAGTGGTTGTTAAGTACGATGTTACCATGTAAACATTGTAAAACGTTTTATTCAGTTTGTAAAAATTTGTATTGTAATTTTCGATTACATTTGATCATTTATTGAACGAAATGTCTAGTATATTTGAGACGCGCGCTTATTAATCAAAACGACAGGTCAAGTAGAGTGAGTAGCAAGCTTCGAAGAGAGCAACCAAGTAAGGAAGTACTAACACCAGTAGTGGAGTGTCGCCCATGGCTCGCGCCTGCAACGTCCCCCCTCGGTTTCTCACTCCCACCTTTGAGCCCGGCCTCAATTCCAGAATATTTGTGGCGGTACGTCTCTGATCTAGTCTTGTGGCTCATCTGATTGGCCACTCTTAAGAATGCCATCGGACCACAGCGTCGAGTCTCACAAAGTATGATTATCTTCCAGGCTGCGTTCGTTGGTGTCCATCACATCAGCATCGCTTGTTGCTTCTCGTCTGAGGTAGATATCCGTCTCGAAATTAATTTGTCAGTGACAGAAAAGTTTTTCCTCCGTCATCACAATTGTTTTTCATAACCTTCAACAGTAGGTTTGTTTGTTTGCGGAAAAGAGCTTCGCCCCCATAATCTCTTCATTTATTTTCCCGAGCTTCGCCAAACCCGACATGGATACGTGGATATGCCGAATTCTAATCAGATGGTCGTTAATAGTGTAACTGTACTTTCCATGTAAAGTATGTAGATTGCTACGCCCCTACTTAAGTAGCATGGCATTTAAAGCCTTTCATTGATAGCTTTCCTTAGCTGTTGCATTGTGTGCGCCTTGAAGATATCACTCAGTCGTGCAGCCTTTCTACGTGTAACTAATGATTTCCAGTCGACACTTTCCTGTTTGTTTAGCAAAAGCCGCTTTTTTCTGCACTCGGTTTAACGCTTGGATACGACATTCTCTGCAAGAATCCCAGGAACCTACTCCGCATTCCAACGGGACGAACCAAAGATATGTAGGCCAGCGTTTTCGCATTAGAGTTAGCTTTCCGTAATATACGCATGACAAAATGGAGAGCTTTCCTAGCTAGTGTACTACTCGTATATCTTACGTACTTAGTCCAGCTGAGGTCGCTTACAACTATTACGCCCAGATATTTTCAACTAAGTGCCTAGGGGATTTTATTTCTACCTATTATATAGTTAAGTGTTTCCTGTGTTCAGATGATGTGTGAAATGTGCCAGTGAACATCTGCGAAATCCCACCAGCACATTCTTGTGAAAGGATTTCGTGTGCTCAACGACCAAACACCAATGCAAGAAGAGTTGCCTAAAAATACGTCACATTACGATTCACTTTTATAATTTCCAGATTTGTCACCTCGTGGTCTTTAGCAAAAGTAATCATCTTGAACACTCTTCATAGAAGTTTGAAAATTTATTCTGAGATATCATTATAAACGTTATTTATTAAGTTTGCTCTAAGCTAATATTGAATGGAAAAATATAAGATTACAATAATTTAATGAGCTCTACTGCTGGTTCGTAAGTATTATTCAGCTTTCTAAAATGACTGGAGGAGTGAGCAAGATATATTGTATATTGTATTGTGGTACATTTTATACTTTATTTATATTGTATTGTAAATTTGTATATTTTACTATTCACACAATAGACGACTCGCACTCGATCATTTTACTTCAAACAGCGTCCTATGATTAATACCAACAACGGGTTGAAGTACGAAATGATTCGTTCATTGTCATTCTTTCAGCTAGTTAATGCGCTCATTAACCGGCACCTAACATAAACAATATACGGGGTAATAACATTAACATGACTGTGAAATCATCCTCCTCTGGTTGTCAGAAGTATTACTGTACTTCTTGAAAATGGTGGAGGGTACATAAAACCTACAGTATTGAACTGCGTTTTGAAAATCAAAATGTCAGCATTGGGCTGTAGAACATCTTCCACAAAATCAGCCATTGCCATGTACTCTTTTTGTACCTTATTATCAATCACAATAAACAAGAAGTTGGAAAGCAACTTTAATTTTGCAATTAAAATAAAACGGAAGCTCAAGTTGCTAGTAAAATATTGTTTTTCTCTGCTTCTTCATGTTATGGCGATAGAGTCGCTTTGTCCTAGCGACCGTCTAGAACTCCCCCTCCTTTCACGCACCACAGTAAAGGCAGTCTATCAGTTACGAAAATGCAGTGCAGCTGCATTTTATGCGCTCTGGTCGCAGGGGTTTATGCTCAAGGGGTACAGATAATTGGTGGACGCAACCCTGCAGTGACTCCGAGTGCACTGTGACGTCGTCGGAATCTCCCTACAAATCACAGGCAAGGGCTTACCTAATAATGAATCAAAATATCTATATACATCTCTGATAGTCTCCGAATTGCATGAGCGATCCCTAACTACCTGCAATTAATTGCTTGACTCATGGCCCTCACCACAAATCGAAGACCTACGCACACAGTGTATCACCACGTGACCACTGTCACAAGTGGATTTGATATTCCACAACAACTTTCTGGCAAACCGGTTTCCCCATGAGCATCGTTCGTCAACCCACTATCCTGTCCTAAGATTTGGGCTGTTTTAACTGGAATGGACTTAAACCACTGGTCAAACTGAACCAATGGTTCTTTTCAGCTACGTGGGGACAATTTGGAGCCATTCATGGGCTTAGATGGGCCACTATTGTTCGCGAATGAAGAACATTCGAGCGAATAATTTGGCTACCTACATAGCCCAACATGAATACCTTCACACATTTATGAGACATAATCGAGAGGGCCAGTTCGTACACAATCTCCTGCATCGGCCACACATCCGCAATGACCATAGAGACAGCGTGGCTCAATATTTTTGTAGGGGACTTCAAAGACTTGTTGAGTCCATGCCAAGTCGTCCCTGCACTTCACCGGTAAAAGGAGGTCCAACACGATATTAGGAAGTGTTCCTCGAATGAAAGAGTGAACACATGTGAATTAGTTGGTTTATTTCTGCTCGCGCATTTTTGCTAGGACGTCTGGGTAGATACAACAGAAAATTCGTTGCGACACAAATTTTGTGGTTAACATTTGTCATTTTATATTGTCATCCATTGTACTTAAATCGAACTCCCTTATGCTAAAAACAGCATCTCAATGCCATTTTATAAAAATGTATATACAGCATTCTTCTCGCAGTTGTTCCAGTCCTAAATATAGTCAGAACAACCATATTGGGAGACCTCAGAACAGCGACCTGAAACAGATAATTAAAACCTGTAAATCATTTCACCTTATGAGTAACAACGCAATAAAAATCAGTTATATGGTTTAGAAACCTAGGTACTTAAAATTGACAACATTAACATTTTACTGTCCATTTCGATTAATAAAATTTATAAAATGTCACAGAAAATCTTTTACAGTTTCGTACTATTTGCGTGCCACTTACTGCGGTTTTTGGATAAAAATGTGAAAAAAATCTCCGGAGTCCTTACTACCAAAAGAATGTTCTGGCAATGACCGAATATATTACGGATAAACCGAACATTTCTGAATCGGAACAGACCACGCCCCCACTTAGCTCGGAAAACCGAGATTCTACTGTAATAAGGAGTATAATAATATGCCAAGTGCCGGTCAGTTGGCTGAAACCATTCGGGCTGCAGTGCCATAGCGGTCTCGGACCAGAAGGTCGCGGATTCGAGTCCCTCCTCGAGCAGGGATGTATTTGTGTTTGTATGTGTGTCGTCCTCTCATCCCGCATTATCATTTCATCTTTCATACTCGCAGGGCTAACAACCCTGCGGCGTAAAAATGGACACAGAAGAAATTCTGACCCCCCACCAATAATGCATCGTGTATATCCCCAGAATAAAATATAACTGAGCCTTGTTGGGTATAACTGCACGTTTACAAGGTCTACAGAAGGGCCAATTCGCGACGGAAAAAACGATACGCCAAGGGGTATACCTAGGGCGCGTCTTGGGCGTCGAGGCGGCGCCGCAGCTGGCCGGCGAAGTCGACGAGGCCGCCGGCGAAGTAGCGCTCGACGACGGAGTGCGGCAGCCAGCCGCCCAGGCGCGCGCAGCACAGGAAGCGCAGCCGGCAGCGCGGCCCTGCGCCCGCCTCGGCCGGTGCGGGAGGCACGTCCGCGATGCCGTACGCGCTCAGCAGCGTCTCGCCCCTGCGCACACGCCATGGCGAAATAGCCAAACTGAGCAGCCCTCACTGAAGTTTACTATATGGCTGCGAATTTTCAGTTTTCGAAGCTTTTATCTTGTACTCGGTGAAGCGGGGTGAGTGACGGCAGAGGGGGAGGCGCAGAGTGAGGCAGGGCGTTTTTTGGTCAAAGACTGAGGTGAACGAGGAACGGGTTGAGGTGGGACGGGTTGGAGAGACGGTTAGAGGCGGCATAGTACGGGGAAAGGCGGGGGAGAGTGGGACGGAGCGAGTAAGGTAGATCGAACGGAGGAGCATGACGGGACGAGACAAGACGAGACGAAACGAGACGAAACGGAAATAAACGGGATGAAACGGGACGAAACGGGACAGGACGGGCGGGGCGGGCAGAGCGATCGGGGGGCAGGCCGGACTGGAGCGGCGAATTGCTTGATTGTGTAGTGCGTGTTAGGGTGTGAGTGTATGTGTAAGAGGTAGGGATAGGACAAGGAGTAGGAAGGTGAGATCGCACGCGGGCCGTGGCTCGTTTGATAGGGTACTGCTCCATCATTCCCCTGGTGTTGATCGGGAAAACCAGGTAAAACTACCGATAAGAGCAGCCGGCCGCTAGAATTCTCCTCCTGTCAGCGTCCTCCTGTCCTGCGATTGGAGAGCGGCGAAGGACGGGGATAGCGGAGCGAGCCGGAATGAGGCGGAGCAACACGGTGTGGAATGTGGCAGACGGGGCGAGGCGGGGCGGCGGAGTGTGGAGTGGGGAGCAGGCTGGGCGGGCGTACCTAAGCCAGTCGGTTACGGGTAGGATAAAGCTGCTAATCCAGTCGGTTGAGGGAGGCAAACGCCGCTCACCTGACCATGCCGCCTTTGCCGGCCGGAAAGTCGGGGTGCGTGACGGCGACGCCGCAGGACACCGTCTCGGGGACGCCCTTCTCGTCCACGCCGTCGCACCAGTGGCGCACCGACAGCCAGTCGCGCGCCGACACCAGCCCGCCCAGACGCGCACTCGTCGCCACCCGCGTCACGTCCATGTCGTCGCCCAGCATCTGCAAGCGACCCATGCGTTATAAATGCCTGTGCAGGGTGTGGGCAAGGGAATTAAAGCGGATGCAAAAGGTTTTCTTAATTTTCTTCCCATGAATGTAGCAAAGAACAGTAAACAGGGTAGTGCCGGTTCCATTTTCAAATCAATCCAATTCATTTCAATGATGCCCGTATTTCCCTTACTTCCGATACGCTGCTTTCACCGTCTGGCAGAGAAAGGAGGTATCACTCGGGCGAGGTGGATTTTGCTCAAGAGGCTTCATTATGCTTGAGGGTCTTTTACATGCAGTAAATCTATAACATGTAACAGACACCTTCACTTCCCCTCCGAAGGATGGCGTACGATGGAATATTTTCGCCCTTCAAAATCCACGGCTTCGGTGCGCTATGAACCCCCGAACTGGGATATAACAGTCCGATACGCTGTTACACCACTGATACCTTTCGGTGGTATATTCTACGCAAACTTTCTGTTTTCGAAAATGCAAAAATTAAATCGAAATTGTAAATTCGAATTTCCCGCATTTCGTTCGACGCGCTGTCAGTTCGCAAAATGCGAAAAGGCGGTTTCAAATTCGGTTTCTTCAAATTTTCCTCATAGTTACCGCCGTGATGATTGTATGATGAAGATAACGTTCTTATGAAAGGAAATAGATTTAACTTAGAACTAACAAACTTCTTACTGATATCTCGTGTGGCTCATGAACATGTAGTTTTCCATGGTTCGATTCCCGGCCGGAGCAAAAAAAGGCTACAGGTTTTTAATACAATCTTTTAATACGTCTCTAATTTTATAGCTGTGTGACGAAAGAAAAGATCAGGCAGACCAAGTATGTTAGATACAGTGATGGGAATAGATAATGCTCTCCGCATGTCTCCTTTAATAAAACATCCACAATAAAAAAGGGACGTACGTTTTTTAGAGACAGGTATGTGGAGGAGTTTCGAGGGACCAGGGCAGACAAGGGGGGGGGGTACTTTTAGGGTGATTAATTGGTTCTAGGTCAATCGGTCCACAGGACATAGTCCAATTAACACAAAACCAATAGCAAAAATTTCCACACCATAATGTCAATTCCCTAAAGCTTAATGAACGTAATGTCCCCAGCAAAAATGTCCACGCCATAATGTCCACAGCAACAATATCCATAAGAAACTCCACTGAATATTGTCTAAAATAAGAGTAATGTCAGGTTCTGTTCGAAATGCACTGTCTTCAACAATAACATTCATATTTCATTCTTAGCATTCTTGTTAACAATAGAAATGTGTTGCTGTACAAATTAAAATGAATATTTAAGGTAATTCGTCATGACATCTTACATTTTTTTCGCAGAAGAAGAAGAAGATAATTCTGTGAGTAATGGATTTACATACCACTTCCATTCCAGAAGTATAAATGGAAATAAAATGTATTGGAGGTGTTCCGAAACAGGAATCTGCAAAACCCGGTGTGTATCAAATAGCGATCATAGAGAAGGATGGTTACGGAGCACATACATGAGTCAAGAACAAGAGTACAAGGGTATCAATAATGTCAAACAATATCTACATGCCCTTTCATGCCATATGAAACTGCGTGCTGATCCTGTGGTGGAAGAAAATTGAACTTAAATTACTGATTTTCATAGGTAATACTTTAAAAAGTCAATATAGGCATAAAATAACATAATAAATTGGACGAAACAGAATTGGGCCGATAACAAAGCGGATATTTATACTAATATACATTTTTGCAGTGAACGCTTACTTGTGGACCACGTGACTGCTAACCGATTAACTGCACTTCGACATATTGATTCTTTCTTCAGATATATACAAAATGGTTTCAAAGCACTTTTTCACTTAACATAAATCGGGATTTATTAACGACAATAAGATAGAATACATATATTTTTCCAAAATTTACAAGTATTAACACAATAAGAAAAATTAAGAATTCTTACCATCAGTCGTTTGCAGGAATCTTTAACATACGCGTTACTCCATTTAGGATAATCTTCCAAACCATCAATTAAAATCTGTTTCAAAGTGTGCGCTGAACAATTATAAAATGCCTGCAAAAAAAGAATAGCAAAGTTAAAATAGTCCAATAAAATGTAGAGTTATATATTATGAAGAGGTGATAGCTAAGACAATCATCACTGACGTCACTCAGTAATCCTGGAGAATATGGTCCGACTAAGGACTTACTATATAGCAAATTAATCGTATTCATATTTTTAAAGAAGTATCCCAACAACGACATGGGAGACTGATCTTTTACCCGACGATTTCGCCCGAGCGCCAAGCTGAGTATTTAGCTCAGCCGCTGACTGCAGCGCCTCTTTCTTGCGAGGACTTTCGACACTAGCTAGATAGCTGGTTCAAATTCAGTCGCTGCCTAGAGGAGAATTTTAGCGGCCGGCTGCTCTGGCCGGTAGTTTTCCGTGGTTTCTCCGATCAACACCAGGCGAATACCGGAGCAGTACCCTAACAAAGGGTCCATGGACCGCGTGCGAACTTTCCTTCCCTTTCCTTGTCCTCCTCTCACACACTTACACGCACTACACGACCACACATACCGGCTGACCCGTCGAACGCCTACGGCTTGTCCCGGTTGGGGCGGTGACCTACTGGAGATACCTGGAGGAGAAAATCCCTCTCAAGCCGACGTGCGGGTTTGTGCCGGATCTCTCAGAGCAGTGGAAAGGCGCACCACCTCCTCCCGGAATAAAACATTCATTACACTAACGGGATTAATGCCCTTAGCCGTTGGCGTTCCCGGGAACATCAACCAATTAAAACAAAAGCCACTAGATGGCACCGCAGTATGATGGGTTTGCACTCGTCTCGTCGTCAGGAGCGGAAATCGTTCGGCCGAGAAAACCGAGCATCTGACGCTCGGTACTAGTGACTCCGCCAGTTGAGTCAAGATTTCAAATGTAACTAGTGGAGCTAAAACAGCACGTACGTTCTCGCCCTTACTTTCACGAAAATTCCGCGAAAAGTACTCAAAAGTTTCAAAAAATCTTACTTAAAAATCTATTTAAGGAACAGATTTTAGATTCATTACAGGAAAAATTTTCCATCTTAATAATTGTGGTTCTAGGAAGACGCCGACAAACGCAGACGAAACAATTTTGAATTTTTGCAATTTTCTACAAATCAGTTCTCAACAAAAATGAGACCTGCACCGTTCTCTTAAACACTTCTCTTTACACTGTCCATGAACAAAATGTAATAAAAAACGAGGGAGCCATTTAAAAAAAATGAAAATGCCCCGCGAATTTAAGTGCCCCCCCCCAAAAAAAAACAACTACAATATCGATTTCAAATTCAAGAGGCTGAAACATCAGCAAAATATATTAGGGAATATGAATTTTGGGGACAATCTGCTGAACGGTTTAGCAGCTAGCGTTGTTCACAGACGCTCAAACGGACGGACGGACGGACAGATCTTTTGCCGTCATTCGATTTTTCGGTAGCAATGGCCCATAAAACATTAATTCTGTCTACACCTCGTGTTAGAAGATTTTTTCTTCTAATTATTGCAACTGGATTTATCAGTTTTCCGTTTCTAGGATCCTGTAATACGATTTTTTTCCACCGAAAACTTTTTTTTCACGCATCATTACATAACTTTCTCTCTATTGCGTAAGGGGTAGCGGAATGTAAAATGGTCAAATAAAGGTAACGCGAAGTTGAAACGTCTATAGGAGTAATAAGACCTAATCATGTTACAACACGTAGAAGAGGCAGTTTCTCTTAAGTTCACGGATGATTATATTTTATTTCCTGTTGCAAATTCAACATGTGAAAGAAACTTTGCATCCGATAAATCGTTTATAGAATTAATGACATTCTCTTCATTCATTATTTAGAAACTAAATGAGTGTATCCTTAATTAACAATAATTAATTATATTTCCATACACATTCAGTTCACTTTTATGGAGTAAATATTGTATAATAAGTGGAGAGTCCCTCATGCTTATTCCTTATGTAGTAGCTCTGCTACATTATCGCACATGATATTACCTTTTCCTTCGGCACATTGTAATCTATTTACGAACGGTGACAGATTCAATACGAGTTTAGTGGTTCGAGTGGAGACATACTGCGTATGCGAGTGGAGCACAGGGGCGGATAATTAGGAAGTGTTACCTGCTTGAATTCAAAGGATAACGACTCTCTTCTATCCAAATCTATGAAAAAATACAATGATGTCTAAACTTCATCGACATGAGATTCCGTTTGATACGGAAGAGTGCAAAATAAACTAGAGGGGTCACGAGAGCACATACTTTCTCACATTATTGGAAATCTTACGTATATTGAAATATTGCAATTTCTGTCCTACTACATCCGCTATTACTTAAAACGTTTAAATCAAACGATACAATTGTGGTGCATAGTTTTTTTTTCTTGAGAGAAAGAATAATAATGAAAGAAAAATAAAACAATGTAATACAATGTAAAATATTCAAAGTAAAACAAAAAAGTTCAAGAATTGAAGATTTCTCAAGAACTGAAGCACCGAGCTCGCCAAGAATGATCTACAATGTCACCACAGCCAACTGCAAGACATTAAAAATACGCAATGTCATCTTTAAGTACTGCAACCTCAGTGTGGAGGTGCAAAATGGAGTAGAAATACAATGTCAAAGCTCTTGTGGAACAGCTCAACAGCTGCACCACAGATTGAAGTGGTGGCATAAGAAACGAAAATTTTAAAGAGCTGCTAATTACTGTAATCTAGAGGCATGCGTTACATGTATTGATTATTTTACAATTTATGTAAGAGCCTTTTACTCCTTTTTATGAAGTTTTCTTTTTGAAATAGCTCAGGATGAACGTAATGAACTGACTGTTTGAATAAAAAACACAGATAATTATAACCTCCCCCATATGGTGGTCAATGAACAAGTTTCCTGAGCACGAGCAATACATATAGTAAAGTAAATAAATTGTGTAAATAGCATATAAAGTATTCCACGATCTTTAATAAGCGCCTCTCTTTCTCTCTTACAAGCGTGACGAGTGTGTGTGCGGGGGGGGGGGGGGTTGGAGGGGGTTGGTTGGTTGATTGGGTGGGTGGGTGGGTGGATGTGTTTGCGCACGCGCGTTGTGGGGTGTCGTCAGTTAACGTTATAAATTTTAGCAACAAGTCAAGACATATACATTTTATATTGAAAATATATGAACATTTTTTAAAAATACATCTGCTCCCCTAAAAATAATGTGTTCACTCTGCATAATGTACATGAATTTGACAGAAAAAAAAAAGGTCCCAGCCTAAAGTACACGACTGTACTATATATCTGATTCAAGTTGTTCCCGTTAAGGTCTGGGCGACATATAGACAGTATAGTATGCGGAACGACCAACAGCGGTCGTGTGACGTTTTGCGTAAGATAGTGTTAATATACGACGCGCGTTACTTAACTCGCGTCTACGTAACGCTCGTGTGACTGAAGTCTAAGCATGCTCTTCTTGTGAGAAACGACGCATGGGCAGTTTTCTGTCCCTCCAAAACTCAAATAATCGTAATGCGCTGACATTGCAGAGATTGTATCAAATTGCCAATAAATGCCAATTAGCGCCAATTGAAAAACAACAACGCCAATTAATAATACATTTTAAAATAAATCTTTTGTTGATCTTGGTACAGTTTTATTGCGGCGTGCATAAGCGTAGGTACACGCATATGCCCATAATTAGAAATTAGACATCGATGTCGATATTTTCAAACGCTTTATTGTTTTAGAGAATCAATGTATTTAACATCGATGTTTGTTTTGAATTTGCTTGTGATCGATATTTCTTATGAATAAGAAGTCCATCGTTACAAAATACTTTAATACTTTTCAGATATCTATAAATTAGAAATTCTTCAGATAAATTTACCCAGGGTTAAAAATTAACAAAAATTTTAAAATACGAGTTTTCGTGAATAAAGAAGCCTATAGTATTACTTTTTGAATTATCCACTCAAAAATCCATCTGTTACATCTCAATTAAATTTAATAAACGGAACCACACTTTCAAACCAAATCCCTCCCCCCACCCTTCCCTCAGAAATATCGATGTTCTGTTGGCGATGTCGCATCCCTACCTACGGGAAGGTTTGATTTAGGCGTTGTGATACTGACCGTGATCATAAGCACTCGTCCGACGCCCGGCACGGCGCACGAGTGCACTTGGTCACCATCTGGCGTCCGCGACTCGAAGCGCCACGGCCCAGAGAGCAGCACCTTCCGCGCCAACTCCAGCGCTTCCTGGCCGCGACGTCGGAAGCTAGCCACCTGTGCACATATCAGAGCGGGTAATTCAAATGGTGCTTGGAACGGAGGCATCACGCTTGGCTTTAAGGATGGAGTGAGAAGTAAAAGCTACTACCACGATTTCTTTACTGTCCCATGCCTTCTGTCACAATACAGAATATTGCTGGCCGTAATCGTTCGGCAATTAGGTCATTTTAAGGTGGCAGTACGATTCTTCAAACACCCCTTTCAGCACGTGTGTTTATTAACATAAATGCACATCACTCATAGGTTAAAACTTAAATGCACTCCGCACAAAACGGCAGTGCCGGATTACCACATAAGATGACTAAGCAATTGCTTATGGCCCCGTCAAATTGGGGCAACTTCAAAAGATTCATTGATGTTTAAAGTTTAACTTATACACTTCAAATAACTTCAACATTTATAACAATATTATTAGTATTTATGGGTAAAAATATCAACTTTTAAATCTTTCAAACTTTGTGGGATTCAATTATCCCAAAGTATGATTATTCAAACCAACCGGCCTTTGGGGGGGGGGGAGGTGATACCATTACTTTTTTCTCTGGGTGACCCGAACTGAAGCTACACTCCAAATAAAAAATAAAACTTGAAAATAAAGTATAAAGTGTTGCATTTTTTCTTTTGGCCAATATACTAATTCTTTGAATGAGAAACATTTTTACTAACTTAAATCATTCTTATATTTCGCTCCAATTGTAAATGTCCATTTATAACAAATAATTTTATTGTAGATGATTTAATGGGGTCTAATCATAATGGAATATGAAGATAAATTATCCAAGTGGATCTCAAAAACGAAAACTAGGCGAGAAATCGAGTCAGAAAGATGAGGAAATCATTAAAGAATTGTCCAAATTAATTTCGTTTTTTCAACCTACATTACATTCAACCTCACAAAATGTTCCTGATAGTGAGCAGGATAAGACAGAGGAGGAAACAATTGAAGAACTCTAGGATCAAGCGATTATTATCAGAAACGATAATAATTCAATAATTCAAAATTTGCTGATGAAAATAATGGAATTAACGATTCTGACAGGTGTACTGTGCTTAACGCAAATGACACCAACTATTGGATAAAGACCGTCAAAAATTGTCAACATCATTCAAGACCATTTGAAAACTAACGCAGGACATTTCAAGATGGGAAACAAACAAGATTTTGCTCTCAAAATCCATTTCATAATAAAAAAGGAAATGGTGAAAATTATACTTAATTTCCTTCACGGGGATGGCAACACGTATTGGTGCTATGTCTAAGTTAAACAAAAGAATTGTACGGCAGATTTCATTTCCATTTTTATTACCGTATTTATAAAAATAAATTTTGAAAAAAACCTACGAACAGTATTGCTTGGGAACGTATTAAAGTTGATGAATGTCAAGTGAATACGGAGAAAATATGGGTTCGATCGAAGTGAAGATCTCGAAGGATGCACGAAACTCTGCATCACTCTCCCAGACACAGCCTCACCTGCACGGCCGAGAGCCTTCGCAAAATCATTCAGATAATTGTAAAAAGTTAACAATTCAAAACCACAAATTTGAAAATAAATATTTTTGACTTAAACATTTTTTTCTAAAATTTCAGCTCTTTAAAAAATGTCTGTACAATTTCTTTCTTTAAAAAAACGAGTAGTTTACGCGAAATCTGTGCTTGAAATCAACGCAAATTATATTTTTTTAAATTCTCAAAAACCGTTCCAAGTTTTTTTAAAATTTTTCCTACAAATAGAACAAGAAGCACTTAAGTGTGTACGGAACAATTTTGAAGTAAAAATACCTTTTGGCATTTTATTTTTCATTAATCTCCATACGCGCGTCGTATATTAACACTGTATCTTATGCGAAACGTCACATGAGCGCTGTTAGCAGTTCCCCATAAGATACTTTCCATAAACCGCCCAGACCTTAACGGGAATAACTTAAATAAAATATTTAGTACTGTAGTGTACTTTAGGCTTAAAAATGATTTTTTTCTACTAAATTCCTGTATAATAATGCAGAGCGCACCCAGTATTTTTATGGGGGCAGATAGTGTCCAGCCAATATTTTTTATAACATCTTCATATATTTTCAATATGAAATGTATATTTGTTGATGTGTTGCTAATATTTATAACGTTAACTGTTGATATATGGAATGAATTTCGTTAGTATAGAAAATTAGTGAAAGCTATATTTTTGGATATGTGTCATTGGCTTCTGAGGTGAGAGAGAGCTGACGTCTCAAAGGCCAGATGAAAATTGCGGACAAATAATCCTTATTTTCTCACGAAACTTTCTTTCTAATTCTACAGGTAAATTGCGGACCAGATTTCTAAAATAAGATACAAATGACGCATGTTTTATTTACAACGATTTTTCATGAATAGTACATGATTGATAATTACCGGAACAATCACAGATTTAAGTCTACTTATTTGAGGCAAATTAAAATTTTGGAAAACTTGTTGTTTTACAGGCAGCAAAAATGCGATAAATCTTCGAAAGGCCATCAAAATGTAAAAGGAAATCCCTCTTTGGAAACCCCTTTAGTTCAAACAATTGTCAACCGCAGAAAAGCATCGAACGGGGCACTGTAAACACCACTGGCATTCGGGTCTCATTATCATTACATAACATCACGCCACGTGAGACGGTATCTACGCAAACACGATGAAAGGCTCTTCGCAATGTTCACGTGCTGCGCTTAAGCGCACTTACCAGAGCAGAATCGGCCGTCGCCGCTTCCTCTGCCATCGTCGCGTCGCTCACGTTGTCTAACCGAAGCCTCTCAAGGTCGGCTCTTCCCCAACTGGCGAGGCGATTTGAAGCGACCGGCGCATATAAGCGTGTCGTCGCGCCGCCTAGCAGTTATTCACTGCGACTATGTAGGATTCGGCAACGGCCTCGCGCAATGAGGACGCCCATTAAAGCGTTTGCCCAATCGCGGTTGAGCCGACTCCGGGTCTAAACAACATGCGAAGGCGCGCCATGCAAAATCTCGGAGTTACGCGAGCGTTATCGTATTCTTCAGAACGTTCTTATCGTTCACGATCAGCCATCGCCCTTTCGTCTATTTTAACATTTCTTTTGTGTGAAATAATAAGTTACGGATCATTTGAAAAAGTACATAAGCTAAAAGTTAGTAGCCCTTACCAACTAATACCAGAGGCGGCTTGGGCACAACCCACTCATAAAGTCAAAATGTTCTTATGATTTAAGCACAAACATTTTCCATTTAATAACATTTAAAATCCAAGATCGATGCAATATCGATGTATACGATCTCATTTTGAAATCAGAAAGCGCCTTTACAACGCACCCAAGAGCGTGGCGTCCGACAAGAATACCTAATTTCTCTCTTCGTCTGAAACTAGGTGCAATTTAACTTTATGGCTCAATTCGAGTTTTTTCATAATAGTACCAATTTTTACGCCACACATACATTTTTTTCATGTGAATTACATTTTATGTTTTAAAATGTTGGGGTTCTTAGAAACGCTATTAATACTAGCAGCGGCGCACCCACAGGAAGGAGACGCTCATGGGGCTTCACATCCCTCCTTTCCCGAAACCGAGGCAATGTCAGCTTTTACTCATGTATGAATACTTTTGAGTTAAATGTTATAGGCTAACTTACGTAATTATAAATAGAAAATATACTTAACAATTACAGTTTTAGTTTGTTGGCTGACTCCGATCTAAATCACAAATTTTCCGTACAATTATTGTACAAAACAAACTGAAATGTTTATACGAATAGAATTGATAAAACTAAGTAAATTACTGCGATTTCTATTTTTTTTATCTTGTACGTTAATTTTTTGATATGGACAATAACAAAATAAGATGAAAGTGAAGATGAAATGCGTCCAATCACTTGAAAACGTAAAAAATATTTTTTTAATTATTACAAAAATTACCTTAATTTCAGCATAAATGCAAAAAATTAAATACGAAAAAATTGTGGGCTGGACACTAATCCTTAGTCTCTAACATTAAAAACATTCTTTTTGCGCCACTGCATATTAGACTTTTTGCGAGTATACTTCAGCACAAATTAGCTATATATGTAACAACTCCTCTAAATTAGTCCTTAAAGACTAATGGTTACGTGTTATATGCAAGGTTTTTGTTATTTCTAGTTATTCAAAAATAATTTAACACTTTCCTGAGTTAAGAATTGTCATTACTTTCGATGTTCTGTAGCAAGGGTGCAGGGTTTTGGTACTGTTCTTAAATAAAATTGCACTGTGCGGAAGGGGCAAACGGACAATGTGGAACAAGACAGGGAAAGGACGAAGAGGGCAAAGGGATAACATGGGGAAAGGGGGCAAATGGGACAATAAGAGCCAATGGACAAACGAAAAAGAGGGAGAAAGGGACAAGGGGAACAAAAAGGACATTTATCCAAATATTTATGAGCACTGGCAAAATCTAAACCCGAGAGTCTGCTAAAACATGTTAATGGACTATCGAGCGATTTGACGACAGTTGCAATGGATGCGTTGGTGGCTCTCAATGAATTGTTTAGATGGCTGGTTGCTGAGGGGCTAAGCAGTTTACCGACGTAAATAAAGTGTAAAGGTGCCGGAAAAGGCGAGTCCCCATAAGTGGCGGGGATTTACTTCGACAGCTTACGTTTCCAAAACTAGTTTCCATTCCATTGAGTGCGAATATGTGCTTGGCTTTGTTCTGCTAGGTGTATGGTATATTTACTGTTGACGCGAAGTATAATGTTACAAGTGTCAAAGCATACTTTTTGTTGAAAATGAATCCTGGAAATAATGTAAAGAATATTTTGGCCACTGACAGACTAAATCTTATTTTCGTAAAAAAAAGTTGGAAATTAAAAGTTTAGGACCAGGAAACCCTAGTTTAAAAACAAGAGAGACCCAAATTTTTAATGAACTGATCGACACTTTTGCACAAGGGAACGAGAAAATAGCAGACCTCGTTTATAAAGTTTACAAAGGTTCTTACCCGTAAACAAAGGCAACGGGTAACAATCTTTTTTCGTAAAAAAACTATTTTAGTTCACAAAACGTTCAATTTTGTCATTACAGTAAATGTTGCCACTATGTGTTCAAGCAAGGCAATTTTAAATTCGAGTTAAAATGTAATTCACATATCAGTACTTTGACTTGGATATTGAAGATATTGTGGCAAACATTACGTTTCCAAAAGAAGCAACAAGGTAAAAGAGATTGTTCACGCTCGAAGACGATTGTTTTTCTTCCGTAACACTAGATCAAAAAACGTTTCTCACAGCGTTTGTTCAAGGCCAATTGATAAAGATAAAAACTTCGCGAATGAGAAATAAGAAAAAGCTTCGTTAACAAACGAAAATCCAATTTTAGGTCATGTAACAAGAAGAGGACGATAATTTGTGATTCAACATGTACCAATAGGACTCAAATCTAGGATATATTTCCTCCTTCATAAACTCATACACCTAAATACATTTTTTGTAAACTTGCTTAAAATATGTATAAGAGTAATTCGTAAAAAAGTTACCATCGCAAACGGGCTTTCGCTAAATACTTTCTCCGTCAATTCCTTTGATCATACGTTCATAATTTGCTGCCTGCACAAGTCTGTGACCTAACATTCAGCGCAAGCTCCCTCGTGAGATTTCAACGTCCCGTCCAAAGGCGTACTTGTGCGATCAAGGGGGTGGGCTTGATTGATTGTTTAGTGATTCCGGGCATGTCAACTACCAGGGCCGTTAGTCCCGTAAGTGTAATGCATGTGTTTGCTAGGGAGGTGGCGATGATCTTTCCCCCGCTGTATGGTGAGATCCGGCGCCAACCTACCGTCGGCTAGCGGGGTTTTCCCCAACAAGGCACCTCCCACCAGCGGGGTACCGTCCCGGCCGGGACAAGCTCTTGGCTCCTGACGGATCTCCCGGCATGTGTGGTAGTGTAGTGTAAGTGTATTTGTAAGGGGTGAGAATACCGCAAGGAAGGTGAGATCGCGCGCGGTCCCTGGCCCGTTTGTTAGGATACTGCTCCGGCATTCGCGTGGTGTTGATCGGAGAAACTACGGAAAACTATCGGTCAGAGCAGAATTCTCCTCTAATCAGCGACGAACTTCGACCTTGCTTACACGCTAGTGTCGAAAATCCTGCCATCGTCGGGTCTCGAACCTGGGACCTGCCGGTCAGAGTGCCAAGGAGAGGGGGTGTAAAGGCCACAATGCCTAGGTGCCCACTCTGAGAAGAAATCCCCCTAGTATTACAAGCAAGTGTGGGGTTGTGGTCTACGCTGAGTATATGCTTTTCATGTAACTAATATAATTTGGTGGCCTTGGATGTTAGTGGCAATACGCACGAAGATTATAGAAAATATAATTGTCAAATGGACGTACATTTCTGATGTTCAAGATTTATGTATCAATTGTAGTTCATAAGATACCAAATAAACAGCTGCAACCATCACTTACCAGAAGATCTCTTCTTTTTACTGAATGGAGTGCTGAAATGCCAACAATTGACAGTTGGTTGTTGGCATTTCTCTCTTTTTCTGTGGAGAAGCATGTGTTGAAAAGGTTCATTTTATCAAAAGATACTGAAGCCCACTATTAACAACCACTTGATGAAAATGGAGCAATGAGAAAAAAGTTTCAATGAAACTAAAGGAAACAAAATATTTACAATATGCTAATAGTTTATTCAAATAAAAGGTTTTAGTCTCCTAAAAACACTTTACCATGGTCAATTTTATGTACATAAAATTACAGCGTATAAAACACCAGGAACATAAATTGCATACCCACACAAACACATATGCACAATCAGGTTCACAATATGTGATTTCTTATAGTATTTTATCTGCAACCAAGCTTGACAGACTGCAAACCATATCAAGTATCACTGAATTGATATGCAAAATGAAAAACCAATCACACATACACCTAGGAATGTTCCTTGAACAATTTTCACAGTTTACATTATTATGGCAAATCATGTAAACTGTTGTCTGAATACACTTTGTCTGCTCTATCATAAGCTTCTTTCGCAACTTCAAGGAACTGAGGCAGCAACTCCAGGGCTCTTGCAACTTCTTCTGGGGTGCCACACACCTTAAAAATGAGAACGTGAAAAAAATTCTGTATCAATGGGAATGGAATTTTATCAATGCGAATAGAACTTAGCTTAAACTTTCATAAAAATAATATTTTTGAAATTTAATTATCGTCTATTGTATACTACCATCTGTGCAAACCACATTGTTTCAACAAAACACATAAATTTAAAAACACAAAACATTATTCCAACATTAAGAATGAGTGGCGTAGCGTGACTATTGCCTTTGGGGATGCAACAATATTTGGGGATGCTGAACAATATCGCAAATATGAGGCTGGTACAAACGGCGCACCGCACCGGTGTCGCCGAGTAAGGTTTCTCCAACTTTCAATTAAGGGTTCCTGTTGAAAAGATTTTTAAAATGTTCCAGGGGGAAAAAACCATAACACATCACACGTCAACCAAATATTTAATTAATTCCGAATGACTACTGCACTTGCACAAGAGAAAACTAAATCCGATAAACAAATCATTTGGCATCGTCTGTATGTTTACGTAGCAGAAGTGACTATGCAATCACGTATCGTCTCACTTCGTAGTAAACTGTGCGATTAGACCGACGCCTACCGCCCAACCAGGGCAAGTATTTGGAAAATAATTCTCAGAACTTTCGTTGGCTATGAAACGTAAAAAAACAACAGTACAGAAATATGTTTGTTTCGCACTTGATAAAGCACAATTGCCCATTTATATCCCGTAGATTACTGATAAAGATCGAACTCGTTTACAGAATAGGATCTCTGAGATGGGAGTCTTAGTGGCCAAAATCTAATCAAAATAGAGAAAAATACATTCGCTTGTTAGAAGGCTAAATCTAATTTATACTAGTATACTTTTAACTAATGTAGATTCAAATCTCCAGGTTTCTGATTATCACTTAAATGCCCCATTTGGACCTTCTGCGCCAGTCTCCGAGATCCTAGCTGCACCCTTCCAAAGATTCCAAATATGCACACACAACTGAAAAGGGATTGTTTGTGGTCATCCACTAATCCAATAAGACTGATTTTCTTTTCTGAATAGTTTTCCCAAACAATGAAAGCTCAAATTTAGAGTGGGACGTTCGATCTTCAATGCTGTTCATAAGATATCTGGTGTCGATCGAAGGAAATGGAGTAAATTATCATCTGAAATACATACGTTCTTTTATCTCCAAAAACAAGTCGCAATAAACTATCTGATCATTTCAACGCCATTCAACGCAGGCCACTCAGGATGCACTTCCACCACTGAACTGCTCCCACGATCTCAACGGAGTAGGGTTGTACTTTCATCCACTTCTCTTTAATACCCGACTGCTGACTTCTCATAAGCAAATCGTGCAATAGCTTAGCTCTAATTCTCAAGCGCGAATCTAAACTTACTCGTGAATAAGTGAATTTCAGTTCGAAATACAGTGGCGGGTCCAGAGACGAATTTTGGGAGGGAAAATTCGAAATATTTTGGTCGAAGGTGTCATATTGCAGATTTTGTAAAATGTACGCTACACTAGCTCATGTTGCAATACGATTTTATTCGTTTTAATGGTTATTCTAAAATACTCTTGCTTGAAAGTTTTGTGACCAGTTAAAAATAAGAGATAATGATTTTGTGTGTGTGTGTGTGGGGGGGAATTTCCTTCATTTCCCTGCCCGTAGATCCGCGCCTGGAAATATGACATAATTTAAAAGGCAATTCAACTTTTTATACATTTATTACGTTGTAGGTTTTGTGGCTGTTTGTCAAAACTGTTGGTCCGCTGAGTAAGATAACACCATACGAGATAGCTGACATTTTTAATGAAGCATTTTCTAAGATCACTTTAGTAGAAAACGGAGAAGCTGTTTTCAAAGCAAGAGGAATATGACCATTAAATATTTGCAATCTTTAAAAAGGATAACTTTGCAGATAACACTACGAGTGCATTCCAAACTGTAGTTGAGACTACAGCCAGTGCGTCCCAGACTGTTTTCTGACTGTTGGCTGGGCCTTCGAAGAGATGGACGGAGACGAAAACTAACGACCGACACACAATAGAGCCATCTTCATCTAAAGCTCAATAGAGCTCAGTAGTGCTCCTCGGCCCAAAGAAGAGACAAACAGAGCGAAGGTGAATTCCTTTACAAACATTTTGTACAATGTCTCCCCTACGCCAAAAATAGGCTACCAACCCCTCAAAAATGGTCGTAAGAAACGGCATTCGAAGATTTCGACTGCTTCACCTTTCAAAAATCTCTATGAAGAAAAGAAACAACGAAAGAAAGAGAAGGCAGAAGAAAAGGGAACTCACAAATTTGGATTAACAATGAAAGTGACGATGCTTGTATAAAATCATTTATTCACTCTGCTTCACTGACATATAATCAAATGTCTGTCATATCTTGTAAAGAGAGTAAAAATGTATCACATCTGGACTGTGCAGATTGTGATGTTGAATGTCTTATTTGCAAATTTGTGCTAGGAAACAATTTATTTATAATGAACAAAACGTAAATAATTAATTTGTAGCACCATAGGAGGTGAAACAATAGTATCAGGTTGCAATTTCATTAAGACAGCTAAATTATGTGGTTAGTATGGATTAAGTTTCTACCCAGGTGATCGGGTAATGAGAGCCAATCGAATCAGTTTGGTTTTCCCTTATTTACTCATAACAAAAGTATCAGTTTGCGTTTTGTTTTAGGTATTTTATGGATCAAACATAACAGAACCTACATTAACAAAAATCGTTTCTATGGCATTCGCATTTCACCTTTCCCTTGGCTCCCATACCCCCGGTCTCCCCTATGTATTATAAACCAATCTCAGCACGTGAGTTCCCCTCCCCTTCCTTACCGCCATTATTATGAAAAGCGGGCACGAGTTGCCACTGTTCAAACGTGCAACTAGCTCAACCTCGTTTCTCACCATTTTACGATAGCGCACGAAATGCAGAAACAAATGAAGGGGAAAGGGCTGTCGTCGTCTGCGCAGGCGCCACTGTCCGTCGCACTCTGCCCATGGACGCTAAATCATTTCAGCATCCAACAAACCAGAGCACGAGCTTGAAACAAAGCGCCAAATGCTGTCACACGAAATCACTTAGAGCTTTCGTCCGAATAATATTTCTAATTGACAGCTGGCGATGGGTACAGCGAAGGTGCCACTTACGCGAGCGTCAGGCATATGTGGTCGTGTGGATGTTCTTGCATCTGATCATCACAACAGCAGCAGTAGCAGTAGCAAGAAACTAATCGCAATGAGAGCTCACAACGGTTGATGAAACAAACCGCGTACAACACATAACCAGACAGTAATGACGCTCGTTAATTTTCAGCTTCTTCGCGATGTAAGATTTTGTACGTTCTCGTATGCTATATACGGAGTAATAAACGAAGTATTGAGAAAGTTATGGAATGCTGCGGAAAATCGATTTCGAGATTCCAACGGAAACATACTTTTAGGGTCGCCTGATACCAATACCTCCCCCCCCTCCCCGTCAAAACGTCCGTCCATCTGCAAACGACACTAATAGTAGGATTTTTTCCAAAAGAAATATCCCCTGGTCGATCTAACCCTAACTATGCGATTTTGAAAATAATTTTTTAAATTTTGGTTGTATATATGAAACCCATGAGGAATTTTCAAAATTTTCTCAAAAATCCAATTTTTTTCTTTTAAATTTCTTTGAGAAAAAGAGAAATACTCCGATTTTCACTGTTAATTCTGAATCTTCAAAATCTGCAAAAGGTTTTTTTTTTTTTTTTTTTTTTTTTTTTTTTTTTTTTTTTTTTTTTTAACGTCTTTCTGTAACTATAATATTTTCTTCTAATGTAATATTGAATTTTCTTCTAACTATAATATTGAAGATATATTCTTCAAATGAATTATGATCTCCACAATTTTCATTAACATCAGGAACATTTTTTTTGAAAATGTCAGTAGTTTTCGCGCAATTTTGTGTGAAATATTAGCAACATTAAACAATATAAAAACAAGAATTTCTCAAAAACCTAATCGAAATTTTCCTTAAAACTATTTGTTCGGATAGTGCTAAATTTATTGTATATGACAACATAAACACTATTTTGCTGAATTAAATATATATATATATATATATATATATATATATATATATATATATATATATATATATATATATATATATATACACATAATTTTTTTGACATCTTCCTCATGTTGTTTAAATTTTCATTAACGGCCATTTGTAGTATACATTATTCCATTTATGAGTACATGTGCTTTAAATTCGGTATTACAAAGTATCTCGAAAACTCAAAATTCTTTCTGTGAAAATGAGCTCAAAATTCCGAACTTTCAGAAACACTTAACGCCATTTTCTCCAAAACGCCTCCACATTTTTTCTTTACATTTTTGAACGGATAATGCTAAATAGACTGAATAACATGACATATATGCCACTTTGATGCATTCTTTTGTTTCGAAAAATACGTGCACACCCACGCACACACACAATTGTGTACAATTTTTCACACACAGTACAATTGCTTCAAATAATTTCTTATTAAGTTTCTCAAAAATCCAACAGATTTGGGAAAAAATGAGCTTCAAATTGAACTTTTTTTAAAACGCTCAAATGCCATTTTCTCGAAAACTGCTCCAAATTTTTCAACAAAAATTTCCATGTCAGGCGAAGTTTTACTCTTTAATATTCAGAACGTTAGGTTCCAGTTCCACCATTAGGTGACCGAAAAATACAGAAAATGTCAAAAATTGTCTTGTAGGAGAGGATAGCAGCTGGAAAAAGGCATACAATACCAAAATGCTAGCTTAGACTATAGGGATTAGAAAACTAATTAGCACAAGAAAGTCTGTACCATTCTGTAGCGCCATGTGAGTAGTCATTGCCAAAATATTGTTGGCAATGACTACTCATATAATTATTTCATTGAATTTGAAGCCTCTAACTGGAAAACAGAACCCCCTCTCCCCTGTCATCCGCTAGCTGTCAAGTGGACAGAAATATTATTCAGACAATAATAGGAAATGTGTTACACTTAACAGCATTCTTGTAAAATTAATACAATATTTACAGCTCAGTGATAAATATTTTACAAGGACATGCTCAGAATCTTGGCATTGCCTCACACTACGCCACTGCTAAGAATTTTAAGGATAAACTCCAACTATTTAAAAAAAAAAAAATTAAATTTAATTTTAATATTTTTTTATCTTCTTTTTTTATTATGAACAATCACATAAAAAATTATATTTATTTCCCTTAGTTATATCTGTTGCATGGGGGAAGTTTAGAAAAAGATTTGTTTCCATCAAAATTCAGTAAGTGCGTCAACTCGCTGTTGGTGTTTCAGCAACATCATGTGCCATTTATGTATATCCTTGCCTGAATGGCATAAAATTTACACATTTTTGGTCTAAATGTATCATATATACACTTAAGAGAACTTAATAATTAATAATTTTTATAATACTTGAGTATTTCAATTATTTTCCAGTCCCTAAAGATGGAAACAAATGTTTTCTGGAACGTAGAACATGACATAGGAAATAAATATAAGTTCTAAATATGACTGTCAATAATTTAAAAAAGGAAGATAGAACAAAAATAACTAATTTAACTAAAAACAGATAATCACTTAAATTTTTCATAATAATTATTAATACTGATAACTGATGAATAATGAGTACATGTATTCTAGAAATAAGCAAACTTTTCAATAATTACCTTTTGAAGAAAACCATCTTTTGTAGGTAATGCATACATTGCTACAATTGCTCCTTTTCTAACAATCCACGGATGGAATTTTGCCAGGGTTTCATTGTAGGCTTCTTGACAAACAGTTGTAGTTTTATCATTATTCTGTAACTCACCTACCCTTTGTAGGAAGAGTCTTATAAAATCTGTTGAAATTATTACACAATGAGAGAACATTTTATGAAGTAAAGGAATAATCAAGAATGTGAGAATGTCCACTATCTACGCAATTTTACCACACACACACTGAAAAACTTATTTTGGACATTCATCTACAGTAGATACTTTTTTCCTGTACCTGAATGATTTCCTATTTTATATTTCTGATATCTTTCTACAATTATGCGTTTTCCAAGAAAACAAAAAAATGACCAAGGGATTTCACAATATTAAACAATACGCATGCATCAGAACAACTCAAAATAATTTACACAATGCTTCAAGAATTGGAATAACAGGTATAAAACAGCCAGTCTAATTGGCAAGTAAATCCCAAAATATTTTGTAATATTTATACTTCATAATAAATACCGCTGGTCTCTAGATAACAGGGATTAAAAAGTATTAAGAATGGAATCTGAGCATATAAAATAGCATTTAGATATATTAGTCTTCATTATCAACTTTCCTGAATCAAACATTGAAACAGACTTCAAAAGGAGGAGTTTTCATATGAGATATTGAATCAAATCATGTCAATTTTCCAGTGATTCATTAAAATATTTTCTCAAACCTAACAACACTTTCTTTACACTTTTTATATAAATAAAGCGCAATGCACTAAATGTGCAAGTGCTATTGTTTTCATTTAAACCTTTGAATTTTTAAACCTATCATAAAAGTATTTATGAACTCTCTTCTCAGTTAAAGAGAATCAGTGAAGGAGGGAACTTCAAGGTAAAGTCACTCATTGATGAGAGGATTCTTTTTGAAGTAAGTCAAATGAAACATTAAAAATTCAAATTTAATTGTTTTTAATCGTAAATCCAACTTGCCAATTCCAATTGCCAAATCTCAAGACTAAAAGTATGATTGAAATAATTTTTCACTCTAAGAGCATTTTTATATTTTAAAGCCTGTTTTACATTTTTCTTGTTCATGTACTATTTTGAATTTTTATCCATTTAACATAGTAATGGTTATTTTACAGTGACTTTCCGCAATATTTGGAAAGTTACAGGTCAGATATAATTGTATTTCACATCCCTGACAGAGAGCACAAAGATTTATCAATATCTGCATTAGTTTTCTTTACTCTCTGCTTCAAATGTAAATGACCATACACCTTCTTAACATGTTCCATCAAGTAAATGATGTAACATGGGAACATCACTGAAACTTCATATCTGAATTTAATTTTTTATCTAATGAAATGTCAATTACATCTGAAATAAACTTATTTCTTTAAAAACTAAAAAAAAATTAAAAGCAGAATTTTTGGGAAATCTTGGGAATTCTTGAATAGAACAGATGTGATGTAATGTGTAATAGAAATGATTGGAAAAAACTGAAAAATTATTTACAACACAGCAAAGAAAGTATATTTACCATTACAACCTTTTGTGAAATATAACATTGCAGGAATTATTAACCAACAGATTTTTTCCCTGTTAATCCCACTAAAATATAAAAGGAGGTATCTAGAAGCACTGCATGTATTCCCCTACTTAATGAGTTGTATGCATTAAATTTGATAGATGATAGGGAAAAGTCACAAAAAGAGAGAAATACAGAGTATAGAACAGCACAATCCAAATATATTAACAGATTACAAAAATTCTGACCACAATAGTGAACTTAATTGCAAGATATGTCACAAAACCAGACAATCCCATTCAACAGTTTAATACATTTTAATACAAATATGTTAGCAGTTGGGTTGATGATGTACGTACAAACAAAAAAGGCAAAAACAGCTAAAGCAGGGTTTCACCATTTAAACAACAGTTTAAATACATTTATGATTAAACAGAAATATACATACTCTCTCCCAAAAGGTACATACATTAACCTCTCATAATAACCATTATTTTCAAGGGACTGTGATTACCAAAGCTGATTAATTACAAAAGGTTAATACCGTGAGAAAAACATGCAAAATAACACATCCACATACATGAAAGCATATATATATATATATATATATATATATATATATATATATATATATATATATATATATATATATATATATATATATATATATATATATATATATATAACAGCATTAATTAAATGTGTATCAATCAGACTTGGGCTGCAATTGATGCAAAGCTTGCAATTGTTATTTATTGGTAAGCAACATTCACGCACACCTACCCAAGAAATTTACCAGAAACGATAACAAGAAGCTTGCAAAGAGTGTGCAGCTGCTCATAAAAGAAGAAGACAAGCAACTGCAAAATATACCTAAACCTCGATGTAGTCGTAAGAACGTTCGGCATCCCGATACATAGTTGGACTTTTTCAGAAGCCCAGCTTCACTTTCATATTTAACCATTCTCTTCAAGGTAGTGAAATTATCACCTTCAGTACCTTTTCGCAATTCTTCGAGAATTTCAATTTTGCTTTTAACATCGGAAGCAACAAAACCAAATACTGCCCCCATTAACTGAAAAAAACTGAAAAATTCACACAGCTAACATTAATAACCAACTTCACCTTATACTTTTAAATCTCACTCTACAGAATCCCAACTTTTACATTCAAAAAGAAATTTATCCATTTTTCTTCAGCAAAAGTATAAATGGAATAAAATATTTACCCTCTGGAATATTTTCAAGTCAACAAAAAGAATTGAGGCAAGAAAGACCTATCAACTGCAGTGTAACTTCTTACAGTTTTAGAAGTACTTTACATAAGTTAAAAGCTTTCAATCACACATGAACAAAATAATTCCATAAAGAATGGGGTTATGTCATGGAATCAACTTCACCCAAACTGAGAACATATTGCATGCTCCACAACATTAAAATACACAAAAATACAAATCAGGCTTCAGGGATATTTAAAAACAGTAGTAATAACTACTTACTTGTACAATTCACCGTATGCCTCTAAATAATCGTCCATACAAACATCCTCATTTTCAATGCAGGATGCTGAAAAACCTTGGTGCACTTTTCCCATATCAAATTTCAGTTCTTTGCGGCATTCCTTTGCGCTCACTTCAACAACTGCCATTTTTAAATATCAATATTTTAAATGGGACACAACTAATTAGCTCCTTTGTTTCAAGTCCTCCCATTCACACCATTTAACATCAGTGGCCTCGCATTCTCCTTGCCTTCAAGGAAAGCAAACTCTCTGCTGCTACGTGACAGCACCGCCAACCACATCTTTGAAAAATATTTCGCAATCTATACTTAATCTCGTCGTTAAAAATTATTTGTAAGAGTACCAAGAGAGATGTACATGATGTACATGCAAGAAATTTATATTTTCAGAGGATTTTACTTGTTTTCCGCTAAACTTAAGTAACCTGCTGATAGCAATCAATATTAAAAGAATATAACATGTAAGTTAACCGAATAAGTTATTAAAGATACAAAGAGAGTGCGTTATAAAAAATTGAGAAAATGTTCATAAAAATACTATATCAGGCTACACATAACCTTTCTCGCGTTTGAAATAAGATATACCTGAACTTGACATAGCGTACTTTTGATCACGTTCGTAAAGCGTCTGGGAACTGGAAATTTTTTGGCTGAACATCAGTTTCATTACTGCTACCATTTAGATACACGCGTACACTAAATTTCATTCCTTCGTGAACCAAAAGACCATAAGAATATAAAAAATATTTGAAAGACAAAATCGTAATAAGCTGGTTGTTATACGAGCACGTTTTCTTGAGCCCCGGAATACCTACCCTCATTCCTTCACCAACATTAGTTGAATTATGAATATGTTATAGAAACGAGCGTTGTTGGCAAATTCTGATAACCAGAAATGTTCGCATTTGTGTAGTATAAACTATTTTGCATCGTAAACCGAACTATAGATTTGATATTATATTCCTGTCGCCAAAATAAATAAACCCCCACCCCACCCTCTCGCATCTGTTAAGACGAGGGCTCAAGATAATACGTGGGGATAATTCACTGAATGCAGACTCAAAAACTTTCGATTTTCTAGCTTTTCGGAAGGCAGTCTCGGCACAAACAAAAATTACATTTAAATTTTGATGTCACCAATAAAAAATATCGGCTCAACAGTTTTCTGGACTATAATAATCCCCTAGTTCGCATTCGGCTACTCGATTATTTCTGAACAACGACAGGATGCAAAGAAGACTATTACTCGCGCAACTTTTCTTGAACGATGATCTTGAACCCCCTCCCTTGTGCAAGAAACAGTTGAACGCAAAAGCTCGCAGCGGGCACTGATGACAATCTTCCAAGCATTGAAACTTCGTTGGCGCGAAACAGAAGCTAGTCAAAGCCAGTTGCTTTCATAATGCAGAACGCCTGTTCAGGTTTATTGTCAATATCGAAAGAAATGGCTGAGTCAGGTCAAGGTCCTTCAAGGGAGTCACCTAAAACTCCCGAAAAAGTTAAGCAAAGATGCAGTTTTGACTTTCATTTCACAGACGTTGGCATTACTTAAAATAATCTAGTGGCCTACTTTGTAACTAATACCCCCACTCCACCCGAAATCGTCAATCCATCGTTCAAGAAAAGTTGCCCGAGTAATACACTATATAAGCAAACTGTCTCTCTTCGTGTCAAGTGGTCGGATACCTCGTGCGAACTCTGACACTTGCTTCACAGAATGCAGAAAGCTGTTTCCCTTATACTTATAATATCCTCTATTATTATTATTATTATTATTATTATTATTATTATTATTATTATTATTATTATTATTATTATTATTTACACTGTTAATATTAGTTTTTTACCTTGCACCTAACAAATCGTAAACCTAAGGAACCTTCATAAGTAAGTGAAAATTTAGTTTCAACCTAAAGGTTTACATAATATTCTATATTCCTCACAGAAATTAACTATGCTGGAAAGCTTCAGATAAACATAAAAATGTAGAGGAAGGGAGTCATTACATTTCGTAGGACACATGGTAACATGTGCCATTTTTCTTCTGATACTAAAACCAGCAAAACCTTGATTTCACAACTTCCTCTAATGCAGGAATTTCTAACTTTTTTCTTACATCAATCTCTCTTACTCTTGTTCATCGACCCCCTTGATTTTTCTATAATATACAGCATACAATATACCCATAACTCGAATAATTCCACATAAATGACTTGATAACAATTAAACAAAGAATATGAATTAAAATGTTGCAAAAATGTTTATTAGATTTTTCGGAAGGGGAGGGGGGATCGCCCCCTTGATCAGATCGTGACTCACTCCCTTAAAAATTCCATCGGTCCCCACGGGCCACCGTTGGGAACCACTAATACATGGATCAGCAAAAGAGAAATATTCCGTCAGTTTAATTGTGATGTTTATTTGTGAACACTTCACTGATTGCCAGTCTAATGACTTCGACTTAGCGCTATAGTTAGTTAACAAATAAGAATCTCTTCTATTACAGGCGCATGCCAAAGCTTCCCGCCAATTTCAGCTTTTAAACAAATCACAATAACAGCAACTGAAACGCTCTTTTTACGCAGTAATCTAAATCGTTCGAAAACAAGGACAAATATGAGCTACTAATTCATGAACTCAAATGAGCACGAACTAGTATATATCTTATTACAATTATAATATAATGTAAACCAGATTATATCAAGTAACTATTGAAACAAGATACTTACTGATATAATTTGACTAACTCTTTGTAAGCCTTGAGGTAACATTCAAGATTAATATCCTCATTTTCTATGAGGCAAGAAGAGCAGTTTTTAAATATTCCTTCAATATCGAATTTGATTTCTCTATTTTCATCTCCTCCAAAAACTGTATTTTGTTCAGACATAGCTATAAATTACCCACCGAAAGGTCTATTTCGCGCCAACACCTTGAACCCGAAATGATACTCCAAGATAAAATCAAGATCCATCATTATACAACATTTATTTATCATTTATGTGATAATCTAAGATAAAAATGTCTTCATTATCAAGTTTAGGCTCTCTAACAATGTCATTACTCTCTAATCGAGAGATTCAATAACTGCTTCCGTCAGACACTTCTCCCATTTCAGAAAAGGCAAGTGGATATCACAAGGCGTGGAAAGTGAACCTTACGCATCTTGGGCATATTTATGTACGCACGCAAACTTCAATTCTCGCAATAATCACGATGGGTAATTATTACGTGGTTTATTCGAAGATTTGACTAAAATATTTCTAAATAATGAGCATGAACTAACGGCATAGGAAGATACAATGGCGAGGTGTCCGGATATTGATAGAAGAGCCGATGACCAAACATAGTAATAAAACATTGATTTTAAATATTTTAGGCAATAATAGGATCTTTTGCACAATTATTGAAATACTATCATATTTTAACAATATTGGTTATGAAACAGTCGAGAAATAGTCATGAAACAAGATTATTGCAAAGGAATCGCTAACATTAGCGCATGGAATTGGCGCATTGATTTATGCATGGAATTGAGAGCTCGCCACACGCTCACTGTGGCTCAACCAGTCACAAGCGGTTCATATTATAGCCTCCTGTCTCTAAGCCTCCTTACAAAATAAGCTAAAGCTCACGAAAAATCAGAATATTTGTTATATCGATAGCTATCCAGTGAATTTCAGTCCCCCCTACCACCACAATCTTAAACTCCCCTCTTACTTCCGTGATCACAGGAACAACGAGCCGAAGAATTCTACAGCAATTTCAACTTCATTACAGCTTTAAAGTGTCCAGAAAATATACTAAAAAGAATGTGGAGAAATATAAACAGAAATACTAGCATTGTCCGTGTGTTTAAAAGACAGAATATCTTACGAAACACATTTCGAATACCCTATCTCCAGTAACTTCAGAAGGATTCTCCAGGATATCTTGCGATGACTTGTACATAATACAGAAAAAAATGTTCGCTTGCAAATGTTAATATACGTACTGTAATGGATTCGACGAATCACGATTTACGTATTTATGTACGTTACACAAAGTTACTCAAACTAACGATTTTTAATTAAAATATAACTTACTTGTTAAGTTCTTTCCATGTTCTAATGTAGGAATCCATTTCTATATCGCCATTGTCTATCAAAGTTGCCTTGCATTCTTTGAAGGCTCTCTCTACATTAAATTTCAGATCGTCTGGTATGTCTAGTTGATTTTCTGCCATTTTTGATGTTAAAGCTGGCTGTTCGACTATACAACTGTTTCTGGATTAATTTTTGAAAAACAGAAGTAATCTTATCGGTATAGTCACTTGAGAGCGCGTGCTGAAGGAAAACGCAATCACAATATACACGGAGAAGCTTATCTTTCGATTTTCTTAAGTAGTCCGTCAAGCATGGAATGGCCAGACCAGGGTCAGACGGTGCCACACATTATTTCTGAGATAAGTTGAAGTCGCTGACTGCAATTAAGTGTACAACTTATTCCCGTAATAACGCCATGTATTCCAATAGGCCTTATCGCATTAAAATCAGGGAACAACACTTTCAATACCGATATGTTGAAAACGCAGATTGCCATTCCTGTTCTTAAATTAAAAAGGAGTGTCACTCAGTTTACCAAATGCCTGCCTGAGAATGATAAGGTTATATTTGCCAATTTTGACAAAGACTATGTTTTGATGTTTGAATTCATCATTGATTTACATAATGTTAAAAACAGCTTTCAACCAGATGCGAAAAAATCTTAAATGACCAAAATGACACCATTTTGCTTATCGCTATTAGTCACTTCACAAATTACAAAATGCTCTCTTGTAAAATTTATTTAAAGTCAGAACGGAATTGTTCTGAGATCACGAAATAGTACTAAGGTTCATAATGCTGGACACGCGTACAACCTACTACATACTACAAGTTGTAGTGTAACACGTGCATAACAAATTTCAAAAGAAGTTGGTTTGTAAACGATTGGATGTAAATATAAATAAATGAAATTAAATTATGACATTCGTAGTAATGTAATTGAAAACGACATAAGAAAGGACTTTCTCTAGTAAGGTTTTCAATTTTAGGAAATCTTTAGATTAGGAATTATAATTTTTAAAGGAGAATGAATGTGTGTTTGTTCCACAAGAACTTTAGAACTGGAGCTCAGCTTGCTTTCCACCTCTTTTAAGCGTCGTAGAAAAATATAAAGCGCATTGGAATTTTAAATGTAACCCCAAAGTGTGTATCTGTGTGTTTGTTTAGCAACATTCGGTTAAATGCGCATTTGGGTGACTCTATTGATGGGTGACGCGGGGCAGGACCGGAGAATGCAGGTAGAGCAGTTGGAGCTATACTAGCGAGAGGTGCAGGAGGGTTAGAATGGAGCAGAACGAGCGAGAGAAATGGGCAGAGCGAAAGGACCGGAAAGGGAAAAAGGTGCGAGGAATGGCCGGAGCGAAACAAGCGAAAGGATTGGAAGGAAAGCAAGAAACCGGCCGAACAGAAGGAGCGAAAAGACCGGAAGGAAAGAAAGGGCTGAAACAAGCGAGAGGAGCGGACGGAGAGAAAGGAATCGGCAGAGCGTAACACGCGAGACGAGCGGAAAAGAGAGCAAGCAACGGACAGAGCAAGAGTGAAAAGACCGAAAGGAGATGAAGAAGAGAATAAGCAAACAAGCGAGGAGCGGGCGGGGCGGTGCAAAAGGATCGAGGAGCGAAAGAAAAGAGCAGTGAAAGGAGCAGAACGATCGAGAGAAGGGGAAGGAGCTTTTGAAAGGTGTAGTGGTACATTTTGCCCAAGCAACGCGGGGTGTTTGTTCTTTTCACAAAAACGTTAGCACTAGAGATACTACTTTCACATTATGCATGAACACTTTTGAACGGCTGAGAAATAACCGTTGTTTGCGGTTCGAAATGTTAGCTAAAATGTACGTGTGTGTGGTTAATAGAATCTAGAAACCTTAAATGAAATTCTCAATGGATCTACGGTACAAGTATTTAGTGGCTTCTCCAATCAGTAACCGGCGAATGCCAGAGCAGTACCCTAACAAACGGAACACAG
Organism: Gryllus longicercus; assembly: GCA_038098605.1. Lineage (NCBI taxonomy): Eukaryota > Metazoa > Arthropoda > Insecta > Orthoptera > Gryllidae > Gryllus > Gryllus longicercus. The sequence continues at coordinate 6,772,678 of JAZDUA010000021.1, forward strand.
ACCGCGCGGACCTATCCTTACTCCTTAGAAACACAATAGAGGCACTACACTACCGCACATGCCAGGATACCAATGTGAAACTTAGTGCTTGTCACGGCTGTTGGAAATGTTATGTGGTTCGAAGATCAGAATCCATCTTCGGGCAGTGTACATTACGAAGATTTGGGTGCCCTACGAATAATTATCCCAGACTAGTTGAACCTTATGCGATTACATCGCACGAAATGGACGAACTGAAGGAAAGTGCAGCATATGCACTCTACGGAAAATCGACTCCCGCAACCGAAAAAAGGAAAGTTTCAAGTCGTTTAGTAGTAGCTTTTTTTAACACATCCACCTAATTTAAAAACGAAATGCATTAGGTATTATCGCAATTAGTGACTTTTTTTGTAAAGGGACACATTTTCACACGATTGCTTGACATTGCGTTTATATATTCTCACTATCATTTAAAAACACTAAATCTTCAAACTTGAAAATCTTGCTATGTTCGCTTCGCTCATTTCAAACACTCATACGGACTTGCCTGCTCGCGCTGGACGAAGAGAACGAATACACCGCCGGCTACGAAACATCGAATGATTTCAATATACCGATTGCAACTCGCACCACCAAAGTACACGATGAACAAATTATGGCGTATAAGCGTGCAATCAATTAATGTTCACAAACATAAAGGGAAGATCGGAACGTGAGAAGAGGAAGAAGCGGGCGGAAAGGAACGGGTGAATGAAACGGGAATAAGAGACCGCTAAAGCATTGCATTCATGACTTGCGATCGTTCGAAACTTCTCAAACCGTATGTTACTGCTGTATGCCTGTTGTTAAATCGCATCCAGCGTATTTATAACAATTGCTGTATGATCAGGGTCCTTGCAATTACCCAGAAAAGTACTGACTTCTTTGTCGATTACCCAAGCTTCTTTTTCCTTTGTTATCACGCTAGTTTCAAATTCTTTATCCTTAAGTTTCCAGATACCTGGACCAGCAAAGATTCCCTCATTGAATTTGGCATCAGATCAACCTGGAAACATTTTGGCACGTAATTGACAAAATAGCCATATTTTGAAACAGCCTTGACAAATCTCCTGCCTGCATGAGAACAACATGCCTGAATTAATTCCGTGGCACAACAGGAAAAACTAAATGATTATTTTAATTAAGACAATGTGTCAATACTTTTATTCTACACTTTTTAAAACTTATGTACTTCTGCGACATTTGTTTTTACAGAATGTGATGACAGTTTATTAAAGTTTATAGTGTTACCATAGCAGAAATGGTGTTAAGTCATGACATGTATAGACTCAATACATACATAATACTCAGTACATAAACTACATACGACACATTCGTGTTTACGCATATTACTGTAATATATAAAAATCAATGTGTGTTCGTATTTTATGGGCTGCCGTATCATTCATCCGGTTACGACTTTGTCAACTTCTTGCTTGCATTTGCGCAAATAATATAGACAGGCGTAGATCCACGGGGAGGGAAAGACCCCCCCCCCCCACAAAAATGTTCAGTAACTATTAATTTTAACATGTCACGAGACTTCCGAGCAAACATATTTTCGGATTATCATTAAAACGAAAAAAATCGTATCGCAGCATGATATCGCAATCGTATCGCAGCTAAATGTAGCTTGCGACTTATTATAAAATCTGAATCATGACATATTTGACGAAACCATTTCGAATTTCCCCTCCCAAAATTCGTCTCTGGATCCGCCCCTGATGTAATTATAGTACAAAAGGGAATGTGCGTACGTCTATCACACGTAGTTGATTTTGTGCGTTTATGTAGCGTTGCGTTGTAGTCTCAAGCGCCCCTGAACAGAAGCTCTACGCAACCCTCTGCACCCTCAAGTATTAAGCGAGTCTTCGTTGCATATTCTGCCCCTGCGATTGTGAAATATCGTGCGGAATTACCGGGGGCAAGAAAATTAAATTTCTCCAGTGTCATAGCGAATGCATGCTTAACTTAACGATATAACAATAAGATTCTAAACCATACTCGCGACAAAATCTGTCATCTATGAAATTTTTTGTAGAGCGTACCGTAAAATGTGATTAACAATAACGTGACCAGTAGCATGAGTGTAATACATTGCAATACTTAAGTATTGCCGGGGGCACTAGTTTTTATTAAATTATTTCACACAATCGTATCGACTAGCATGATCAAGACAGCCATGTTTCTGGCGAGTGCGAGGACACTAAGGCTGAGTTCAAAACCAGCATAAGGGATTAATGTTTTCGGTAGTATTTGTGGCAAGTGTGAACACAATTTAAAATTAAGATCTGAAGGTGCCTTAAATACTTTAAACTAAAAGTGCCAAAATCATAATAAAAAACAAACAAATCTGGAGCCTACCTACATAATATCCCGGGTTTCTTGAAACTTCCACCCCAAAAAATTATTTATTTTAACTTTCTCTTTCATTTAAGAAGGAACTTCTTAGGAAGCTGCGCGAAAAAACGGCGAATTTTCGACAGAAAAAAATCTTATTGCAGGATCCTGGGAACGAAGAAGTGGATAAATCCAGATGCTAAATTTAGAAGAAGAAAAAACTTCCAACACCATCGATGAATCCGTTTTGTGGGACCTTGACACAGAAAAATTTATTGACGGCAAAACGTCTGTCCGTGAACGCTGAGCATCGTTCAGCTGATTTTCTCCAAAATTTATATCCCCTAAACGGTCTGGCTGGTATCGCGGCTCCTTCTGTTAAATTGACTCTTGAGAACTACACTGCATTTCACTTTTATTTATAACAAAATACATATACATAAACTCTTATTGAACGTCTTTGACGGTCTTTTACAAACACTACATTGCTGCCCAGTAAGACAAAAGGACGAATGAATATGATCATTCGTTTACATACCAAAAACAGATGACGACAGTGTCGGCGCGTTCACAAACCTCAATCTCTCAATATAGAGTACATTTCCAATAATATACTAGACGCAGATGGCGACACTGTCGACATGTTCACAAACTTCAACCTTACAATATAAATGTATATTTTCAACACCTTCAATTTGAAACCGTTATTTAATATTGGGGGTATTTTAGATGAAGGTCCTGGGATACTTAAAAAAAATTGCGCCATCGATTTTGATACAATTATGTTGTTGGATAGTCTGAAGGATGTTTAAGAGAATGGCGCAGATCCCATGTTGGTTAAAAACTGATTTTTCGAAAATAAAAAAATTCAAAATATTTTTCGGCGCCTTCCTACAACTAAAATACTGAAATCTGTTAATCAACATTCTCATATGAAATTTCAATATCTTCGATCATTTCAATATTTCATAATGAAATCTGTTAATCAACTAAAATATTGAAGGTTTCTCTTAATGAAATCAGTTCCTTAAAGATAGATTTTGAATAAGGTCATGTTCAATCTTTCAAAAATTTGTACTTTTCGCGTAATGTTGCACGAAATAGAAAACAATTTTTAATGTTTGTTTAAAAAACTTTTTTTTCAAAAATGGCCCAATCGTTTTTGGTGAAATTTTGGAGTTAAGTCTTAAGGACATTTAAGAAAATGATACAGGTCTTATGTTGGTTGATAACACTGATTTTTCAACAAACGAAACAATTCAAAAATTTTCGGCGTCTACAACTACAATTATTAATTTACATTGAAATGTGTTCATCAAAAACAGATTTTTAAGTAAGGTCATGTTGAATTTTTCGAAAATAATAACTATTATATACTTTTTCGATCTATTAGTTTTCCAACGCTATTAGTATTGTATTATTTATTAATTTTTAAAATATTTACATTCTTGAACTCTGCTTATTTTTCACATTAAATGTTCTGTGATTTCAAATGAATTTTACCAAAAATAATTTAGAGAGAAATTGTGGTATAAATAGTATTACGTAACGATTACTAATGGCGAGAAAGTATGTGCTGTTTTAGCACCACTAGTTTTCACAACAGTAGCCGAAAATATTGTATCAATCTTCAAAAATTGTGTTTTCATCAAGTTCACAATTTTCTAAAATACCAAACAAAATTGTTACCTTCCAGCATGAAGTTGCACTATTATAGGTGTAAAGAAATTGGTGTGTGCCCGTGATTTCAAAATAACTCCATTTTGTACTCTTATACGGATACTTATATGATATAAAAACAATACAATTGTTTTTGTGTTTTTTGTCTATCTGTTTGTTCAGAGTTAATTTCTGAAATGGCTAAACCGATTTTGATGCAGTTTTCACTGGAAAGTAGTGTGTTTTGTAAGGCACACCTTAAAGACTTACTTTCACCTCCCCCTCTTTCTTTTAAATGTTCATTTTCTCTTGCCCATAGAATAAGAATGAAGAAGAACCTCTCTTGCCCATAGAATGAAGTATGAATTAAAATATATATACATCTGATTCTTTAGAAATAAATCTTATTTGTTCAACACTATTCACTAGAATGAAAAAAAAGAAATACACTCTTCACACTAAAAAGGTTTACAGAGTAATACTGTTCTGTTGTAACAAGGTAATGCAACCAGAAGAATGAAAAGCTACTCAAGTACCGTCAGTTTAGAACAATCTAAACAAACGAGTTGTAACTAAAGACGTTTTATGAGTTAATAATGTATTATTTCAAAAAAGGCATTTCTTATTTACATTATTTTTTCTTATAAGAAGGTAGTATTGTGAAAAGTACTGAATAATACACAGCCAATATCACAAAAACAGACTTGATTGGATGCAATCCTTAGCTATCACCTTTGTTCACAATCTTCATCCACATCTGGTATTTGCTTTGTATTGGTCTAATGATGTTAAGAACTAAAACAGCCTGATTTATTTCATTTAGGGTCTAGGGACATTTGAAAAGCACATTTTTTAAAATTAAATAATATAGTCAAATGAATCACCTTCTGGAAGTGCTGAAACCCCACATTAAGTAGCCTACTGTTTAATTCCATTAACCTAGATCAGCTGAAGGAGTAGTATATACTTCCCCAAACTACACATCAGTATCTCAGACGAATAAAAATTATTTATGCAGCAAGGGCATTATAAGGGTTCTAATAACCAGCTACAACAAAAAGCCCTTGGGCTTGAGTTCATAAGAACCAGTCCACACAGTACAGTACTATACTGTACAGTATAGTCCATACAAGATTTTATTTTTTACCTAACTTTAATGATTCAGATTAACTAATTAACTAGATGTTAACTTCACTATGTTTCTCTTTTAACAATTCTCTCCATAAGAGAACATTTAGCAGCATCATTCAAGAGTTTTCATATTTCTCTCTACAATCCTTTCACTGTCAATCCCGGTAAGTTGTGCAGTGTGTATCAACCTTCATATCGAAGCAATAACATATCAGGACAAAATACATATTTTTATGTACCTACCAAAATTACTGATCAAATACATATTAAAAATATTTTATTGTATCCACAGTCTCCGACTGCATTAACAGTACAACTAGACATTAGACTTTCAAATAAAACTTTCATTGCTATTATTCACAAATTAAGGAAATAAGCCAATAAAACAAAAACAATTTTTATTAGACAAATTACATTATGTATAAAGACGCACAGTCCCATCAGCTCCACTTGAAAACAACCATGGTTGTGAAGGATGAAACAAAACTTCAAACACTGAAAAGTCATTTACTGGCTCATGATAACTCATGCGTTTCAAGGGAACGATAAGAGGATTTTGAAGCAAATCACTGGAACAAAAACAAATGCTTAATTAAATATGTTTTAAGAAGAAATGATCAATATTTCAACAACAACAACAACAACAAAAAAAAAAAAACTAAATAATATTTATGTTCAAGTCTTTCAATTACCAATTTTAGTATAATTGCAAATTATTCTTCTCAATGGATAATTTATCTAGTCACATCATTGTTTCAAATTATGGAACAGGTTAATATTTTCCAATAATATAATGATTAAAAAAAAAAAAATGATCACTTTGATACTTACTTGTATACCATTCCATGACTGACTATTACACAATTTTCATCTGAACTTGATGCAAACAATGGGTATCTTTTGTGGTAAGCAACCCCTCTCACTGCATGACCATGAAACCGTAATGTTTGATATGGTTTTGTGGAAAGATCAAGGTCAAACCATAAAATCTTGCGATCGTAAGTCCCCACCAATATATTATCTCCACCTAATCAATAAAATAGAATAATTATTATGGAAATGTTTTGTTAAACACATGTTCATAACATCAATCACCAAAAATGGACAAACATAATAAAATTACACTAGTCACATTATAGTAATTATTATCTAACCAACCCCACTTATTCAGTTATGCTATTAGTCCTGTTTTGACTCTCAAAGAAAAAAATGGTATGGTAAATGGTTTTAGTGTGCTGCTCATATTTTAATTCAACTATGGTCATAGAGCACTTTAATTACCTAAAGTGACAAGGTGGTCTACTGATTAGAAGAGTCAATCTACAAATTAAATTCCAGCAGGTCCCAAAAACACATTGACATGACTCACACACAAGTAAATTTCTAGCACTTGGCCAAGATTAACCTCCTAGTCACTGGTACGCACAACTACACCTTTTCAACTTCAAATTGAGAAGAAACACAATCAAATTGATAGCAAACAACACCATATTGAGAATTCGCATATTCATTTTGAGACCAGTCACTTTCAATTTGAGACTAAACAATTTCAAACTGAGAAATAACAATGACGAACCGGTTATTATTTTAATATTGATTGTATAACCAGTTGTGTTTTTTGAGTGATCAAATCGTGAGATTAACACACCATACATAAAGAAATTGGAAGCTGAAAGTGTCAAACAGCAAATTTGTGTCGTGTATAATAATAAGAACGGTAATTGGAAAGGTCTGGCTAATACACTTGGTGTAAAAAAACCAACCCAACGACCGCATATCGTTGGGTGAAAATTCAAGATAAACTTCCAAAACCACGAGGTGGTAAGAGGAATATGAAAATTATGGAGGAACATTGGACTTTCATGATAAATACATTGAAGAAAATTTAAGAATTACACTGAAAGAGCTAAAACTAAAAATGAAACAAAACCATCAAATTATTGTTTTCACAGAATGTTTGAGGGAACATTTGGATGGTTTGATGTACACACTGAAAGACATTCGTAGAGAACCTGAAAAAATTAATAGTGTTGGGACCAAAACAAAGCATTGTGAGCCGAAACAAATTTTAATTTATTTATTTCAAGGAAGAAAGGACGATCGAAAAAAGGTACTCGATGCAGCTACATAGCAGCAGGGAGCGGTGGAGCCAATGAGCATGCCATAGGTTGCATAAGTGCTATGGGACTGATTCACCATCAAATTAGAAGAGGCGCTTTTAGAGAGGAGGAAGCTAAAGAATTTGTTTGCCAATGTCTGTATGCTGCATTAACAGTGTACCACTCATATGCTGTGTTAGTAATTGATAATGCTCCAAGTCACTGTGGCATGGAAGAAATATTCATAGAAGAAGAATTCAGCAACCATCACTTACTAAGGCTCAGACCTTACAGCCTAATGTTCAATCCGATCGAAAATGCCTGGTCTAGCCTCAAGGCTGCTGTTAAATGAGATCTGTGTGCAAAAATGACTCGAATTTTAGCTGATGAAGATAGGGCAAATATATTGCAAAATGAGTTTTGTCTTCGTCAGTTAGAAAATATTATAAATCAAAATACTGAAGTAATAAATGCTAATAATTGTCCAAGATATGTTGCTCATGTCCCAAGATTCATTCCTGACACCTTAAATTTAAGATATGGTTATGTAAATTATAATTGTGCTTAAAAAATTGATTTTGAGTAATGTGTTTGTGTCATAAATTAAGCTGATTTTGTAATGTAATTTATTATTGAAATGATAATAAAGTTGATTCTGAGGAGTGTGTCCACAATTTCTTCATTTTATTGTATTTATTTACATTGTTCGAACTCAAATTTGTAATTTACAATGTTATTTCAGATATATTTCAATTTGAAATTGCTTATTCTCAATTTGAAGACGATAGGTTTCATTATGAATGTGTTTTGTCTCAATTCGATTGTGTTCATTCCCAATTTGAAATAGTTTGTTCTCAATTTGAGGTTGTAAAGGTATAGAACGCATTGCCCTTACACTCTCCATTACTGTTGATGGAAGTGTTCTCATCATATTAGTGGCAGCTTGTGGTCATGCCATTAGGATGTGCAATGTCTCTCTCCTCTCTTCCTTCCTCCCCCTCTCATACATAAACACCCATTTACGAAGGCATACATTTCATACAAAATGCATTTGGGTATTCATTAATCCAAAATGAACTTGTAATTTGCAACTCACTTCAAAATACAAGAGAACATGCATGCGATATTCAATTAACACAATTTGTATGAATGCAACACTGCACAGCAATGAGTTTTGTGTGCGAGCAAAGAACTGTTTTATTGGAAGGAATGAGAGCTCATTTTAGTGGAGAAATATCTCACACTTCCTTTGTCGAATTTCACATTTACTTCTCCTACAAACGCATGCTGGCTGAGTGATATATCTTTGAGAAACGTCACGTCACTTGCTGAGATCGCCACTGCGTCTGTGCAGTGACGATCGTACACTCAACCGTTTGCTCCATCCATCCATAAGCAACTGTTGTTCCCTCTCTTTCCCCTTCAGTCATGTGGCAGCCTATGATGTGCTTTACACATTTGCATTGTGCGAGTGTATTCTGGCAGCCTGTCACAAAGGGCAATGGTGGCAGACTTTCAATTGCAGCTTACGAACAGTATGCGTTTTGAAATACAGTGTTTCAGAAACGCTGTGAGAGAACTTGTATTTCTTTCTTAAGAGAGATTTAAGAGCAAATTCACTGAATTGATTTGGGTGTGCACATGTGAATATGCATGAGCCACTGCATCATATTGAAGTACATACTACTCATATTACTCATAATATTCATGTTACTTCGTTTCGGACGGCATGAATCTATATTACTGATTTCCGATGCTTGCAGAGAGTGAAACAAAATAGGTCTACGGGCATGTGAGAGGTGTCTGTGATTTTGTTGGGTGTACACAAACTATGGAAAAATACAAAAACAATGGAACAGGTTTGATTTCAACTGAAAAATTCTTTGCATCTTTAAGCTATTCTCATATTATATGTACCGACTGAATTTTCATACACAGTGCATCACTGTTCATGATGCACCTTATGTCATGCGACAGTAAGTCTCCAAGGAAGAGAATGTCTACCATTAAATATTTACCATTTACATGTTGCAGTGTGGAACAGCAGCATTTTTTATATTCATGGTAGGTAAAGAACTGTTTTACTGTACATATACCTCATATTATTGCTGTATTCATGAAGTTTGTTAAATTTCTGTCTGTTTTTGTTGAATTATTTAATTCATTGCAGTGATATAAGAGTATTTTATTGTTTAGCAGCTTGAGCAGTGTCCTTTATGAAAACACATTTAATGTGGATTTGTTCAGCAGCCTTTCTGCTGCAGTTGGCAAATAGTTTAGGACTATTTGTTTAATAAATGAAATCATCTTAAACCTATTATAAAATATAATAAAGAAGTATCTCACCAGGATGAATTGCAATTGAGGAGATCCATTTTGAATTAGACAAAAGCTTCTTCACTATTTCTTGCTTAACCAAATCATACACTCTAACATTTTTCTGAGTCTGGTTCAACAAACCAAAGAATTAAAACAATGAAAATTACAAACCATAAAAATGCTTGTAGCACATAAAATGAAAAAGGCATGGAAATTAGTGATACTTACAGCCACAAAAAAGATGGGGCGAATAGGATGAAAGAGGACACATTGAACAAGGCCTTTAGCCCTGTTAAATGGGATTTGAGATCTCCGCTTTGATACTTGATGTATTACAACAGATCTAGACTGACCTTCTGGCATCACAGTTGCAAAATAATCACCACGGCCATGCCAAGTCACCTAACAATTCACAGAAAGAAAATAAATAACCTGGCACTAGTAATGTTAGTGATGCCTAGCATCAGAAATTCAAAATACACATCATACATAACAAAAAATATTTTAAAACTAGTTAAGAATTTCTAGGCAAATACAAAAGTAAGACACTAATTCAAAAGTAAACAAAATATAAATCAGTAAATGAATGAAAGGTATGTTCATTCACTTAACTGTGGCCTTTTTTTCTCACCATCTTGGGAAAAAAAATTAAGTTTCCATTTAAAGTACTTTTTTATTGTAGATAACAGTACTTTAAATGGAAACACATTTTTTTCCTTTCATCAAAATGACAAGAGAAATACGCTAAGTCTAAATTAGCACAGGCCCTTATGAATCAACATTCAAGGGCTCATGTTTTTTGTTGCTTTTTCTTTTTTATTCCATAGAAGTGAAACTTTTTACATATAAAAACACATTTTTTATTCAAAATATGAAAGTAGAAATTACGCAGTAATAAATAGGATTTTGATGACCTAAAATATAGCCAAAAATGATCAACAAAACTCTTCAATACATAAAGAATGTCCTAAAAACAAGGAAAAATGACATTAAAAAATTTCATCAAAATCACTTCAGATGAACAACTCAAACTGTTGGTATTGTTACTTGATGTAATCAAGGCTTCTTCCTTCTGTTCAAGTGAACTCAGCCTGCAAACGTTTGGTTTGGACTGTTCTTAAAATCTCTGCCTTTATTTAGCATGAAATCGGTGGATATGACAATGGTCCCGATAGGCATCACAGGAATGTTACATTACTTAGTACTCACGACAGCTGTCATTGCAATATATGAGCGATGAAATTGAATAGGCTAGAATTCTGTGGTTGACACTTGTTGCACCTTGTATGTTATTTGAAGCATGTACTGTTAAAATGCTGACATAAAAAGGTAAAAAGTGACTTATTAGCACAAATCAATGAATAATGAGAAAACATAACAATGGGTCATTTTGTTTTATCATAACATAAAATGAATTTCTATATTAAATGGCATTGTTCTAAAGTGAAAAGAAAAAATGGCATTTCATTAAAATCTGCCCCCTAATAATAAACATAACACACCATAGAAGTAGTAGTTATTAATCTACAAGCTATGCTTCACAAATCACCGTGACATCTTTTCCCCCCTTTTTTCTCTCTCTCTCCAGGTTTAGGAAACTTCAAGTTTAAATATTGTATCTCGGTTGAGAAGCATTCAATAAAGAAAAGTCAGACTCAAAGTTTCATTGCCACTAAACCACATAGAATGAACTTGTCAATTCAGTTTCGCTACATCCAATGCTAGCTGTTAAATACACAAAGGTTTCAAGAAATGTAGGGAGGCCATCTGAGCATACTTAATTGCCAACTTACGGAAATGAAAAATCCAAGAAGATACTCAATTTCATATTAGACATTGCTTTCCCAGAGCAACAATTCTACATTTTTATTTTAATTGTTTACAAATATTTACAATTTTTAAAACCATCTAATTATATTTACAAGCAGTTATCATTGATTTATAAAAGTAATAAATGGTAGAGTATTTGCCTAGCAACTAGGATGGAGAACCATAAATGAAAATGCTGGTGCATGGAATTCATTACAGAAGTACTAATGTTAACGAGGGTTTATAATGGAATAAAAAGTTGTCAAATTTGTGAGGGGTCTACAAAACATTTTTCCACGAGACAAAATGTTTCCCATCTTGTGCACTTTACATGGGAAATTGAACCTGAACCTTCGCTCACTCTTGATAATAGTACTATTTCTATTACTATTATTCATGTCAATTGAAATAAAAATATTTACCTGTTTTATTTCCTTAAAATGATTTATTACAACACGAATTCCTTTCTTCCATTCATCTCCTTTGGCTGAAACTTGTTCCCATTGAACTGCAGCCTTAACTTTCTCTGGCACTGTCAGGGCAGAAAAATACAGAGGTATGAATTTTGACGATAAATCTTAAGAATGAATATAGATAATAAACGTCTTAAATCTTCAAGGTCCTTTGACAGTCAAATTATTTCAAATATTTTTTTAAATATTACAACCACCTACATAGCACATCCTGTTCTGGTGCTTCCTCAAGGAGAGCATCAGTCTTTTTAACTACCAGGCTGTCACCAACTTCAGGATTAATTAAAAGGAGTTTACGGTCAGCAGCAACAGCTAATAAAGATAATGCAGTGTTTGGACACCAACTGATACTGCGAACTATTCCTCCAGCAGGGATGGTTCTGATGCAACGTCCTGTGGCCACTTCCCAAACTATAAAGGAAAAAAATAAAATAAAATAAACTGAAAAGCTAAGCATGGATTTCATTAACTATTTAATTTTTTTAAAAAAAAGGATACCCTTAAACCAATACCATCAAATGCATTGAGAGAGTACAACAAAAATCTTTAAAATTTCTGCATGTATGGCTAAGATGTTGATGGCTGAGAACCAGACTTTCTAGGTCCTTTTTACTAAATAATTTAGGTAAGCAGTTTAATGCGTTTGTATGTAGTGGGTAACTACGGAATGGGTTTGTGCATGCTCATGGAGAGGAATATTTACAATTTTGTTTGGTGCACAACCGCTGACAAGGACATAGAACTCAATGATACAGAAATCTCAATTCGGTAAGTAATTGGAATTAAAACAGTCTGGTTCTGAGCCATCTATGTGTAAGCACTACTTGATAATATATAATGTTGTTAAATTAACTAATTTGATTACATTGGAATCTTTTTTGTAGGCCTGTTTGATATATAAAATTTCAAATAATCTAATTTCACATGCTAATATTAAATTTTTGTTTACATTGAACTCTTAATTTAAAAAATAAAAAACATATAAATTATAAATTTACCATCTAGAACATTTGCTGGTCACATTCCACAACTTACTAGACTACACAACATTCTGATTTGTCCTTAATAGATTAATCACTATTTGTGTTGAAACATCAAGTTATGCTTTAAATTTTCTGTTAATTAATGTTTTTGGTTCTATAAGCTATATATTTTAACCTTTTAGTTTGTTTATGTCCACTACATCTTGAACTGTGAATTTTATTTTTCTTATTTATTTTAAGCTCTGTGCCATGTTTCTTAAATAAAAAATACTTACTTTTTACTGTTAAGTCATCTGAACCTGAAGCAAGGTACTGTCCTTTAGGTTCAACAGTAATGCATCGCACCATATTAGTGTGGCCCTTATATACAAGTGCCAAAGTAGTAGGAAAAGGTTGCAAGTCTTTGGGGCTTGGAAGTTTTGGCACTAAATCTTCAGGTTGAATTAGAAGCTGAAAATAAAAATGATTTTCTTCTGCAAAATTTAATACTACATTCAAAGCAAAAATAAATGAAAGTACTGTATCTGGTATTAAGATGGTGATATCCAGTGAACCACTATGCAAACAAAACAACTGCTACACACACACACACACATATACATATTGAATAAGTCATTTTATGCAGAGGGGAAAAAAACACCACAACACACATACACACTGCCCTGTATCAAGTGCACCCATCATTAGGCTGTCAGAAAGTAAGACAACAAGAGCACTTCGATTCCTGGAAACATGCAGTATGTGACACACAGGTTACAACAAAATTGGAAAATTACATAACTACGTTCTATGCTTTAGATACCAAAATGCTAAAGGATTCATTTAAAATTAAATAAGGAAGACATTGGTGTGATTTTTTATTGCATGAAATGACCTACAGTGTTATACCACTCTGCACTCCGCACGGTTGAATTGTTGGAAAAACTTTTATTTATAATGAAATTATAGTCAAATATATCTTTTCATATGCCATCTCATTTACTGAGAGTTACAAGGCACCACTGGAACATTATGATTCCGACTTCCATTGTGGCAGTAGGATAACAAAATGAGTGTGTGCCGCCCACAAATTTTTATCTGGGCCCCTCTAAGAATTTTGTGTGGAAGAATGTTGAATGATGGCAAGTGTTTAGTTAAGGCACACATCATCAAAAGGAACCTGTTGAGGTAACCCTCTTTTATTTAACATTAAATTGACTTACCCTCATTTTAATAGCCCGAGGACACAAATACAAATCCAGGCAACGCATGAAACGTTCTTGAACATAACGATCATAGAAAGGCACTTCCCGCAAAGAAGCATATTTCTTGGGAATGAAATGGACTTTCCTTTGACTTGGCGTTCTCTTCATATTTTTCCATTGCTTCAGCTAAAATGAAAAGTAATAATAGTTTAAACACCATCAAATTTTTACTAATCACAAAAGTTCTTAAAAAGGTTTGAAAATGTACCTCTTTTTCATCAAATAAGTATTCAGGAGGAGGATTATATGACTCGGCATGATTTGGGGGATTCCGTTTCGGTGCGGGAATATGATTATGTATTCTGCGCAAATGTTCTGCAGTGTCATCACCCTCCCACAACATGTAAAATTGAGGTTCCTTGGGTTTCTCTACCCTTGGCTTAATCCAACCCATCTTAATAGCATGAACTATTCTACCAACTTGTCGAGCTTCATCTTTACTAGGTATAAAAGATCGTTTTTGATCAGGGAATTTCCTTAGTGGTGTTTTCATTACTTCAGATGAAAACCACTCAATCCAAGGCTAAAATCAAAAAGATAATTTATTAGTTAACATAATCATATTGATTTAAAAAAGAACTTGTAACTGTAACACAAATATTATTCATATCAAAGAATACACATATGATATTTATAATATTAAATAGGAAATCAGATACTTACTCCATACTCATTAAAATCTGAATCTGGAATTTTATGATTCTGTAATCTTTGAATAAGTTCAGCATCAGCATCGCACAATATAACGTCCTGCCCAGTTTGAGGATCTTTCACAGTTCTCCTGCAAAAAGAAAATTCAAGAATAATTCTCCACACAACTGCACATTCTGGATTAGCAGAATTTCAATGATTTAAAATCTTACTCATCCTAACATAAGTAACAAATAAATAAAAATTAACTATGATGTAAAAGAGGAAGGATTTCAAAAGAAGTGATGGTGAAAGAAAGATATGAATTGGACCATATGCCTATAGAGATTTCTGTGAATAGCAAAATCATAGGGAACATGGAAAGAGATACGATGGAAAGAAACTTGGTCAGACAAGGAAATAGCTAGGCTACAAGAAAAATTAAAATATAAAGATTTCAAAGATGTAAGGGACATGATGGCACAATTAAAAGAGATTGAAAAGGACATAGATGTTAGAAAAAAAATTATGGTTAGGAAGGAGACTCAAATGTGCGAATAAATGGTAGGATAATTATTGTGATGTTAAGATAAGAGAGGGCTTGAGGAATTGGAAAATGAAAGTAATAAATAAAGCAAGGTACAATAAGTGGATTTTAGATTTATGTAAGTATAAAAAAAGATATTAGATAAAGAATGATAGAAGAATTAATGAGCTAGGAGAGGTTAAATCTCAAAGTGAGGCATGGGATATATTAAGGGGAGAGAAAGGAAAAGTTCAAAGGTTAGTTGGAATGTAATTAGATATGAAAGACTGGTGCATATGGTTCAAGAAAGTTTTGAAGGTAAGGATAACATGGAAGAGATGCAAAATGGAGGGAGGCCAAGGATTATCAAGAACTTCATAAGAAAAATAGACAAGGTTGAAAATGGATAATAAGAAATGCTCTCAAAGGATTAACGTAAAAGAAAGGAGGCTGTGATTTCAAATGAATTCTGGATCTATTCTAAGCAAGAAGGGATAAGACTACTGGAAGCTTATTCAATATGATAATTGAGGATGGAGTTATTCAAGGCAGAATGGATAAAAGTGTAATTATTCCAGTTTACAAGAGAACAGAAACAAGATTGAAAATTACAGAGGAATAATGCTCATGTCATCATTGTATAAAATATTGATGAGAATTGTACGGGGCACTCAAAAGAGAAAAGCAAAAGGACTATTACCATGTAATCAAACAGGATTCAGAAGTGGTATGGGAGTTCTGAATAATCATTACACACTGAAACTATATCATACGAAGGGAGATAAAAGTAAGAAAGATAAGCCTATGGGCTGTATTTATTGATCTAAAGGTAACCTCTGACAATTGAATAGAGAATGCTCTAAGTTGATGCCAATGACTTGAATCAGGTGTTGAGGAGTTTAGGAAATTTTTTAGAGACTAAGAGAACCCTAACTAAATACAGATAAGAACAAGTGACAAAGTTTAAAAAGGGCAGAAGAAAGAGAAAATTATATGAAAAGGAAATATTTTAGACATCCTGGATGATAATAAGCATTTAGGGTTTTGGCTTAATAAGGAAGGGGGCAACAAAAAACACATAGCAGAAATAAGTAAGATGATGATGGTGGCTAAGAAACAAGTGTAAGGTATAATTAAGAGAAAGTACAGGGATTTCTGGGCAAAAGGAATGACGATACATGTATTTAGTATTATTCTTCAGGAGGGGAGGGCAGAAATTTGGCAATGGAAGAAAAGGAGGAAACTGAAAGCAATACATGAAAGATTTTTAAGATAGATCCTAGGAACAGACTATTGCACACCCGGTTACATGTTAAAAGGAGAGACAAAGAAACTAAAAATGAGAATAGAGATGGGCAAACTATACGTACACACTAAACATGTAACATGAGGAACACGTAATATGAGGAAAGATTTAATAGAGGGAAAGTTTTTGGAGTAATAAAGGTTACTCATTGATGAAAGTGACCAAGTTAAGAGGAGAAGAGACTGATTTAAGTAAGGAATTGATTCAAAGGGATGGAGATCAGTTATTGCAGGGAGATTAAAAAAAGATAAACTCATCTTTCAACAAATGGTATAAAATTATTCAATTGTACAATATTTCAAATTATTTAAAAGGGATGGAAAGTGACAAGATGTAGGTTAGAAAATGAAATTAGAATGAGTAGATAGTCTAAATAGTCAGGTTTTGTGAGATGGAAGAGAAAGGTTGCGAACGAGTATTAGAGAGATGCCAGATTTTTGAGGAAGGGAGAATGTGGGAAAGGTGAAATATTCACGATAAGGTGAAGTGGATATTAGAGGACAAAGGTGAAAGGATTAGTATGGTAGAGTGATAAAGAAAAGTGCATAGTATGCATCTGCTTATTGTACACCACTACTGTATTACAATGTTCATGTATTAAGCCACTTCAACTTTTGTATACTTACAAAGTTGTAAAATTCTTCCAACTATGATGAATGAAAAAATATAAAAGACCCAATAACCAACACAAAAACAAGAGTACATTTAACAGAAAACATCAACATACAATGGATCAGTCAAAATGAAATAATAATTTAACAATATTAACAGTATTTAACAGTATTAATATAAAATTGGAAATAATATTCAACTATTTTCTACTTGAAAATATTTGTTTTATTTAAAAAATGGTCAGATTTGGTGTTGACGATGATAATTATGATTTATCCACAAAATCAAACAACTTATACAAGATGGAAAGCAAATAATAAAACTTAAGAAAAACTTCAAAATGGAAAATTAACAACTCAAATGTACACCAAATATATCATACCAGAAATTAGGGTCTTCCATTTTCTTCAAAAAGTTGTCTAGCTCATCTCCCTTTGGTGGTTTAATAATTTTTTTACCTTCCCAGTCATAGCCTACATGTGGGTAATCATCGTACCAATTCATTGGAATATTGCCCACAGTATTTCGGATATCCTGAATATTGAAAGCAACACATAGGAAAAAATTAGATTAAAGTAGAAAAATATTATAAACAAAATAAGACCAAAGAGAAATTATATCCTATTTTCCTGCACTCTGTAACCATATATTTGCGCCACAAACCATATGTTCACCAGAAAACTATAGTTAGCAGTTATGCAGTTGTATTCACTTTACATGGTCACTTAATTAAACCAACTAGTTCACTATTGGACCACCGAGCAAATATGGATTTCTTTTGGCAATCAACCTATCTGAAACTGATCTCCCTGATTTTCATTTCTGTGGTTCCAAACAAAATGCCATTGAAATGTTAGAACACAAATTATACTTTGCATTCTTTTCAAGTTGAATTTTGAAATTCAAAACAGTTTTCAGCTAAATCTGCAGCCAATGGCTTAGTCATTACTATGACTTATGATACAAAATCATGTACTGATAATTTAGCAATTAGTGTCCCACAGAGAAGAAAAAATTGCCCAATTATTCTCATTTCAGCACTTCCATTGTCCTAAATGTACCAGATGTAAAAATAAAAACTTTTTCTAAGCAACACAATATTACGCAATGCTTAACCGTGCTGTTTCTCCCAGAACAAACTGTTTTAAAATGATTGAATCACTAGAAAATATTAATGGTCAATCATATTCAAGGGTTAAATGTGGCAATCCAAACTATGTCAGTTCTTACTTTAAGCAAAATATATAAGTGAAAACTGAATAAATACCTCTTCATCAGATGTATCATCCTCTTCATATTCATCATATTCTTTCTTCTTTTCCAAAACAATTTTATTTGGCATTACATCATCATCTTTTACTTCACCTACTCCTCTTTCAGTATCTTGTTCATCTTCTGACTCGTCCGACTTCTCCTTTTCTGTCTCACCACACAATACACTTTCTGTATCAGGCTTTACGAATCTACCACCTGTGGATTTACGTTTCTTAGACTTTGCTTTCTTACTGTTAGAATCCATTGTTTTAAACTGACCGTCACCACTGTCCTGTTTGTTACTAATAGATGTTACATTCTGGAACCTCTTTGAGAATCTTTTTAATTTATTATCGTCCGCTTTCGAACTCGATTCCACACCGTTTGGTTTAGTCTCGTCATTTTCGGAATGGCTTTCGTTTGCGTCCTCGCTATCATCCTCAAAGGACAAATCTTCACTTTCGCCGTCGGAAGTTCCGAAGATTGGTTCATCCTCAGAACCTGAATCAAAATTACTGGCTTGGTCGTCACCATCTTCATCAGAACTGTCATTTTCGTTTTCAAAAGTTCCAAAAAGATTTTCATCCTGCAATACATACGTTTGATAAAATCATCAATTAATTATAAAATGTTGAAAGTGTCACAAGTGCAAAAGAAAACAAAAATGCTTCCATTTTACACTCACCTTATCAAAATTTACTTCATGATCTGGGTCTTTATCCTCAATGTCAGGCACCTTGACTTTTTCAACAGACAACTTACGTTTTGAAGGCTGTTTCTGCAAAATTACACGTTTGAGGTTATGAATGCACGCGTTTCCCCCAAAGGAATCTGTAGGTGCCAAACATACCTTGGTGGTAAATTCAGAGGAATTCCCATCTTCAGTAATTTTCAAGGAATTGGATGTTTTCCTGTCTCTATCTTCAACTCCCATTCTTAGATTACTTCTCCTCACTTAAGCGTAACTACACTTTGATCAAAAACACTCGCACCATTCACACACTCCACCATGCTTGAACTATTATGCGCTTTTATGCGAGCCCTCCGCGTGGTTGGAAGAAAGTACCTGGAAAGTACTATAATTTTCTGATGTTGGTACCAGTCTGCCACAGAACTTCTATTCCTTGGAACATTACTCCGTGATGTATTTGCGTCTTGGAGTAAATAGAGATGTATATACCTAGGAGGTATATTATAACCTAATGTATTATAACCTGGGGATATACAGACATATGGAAGATCTATTCTTCCATGTCAGAAGTATATGAAATATTACATACGTCGACGACGATGATATAATAATAATAATAATAATAATAATAATAATAATAATAATAATAATAATAATAATAATAATAATAATAATAATAACAGTTTTGTGAATGAGTGAATGAATAAATAAATAAATAAATAAAAAATAATAAATAAAAAAATTTCATTCAAAAGAAATATTTTATCAATAAAAAATATTTTATCTCTAATCCAAATTTAACGCAATAACTTATTTTTGATGCATGGAGAAATTTATTCTATTAATGAATTGGGGAAGAGGGAATTTTCTAAATTTGAAATATGGAGCACCCTTGGATCAACAGCCCCGGGCCCTGCTTTTCTCTGGACGTCCCTGCTTACAGGGTTCTCTGTCGGTAGTTCCACCAATACCGATTTGTCAGGGCATGAGAGTGATGAGTGTTCTTATTTTCAAAGTAATAATTAAGTACCAAATAAAATATTTGATTTGATATTTGAAGAAAAAATTCATTTTTGAGTTGATACCTATTGGAACCCGCTCAAATCCCTCATTTGTAAACTAATAATAATTTTTGCCTGCCCCGGCTGGCTCAGTATTTGTCTACTAATTATTTTATTTCTCTTCTTTTCGTTTTAGAAACGGAATCGTCCGCGGATCATTGAAAAAGTTATTTACGTAGGTCGACAGACTTGCCCGTAAATGATTTCAAGCTTTAAAAATTTACGTACGGAATTATTGAATTTAAAGTATTTAAATAAAGAAAACACGTTCATCCTTTCGAAAACAATTTTTTATTTCCACCAATTCACTTACAAATTCTGCAGATTCCCTGAGGTCGCTGCTAATAAACGACAAAACCTTAAAATATCATAACAATCACATTCATACTATCACATCATAACAATCACATCACATTCATACTATATTTAGAAACACATTCATTCCCTCCCTATAGCTTCTCATGGCCTTATGGCTTTTCGATTCCTTCTTATGAGCTATCCTTCAATCTACATAAAACATAACTTGATCTTACTACATAAAAATAATGTTAAAAGTTTATAGATTTCCCTGTAGTTTCCTCAGTAAGTTGAGCATTACGACATATGGTAATAATTTTCCACCTTCGTGGTTTCACGCCATCTCGTTGCTGGAACTCGTTCAGACTTGCACTTTAAGTTCGAATTCTAATAACATCCGAAATTTCCGTCCCTTGAAAGTCCGTCCGTCACACAATTTCTAACAAATCGCGTGGTTGCTTTCCATTTCCAGTTCCTCTCACAGTCAATTATCATTGCTACGAATATTATACGATGTCAACTACGCTGCGGGCTCACGTCCGTGCACTCTCATGGCCAAGCCCGTTCTGTCCTGCAAGTGATAATGCCCGTCTTTCAAATCTTCTTCAGCATCCTAAAAGTGTATATTCTTGCTCATAACTGCGCATCTCCTTCAGCTGACTAGTATAGGGGAAGGTCGAGTAGTATTGGCCACATCAGCTTTAAAAATAATTTCTTAATTGAGATTAGTTAAAATTATTCGTGAAATACAGAGTATGAAACTTCCATCTCTTACTCATACACTCTATCATCGATGTTTGGTTTGAAAGTAAAATAATATGTTTATTTGAGGATAGTAAAAACCGAAGATACGCTCCCTTTGAAGACAAACACTACATTGGATAATTCAAAGACATAAGGATTTTTCTGGCGAAATATCACTGTCTTCTGGGGGCACGGTTACATAACATTCTCTTCTTACGAAAAATTCGTAAGGCGAAAATGTAAAAATGAGTATTTGGTTACATGGGAAAATGACGGTTCTTGAATTAAACATTTTAACCCTGAAATAAAACGAGCGTTCTATGAGTATCGTGTAAAAAATTGAACTTTTATGTTCAGTTTATAGTTCCACAACTACAATTTTTGAAGGGTTTCATGATGGCCTTGTCTAATGGTTAGAGCTTGTGAGACATATTGGGATGGATGTGATCGTGCATGTGATCGTGATGTTTCTTGACATAAAGAATCACATCAAGGTCCTTATGTGACCACCCATGATTAACAAGATGGGATTTTTAGCACTGGAATTTACTCATTCAACAAAACTGTGCAAACGTAGAAAGCCCTCCTTCGTGATCCATCCACTCTTTTGCCCATTGAAAGTACTTTCTAAAGGTTCAATTTTATTTTCTCACACTAACGTAAGAAGAGAAAGTACTGTAATCGTGCGCCGGAAAATGGCTAATTTTCGACAAAAAAACTCTTTCTGCCGGGCCCTTGTAAGGAAAAAGTGGATGAATCCAGTTACTAAATAAAGAAAAAAACCATCTAACACGTGGTGTAGCCAGAATTCATATTTGTGCGTCCGTCATATCGAAAAATTTATTCTCGGCAAAAAGTCTGTCTGTCCGTCTGTCCGTCCGTCCGTCTGTGCGCACACAGTTCAGCCGACTTTTTCAAAATTGATATTCTTCAATCGTTCTGGCTAATGTTGAAGGAAGCTGGAATTTAAAACCGTTACTTGGGGGGGGGGTACGTTACATGAAGCCCCTCGGACATTTTCAAAATGTATGAAATTTCTTTCTCAAAAACCGCTCTAAATTTTTTCTTGAAATTTTCTTCACATATATAATAAGGGACGATACGAAATATGGAGCTAGTCTCATTGTCGGGTATTGCTCTTTTTTTCGAAAATTAAAAAAAAAAGTTAGAAGATAGATTTTTGCCTCAAAGTCTGTTGCACAAAATTGGCTCTTAAAAAAGGTCATGTACAATTTTTTTAAAAAACTAGTTTTTGAGTAATTTCTGCTTGAAATTAATAAATTATATACATAAGAGGCCAATGTTTGTACAATGAAAAGAAGAAAAAAATTGAGAAAAAAGCAAAACATAAATAAATGTAGCCTGACATTTTTAATAATTCAAACAAAAATACACTAATTATGCTTACATCCCCTTTAGTTATTTAATTAAACGAGTATTTTTCGGCTTATTTTCCGTCATCTCTATTATTTTCCGCTATCAGCAGTGTTACATTTTTTCCGCGATACGAGTTGAAAATCCACTGAAAACGGCGGGAATTTCGCCGACCTGACAACCTAATCGTGTCTTTCCGAACTGTACCATCACACGGACGCGTAACAGTTCCGTGCGGCATCTCTGAATACAGATATTAACATATTAGTTTTAAAATATCGAAAAGGAAGACAATTTTCGAGGAAGGACAGGACCTATACTCAATTTGTATTCTCAATGTATTGATGTACTTTTTTAAGCAATACGCAAAGCTTAATAGAAATTTCGCAACAATGTCGCATCCATATTTGAGAAGCTAATCGTTGTCGAACATCGAGAAGTGGCGGTGATAAGACACAGCTATTTTATTTAGTCCAGCTGGTGGTGGTGGTGCAACTCCCCGACCGAGAGCCAATACTTCCGTTTGCGATGAATTTCGTAGACGTTTTCAAATAATATCTGAGACGCTAGTAGCGCAGAGAATGCAATATTTCAATATTACGTAGCTGTTTCCAATAACGCGAGAAAGTATGCGCTGTTTTAGCGCCAATAGTTTAACTTTTCAAACCTTAAGACCAATAAAAGGGAAATAGTGCCTAGTATTGGATTTTAGGTATAGTGCTTTATACACCCTTTTATGGTACGCTGCAATATACGACATTCACGCTGTATTTGTCACAACAGAACATTAGGCGAATAAGTGAAATGACCGACGGCAACGAAGAAACAATTATACCATCATGAAAAACACAACCCGTTGTGCTTCGCGCATACATTACGCCAATACCTTACGCGCTGTAACAAAATAAATTCGATAAGCGCAAAAATGAGACGTTGCGGATCATCGTTGGTTGGTATTATCTGCGTCCATTTTATAATTCCATTGACAAATTGAGGATACAAGATATATACTTACCTCCACACATTGGATCCAACTTGACCATTGTATCCAAATCCATCGCACTCCTTCCCATTGTACAGCACCAACAGCTTTTAACATTTTTGACGTTAAATAAATGAATCAATCATGCAAAATCCGAGGGACATAAAATCACTTTTGCCACATGTGTCATACACTATTTTAGGCAGCCTTACTTTCGTTCATTTTTATTTTGATTCAGGCATACAAATGATTGCAGGTATGCAGCAACGCAACTCCGCAACGCAACTCCACAGCAGCGCAACTCCGCCAGTCGTGTAAAGATCTCCATTTAAACCAATGCATTGTTTGCAGACGCGTCACACGGAAGCGTTGCAGTGTGGTGATTGATACAGGCATGTAACATTAAGGTCAGTAGCTGCTGATGGGATAAGACGGAAATACTTTGTTTCCTTTGTTGTATTAATAGTTTTACCAAATAGAAACAATAAGTCTGATTTGAGGTGAAACAAAAAATCATTGAATTGCCATCTAAATATTAAATATTCTGTTTTTGTCATCTTTAGTTGGTTTTGTAATGATATCTTAAATTACAAATTCTAGCAGAATCCCAAACATGTTTACAGCACTCTTTTGTAGGCCCATCGTTTTATTTTCAAAAGAGCTTTGACACTTCCACCGAACCAGTTGTAAACCTCATATCTAGAAATGATAAAGTGTCCGGTGTAAACTTGAATATTTCCATAACTTTAATTGTCGAATTTAATGAAGAAGAACGCTGCCACTTTTCTGTACCGTCAATGACGTATTTTCGAATGTAAGTGAACGAAATATTTTTTGTTTCAGATGAACGACGATATCGTCTTAGATTTTTCCATAATACATAGACGTTAACGTAACTCAGAAAACACCGCGCCACTTCACAAGTTCATACTGAAAGTTCGTATGAGATACTTCGGCACAGCTGAAATTCTCCGAACACAGACATGAGTGGGAGGGCTTAACGTCAGCAAAAGAACACGAACCGCTGCCGGTTGACATAGAGAGTTAACGGCGAACTGACATTTCAATGTGCTAATATTAGCGATTCCTTTGCGATCTTCTCTTTGATTAACGACTATTTCTCGGCTGTTTCGTAACTACTATTGTTTAAACATGCTTATATTTTCAATTTTCCACACGTTTAAATAAAAACGTATCCCACTCTTTTACATGTATGTATGAGAGGCAAAGGGGGACGAAAAGAGAAAGGGGGAAAAGAGGGGCAAACTAGGAGAACTATGTCATTGACAATTTATCCTTCATATTTGCTGATATTCGTTCATTATTCATAAGTTGTTTATGGTAATATATTTATTGCACAATGGCTTCTTAAAAGGGAAAAATAGCTTGCTTTAAAGCAGACATGTATCACAGATTAAAAATTACACATCAATATTGAAAAGAAATATTTACTTTTCTAAAAATATATTTACAATGCTTTGTGAAAGGCAAATGAATCTGAGACACTTGGAATTAATGTACATTACAGTCTTGTGGTAGCCTGAAGTTTAACATAGCGAGAGTGCTGTTGTACATCTATTGGTGCAGCAAGAAAACACTGGTGAGTAGGAAGCAGTTTGGGTTGCTTGAATAGTCGTTTTGAAGCTATATACAAACCAAGCAAAGAAATAAATGCTGCAAATGTTGCAGCCAATGCTATTGTTAATCCTCCAAGTGTATTGGAATTCGTATCTCCTTGAACCCAAACACAATGTTCTTGGGAACCTGTTAGTGGCACATCTCCCATTGTTGCACACACACGATATGGCCCTTTGGGTAGTTCATGGAAAGTCACTTTCGGATAAGAACAGTTCAAACGTTCCACAGCAATAGGAATATCACTGGCGTACACAGTCAGTGTAAACATGCAATACACACGAGATGAGAATTGACTCCACAATTGTACTGACACTGACAGCGTTCCAGTTTGAGTAGTGTTATAGCTGATGGCAACAATCTGTGATGTATTATTGGAATTGTGGATTGAATGTCTGGGAGTAAGTTCCAAACGAATCATATCGCTGCACCCCCAATCTAAAGAGACTTCATCTGATTCAATTTCACCACTTTCTAATAGCAAAACACAATAACGATAGTTGTGACCTTGTTGCAAATCTGCACTTTCTAAAGACACTGTAAGAGTTGTTGGTTCTGGTACTTGTGAGGAGTTGCATTGCAGAGGAATTGATTCCACTGGCACTTCATGAACTCCCATCTCTTCATACACAATGAGGGAATTGCACGTGTATGGGATAGCACTCGCATCCACATTCCAGGATAAAAATACTTGAAGGCCGTCATATTGAAAGGAGTATAGAGTTGCCTTTGAGGCAGATACTTCCGATGAAGCTCCTTGAATTGACAAAGGTCCTTCTGGGGGAGCTAGGTTAATTTCTTCCTCTCCACATAGAAGATCGTAAGGAGGCACTTGAATCAACAGTCCATTTTCCAAAGAAGGTGGTGTTGCACAAATTGCCGTTGAACGGTCAGCTTCGGGCAATTGACTAGAATTGGCCAGCCAGGCAGCAAACTCGGCAAGACTGCAGTCACAGTTTAGCGGATTGTCTGTAACATTAGAGATTAATTACAATTATGGATACAAGTAACATTACAATGCACAGTGTCACTATAGTTAATAATGTAACAAGTCGCAGAAAAATATCAACCGGTCGAAAATTCTTCGCTGCCTTGCAGGAGCGCTCACGTGATCATGGCCGGCGATTGGTATAAACCCCAAGAGGGTAGTTGACCTGGTTAATGGTCCCCCACTATCTCCCAACAAAAATGTATATGAAGGGAAAAAATACAAAACACTTTTTTTTCAAATTTCATGTTTATCAATAAATTGTAATCACGTTAATTTTATATAACTTCAGCTATTCGTTTTTGCAATGAAAAAACAGAGCTGCACTTTTTATTTTTTATATCAACCGGAGTTATCCAACAGGCGGCCAGCGTGTCGCATACAGCCAGCGCAGGGGTGCAATTTGTGACCTGTGAAAGGTTATTAGTCAAAACTAAAAGCCCCTTGCATCCATGTCGGGCGAGAACATAGCGCGCATTGTCGGGGTCAACACGCACTTAATGCAAAAAAAGGTTTAGTTAAGATTTTAGTTTTTTTCTAGTAAATTTAGAAATTCAAAACCATCCCAACGTGTTTCACTGCGTTATGGTAAAGCCTGATGTTATCACGCATGATTCCACCCCCACTCCCCGCACCAGAGTAGCCTCGCAAAGTGCTAAGACCAACGATACGGGAAAGTCAGGTGTGAATCGCCCGAGTAATGTAAATACGACCCGCAAAGATAGTAAAGGTTTTAGTTGTGACCCTTGAGACCTCGCAAGTTGGACACCCCTGATACAAACTGATATAACAATTTGTGCAAATCGATTGTGCCGGTGATGTCGCTAAAAGCATGTAAAATCGCAATACTATTGAGTCGATCTTACAACATTGTCGTTGCAATTCTGAGAAACTTCGATCATTTCAGGAATTCGACATTTATGGAATATCTCTCACCACAAATTCCGAGTTGGTATTGTATATGGGATTTCGCTACTTATAATGAACTACCCGTCGCGGATAGTAATATAGATTCCCTGATCTTAGCCTCTAATTTTTCCACGGGTATATTTTTGTAGCATTAAATGCACATAAGAAGAGAAAGGTGTGAACGCACGTACTTTGCTACGGAGCCGCGGGAGCGCTGCTGGGTGTCAACAACGGTCCATTGGTTGAGAGAGACTTCTGCAGCGGATGTTAAAATACATTTCCCTTTTTTCCATGTCGAAGCTAGTCTATAATAGTGTTGTACATTTTCTAACCGAAAATCGAGAACCACCCATGAAGGGAGGGATTGTTTTACTTTGTGTGTGTGTGTGTGTAGAATGTGTCCTGTGGTGTCTTTCATCCTCGCGGATCTCTTGACGATATCCCCGCTGAAAGAGACTCCAGATGGCAGACAATATGGTACTCCCAAATTCCCCCTTTCAATCACCTCGAGACCCGCGGGTCCTTTAGAGGCCTTCACGCGAAGCCACTCGGTGGCGCCACCGAGAAGCGGCAGAGCCCTTCACACGCAGCCACCGCCGGCCAACGCCAGTCGCGATGCAGACAGGCGGCCCGCCGATGGCGGCGAACAAATGCAGCAGCAGAGAAAAGCCCGGTTCAGTCTGTGGCGTGCCTCGCGTGAACGCTGCCATTTAGATCTGTGTCCTGCTGGCGGTGGCGCGACAGCGTTTCTGCGCGTTCTCGCGGGAGACCGCCACCGAGCCACAGCAGCGCAACTCCGCCAGTCGTGTAAAGATCTCCATTTAAACCAATGCATTGTTTGCAGACGCGTCACACGGAAGCGTTGCAGTGTGGCGCCATGGGAAGGAGCTCTTACATTCAGAGTGTTTCTTTCTATACCGCTGTTCCTTACACGAGTACACCCCAAGCTTAAACCAGTATTGGCGGTATAGGGGGACACACCTAGGTATTAGTCCTGTAGCCCGGAAGTAGTTCCTAGCAAGAGACACCTAGTCCCAATGTACCCGTAGGTCGAACTGAGTCGATCTGAGGACACCTTTTCCAGTGGGGAGCCACGCCCAAGGGAACGACATTGTCCAGGAGCAATGTGCACTTCACGCCTCGCATGCTCTACGCCACGCAGAGGGACCAATAAAGATAGGATACATGTAAAAGGGTGATGCACTATTGGTGCACCCGCTTTGCCGCGACACAAGAATATACAAAGGGAACTTGGAAAGTTTTGCAATACAACTCAACATTAAGTCGCAGGTGACTGATAGTTGTTGCGTTCTGAGACATGTTCTTACTTGTACTCGTAAAGAACGGGAACTTTACGTTATATTAAAGAGTGCAATTGCGGCGGCGATAGTATAACGTTTAGCGTATCGGACTGTTATACCCAAGTTCGCGGTATCAAACCCGATCGATGCCGTGAATTTGTAAGGGCGAAAAAATCATTTGTATGCTTTCCTTCGGAGGTGAAGAAAACCCGGCTGTCCCATGTTAGTAGATTTACTGTATGTAAAAGATTCTCAAGCCTATATGAAGCTTCTGAGCTAAATTCAAATCGCCTGTTTCGTCGCCCGACTGATACCTTCTTTCTTCGCTAGTGGGTCTGATGGCCCGAGTCTCGCCACGTAAAGTAAGGCATCAATTCAATTCAATACAATTCAATTCAATACAATTCAATTCAATTAGCACTATCCGTTTGAAACGTTTGAAGAAAAAGACTCGGTGCGCCGGAGTACCCCAAGGGCTCACCTGCCAGCGTGAACCGTCGGAGGCGCAGGTCGGGCGGGATGGCGTCGCTGGCCACCATGGAGATGTCGTTGTCGTCGAGCCGTAGCTCGCGCAGGCTGCGCAGCGGCACCGTCAGGTCGGCGGTGAGCGCGCGCAGGAAGTTGTGCGCCAGGTCGAGCTGGGTGAGCAGCTCGAGGTGCGCCAGCGACGCGCCCGACACCGCCACGATGCGGTTGTGCGCCAGGTTGAGCGACACGAGGTTGCGCAGCTCGCGGAACGCGTGGTCCTCCAGCACGTCGATCTGGTTGTGGTGCAGCGCCAGCGACGCCAGCGCGTATAGGTCGCGCAGCGCGCCGCGCTTCACGCTGCTCAGCTGGTTGTGCGCCAGCTGCAGCACGTGCAGCGCGGGCAGCGGCGGCAGCGTGGTCGGGCCCAGCGGGCCCACCATCTTGTTGTCGCTCAGGTCCAGGTCGCGCAGCAGCTGGAGACCTGCAATAATAATAATAATAATAATAATAATAATAATAATAATAATAATAATAATAATAATAATACTGTTTGAAAGCGAGTCCCATAAGTTGTACTGGGACAGCAGTATTCTGACAGAACAATCCAGCACAATAAAAGCGATGTTACGCTCTGGGATAAACTCGCCAGGAAAGTTAGGTTTTTCGATTTTGCAGTGGTCAATACTAACAACATGATGACAACAAATCAATATAGTCGATAAATACCGGGGGCTAGCATATGCAGTGAAAGAACAATGGCACGTTGCAGACGTAAACAAATTTGTAATTGTCCTATCAGCAATCGGAGTCGTACCAAAACTTGTTAGCAGATCGTTAGACGACCTAGGTATGGACAAGAGTATTATCATCGCTCTTCAAAAACCAGCTATCATCAATACGTGCTCATTGGTTAGGAAGTTCATGGGAGGACATGCGGGATTCTGAAGCTTTTATATTTAGCTATTGTAATTTTAAGTTCGATATTTTATATTGTATATTATAGAATGTTGTAAAGGTAAAACAAATCAGTTGCCAATGCTTTGATATATCTGTATGTTAGTTGTATAAGACAAATAATTTGTGTGGAAATGTAATAATAATAATAATAATAATAATAAACAATAATGACAATAATAGAGGAAGAGGTATAAACGTGGAATAGGGGTTCAAATGTGGAAAACCAAATGACCTTCTTCGCAGGTGCGGAAAGCACCCAAAACGACGCACCCTCATGCATTTCGTCAATCCAACTTTGTTGTTGCAGAAGGCCATGCTTTACAAACGGGAGACATTGTACGTTTCATGAGGTAAACCTTTTGTCGTTAAGCACAAACTGTTGTGGGCAATGCGTTGTAAATTAACGTACAAGTATTGTTTGGGGATTTCTGATAGTGAGCTGTTGATACAGACCCTTGGTGTACGTAATTTCTACGACATGTTGTAATTATAAATATCAGTATTGCATGAAAATATGTTCTCCCTGGTGTTCTAAAATCTTCTAGGTCTTTTGAAAAGCTGCATGTGTAATACATCAATTATTAGAAACTGCCTTTATTTCGGGGAAAACATCTAGAGGCATCCACAGTCACTAGTTTTGCTCCTTTGGAAGCTAGTTGCAACCTGGAGTATATTATATATTTAAACGATACTAAACATCTGCAGTCGTGAATTTGAGTGGCGATCATATTTTCAATTGTGGCATGGCTTTGTAAGCATGGAAAAGTGATACATGGTAAATGGCAAATCCAACCATTCCACAACACACAGGTTATATTACCCATGCGGTCGCTACTGCACAATGTCTTAGTGACATATCCGTTTGGGCCAGTTAAAATAAGTTAGTTATAAATATGAAATAAAGAAGTTGGGAGGAGGAGTCAATGTGGTTATGATAGTGAAATATCGGCGAAATGGAAACTTATTAAGTCCACTTAAAAGAAGTTATAGAGTAATTTACATCGCTAAGTCACCAGTTTTATTTTATTTTATGAATCAATTCGCTGAAGTCCTGGAGTTTGAAGATTCTAAATTATCTATTTTTCGTTTTAAACTGAGTCATACAAAATTTATTTTCGAAAAACAGTATTATGTATAGCGGCTAAAAGAAAACCAGTTTAACATCTTTTTTAGCAAGAGATATTGAGTACGCGAATTTAACAGAATGAACTTCAACTTGATTTATCTCAAAACCTGGTTTTTGGACTTAATGAGTTTCACTGTGTACCAGCGTTTTTGCGCAATAACACATAATTCTGCGGAGCTGAGACCTTGCAGAGCGGACACCACCGCCACGGTGAGCTTGTTCCCTCGCAGGCGCAGCGTCTGCAGCGCAGGCACCGCCACGAAGGTGTCGGGCGCGATGTGCGACAGGCTGTTCTCGCTCAGGTCGAGAAACGTCAGGTTTCGCAGCCCCTGCGGCAGAAACAAGCGATATGATGGACAGGTGGAGCATTAACTTATATTTCCACTCATGAAATTAAGACCTTTAGTGTTGAAGAATCCGTACAATATTATTAAATTAAAGCAGTGACTCACAAAAAATGATTAGTTTTCTTTATCGATTTTAATTACCACATACTCCTTACTGCACAATTACTTGCTGCGATTCATCTGTCTTAGGAGGCGATCCCCGAGTCGATGAGCAATAAAGCGATTGTCAATTGTCTCATTCAAACAGTAACCTTGTTAACTAAAGGATACGGCGAAAAGCGGATGTCAGAGAAAATAATAGGCGATATTATTCGACAAGATACCCCAGAGAACACCGATAAAGGTAGAAAATATGTTTAAAATTTTTTTGTAAGGCCCAAAGCTATATATTCGGAAATGATACATCGATTCAATAAATTGCGAGCATTTCGAAGGAAACAAAATCAAATAAACCCATGTATATGTTTTCGTTACAGACTTTCAATTTCGATAGTTGTGCTTAATAAGTAATGGAATATTAATAACGAAATCAAATAAACGCGTATATTTCATGTTTTCGTTACGTGCATCTTTTATTTATTAATATTTGTCCTGTATTAATCCTTACTTGAAGAGTATAAACACGCACGTTATACGTATTTGTAATACATACTACATCCTATATACGTTTAACCCAACCTCCTTGATTTTAACATTACAGAAGTAAATAAAAAATGGAGGTTACACACATAGTAATTGAAAACATTGAGAATACTTAAACATACCAGATTAACTTTCATAAAGAGCATTAATGAACCGGCTTCTTTAATTTAAATTTTATTCCTGAAATAGTAGGTACTTCTCTAGCAAATTAATCGTTTTTTGTTTGTTTGTTTGTGTGTGTGTGTGTGTGTGTGTGTGTGTGTGTGTGTGTGTGTGTGCATGAAACAAAATGTCCGCCGAAGCGGAGAAGGTAACATTTGCCGATTGATTCCGGTTTTTAAAAATTCACGCCTTTGTTTGCGCTTGAACTTAAAATGTTCTTACTTAAATCACCTCAAGAAAGAGGCCACCGGGCAGCGACATTTGGTGAGCGGCAATACAGCTGCAGCTGAATTAAACGGGCGTTACAAAGATCGCGGGCATTGGTGATGCGACATCGATAACAAAACATCGATGGTAGCAAACGTTGATGTTCAAAATTAAAACATCGATGTTAAAAATACACCGACTAAAAACCTTCGATGCTTTTAGACTGGGTTAGTAATCTCTAATATTAAATTCGTGTGCATTAAAATTTAATTCGACAGTGTTCGCGTTTATCAATTCGCCGAATCGGTATATGAGAAGGGGCTGACCATACGCCTAGAGCGTATTTGTTAACCACATCACAATGTGCGAAATAAATATGAAGAAAGAGGAAATACAAGGACATGGAGGACATCTCGGGCGAGAGTGTTTGGTCGCTGAACGTCGTACAAAGAACTTTATTTTCGTTTCAAGCAATGTTACCATCAGTTGTATTTCATATTTTACTTTTACAGAATTGTGATACTGGGAATTTTGCATTCAGAAACAATAAATCAGAAAAGGAAAAAGAAAAAGATCAATCACAAAACATCGCTGTTAAAATAACATCGAC
Source organism: Gryllus longicercus (assembly GCA_038098605.1). Lineage (NCBI taxonomy): Eukaryota > Metazoa > Arthropoda > Insecta > Orthoptera > Gryllidae > Gryllus > Gryllus longicercus. Next base: position 6,805,582 of record JAZDUA010000021.1, read on the forward strand.
GTCAATACAACGATGTTTAAAACATTTTGGAAACATCGACATCCACGTCGCATCCCTAGTGTGCCTACGCTGTTGCGGGAACATCGTGTTCTGCAGTGTCTCACCTTGAAGGCGGCGGCGTCGAGCGCGCGCAGGCGGTTGCGCGACAGGTCGAGTCGGTCGAGGGCGGCGCGCAGGGGCCAGAGCGCGGCGGCAGGCGCCTCCTCCAGCAGGTTGTTGGGCAGCCCCAGCGCCTGCAGCGGCGCCGCCAGCCCGGCGAAGGCGCGCGCGCCCACGCGCTGCAGCTCGCCCGACGACACCACCAGCCCGTGCAGCGCCACGCCCGGCAGCAGCGGCTCGTCCGGCAGCGCCGACACGCCCACCAGCTGCCAACGCACACCGTCACCTTCTTAGTCATGTAGCTACACTTACTAATTTTCAACGCGCGCGCAGGTTGAAGGAAAACTATTCAGGTTTTGCCCTTTCGACAGGTGTCTCGGAAGTGCACGCCCACTTGCTGCTATACGCACGTCATTCACTCAGTCATTTAGCTACATTTATTAATTTTCAATGCGCACACAAATTTAAAGAAAACTATACCGTCTGCCCTTTCAAGAGGTGTCTCGAAAGGGGAAGACCGAGAGCAAGGCAACAGCAAGACCAAGAATAAGGCCAAGAGCAAAATAAGAGCAAGAGCAAGACCAAGAGTAAGACAAGGAGCAAGACCACGAGCAATTCAAAGAGCAACAGCAAGAGCAAGAGTCAGACCAGAAGTAAGACCAAGATCAAGGTAAGAGCAAGTCCAAGAGGAAGGCCAAGAGGAAGGCTAGAGCAACGTGAAGACCAAGATCAAGAGCAAGAGGAAGAGCAAGGCCAAGAATAAGACAAAGAGCAAGACAAGAGGAAGACCAAGAGCAAGGGAAGTGCAAGAGGAAGACTAAAACAAGGCAAGAGAAAGTGCGAGAGCAAGAGCACGAATAAAAATGGGAATCAGACTAAAGCCTAAGACTAAGGACAAGCAGAAGACGTGTTTACCGTGCAGTCGAGCAGCGAGACGGCGGCGGAGGGCGGCAGGCCGCGCAGGGCCGCGCCCACGGCCCGCAGGGCGCCGCGGCCGCCGCCGGCGCAGCGCAGAGTGTGCGGGAGGTCGCAGCCGCAGGCCACCACGGGCGGCCGGCTCACCGCCGGGCAGCGCCACGCCCCCTCGCCCGCGCCCGCGCCGTCGCCCGCGCCGTCGCCCGCGCCCAGGGCGACGACGCCCGTCGGCGACGCGCCCTCCGCCGCGCCGCCGTCCTCGGCCGCCGACGCCGTCGCCACCGCCTCCAGCTCCCCGTCCGGCACCGCCCCCAGCGCCGGCCCCACACGCAGGAGCAGCAGTAGCAGCGGCAGCAGCAACAGCGACAGCGGCGTCCGCGCCTCCGCCCGCGCCATCTGCCAACAAATAAGCCCGTCAGTAGAGCAGGGAAGCTCAGAGGATGGGGCAGTTACAACGACTTTCCCGAACTGTAAACAAAACTTATATCCTCCCATACATGATAATAATAATAATAATAATAATAATAATAATAATAATAATAATAATAATAATAATAATAATAATAATAATAATAATCTGGGCCCCGTGGCGCAGACGGTTGCGGCAGCCGTCGACTGCGCCGAGTCCTGCGTAGGCATGGTCGTATTGTGATTGTCCCTTCACTCATCATCACCGTATCACCTCATAATTCACAATTCAAGACGTAGCAACCTTGTGTTACCGAGGGATACAGCCGAAAAGCCTGTCATCGTTGGCATTTGAACTCTAGGACCTGCCGGTCAGAGTCGCTGCAGAAACAATGACAATACTGATTCTGAACATTTCTCACGCAGTACGAATCTGTTGTTCACAAATACATCATTCGTGTTTCAATGGACATGATATTTTTAAAATTAATATAATGTGTATTTGATTTCATGCGATTTTACCAGATGACTCGTAATTAGCGCATTAGCTTTTCATGTGAAAGTATTATTTTCAGTACATTAGACTTTTATCAACAAATCCAATACCTAATTATTAATTAATTCGGATAACTCCACTATCAAACTATCCGCCGCAATATGTAGGCCTGAACGATCCTCAGCTTATTGAAGCAAATGACAGTAGGCCAGACGGTCCAATCGTGAGCAGTGGAACAGCCTGAAAGACTTTCCTAATGGAAGGTTTTTCTTCGCACAGACGGATGTCTATTAATCTACCAGAGAAAAGAATGAGAGACGGTTGGGAGAAAATGAAAGAAAAAAGTCGAGATTTCAAATTTCTCATAGTCAAAATAAAGAACTACAAATCTATACAGAACATCAATTCAGAAACTATGTTAATGTTCTCTGTCCCTGTACATTAAGGCAATTCTATTTTTGTACTGGAACTATAATTAACACTTTTTACCCGCCCTCGGTAAAGTAACCTCTCTTTTTTTCCTTACTCGCAAATAAAGAAAATTGTTTATTTTACTTTCAGACAGCGATTCGATTTTGGTTCTTCATCACGAGCGGAGCAGCAAGAGTCGAGCCCAAAAAGACAAGGCTGAAAGTTACGACTACCTACTATTACGAGTTTTTGCCGGCAGCCTGTGAGCGTCAAAAGTCTTAATACGCTTCTGGCCGCTGGGCGCGCAGCTTGTCTGCGTCACGGCCAGCGCCGGTAGAGGAGACAGCGTGGCCGGCGGCGACGGCCCTGGCAGCGACCGCACACTGGGCCTCAACACGCAAAGGATGGGGCCGAAAGAAATTAAATTACATTTTTACAAATGCTGGATTGATTGATGATTCCGGGCGCGTCAACTGCTAAGGCCATTAGTCCTGTAAGTGTTGTGCATGTTTTCTTCTTCGGAGTGGCTGTGATCTTACCCCGCTGAATGGTGAGATCCAATGCCGAACTACCTACCGGCTAGCGGAGTTTTCCCCAATCAGGTATCTCCCATTAGCGGGGCACGGATCGATCTGGGACAAAGAGTAAGCTCCCGATCGGTCTCCCGGCATATAAGTATGTGGTGGTGAAGTGCATGTACGTAAACGTGTGTGTAAATAAGGAGCGAGGATAGGAGGAAGAGGAAGGAAAGATCGCGCACGGTACGTGAACCTTTTGTTAGGGCCTCCTCCATTCGCCTGATGTTGGCCGAGAGACCACGGAAAAGATCAGAGCAGTTGGGCGCAAGAATTCTTCTCCAGAGCGCGGCTGAATTCCACCTAGTGTCGAAAATCCTGCCACTGTCGCCACTCGAATACTAGGACCTTCCGGGCCCTGAGCCACATCTCCCCGAGTTGATTTCTGTTGTAGCCCACTGTGAGCGGCGGAGAGGTGGCGCGGGCGCAGAGACGGAGGCGGAGGCGGAGGCGGAGTTAAAGCGGCCGGCGCGTCACTTACGGCAGCGGAGACGAAGCGAAAGGCAGCGGAAGTAGTGGGAGCGGTTGGGGAGGAACAGGACAATTGAAAGAGAACGGAGTTAAACAGAAAGCACGAAGGAGAAGAGAAACACTTGGAGAAAAATAAGGTGGAACTGGAAATGAAGAAAGAAAGAACGACGGAGAGTTCTGAAGGGCTAAGTTAGAAATTGAAGCGTCAGAGAAACGGTTTCATGTTTTTTTGTGTGTGTTTTTGATTACTCTTTAAGAACAATACAATGTTATGTAAAAGTTACATTCACATGTGTTTACGAACTTACTTACTAATCTTAAATTTAAAACTTACATTTTTTTTCAAAGGGAGAGGAATTCTAACTTGGGGTCTTCCTGAATTTGGATCAAGCAATTCAACAAATGTTTTCAGTAATATGTAGAATGCATATTTGTCTTTGATTACAGTTTGATAAGTGTTTTTGGAAGTCGAAAATGTGTGGAAACGGTATTTGAGGAGGGTTATAATAAAAAGTCAGTGGCCAGATGTGTATTATCAATTGTTTCCAGGGTGAATTGGTTTTGGAGATGAGTATTGGACATGTACCAAGAGGTATTAACTACTGTTCTTACGAATTTGTTTTATACGGCATGTAGCTTATGTGTCCGTTTGAATGGAATTATCCCAAATAGGGGTTACATATAATATGAAAGTCTTAGAATTGTTTTGTAAATTACTAAGGCAGATTTATATTGGTTAGGGCTATTCCTATAAATTAATCGTTCCAATTGTGAACGTTTTATTTTAGTTTGGGTGACTATTGCATTGACATGTTTTAAAGGAAAACCGTGGCAAGTGCAGCAACTATTGCATTGACATGTTTTAAAGGAAAACCGTGGCAAGTGCAGCAACTATTGCATTGACATGTTTTAAAGGAAAACCGTGGCAAGTGCAGCAACTAAATTTAAGGAGGCGGTATTTGTTTTGGTGGAGATGATAATGAAAATATCATTGTGATCGTTGTTGCTGATAGCGGAGGTAATTCTGTTGCTGGTGTTAGCGACGTCGATTATATATTTATATTTTTTTTTATTTGGTGTAGGGGTCACTTAACTACTTAGACCATCTTCGCCCATTGTGAAAGAACTGACGATCTATTGAGACAATAGCGATGAGGTGAAGGATGATGGAGAAATGGTGAAATGCGCATACGCGTGCGCAGTGGGGATATGGGGACCGTGACCCCACTGAACCTTTCCAAAGGGATACATAGCCGTTTTTACCACTATTATTTTAGCGTAATTAACATTTTAAAAAGTATTATAAAGTTAAATAATTAATTACAACAATTTTTCACAATATGTTTTAATTAAATTCAATATGATTTGAAAAAATCGGTAAATTAGCGAAATTGTTTACGATATTATAATTAATAAGGCTTTTCAGGTCTGAAAATCTTGCAAATAATTCAACAGAAAGCCATTTGTACTTATTAATTGTAATTATTACAACTATAGCGTAATTATGTTAGTAGTATATTTTTACTAGGAAAATATGTCATAATATTAAAAACTTTAATGGAAAAGGGAGCCCAGAAATGTAGTTGCCCCCTCTCACCGCCTTGTTGATTAAGATTGCGCACGCCTATGAGAATAAGAGCAAAGGGAAATGGGATAACCCAGAGACAATCTGCCGAGATTCGCTTTTTCTTCAAGAAATTCCACATGTGCAGGCGGAGGATTGTAACCAGTCACTGGCGGCGGAAGGTATATGCGCTAGCCATAACTTCATCTCCCCCCTCCTAACACACCGATAACGCTAGTACTAGTTATACTAATGGTGATGATTGTGGTATATTAGAAGTGATGGAGTTAGTAGAATTGTAGAATGGAAGCGGTGGTCGGACAGAAAATACATCTGCGGTTGATTATTTCGTGTTTCCGGGCGCGTCAAGTGGTACGGTCATTACTCTCGTATGTGCTGTGTATGTTTTAATCACGGGCGGTGGCAGTTATCTTCCCCTACTGAAAGGTGAGATCCGGCGACAACCTACACTTCGGCTCACGGGATTCTCCCGTTTCAAGTATCCCCCACCAGTCTTACACCGCCCCCAGACGGAACAAGCTCTAGGCTCCCGACTGATCGCCAGCATTAATGGTAATGTAGTGCGTGTGAGTGTAAGTAAGGGATGGGGAAATGACAAGGAAGAGGAAGGAAAGATCGTGCGCTATCCGTGACCCTTTTGTTAGGGTATTAATCCGGTCTTCGATTGTTATTAACCGAAAAAAAAAACACAAACCAGAAAAGACAAGAGCAGGGCGCCACTAGAATTCTCCTGCAGGCAGCAGGACCCAGCTGTCTGGATAGAGGCAAAAATCCTGCCACCGTCGGGACTCGAACCTTAATACCTCCCGTTCAGAAGCACTGCAGTGAGGTCAATTGATGTCTTGAGCCAAGTCAGCCAATTTAGAAGTGCGGGTAGATGGTGCAGGTGCTCACTGTTGGTTGTGATGATTGGTTGAAGACAATGGCAGCGATTGTAGTAGTTACGATAGTGGTGATGGGGGTGATAGCGCAGGCATGTGTTAATGGCCCTGCGCTCTCTCTGACTCCAGAAGAGGTGGAGGAGGTGGCAAAGGTGGAGTCGGTGGCGGTGGCGGAGGTAGAGGCGGAGGCGGAGGCGGTGGCGGTGGAGGCAGAGAGGGTGGAGGAGGGACGGAAGGGGAGGCGAAGGAGGAGGAGGAGCATGTGGAGGCGGAGGTGGATGTGGATGTGGAGGCGGAGGTGGCGGTGGAGGCGGAGGCGGAGACCGAGGCGGCGGCTGCGGAGGTGGAGGTTGCAGCGGAGGCGGTGGCGGTGGAGGTGGCGGAGGCGGTGGAGGAGGGGAAGGAAGGGGGAGGAGGAGTAGGGGGAGACGGAGGCGGAGGCGGAGGCCGAGGCGGAGGAGGTGGAGGCGGAGGACGTGGAGGCGGCTTCGGAGGCGGAGGCGAATTAATGCGAGCGCGCGGCGCTGGGGCGGCGTCCGGCCGCGCCAGGCGGGCGCGTAGCAAAAACACGGCCACCGCGCCGCGCCGGATCAACTCCCGTGGGCGGAAGGGGGGCGGGGCAGGGCGCAGGGGGCGAGCAAGAGGAAGGTGGGTCGCAGGGGGGCCGACGGGACACGGGAGCGAGCGGAGAGGTCGCGGTGCGGGAAGGGACGGTGAGGAGCGGGACTGGTTTGAGCGGGGCGGGGAATGGCGGAGCGAAGTGGGACGGGTCAAGCGGAGGGGCACCGGGGAGAGACAGTTCGGGTCGGGGCGGTGCAGGGTGATGGATGGCGGGTGCGGGCGGAGAAGGGCGGGGCGGAGCGGAGCAAAGGGAGGGGGCTCAGGCAGGCGACGGTGGGGAGTGGGGGATCGTAGTGGAGAAGAGCGGGACCATGCGTGGCGGGGAGAGCGTGCTGGGGAAGAGAAAAGTGGGATATGGGAGGAGACGGCGCAATGGTGTACGGCGGGACATTGGCGTCGTGGTGGGAAAGCGTGCAGTGAGGCGGAGCGGGGCGGGGCAAAGTGGGTGAGGGTCAGTTTGGAGCAAGCATATAATGACGGCGATGACGGTTAATGGTGGAGCGAGGGGCGGTGCGGGAATGGGCACGAGGAGCCGCGGAAGAGGGCGAGACTGGACGGAACGTGAAGGGTCGGGGCGGGAGGGATGAAACCGGACGAGACAGATGGGACGGGGCGAGACGGGCGGGGAGGGGCCGTGACGGAATGGGACAGGACAGGCGGGACGGGGCGGGGCGGGGCGGGCCCGGGACGAGACTGGTTGGACGGGGTGGGGCTGGATGGGACTGAACGGCACGGGACGGGGAGGCGGGACGGGGAGGCGGGACGAGGAGGCGGGACGGGGAGGCGGGACGGGGAGGCGGGACGGGGAGGCGGGACGGGGAGGCGGGACGGGGAGGCGGAACGGGGAGGCGGGACGGGGAGGCGGGACGGGGAGCGGGACGGGGAGCGGGGCGGGGAGGCGGGACGGGGAGCGGGGCGGGGAGGCGGGACGGGGCGGGGAGGCGGGATGGGGCGGGGAGGCAGGACGGGGCGGAACCCGGCCGTGCGGGGCGAGGAAGCGCACTCCGACTGGCACACAAACCCTGGCCCCAGACGCAGGGCTGCAGCCTCATGTTAATCACGTCCGCCCCAACAGCCGATTGTTCTAAGAGGCTGCTACTTGGAAGAACGCGATGGCGACGGTGGCGGCGACGGTGACGGTGATGGAGGTGGGCGACCGTTGTCGCTCTGACCGCGTGCCGTGACGTCGCAACGGCCACTCGGCGCCGCCGCGCTTTCACGGTGGCTTTGCTTTTCGATCGGTGGCCTTCCATGTTCAAAGAGCGGAATATTCGGAACAGACGTCAACGTTTGCATGGGAATAATATTTGGAAGAAAATATCGTCGGAAATGTTGTCGTTGACAATAAGCGCCAATCAATGTTTCTTTCAATGTTGGCACGGTAATAATAAGTTTTCTTGTTCATTTGAAATTAAATTATAATGCAAATAATCTTTAATTAACAGACTCTATTTACAAGACAAGTTCAGGTCCAGAAATCCTTGCAGAACCTCTTTTAGATACACACTTGATAATAATATAATAAGAAGCACATAATTTAAAGTATTTATTTATTTAATTTATACTTAAGTGTCGGTCTTTACATTTTGATTATTTTGTAACTGAATAAATTGTGTCTCTTCAGTGAGAAAACTAAGGAAACCTAGCAGAAATATTGAGTAAGATGATCAAATCTTACAAGTTATCTAATGTTAACCATTTTAACAAGGAAAATAAGTGGTCGCAATGAACCAAATCGTTGGGCGTTGGGCCGACCAATAATTTGTAATCAACGTCGGCAACAATTTCATGAGCATTCTACGATAAATTCGCCCATGTTTAATTTATTCTTTTTGGCAAATACAGTTTTCTTTCTCTCTTTCTTTTGAAAATGTTCATTTGAATCCAAACATTTTTAATGGAGACAATTGATATAGTGTTTGGACATTGAAATGATGAAATATCATATAAAACATTACCGGCTAATGAATGGTACAAGTAAATATTGTACATTGTTTTTCAAGAATAAAATTTCAGCAATGCGATAACAATCTAAAAAAAAGTATACGATCAAACTTTATTTCCTTCCTTCGGACTGCTTTCTGAGTACGGCGAAAGAACACAAGCACTTCCTGGACTCCGAAAAACAAAGGACTATTGTTCTAGAACCGACAGAGAAATTGAAATAAAAAGTCGATCGGGATGAGACTCTGTAATAACCACTTCAATCGTGTTTAGAGAGTAAACAAGCAGACATTTACACAAAATTCTTTTTATTTATTTTTTTACGTCGCTTTTTAACAACTTGGTCATATAGCGACTACAGTGATTGTTTTAACTGAAGGGAGAACTGTAGGAATAAGACGCAAGGACAACACGAACACACACAAACATTCATGCCCGAGGCGAAATTTGAACCCGCGACCCTTCGAGCCGAGGCAGCTACCTGAGCCTTAGCGACCTCGGTTTTCCAGGCCGGCAAAAATGATCTTTTGTTTGTTACGATACGAATGGTATACAGATACTAGACACGTTTCACGTTAACAAAACAGAAGCCAGACATACAAATATTTTTATATCGATTCTCTTAAAAATACAGAATGCTCAATTTGGAAATGTCAGTTAGACTGATGAACGTGTTATTACCTCGGAAACACAATTTTTTAGGTAACAATGGAAAAATTATCGCACTAAGCACATGAAATGTTTAATGCCTTGCTAATTAATAGCTACAGTTTTCTCAAGAGAGCACCACGGAGCCGGAGTTTAATTGATTGATTGATTGAATGATTATCATTGATTCCGGGCACGTCAACGACTAAAGGTCATTAGTCCCGTAAGTGTAGTGCATATTTCCCCCTGGAGATGAGGGTGATCTTCCTACGCTGGATGGTGAGATCCGGCGCCGATCTACCGCCGGCTAGAAGGGTTTTTCTCTAACAAGGTATATCCCAACAGCGGGGCACCACCCCGGCTGGGGCAATCTCTAAATACACTATCAATCTCCCGGCGTATGTGGTAGTATAGTGCATGTTAGTGTAAGTGTGTGTAAGAAAAATGTGAGGAACAAACAAGGAACAAGGAAGAGCTAGGAAAGATCGCGCGCGGCCCGCGGCCCCTTTGTTAGGGTACTGCTCCAGCATTCGCCTGGTGTTGATCGGAGAAACAACAGGAAACTACCGATCACAGCAGCCTAGAATTCTTTTAGAGAGAGCAGCTGAATTCGACTTAGCTATGTAGATAGAATCGAATATCATCCACCGTCGGGGCTCGAACCTAGGATCTCTCGGTCACCGCGTAACCGGGCACATGAAAAATTCCATTTCACATTTTAGGATTAATTAAGCCAGCTGCACTATCAGATGATGAAGTTATGCAGAAGGGTACTTAACTTGAAATATAATTCAAGAAGAAAGATTTTCTGTGATAATTACCCTTAATTGAAAATGTTCGGTGAATTTCATTTGGTACAAATAATCCTATAATTTTTGTCGACGTTGAGTAATTTACAGTTCAATGACACTTTTATAAAGATTTTCATTCAATTTCGGCAAAAAGAACTATTATGTGAAAGGTCTAATAAAGGGAAAGCAAAAATGATCCTCATTGAACAAAATTTAACGTCCAACACACGCCTCTAGAACTGTTTCAATTTCAGCATAAGATTTACAAAAGTGCTTTAGAATCTATAAAAGAAAACACAATAACTTATGAATGGACAAAGGGAAAACATATGGCAAGCGGTCTTGCAATCCGATCACTATTTACGATATCACCATAAAACAAGAGTATAATGATTTTCTCAAAACAATATTCGAAACTAAAAAACCCGACCATCAAAACAGGTTCGGAATCAATTTTTTCGTATTAATATTTCTCGTGGCAATGTATCACAGCCATGTTCCTTGTTTGTCAATATTATTGGCTGCAAACTCTATCATTCCACAAGATGTATTAACACGGGATGATCGTAATGTTTATTCTGCGGCGAAGTGCAGTTTTTCCACTTATCGCGATTCAGAAAATGCTTTGTCGCTCGCGTGGCGGCCGGCCTCTGCGCCGCGCCGGGGCCGCTTTTTGCAGCGCCGAGGCCGCGCCGCGGGCGACCAGCCGCCTCCGACGCGACCGGCCCGACGCAACGGCCGGCCCCGCGACACAGTGGGGGTGCGACGCACACTGGGGGTGCTCGATGTTCAAAATTAAAACCTCGATATTACTAATGCATCGACCAAAAAACATCGATGTTTATACATCGATGTTTTGTTATCGATGTCGCATAATTATATCACAGCGCTCTGAAAAGGGTGCGAATGCATATGCTTCTCAGGGATCGACGTTATTATCAACAAGAATCGACGTCATTATGTTTATTCATCGATGTTTTGTTATCGATGTCGGATAATTATATCACAGCATTCTGAAAAGTGCGAGAACGCATATACTGCTCAGGAATCGACCTTATTAAACATCGATGTTATTAAACGTTGATGCTTTTAAAACTGGATAACTAACAACAGAAGTTCACGTGAAGAGTTTAATTTGAAAGTGATGCGAATGCCGGAGCAATAGAAGTGGGCCACGTACCGCACGCGATCTTTCCTTCCTTTTCCTTGTCCTATCCTCACGCCTTACTTACAAAGTCGGGAACTTCGGGCTTGTCCCGGTAAGGGCGTTACTACGCTGGTGGGAGATAAATGGTTGGGGGAAAAAACCGCAAACCGACGTAGGTCGGCACCGGATCTCGCCGTCCAGGGAGGGGGGATCACATCCACCTCCCGCGATAAAAAAAACAGTACACTTACGGAACTAATAATCTTAGACGTTGACGCGCCTGGAATCACTAATCAATCAATCCACGCCTGCACTCCATACCGTCCCACCTCACCCGCTCCCTTCCGAAATGACTCGCCAACCCGCTTTCCTGTAATTCGTACTACTTAGATATATGGCGGATTGCATTTAACAACAAAAAGTACAAAAACCTCACTTTAGTTCCTTCCGAAGATCAAATTTCATATAGAGTTTTAGTGACTGTGTATACCATATTAGGATCACATATTCGAAATTTCACATTTCTAGCTTCAATAGTTTTGGCTCTATGTTGAATGGCCGTGTGTCATACAGTTCCTTCTTATATTTTTTGTTGTTAAATGTTTGAAATCTAATAATAATAATAATAATAATAATAATAAATAATACTTTTTATAATCACTTTTAACATATTACTTTTCAGCAATGTTAATATTACAGTGAAAAATTGTGCCACTTTCTCAACACAGTATGTTTGAAATATAAACTTTCCACAGTCGCCATTTTCAAAGGGACAGTTAGAGCGCCAGTTCTTTTTTCAACAAATATTAATTCTTCTAACTTGGTCTTTTTAAAGAGGGCGTTAAATTATAATGTAGTATACGTTTGCAAGACAGAAATTATATACGTAATATAATGTAAATATTCCTATAAAAGTTGAGTATTAAATTTTAAAAGCTATTCAAAATTACAGAAAATTAAAAACTATACTAATACTTTTATTACACACAAAATTACAAACAATCAATCATTGATAGTATCCCGTACGTGTAGTGTATATTCCTGAGGAGGTGACAGAAAGTAATCTTCCCCCGCTAGATGGTGAGATCCGCCGCCGACCTACCCTCAGCTAGCTGGATTTTCCCCAACCAGGTATCTCCCAGCCGGGACAAGCTCTAAGTTCCCATCCGGTCTCCCGCATTGTGTGGAAGTGTACTTCATGTTAGTGTAAGTGTGTATAAGGAAGGGATGAGGACAGGGCAAGGAAGAGAAAGGCAATATCGCTCGCGGTCTCTAGTCCGTTTGTTAGAGTACTGCTCCGGCATTCGCCTTGTGTTGATTGGAGAAACAACGGAAAACTACCGACCAGAGCAGCCGGCCGCTGGAATTCTCCTCCAGACAGTGACTGACTTCGACCTAGCTTTCTAGGTTTGTATCGAAAATCCTACAATATTACACAATAATATTATTTTTTTTAGAACTAACGTGTTGCTTTGCCCGCGTTTCGGTTCCGATGAGACGAATGTGCACCGCCTCCTCTGCCACCTGCAGCTTCTTGCCGCGGGAGGCACAGCACGACCGCTTCAGGCTGCAGTGCCGAGGCCGTTCTTGGAATAAGGAGAAAACGGGAAAGGGAATTTGGGGAAGAATCCACGTAATAGAAATTGGTACATTTAGTACAATTAGTGTCGTGTATTTATTAGTTTAAAATATCTATGCAAAACTGGTCTTAAATATAGTTAATGCTATTATTGCATGTATTGTTATCATATTATTATTATTATTATTACTATTATTATTATTGACTTATTTTTATTTAAAGTTTATTTATATTAATGTTCATAATTGTAACATGTAAATTCTAGTGTTCTGCCACCAGGTTGCAGAAACCTACCGGCAGAAATAATAAATATCTATCTACAAAGCGTAATAAGAAACGAGGTAATCGTTGAATTAGCAAAACCAGATTGCTCTCAAAGACTTTTGAATGTGTCTGCACGGTGAGTAGTTTGATTGATGTAATCAAGTGCTTTTCTCGTAAGTTTCATAGTAACAAAAGTATTGTCGACATGTTAATACAGTGCAGTAAGGTTCGCTTATTCATTAATGTGTACTTTGACTATTACAAGTATTTTCGGCAAAAAATGATGCGGTAGAATAGAGATTTATTATAGCGCCTATATCACGCCCTGTAACTTTTTAATTTGTGTGTGTGTGTGTGTGTGTGTGTGTGTGTGTGTGTGTGTGTGTGTGTAGCCTGACGCTCTTTCATCTTGCAAAGCACATTGTGTTTCAGGATGTTGAAGATGGAGCTAGAAATAATATTCCTATTGTTATGAGAACTTGTTTTTTTATCTTTCATAGAGGCAACAGCATTATGGAAAATGCTTCTTACAATATAATTGTGTTATTATTACTTTTCTGTAAATAGATGACCTTCGAAGAAACATAAATTAATCAAGTCATAAGACTACAATGACGACAATAGAAGACCTCGAAATTGGCTATTGGAACCCACTACGCTTCTGGAGTAAAAATAAAAGCCAGCTCACTTTTTCCAACGATTCATTTAGAGTTTTAAAACAAATATAAATAAGTAAAAAACAACAAAAATACTTTGATAGTTTTATAAAAATTGCCATGTTACGTAATGCTATTTCTTTAAACACAACCGGTGATGTAACTACGGACGTATTACGTGCACGAGTACCGAAAAAGACAATTGTGACAGTATTTCAGTGTGCTGAATTGAAAATGGCAATAATGAAAAACTTGCAAGACAGTCGTGATCGCGGACCACCAATTTACAGCGAATGTTAAATTGTTGCTCTCTTCAATCGTGATTCCCTTTCTCGGGGAATAGATTCCGTTTGGAAGCGAAGAAGACAATTAAACAAGAGAGTAGTTGTAGGATTTCCAGTCTGCGCGAGGCGGCGCAGCCGCAAGACACTTGTTTCCGAAATCTGGGCCTATTGGGATTCGAACCTGCGCTCCTCGGAGGCACGCGCCGCAGCCCAACACGCGCGGGCCGGTCCTCGCCGCTGCCCAAATTCGAGCGGGGGCCACTTTTTCGGACCAGCGCACACAGCCCCGGTCGCGACAAAGAAGGGGATGCTGGCAGCGCAGTGCAGTGGCGGTTGGGGCAGAGGTTTCGACGTTTTACTTGAGGGGTTTTGGAGATCATTTTTACTGAATTAAAAATTAACAAGAAAAAGGAATACTCATTTAACTCATTTGCTCTTTAGAAACAAATCATTAAAACATTTCGTTCATTCAGGTAGTGCTGCTGTTAAATTACAATAAGCATGTGTACAACGTACAATATCTTCAAATGAGGACAATGCAGTTGCAGGTTGAGATAGAGGTTTCGAGGTTTTACTTGTGGGGTTTGGAGATCATTTTTACCGAATTAAAAATAAATAAGTAAAAGGAATGCTTATTAAACTCGTTTTCGTTCCAGAAAAAAATCATTACACTCTCTTTCATTCAGGTATCGCTGTGCACAACATACAGTCTCTTCAAACGACTCTGTGCACATGACGTATGGTGCAGACGCACTAAATGGGAATTAATTTACTATAGCAACACATTTTTAGATAATTGAAAAATTAAAGATAGTGTTTTATAGAGACGAGAAATTACACTTGTGGAATTATTCCATAATGTCATCTTAAAGCAGTTAAGGACATTCTCGATCCAAAGAATTGTAATCTTCTCATACGTATCTAGTTCAAACCATTAAATGTACATTAACATATTTCAATGACCATTTCCACGGAGTTTGCTTCCCAATTACAGATATTACATTAAAAAGACAAGTTATTTCTTTCAATAAAATATTCTAAACAAGATTTTGTAGTGGTAATGCTTTCGATTTTAAAAAAAACGGGGCAAATAACTATTCCATTTTTATCCTTATACTACAGACAATCAGATAAGAAGAATTTATCTAGTCAATTTTACCCATTTATTAAAACATTTCGACAAGGCTGCTCTTCATCATCAGACTGCAATACTTTACATTACATATAATTAACAATATGAAATTGAATGATCGATTGCATTGTATTAAAACTTTAACAATGAAAACATAACTATAAATTATATTAAAAGTTGTATAAAATACGTAAAATCCATAAAATTACAATTAAAATAGTAGAAAAAATCTGTAACTCCAATGGGACATAACATTTTGAATGAAATGGATGATCTAATTAAAGGGTCGTTACACAAAGCACAAATATCGTCAGACCACCATTTACACAAAATGTTAGTCCATAGTAATGGAGATGTGTCCCCCCTCACAGGGTAAAACGTGGTTTCCACCGGCGGCGGCATCATGCTTCGTGTACACCGTGCCTAATTTGCGCGTCTCTAGCAGCCCAGTGTGAAGTAGCAACAACTGCGCCGAGGAGATAAATGGAATTCGTTTATATAATTATTTACAGTTAATGTTTTCCCTGTTTCAATGTTTTAATACAATACAACCTATCAATGGATAAAATTGACAGAATAACTTCTTCTAATCGGATTGTCTCTAATATAAGGAGAAAAATACAATCACATCATACGAAATCGAGTAAATAAATCGATTTCATTTAGGCGAAACTGATCACCGCAAATCCAAGGAATTATGATTATATTTTTCTCTACGGTACTTTTAAATGATATTCATTTAATGATATGGTATCATTACTGAAATTTGAGAGTTGGAGTTGGTGTATATATTTTTTTTTCAAATTGTGAACGTGTATGATCGTGTATTTTTTCTTGGTATTGGCACAACAATTATGTAAAACGTAAAAATGAGCATGCCTAATGAACCAAGACCAAGCATGTAAGCGCATGCTTCTTCAAAATATAAATATTATTCTTACGAAAATAAGACTACATAACTTGTACGTTTTATGCGAGAATAAACTCAAATTCGCGGAATTATTATCCATGTACATTTCGAATTGACTGCATGTTTCTTGTTCGTATTCACGGTTAAGCTTACCTATGGACGCCACGTAGACGTAGACGTGTAACTTCCACTGAAACATGACAAGCATGAACATCTAATAGTGTCTCATGCAATCATTACCCTGAGCACGTAACGTGATCAAACAGAAAATCAAGCGGATGTGTGTCTGTATTACTGATTGGAAATGAAACTTCTAAAAGTGAAATGAGATACATATTTAAATGCGAAACTATACCATATTTTAATACAAGTCAAATTATTAACGCTTGAGAATATTTATATTTTACGCAAGTAATCTTACGCGTACTAATCGCTTCAATACAGAGTAACTCGTAAATAGTATTCGATATCTACTCATTGATGTATATTTATTTCTTAATGTTTTATGTGAAACATTTTTAATAAATTACTAACTAACAAGGCCGAGGTGTATAATATAAAGAGTACATAGTACTACATAAAGTAATAATTATAAAGAGTACATAATGGTAATGTGAAAATTTGAGAGAATCTCAAACACCTTGGATATTCTATTCAGAAACTCCATGCCTATAAAAACATTTCCATTCTGGTGGTTGAAACCTACGTCATTCGGTTCGATAGCGGATCGGTATCCATTCGTATTTATGTAGAATACGTGGGCGAGGAATGTTTTCTGGAATACAGATGAGGTAGCGACGAAAAGAGAGTACATATCCCGCAAATTCACATCTTTCTTTTTGTCGGTCGCTATTTTGAGTTGATAAAGTTGGAAGATATTTTGTGGCTACTTACAATTTACAGCAATTATTTTGGTTAAAAGTGGTTGTTTTTTCACTTTAAATTCTGTTAAAGCAAAAATTGACAATACTAATTCAAAAAGAACGGAATACATAAATAACAAAATAAACATGTGTGACACATAGTATGCGAGAGCGCATGTAATTACTAATTCGCAACTAAATGGAGAAGAAGCTTGATACGGTTCTTAAACTGGGAGGTCCCAAACGATGGAGGATTTTGCACAATGGGTAAATAACCGGGTCAGAGTGACGCCGCAGCCGGGGCGAGAATTCTACAGGCTAGTTTCTCTGATCGACTGTGCAAAAGCCGAATGCTCACGTAGCATTTTTAACAACAGACCCCAGACTAGTGCTATTCTTTATTTCCAGTCTTCAAGATACTTCTATATAATTACAAATATTTTTGTTTTATACTTATTTACATTGCTTTTTTTAAAAATGTTTCTCTTCGAATCCTTCCTCCAATTCCGAAGTTCTGTATTATTCCGACAGGTAACTGGAATCGACTAAACGTTCTTTTCTTCCTCGTTTGATTGAATGATTAGTGATTCCTGGCGCGTCAACAGGTAACGCAATTAGTCCCACATGTGTTTATCGCGGGCGGTGGAAGTGATTTTTCCCGCTGGAAGGCGAGATCTGGCTCCGCCCTACGTCGGCTGGCGGGGATTTTCCCCAACCAAGTAGTTCCCGCCAGCGTGGCACCTCCCCGATCGAGAAACGCTCTAAGCTCCCGACCGGTCTCCCGACGAGTGTGGTAGTGACAATGTCGTAGTGTGGTGAGATATTCGACCGGAAATGATTACAAAGTACACTCATTTAAAGATTCTAGGGTCGACATCGTCGTCGCATCAACATTAAGTGTTTCGATCGTACTGTAACAATGTACTTCCTGGACTCGTAATATAAATGCAACAATAACGACATGCGGAATTCGTTCATACTTATGGGTATATTTCGTCTAGCAACATACCGAAACATCATACGCAGTTACGTGCATGTGGGTATGCTTGCATGCACAATATTGCAAGACTATTAACTTTATATAATCTTCAATGATATTTCATTAAGACATACTGCAATGCGACATAGTGCGAATTAAAATGACTCGAAACTATTACAACTCGAATCTTCTTAATTCAGCTCATTCATCATATTCTTGAAGTTTTTTTACAGCATGCTATCTACGTTTTGGCCTAGTAATTCAAACACACACCATTACGAAACCGCAATTGATCGAAAGCTCTCGCACTTCGGAGTATCTCGCCTTTCGCAAGATTATAATATCACAGGCGATTACTCGATCGTTTCGACACGAGCGCGAGGGCACGACCCAAACACAGGTGCGGCGGCGGAAAAGATACCCCGCGCCCCGCGATATCGCGTGCCCGGCTCATTGATGGAGGAAACGCTGTCACCGCCGCGTCCGCCGCCTCCGCCGGCGCCGACGCTGCCGTCATGAACGTCCCGGCGGGCGGCGAAAAGGGGCCGGAGAGAGGAATGCGACATCGATGACGATGTTTTCAAAACATCGATATTCTTTGTAAAATCTCTGCATCTTCTATATATTTTATTTAAATTCTTTGTATCTTCTATATATTTAACATCGATTTTTTTTAAACCGATGTTTATTCACATCGATGTTTTGTTTTGGATGTTTTTACGTACTCGTCGATATTTTTAAAATGAAAAACGTTTATCTTCATCATCTTCATTTCGTGGATTAGGCAGGGCTGCCTGATCCGGAAGCCATCTTTTTCTCGGACGACAGATACTCCTTCGGCCAACTGGTTTGTAGTCCCTTGCCAGTCGAGGAATTCGGCTTCTGATCATTCCCTCCAGTTTACTGCACCAGTTCATATCAGTGTCAATGATCTTCTTCTAGAGACTAAATATCTCTAACTCTTCACGTATTTCTTCACTCCTAATTTTGTCATCTAGAGTACACCCTTTTACAGCTCAAAGAAATCTCATTTCTCCGACTCTCAATCTGTTTCACTTTTCGGGAGGGTCCAGCTCTCGCTTCCATATAACACTACTAGTACATCCATCGTCTTATAGAAAAACTTCTATCATACCAAAATTCTGTCATAATATTCAGATATCCATAAATTGAATATTCTTCAGGCAAAAATAACCAAGTGTTAAACAAACAAATTCGAGTTTTGGTTAATAAAGAAGACTTCATTATTTTTGAATTAACGAATCAAATATTACAAGTTTTGATAGCTGTTGTAATACCTTTTGACTTTGTTTTCTCAGTTAAACATCAATTAAAAATATTAATAAACGAGGACACTTTCAAATTAAATTCCTCCCAGCGAGAACTTAAACGGCTATCCAGTTTTAATAGCATAGATTTTTATAACATCGATGGTTTTGGGTAGATGTTTTAATTGTGAACATCCATGTTTACAAACATCGCTTGATTCATTATTTCATTCTTTGATTACTTGATTAGTGTTTCCGGGCGGGCATTTCAACATCAAATGTCCATAAGGTCCATTAGTTCCATAATTGTAGTGCATATTTTATCGCGGGAGGTGGCAGTGACTTTCTCCTGCTAGCTGACGCGACCGTCATCGGCTTTTCCTCAATCAGGTATCTTATACCAGTGGGGCACCTCCCCAGCCGCACCGGCCCAAGCTCTAAGCTCCCGACCGGTCTCCCGACAAATGTAATAGTGCAGTACATGTGAGTGTGTGTGTAAGGGGAGACGATAGGACGAGGAAGAGGAAGGAAAGATAGCGCGTGATTCGTGGCCCGTTTGTTAGGGTACTGCTCCAGCATTCGCCTGAAGTAGACCAGAGACGGAAACGAACCGTTGATCAGAAAGAAGTTGACCAGAACCACGAAAAACTACCGATCAGAGCAGCCCTCTGCTGGAATTCTCCTCCAGACATCCGCTGAACTCGATCTAGCTGGCATTGTGTCGAAAATCTTGCCTCCGCGAACCCTAAGACCTCCCGGTCAGAGGAACTGCAGTAACATCGGTTGCTGCCTTGCGCCACCTCCGCCGCCCCGAGATAGCGCGTGCCTGCCTCATTGACGGAGGAAGCCGCGGCGGGCGGCGTGGCGTGGAGGTGGCGGGAAGGGCGGCGGCGGCATCTGCGTCGCTCTCGGGTCGCCCGATAGCGGCGGCCCGTGAAAACGCCTCATTCACACGGCGAGCGCGCCCTCTTGTTTGTTCGAGGCAGGAAACACAGGCCGGGGCCCCGCCGCCTTCCTTTATCTGGCGCTGGAGGAGAGGCGGGGCTGCCATGCAAGGTGGAGAATCTTCATGTCTCCTCTCCGGGCGGAGCTGGTGGAATTTACAAAGCTATGCACCTTTAGAACTGTACGTAAATACTATAATCGACACGTCTTTAACAAATGTCTTGAGGTATTTAGCTTCATGAATAAAATGTTTTTGTTTTAAACTTACGGTGATAATATGCACATCGAAATGCAAAAGAAAATGAATGATACTCTTTGATTTATATTCTATACGAAATTACGGTTTTAGTTAATTAATTTCTTGTATTACGAGAAAGAAGTTGACTAAAAAGGCTAGTATACTAAAAATAAGTCTTCCCTTTAAAAAACAATTGCGAATTCAGGATGCAAATAAGAAAATACATATGTACAGAAATTTGGTGGGTTTGAAGTTCGAGTCTCGGTGGTGTCAGGATTTTCGATACTGGCTAAATACCTTCTTCGAATTCAGCCGCTGTCTGGAGAATTCTAGTGGCCGGCTTCTCTGATCGGTAGTTTTCCGTTGGTTTTTCGATCAACAACAGGCGAATGCAGGAGCAGTATCCTAACAAACGGACCACGCACCTTTCATTCCTTGTTCCCTCCGCACCGCTTACTTGCATGCACTATGCATACGACATACACACACACACACACGCGCGCGCAACACTACACTACCTACCATACATGGCGGAAGAAGAGACGGGAGCTTAGAGTGTCAGGGGCGGTGCCCCGCTGGTGAGAGATGCTTGGTTAGGGAAAACCCCACAAGTGTGTACGCATAGGTCATACAGACAAAAATATGCACTGCCCTTACGAGACCAATGACCTTAGCACTTGATGCGCCCGGATTCACAAATGAATCAATCGGCCCTAAGAATGAAAATGGGAACAGAATGGGGATCAGAAATCGGGTGGCGAGTGATTCATTGTTGAAGGTGTTGCTGCGGCGGAATCTAATCGAAGGTAACCACGGACACGACCGAGCAGAGCAGCCGGCCCTTAGAATTCTCATGCAGTGCTGGCGGTTGGCTTCGAAATAACTCCAACGGAAACCGAAAATTATGTTGATCAAGTCATCAAAATTCAAGATGGTTTACATAGTTGTAAGAGATTACAAGAGTTAAAATTATTTTTTTTTGTATATCGGCATTATAAACGACCCTTTCCATTGCACGAAATCGTTCATAAAATGGCATTTTATGACTTGGCTCGTACGCATACGTACATGCTTTAAAGCTTGTACGTATGAAAAAAAGCGAAGAAAAAACTAGTTACATAATAAACTATTACCACATTGTAATATTTTCAGGAACTGTTAATGATCAGTTTCCTTGAAAGGGCTTTCTCTTAGGCTGTAAAGCATTTAAATGTTTTCAGGCACATATGAGGTTTATTGCGCAGTACAAACCTTGGATATCATGCCCTCGATATTACTCGCCGCACGAGCAATGATAACTTCGTATCAGTATTTGCACTTGCTGTGAGCGCGTGGATGTATGAATGGAGCGTTCGCTATCTCGCCGCTGAAGGGAGAGGAAAGTATTTGTCCGACTGGCGAAGAATGGCTTCGACAGGTGACTGTCAGCTGGAGAAGCGATTTAATCACATATTTTATGAAGTACTTCAATTCCACAAATTGTATGACGTACAATAACACTGGGTTCAAGTTTAATTAGAATATTTGAAGTCGACAAAAACTTTCGGTAAAACTATAAATCAATGAATCCCATTTACGCAATACTGGATTTCATATGACTTGATGATTATGTAGTGATACATGTAGTAATCAAATCAATGCAATGACACTACTCTCATGAAAATATGCCAAATGGTTCAGGCTACATAGTCGAATAAATAATCCCATATATATACATCGAAAATATAATACGTTCATTCTCGCTCTGTTTTGCCGGATAAAAGGAATGAAAAGCAAGGTAAATATAAGAATCTACTGAAAACTTCACACGAAACTAATCTGCTTGCACCAATTGTTTAAGGATTGCAAATTCGTAAAGACCGTTTCAGAAATGGAAGGCATATATGACCAGTTCGACCGTTATCCTATTTAGAAATTTTAGGAGTATTGGCATGTTGGCATACGTCCAAGTGTTGTCCATGTTTATTTAAAACAAATAATTATTATTTTGTGCTGTTTCAATGAACGAAAGAGATAAGGTATACTTCAGGGTTGCAAAACGTTCAGAACAGTTTCTTAAATTTGGATCTGTTTTAATTTGATTTTGATTTGTTTGATTTGGTAAAAGAACACTATAAACTGTATGGGACATAATGGAGAGAGGTACCATCTACGCTCGATATTTCTGAAGAGTATTGACTGTCGATTTCTCGCTTTTTCCGGCAGTCAATACGTTATGATGACATCAGTTTCGTGCTTTCAACGAAATACCAATAGGAACTTTATCTTTGACACAGACTGGATAAATATCTTTTCTTTCAAATTTTTCCCTACATTTTGCATATTAGCTAACGAATGAGGGACGTCACGTGTTGAAAAGACATATAACGTTTGGTATATTACTTCTCTTTGCAAAAGGTTTATACAATGAAATCCCATTATTTTTGCTGTGTCATGTAATAGAATAAATGCGCACAAATGTGCATGAAGAATAACTCTTCTTATTAAACTATTCAGGGAGGAAAATATATCAACACAAGAATATCGTAAACGAAACAAAAAATATATTTCTTTAGGCGTGCCACAGTTTTAAAATGCAATGTATAATTTTATAACTGGCAGGATAATTATAAGAATATTTCATGTAAAATGTAATTTCATAACTATAAATTTACACGTAATTTGGACCTAATGAATAAATTATGAAGAATATCTGTCTATACATAATAATAAAAAAGGTTTCATACACCACATTCCGCCTATCTGAAAATATTGAACTTACGCGCGACGTCCGTGCATTGAGGGCTTTACATCGGGCGGAGTTAGCTTAAAGCCAGCATTACCGCTCCCATTCCAGCAACTGTGACCGGGAAGTCCGAATCCTTACGATGAGTGACACTCCACATTAGGGATACAACTTCAGCCGCTGGCTGGAGTAGAATTCTAGCAAACTGCTGCTCTGGTTGGTAGTTTACACTGATTTCTCCTACAATACCAAGCGAATGACGGAACAGTCATAATAAACGCGTCAGACGTCATCTTTCCTTTCTTTCCTTTGCCCTAACCTCTCCCCTTAAGCACACACAATTACAGGGACTATACAACCTCACATGTCGGGAGAGCAGTCGGAAGCTCAGAGCTTATCCCAGGAAAGTGGAAATTCTCACAGCCGACATGTAGGTCGGCGCCGGATCTCACTACGTCGCAGATGAAGAATACCGTGATCTCGCTAGTTAAAACACTCACTACTAACGGGATTAATGGCAACACCAGTAGACGTGCTTGGAAACAATCATTTACAGCAACTGACTCTAAAATATTTTGTGAGGATAAGAATATTGTAGTGGAGCTTAATACTCTAGTGCTCTCCCAGCACCCTCCCTTAATGCATTTGAATACCAAATCCCTTCAGAAGGATTGTGACTTTTCTATTATGTGATCCAGAATGACTTTCAAGATAATTTCCCCCTATTTCATAAATTCGAAAATTTCATATTTTCAACTCGTATTATCCCATCAATTTCTGAGGTGGTCTTACTTTCACAAATCCTACTGACATCCTTCAACAGCCTAAATGCTAAATCGAAAGCACTTTGACGAGAGAAATCAGATTTATGGAGGTTAAAGACGCCTTCAGTTATGTGGAGCTCGATCAGTCCACACTCGCCCCACTCCGAAACGCCTCTCTCGCTCAGGCCAATCACAACCAATTACGGCCTCATCACGCCCAGGCGGTGGAGCGTTTTTCCTCGTGTTTCCCCACCCCGCCTCATTCGTCTTCCACCATGTGACCTTGGTCCTCTCTCTCTCGCTCTATCATCCTCCCTTGGGATCGCTTTCATGTGCATTTTCTTCTTCTTTACTGCTCTTCCTTTTCTCCAATGCTTTCATCTTTCTACTCATTTTCTGATTCTTAACTTCTTTACTGTAATAAGAAACGAGCGTGCGCTCATTTGCTTTAATAAGATTATTATTATTATTATTATTATTATTATTATTATTATTATTATTATTATCATTATTATTATTATTAGTTGGTTCTCTCAGAAGCAATTTCTACTTTTCCTTTACCTGTTTCCTCTCTCTCCAAAAATTTATTATTCTACTCTTCTTTTCATTTTTCATTTCTTCATTCTTGCATTAATATTCTAATAATCTCTGCCTCTCTAATATACTAACGTCTTTACAGTTTTTCTAGACTTTTTTACTTTTAAAATTCCCATTTCCTGTCTTAACTCGTTCTTCTTGTCACTTTCTCATTCATGCATTCGTTTTCTCACTTCCTCCCTTTTCCTGTTTCTCCTGTACTTTTTTCTTCATTCTGTTATTCTCTCTTCTCCATATTTATTTCATTTTCACTCACTTCCAATTCCCGCCCTTCCATATCGCTTACTTCCTTTCCCTTCTCAATTTTCTCTTCCCCTTGTTAATCTTTCATAGATTCATCTGGCTTCTTTCACTTGCTGGCCAACACATGCCTTCTCAAACCAATGTGTCGAGCATCTCTGATTCCTCTTGTTCAGATCCCTAGTAACATAACACGTATTTTCATATTAGGACAGTCAAGTTTTACATTCTCGCTACCTCTTCTGCAGTAGAGAAAAAATTATGTAATGCTGCGAATAAACAGCGAATTTTCGACAGAAAAAACATATACGAGTATTGTCACGCCCTGGTAACGAAAAAGTTGATTTTTTGAAAATTTCAAAAACGTTAAAAAATATTCGCTATCTTCCTACAACTACAATTGTAAAGATACATTTTTTATTAATGAAGTGTGTTAATCAAAAACAGATCTTCAAATAAGGTCATGCTCAATTTTTCCAAAACATTAAGTATATATTGCGTAATTTGGCGTCAAACTTATTGGCCAGCTTCGAATTTCCCGCGTTTCGTAAAGGTAATTTGAAAGTTCTACGCAAATTAGAATTTGTATATGGTTTCATATTTCTTTGTTTCTTACATTCGAGCTTTTGTAATGTTTACTACGTAACATTTTAGAAATTATTTAAAACCTATTTGATAATCCATTTTTTGTCCGTGTTGCGAGGAATGTATTTGCATTCTTAACGTATTAATGTATTTTCTTTGAAGCAATCCGCATACCTTAATTAAAATTAGCCTAATTAGGTTTACACTCTTCAATATACGATTTAAATGTAACATGACAGAAATATTGAAAAAAATAGTATCATAAATTCGTAGAGGCATGTTACAAGGTTTCAATGGTTATTAGAGGAAGAGAAAAACATGTTTATTGTTTTGTCTTGATTTGACTGAGCTGGAAGATATTATTAAATTTATTACTTATGGCAAGGTATTAGACGTTGTAAATTGTGTCATTTGAACAGCAAGAGTGAGTGCTGAAAGTAATAGCAAATAAAAATTAATAAGCTAACTTCGTTCGTACATATTGAAGACTTACCTATAGAGATCCAAATACAGCCAAAAAATGATGTTCACTCCACCTTGTGGATGAGGTAAGTCTGTATACATTTAAATGTAATTGGTATACGTAAAATTCTAACCTCTAAAACGTGATCTGAGCAGCCCGTCGCTAGAATTCTCTTCCAGACAGCGGCTAAACTCGATCTAGCTATGTTGTGTAGCGTCACATTCGTAGCAATTTCAAGCATGGGCCAGCTGACCACCCGCCAACCCTTCTTAAGAAATTAAATTATTTCTTAACAACAATGTAGTTTTAATACTTCTCAATATTTCCAAGGTTCTAATACTTATGGAAATATTCCAGAAAACTGTCCACAGCTAATTTATTACAGCTATCGTGAATTTAAAAAGCTATCTATGTCTTCGACTCCTAGAAGCATTCTGCTTGCTTATTTCATGTTCCCCAAAAACGTTTCTGTTGCTACGCAGAACATACGACTAACAAACGACTACTACGTTACAGTGG
This sequence comes from Gryllus longicercus, assembly GCA_038098605.1. Taxonomy (NCBI): domain Eukaryota; kingdom Metazoa; phylum Arthropoda; class Insecta; order Orthoptera; family Gryllidae; genus Gryllus; species Gryllus longicercus. Next base: position 6,831,585 of record JAZDUA010000021.1, read on the forward strand.
CCAGTGTGGAAAATCTTGTCACCTTCAGAACTCGAACCCTAGGACCATCCGGTCAGAGGCTCCGCAGAGACGTCAACTGGCGCCCCGAGACAGCTCTGCCGTTGTGGGTTTGGAATAAAGTTCTGAAAGCCGTAACTCTCCTCTCCACCCGCTGCCGTGCACGTCCCGCCCTCCTTGGCGCCAGCCGACCTCGTGCGGCGCCACGCCGCAGTGTGGCGTTGAGCAATTACGGGCCAATCGAAACGCGATCTTCATAAGAGGCTGCAATAAAATTTTATACATCCGTTTTGCGACCCTGAAGTGGTCGATCTTCAAGAACAAACTGTTTTTTGTCGGCGTTCCTTGCGCTTCGGCGTGCTCGGTGTCGTTTTCAATTGGGTGAACGAGCGCTCAGCGAGGAGACGTAGGCAATGAGCCGGATAAAATTGTTCATTGGGGTTGCACTAAACACCCCTAACAAGCCGTATTCATGTCGCGCGATAATTGTATTTTATTTAATCGACGCCCTATTACCATTTGGGTGTCACGAGTGTCACGATGCATTCTTTTATTGAAGTAAGTATTCCCGAGAAGTAAGTAACCCACAGCTCAGATCATGTGGCGATGGTCTTATTTTATTACGGATGTGCCAAAAATTCAAGAAATTGAAACATGAGAAGTGACATGGCACGTATTTAGGAACTTTTCCTCAGTTTGTAATTTGAGGACGATACCTTTGCAGATTGAAATCGATTCTACATTAAACGAAAGTTAAAATGTAGGTGGTCGAAGCCAAAATGCATTTACGATGCCAAAATCAACAAAGAACATTGAAAAAACAAGAATTATTGAAACAAATCGCACGGTAAATGGGTAGAACGGTATGTGATATTAATGTTCAGGTCTGATCACTAGATTCCATTCCATTGCACTTCACTCTCAGTGAATCTTTTAAATGCCAGAGATCAGAAGTATAGTACTTATGAATTAGTGTATATATTTGTAATGTACGCTGAGAGCGATAGCCAAGAACGCTGAAAAGGAAGCGCACTAACTTTTTTCATTATTATAAACATTTTCGGGTTTCACAATATTCAGTTCACGCACTAAATCTCCAGAGATATAGTGTTTGCTTAATATTCACTTAATATTGATGTGAATTAGCGCCCTCGAAGGGTCGTGTGAGTTCCACCTTGTGCAACGGTGATTGTGCTAGTTCAACCATCTCTCATAATTATTTCTCCGGTCAACAACAGTTGTTAGAAAGTATGATTAGAAGAAAATATGTCTAGAGCTTAGCACCAGAGGAGTGACTTGTCACGTGGTTCAATGTGTCTGAAACTGAAAAAAATTCTGATGAACTTAAATTGAAATAATCTCTAACAGGGTCTCCAATCACAATAAACAAGTTATCATCAATCAACCTCGTAAAGAGCTTTAATATGATTTTTTTAAGCGTTGTGTTCGTGGTATCAGATGGAACTAAGATGTTGGGCTCCCAACCAACCCATCACGCTTCACTTCACCGCGTGCTTGTGGTCCATTTCCCAGCTCGCTGCCTGTCTCAATAGCAGAACCTCTCACGCTGTTTTTGTGAGCCAGCTTCTGTACAATCGTCTTCTTGCCCTTCGTCTAGCTCTCTTATTGCTTGACTTCCCGAGGTCCACTCTCAACCTGCTTCTCCTTTTGTCTCTCCTGCAAGTTGTTTTTTATGCTCATTACTAGAATTATAAAGCAGTTAAAACTTTAGTCTTCTTTTTTCACAATTATTTTCCAATGGGTAAATATCAGTAATAGAGAGGAAGCATTTACTTTCAATTTTCCAAAAGTTACAAAACACTGACATAAATGACAATACAAATATGTAGCTTCGGCTTTGACTTGATTTTTTCTCTAAAATTGCAGCGTATTACTAACTTCAACAATTCTTCTACAATTACGTATCGTATACAATCCTCAATCATTAAATGAAGTCGGTGTTGAAAACTCAATAATTTCTACGATAGTGGGGGGTATCCTTTGACTCCTGAAATCTCTAAGCAGATAAAACGAATAGGAAGCCCAAATATTAACGATTTTTTCATCTTATTAATACCGGAAAATTCTTTGAATCGTATATAAATTATGGAATTATTTAATACAACTAACTCACAAGCACTAATATTACTTTTCGTGTCTTATGTTACGTTAATGATAATAAAGTACTCAATTGCACACAAAAATAACATAAATGTTCTTTATCAAAATATGCCTGTTCCTTCATAATAATTCTACGTGCACAGTTCCCTGTTCTTTTACTGCAACATCGCTGTTATAAGGCGATAGCGATTACACATAATACATGCATACACAATTCGATAAATTCCTTTACTTATACAAATTCGTCGAAAATTTCGGAATTCGAAATTGGTCTGGAGTTAATCGAAGAAACCGTGAAAAACTAAAGCAGCCGGCCTCTAGATTTCTCCTCCAGTCAGCAACTGAAATCCATACAGCTGACAAGCTAGAGTCGAAAATCCCTCCACCTTTGGGGCACGAACCGACGTCCCGATCAGAGGCCCGGCCGTGTCATCAGTTGCTGCCGTGAGCCACCTCGGCAAGATCTGCGCGAAGCGAGATGACCTTCCCGGAGGGCGCCCTCACGCACTTTCCCTCTCGTGGAGGTTTCTCTCTCGCCACGCAGCCCTCAGGACCGAAATAAGCGCACAGCAGGCGGGGGCTTCCAGGAGCTCCCCGCACGGAACGCGAACAGACGAGGAGCACGCGGCCGCAGGCCTCGGGGGACACCGCGGGCGCTTGCCGGGGGCGGTGGCTGCGGCAGTGGCGGGGGCGGGGCTGGCGGGCGAGGCGGCGGATGGCGCGATGGCGGGGGCAGGAGCGGTGGCGGGGACGGGGCCAGGTGTGACGGTACGGTGGCTGCGGTGACGGCGACGGCGATGGCAGGGGTAGTGGTAGTGGCGGTGGCGGTGGCGGTGCTGGCGGGCGAGGCGCGATGGCGGGGGCGGGAGCGGAGCGGGGTTGGGGCGTGATGGTACAATGGGGGCGGGCGAGGTGGTGGCGGCGGCGGCGGATCGAAGGTCGCGAGGGGGCGCGAACGAATACCAGATATTTATACCGCAGCTGTACAAAAAGCGGCGGGGGCGGAGGTGTCGGTGGGTCTGGTGGCAGGAGCCGCAGTGAAGGGACCTAAGTCGTTGGCGAAGGCGGTGTTGGTGGGGGAGTCGCGACAAAGGGCGGAGGTGGTAGTGGAGGTGCAAGCGAAAGGCGGAGGCGGCGATGGAGGAGTCTCAAAGGGAGAAACAGGAGACGCTGGCGGGGATGCAGGCGGGAGCGGTGGCGGGGAGTTAGCGGATGCTGGAGCCGCAGAAGCGGGGGTAAAGGCATGGGCAGGGGTGGGGACAGTGATAGGGGCTGGGGTGGAGACGAGAGTCGTGAACAGTAGCAGGGACAGGGGCGGGGGAAGAGGAGGTGTCTTGGCGTGGGCAGCGGCAGGGAGGCAGTGGCGGGACGTGGGTGGCGGGAGTGTGGCGATGACCGGGCTACCGCCAGCGGAGGCGGTGGCGGCTGTGCTGGGCGCAATGGCGGTGAAGGCTGCGATGACGGCGGCGCGCCGGAGGCGGTAGAGGGGCCGGATGCCTCGGGGCCACTGGAGCTCGTCGCCGCCGCAGACGCCGGGCGTCGGAGCGCATCGGCCCGGCCCGCCTCCCTCGGCCCCGCCCCCGCCCCGCTCTCGCCTCGCCCCCTCGGCCACTGCGCCTGGATGAGCAGAAGCCGTCGTCACCTTCCCGACCTCTTTGCAGTCCCATGCGCGGAAGCGGCGGGCGGTCCATTCACAAGCAGCAGTGGAGGAGGTTACGGAACGTGCGACTGACGGACGGTCATTTTGGGAATGCAGGGTGGGCGAGAACATAAGCTCAAAAAGAGGAAGCCAAATAGAACGTCGCGAATAAGGGTCAAAATGAGAAATAATGGGAGCTGGGTCAACGCTACTGATCCTGTAACGTTGTCACTTATTATGACATCTCTTTTGGAGTACAGGATCAAGGAAAGAAATTACTTCATTAATGATGCAGCTATTTGACACTACGTATCAAAATGAGCGGATAACATGGATGGCAGCATGGTGATGGTTTGCACGATGACCCGCCGACGGTGTCGCGGCCAGCAAAGGAAACAGGATGGTGTCGCGGTGGGTGGCATGAGAGGGGACGGGGCGGGGGCGGTGCTGGGGCGCGGGTGGAAGCGGCGGCGACGGACGGCAGGTAGCTGGAAGCAGCGCTTTGTGCTCGCAGCTCCCCGGCCGGAAAGACCGTGTGAAATGGCTGTTTGAGCAGCGCTCGTTTATGGACAGGTGGGCCGCAATTCCCTGTCACAATTTGCTGGTACGTTTAAGCATTAAAAATTATTTACGTTCTTCTAAGTAGGTTCTTTTAGACGACGGCGAAGAAAGAGTACGCTACTTTACTAACTGGTTGTTCGCAAGGTTCTTGTACCTGCATGCACGAAGAGAGTAATAGCGCCATAAAAGAATGATCGTTTAACCGCTTTTGAATTGATAATTGTAATGCAAAGAATAATGATAACAAGAAAATATAAGAAATATCAGTTTAATGTAAAGAACAATGCATATTAGTGACGTATTTAAAAATATTTTAAGAAAAAAAAGTTAATTATTTTTACGAAACATGAATTAAGAGGCCATGTCACGACAAATGACATAAGAATGATAAAGATGACATAACAATTACCACTCACCAAAGAACTTTTCTTGTGTGTCAGATCGTTAGGTTTGTGTGCTCACCTGCAACAAAGAAAAATTGAAGTTGTAAAATATAAAAAGTTGTAATACAAAAACGCTTCTTTTAAATAAAAATCCACCAAGTAATACAAAACGTCAACGCTATGACGTCAACGCTCTCCGTGTGCGGAAGTGAAGTAAGATTATCAAAAACTATATGATCGCGCGAAAGGATCATTGTTCAAAAATTCAGGAAAGAAAACAAAAACAGATACAGGTATATTTTCATTTGTAAATCGAACAATTCAAGATAAGATCGATCTTGAATACGTTTGTAATTGTTTTATCCAGCACTGAAAATATGATCTATTAACCAAGAAACGTCTCCTATTCATGAAACAAAAGCAATAAATATATAACCTAAGGAATGCTACGTATTCACAATCTTTTCAATCCTACATCTCAACTAGTTCTAAGGTTATCATACTTACGCATACGTATACCTTTACATGTTAATCAAGCTATGTCTCTATCCATGAATGTATTGCCAGTACCAGTGGTATCGACTACATCACCTGATACGGTTAATATAAAGGGATATTCCCACAAAACCTGGAAAATGTTATAGTGTTTTATAAAGGTTAACGGACTTGTATGTTTTCGCACACAAGATAAGCTTGGGAGATGAATGCTAGAGTGTTGCAACCTTTCCATGCCTAACATTTGGAGACGGTGTGGCAATGGTCAAGCTCCAAATTTCATTACTCGACAAATGCTTACTGTTAATCAATCACCAAATATTTGGTATCTGCTGACTAGAATGGATGATGACTGGATTATCAGGATTACCCTGATTAGCACATATTCATCTAACAACTCCAAGAAATACTGTTTTTGAAACCGGGACCCTCATTTAGGCTGAGAGCGCCCTAACCATCTACCACGTCTCATTATGCCAGCAGCTTATAATTTCTCATCGTTTAATTATTTTGTATTTAAATATAATACCCAGACCACGGCATAATGCCTTACACATCTCGATTCACTCGACATATAAAAAATATTTCCATAAATCAGATCCTATTGGATGAACGACCGCACGTACGCCACTTCCTCGAGGTGAGTTCCTTCCTTAACGCGAGGGGAGAACGTGCTATCAGGAGCGGGTTGGCGAGAACACCACTAAACTGCGAATAACTCGGCACAGCCACGCAGACGCCATTAAAGCAGCATCGCAAAAGTGGCGAGTAATGAGCTCGAATTCCAAGCCGGTTTTCCACCCGCGGTCGGAACATCCGCCGCGCGTGTTTTGCTTGGCAGCGGCTGCGTACTTCCGCACGCTCGATGTGAACGCACCCCACGCACGGAAACACGAACCGAATTAACCACAGTCACATATCACCTAAGCACGGTTTTAGATGAAGATTCGAACTAGTGATCCGACGTCCATCACAAAACACCGATGTTCAAAATAAAACATCGATGTTATTACATCGACCAAAAACCATCGATGTTCTAAAGCTGGTTTAGTGTTCTATAACATTAAATTGTGCGCAACAAAATTGAATTTGACAATGGCCATGTTTATTAATTTGAAATTAAGGTTTAACTGAAAATAAAGTTAAAAAATAATGACAATGGACAAAGCTAAGCCTGAGCGCCCAGGGTCAGTCCTCACTTCACCCAAGAAGGATATGCGAAGAAGGGGGAAGGCCCTACGCCCACGGCGCATGCGGTGACACGTCTCCATATACGCGAAATTGGAAATACTACAAGAGTATCGGGATCGATCAACTCCGATGAATCTGTTCAATGAACATAGTACGAATAGCGTTCTTTCGTTCGAACACAAAAACTGTCAAGTTATTATTTCATATTTTAACTCTTACCGAATTGTGATACTGACAATTCTTCGTTTACAACCAAACCATGTAAAACGCGAAAGACATTGAGCACAAAACATCGAAGTTAAAAAATCTCGGCTTTAGTATGTCTATTTTTAAAAAAAATCAGTGTTTCCATAAAAATATCCACATCGATGTCACAGTCCTTATTCGAACCGCCGCAAGTTATGAATACACCTTGGCCAGGACTGCACCATATCAGGTAAATAGATATCTAGCAATCGGGAATGAAAAAAAACTTGTTTATGTATTTCGTTTAGGATGTCTACGTCTATTGAAGAAATAAAACGTGCAAATTATTGCAAAAGACGTAAATTCGAATGACTAGAAATGTTCTTTTCAAATGAAGACGCTGAGTAATTCTTTGTGTTGAGATTATGGATCCTGTTTATTGACACGGTCGGAACATCCGCTGCGCGTGTTTTGCTTGGCAGCGGGTGCGTAACTTCCGCACGCTCGATGTGAACGCACCCCACGCATGGAAACGCGTCCAATCTGTTTCCTCACTGTAGGTAGAGATTTCAAATCTGGGTTTATTTATATAGTTTTCGAGTTATTTTCAGCGCATCATTGATTTCCGGTGTGAAAATTAGTTATTTATCATAGGTGTGGTAAAAGTAGCATTTTATTTTCCGAGTAGGAAATGCGTCATGAGGGCTATTTACCGGGTGGCTCAATCCCACGTGCAAAATCACTTTTACAACGTATGTCATACCCTATTTCCTAGACAGCTTTCCTGCTTTCCTTTTATTTTTATTCAAGTAGTACACAAGTTACTTAATTGGTCAATTAAGCGATTTTAAAGATTTGAACTGATCTTAATAGATATGTTCAAATCTGATCAGACGAAATTATGTTTCTCTGTTGCATTCACAGTTTTATCTGAACATTTGAGCATCGTCTCATTTTTAACACTAGTCCTAAAAATCGAAAATTTAGCACGCTTTGCATGCCTTGAAAGTAAGCGCTGTTACTAGTGGCAGACTAAAAAAATAATTAATACCGGTATCTCAGTTCACATGCCGAGACCGGTTGGTTATCTGAAACTTAATCGCACAAATAAGAATCAAGTTTCATCCGCCATTCCCATGGATTCCTCTTGGATGTCCCTGTTTGGATGTGGCGTAGAGATAATATTTCTGAGAAAAATGAAACTCTGCATTCTAATTAAGGCATTCACATCATCACATCCCGTGATTTTCAGAAATACGTATACCATTTCGGACATAATGAAGCTAGGGATTAATTATTTCTTGTTCTACAAAGGCACACTATTTGCAACTCCTAAAGGTAACTACAAAACAGAGGATTTAAGAAATAAGGAAGGGCAAAAGCAAAATATTTAGACAATACAGATTTCACTGTGTTGTCAGGGTAGTAATTCATTTTCTGAAACAAATTTCCCTGACTTTTCCCTGCCTTCCCCTGTATTTTGTTTTAATTTTTCCTGATAAGATTTGTAATTTCATAATAATTTAAGAAAATATTAAAGCTACCCTGATACTAATTAGCTCTTTGATTTCACCGTAACGAAGTATAAACTAACATTTTCTTACTAAATAAAAATTGAGCAAAAATAACGCTGTACCAATGTTTTTAAGGAATAATATCTAGTTTTCAAATCGTCTCAAAGTTTTCCTGACTTCTAACGATTCTTCCACTCTGATCCTTCTCTGACTCTTAGAGCAATGAAGGTCCCTGATTTTTCCCGGTTTGGCTATTTTCTAGAAAGTGGCCACCGTGATTGAGTTTTCTAAATCAAGTACTATGAATCAGAATTTATTGGCCACGTCAGCGCGCGCAAACGCAAGTGTTGCAAAAGAAGCTTTGATGGTCGGGAGGATTGAGCACGACGGCGGAAGATTTCAGTCCCCGGAGGTCAATCAGTCGTTTCCGTGACTTGCTCTCGTCAGTTCCAGACGGACGCTGATACAGAACCTTACACAACAGGGCATTGACCGAGCGCTATCCTTCCGTTTCCCCCGTATCTCCTATCTCAACCTCTGTGATCTAGGCAAGGGGTTTGCAATGGGGTCCGTATCGACCCCGTAGGGGGGCGATTAATTTTTAAAGGAGGTCATTGTTGATCAAGAAGTGAATGGGTCAATAGTCGAAAATGAACAGGCGCTTGACCAGAAGTATAAAAACAATCCCATTCATTACAAAAAAATCTTAATTCCCCCTTGAAAACTGTTTTCCGATAAAAAGCAACAAAACATACATAATAATAGTAATAATAATAATAATAATAATAATAATAATAATAATAATAATAATAATAATAATAATGACAACTGCGCTCTCCTCTTCTTTCGCATCTCTCATTCATCCTTAGAAGTTAGGATTTATAGAAAGCTCAATATATTATAACTAAGCAATCACGCTGATACCATACCGCGCAAGAAAATACTATCTGAAATCCGAATTGTAAAAACATTGTGGCAAGTTAAAAAAAGAAAAACTCTCAGGGCTTTTAAACTATCGCACTGCAGCGAAGATTAGAAACGCAGCTATCAAAAGCAGAAGCGTCTTCGATTACTGAAAGTTGAGATAGTTGTGTGAATCTTAATTGTTATGTTTAAGACAAATTAAGGTAGGTCATTTGCAAATTCGTTCGCTTATGGTTATGTATCCTATATATTGAAGGGGGCACCGTCCCAGCTGGGACAAACTCCACAAGTTCTCCACCAGTCTTCCGGCATGTGTGCTTGTGTAGTGTATGTTACAGTAAGTGTGTGTAAATAAGAGGTGAGAATGGGAAAAGGAAGAGGAAGGAAAGATCGCGCGCAGTCCGTGGCCTTTTGTTAGAGTACTACTGCTCCAGCATTCGCCTAGTGTTGATCGAAGAAACCACGGAAAACTACGGATCAGAGAAGCCGGCCGCTAGAATTCTCCTCCAGACAGCGACTGAATTCGACCTAGCTGACAAGCTAATGTTGAAAATCCTACTACCGTCGGGACTTGAACCTAGAACTTCCTGGTCAGAAGCACTACATTGACATCATTTGATGCCCTGAACCACCTCTTGCGGTTATCGAAAACGAATTTCACGTGGATTAAGCAGGATCTGAACCCCTGTTCCTGTGGGTTCCGATTGGACTGAAGCAGCATAGGAACAGTGCGGACGCACGTCTCCACCTAATAATTGTTCTACTGAAAGGAAAATACGGACATTTCTTTCAAATGAAGAAAAACTACTCATTATTCCATGAATTGGCGAGAATCATGTCTACTTTTGTGCACGAGGCGAAGGCGCCGAGAAAGCGGCAACGAGCATTGCAGGAGTTTCTTGTCTTTTAGGCGCCGCTTAGCGCCGTTCTGCTCCGCAGTGCGCCGGAGTACAATGGAGCATTTGCTTGCGACCGGAGCAGGAAGCGGCGCGGCTCAGCGGGCTGGAGATACTACGGGCCGCGCCGCGCCGCAGCAGCTGACGGGGCACAAAAGAGGAGAAAGCGACGCGAAGAGACGCGACGGGCCGCGCGGAGGCGCCGAAGCAGCACTTCGCTCATTTGCGAACGAGCGTGTGCATGTGTATGTGTGTGTGCATGTGTATGTGTGTGTGTGCATGTGTATGTGTGTGTGTGCATGTGTATGTGTGTGTGCATGTGTATGTGCATGTGTATGTGTGTGTGCATGTGTATGTGTGTGTGCATGTGTATGTGTGTGGGCATGTGTGTGTGCATGTGTGCGTGTGCGTATGGTGTGTGTGAGAGAGAGCGAGAGAAGGAGAGGGAGAGGGAGTGTGCCTGAATATGTGAGAGATTGTGTTTGTGAGTGAGAGAGTGAATGTGTGTGTGTGAGTGTGTGTGTGTGTGTGTGTGTGTGTGTGTGTGCGAGAATATAAAGAGAGAGAGGAGTGTGCGTGTGTTTGACACAGGGAATGTGCATGAGTAAGAGAGAGAGGAGTGTGCGTGTGTTTGACACAGGGAATGTGCATGAGTAAGAGAGAGGAATGGTGAGTGTGTGTGTGTGAGAGAGAGAGAGAGAAGAGTGGGTGAGTGAGAGTGTACGAGAGAGAAAAGTGTGTGGTTGGGTGAGAGAGTGTGCGAGAGAGAAAGTGTGTGTGTCTGTGTGTGCGAACTGCAGTGGAGCAGTGTCTGCGGTGCTGATGAGAATGGAAGGAAAAGAACCCGCCTGCTTCTCTTCCACTCCAGCGCAGCATCCGCGGAATCTGACATAGGAGTCATCCACATAAGGGGGTCGGATTTTTCGGTCTATAAAGGGACTTAATAACGGCACATTTTGGAAAATGGGACTCAACTGGGTCTTTGCCATAGGGGTGTTTAACCGTATCATGACAGTGACACTGAGCTTTGCACATCCTGTTGCTCCTGTTCTCAGTTCAGCGGCCTTCTGGCCCCGCCTTCCCCGTTCCCCGGCCCATCCGGTGCTGGTCTTTGTTCGGACGGGGGCGCGTCAACGCAGAAGGCCGTGCTCGGGTCAGCACTTTGCTCAATCGGTACGCAGCACCGACGTCTGCCAGTCTGAGGGGGCGCGCGCTTGGTTCCGTCTCACGCCAGCGCAGCATCCGCAGAATCAGGAGGTCGTTCACAGAAGCAGCTCACAATCTTAACGAGACGGGAGATTTCAGAAACTCAGACTCTGAACGAACTTTAACCGCATAGGGAGTTTAATCGTTTCATCGAAGGAATTAACGGGAAGAGGTTGGCTTCGGGCATCAACTGATGTCACAAACCGGGAAGTCTTATGTTCGAGTCCCGGCGGCTGTGGGATTTCCACACTAGCTAGATGGCTTGGTGGAATTCAGTCGCTGTCTCGAGGAGAACTCTAGAGACCGACAGCTCTCATCGGTAATTCTCCGATCAGTACGAGGAGGGGAACAGCCCCCTTTAAACGGGTCACGAACCGCGCACGATCTTTCCTTCACCTTCCTTGTCCTATCCACACCTATTACTTACACACATTTACAATTACATGCACTACGCTACCTAACATGCCACGCTGATGTGTGATACCTGGTTGGGAAAACCCCTACTAGCCGATGTGTAGTTCGGCGCCGGACCTCATCATCCCGCAGGGTAAGAACACAGCCACCTGCCACGATTAAAAACATGCACTACACGTTTGGGACTAATTACAGCAGTTGACGCGCCCGGAACCACTAATCGATTAATCAATAAAGGAAGAAATCCATAGAGGCCCGACTTAGCACATCCGGTTGGAACGTCCCGTGTTCTCGGTGCAGTGACCTTGCGGTTGAGCCTCCCCCGCTCCTCGGCCCATTCGTCATAGTTCGCGGGGGAGGACGCGTTGCATGGTTTCCTGCTCTGAAGATCTTCCTTGGACTTTGCACATTTGCGAACGTTGCTCTACTATTCATGCTGGGGGAAGTGGGGGCTTCACGCCTGTTTACTTCTCACGCAAGTACATCACGTGCGGAATCTCGAAGTCGTAGGCGTGCGCAGATGGGGACAGGGAGACCATGGCTCCCCTGGAAATTGTTGTAGGAGCCCCAATAATGTGATAAAACATTTTATTTCCGTAAATATTTTCAATCCCCTATTTTCCTCATTTCAAACTGATAAATACGGATTTTTTGAAATTGTGTTTCCTTTATACTAAGATTTATTTAACCGTGCACTTGACGTAAATCAGCTTTTCACGCTTTCATCCAATTGGGAACTTAAACGTTCCATAGTGACGTCACTGCAGCGATATATAAGCTCCAGATTGGATCAAACCACAACAGCTGTTTTACGTCATGTGCACGACTAAATAAATCGTTCTATAGGTCGCTTTAGAATCAGCTGAAATCATTAGCGACCACTATTATTTTATGTGTAAGTAACATTTTAAAAATTAAATTAAACATAGAATACTTAATTACAAAATGTTTTTACAAAACCTTACTCTGTCACGCCCAGTTAATTAGGGAATGTATTATATGTCACACGGGGAAGATGTCAGGATCCGGCAACTCTGTAAAGAGTTCAACATAAAATAATTTGAATTTGTAAGGACAATCCCTAAAATTATAATTTAATACTTCTCGTAGTATATTTTTCACTTACTAGTACAATGCCACATATAAATATAAAAAGTTGAATGAAAAAGGGGGCCCAGAAATGTAGTTGCCCCCTTGCTTTAGACTGTGCACGCCTATGGACACAGGAGCTGTCCACACAAGACGTCCATGCGACGCAGGGTTTAGAAAAAATCGAACTCTAAAGGGATATTAACCTTAGAGGTGTTAAACAGTGTCACGAAGAATGGCCAGTTATGCACGTCATCTTGGAGCGACTTACTAGTAGTATGTTCTCAGTTCATTGGCCTTCCGGCTGAGACTACCCTGCTCCCCACCCATCTGGTCCTGGTCTTTGTTATAGCAAGCGCATGTCGTTTCAGGTCCGCACTCGGATCAGCACTTTTCTGAATTACGACCGCGAGCTGCAGTACAGCACCAGCGACTGCCCTGCTGTGAGAAGCTGGGGAAGAAGGGGGGTCACCTTGTTACCTCTCCTGCCTGCACAGCGTCCACGGACTCCGACTCGCAGAATCTGACATACGGACCGTTCACATATGACGTTCCACAAGCTTAGGGTGGGGAATGGTTTCGAAAAATCGGACTCTAACGATGTATTAACCGAAGGGGTGTTTAAACCGTATCTCCAAGGATGCTCAGCTTAGCTCATCCGGTTGGAAGTTCATTGTTCTTAGTTCAGTGAGCATCTGGCTGAGGTTCCCCAACCCATCTGGTCCTAGTGTTTTTGCGACTTATTTCTTCGTTACCTACTCTGTAGAGGGCCGTACTCGCATCAGGGTTACGGGCACATATCTTCCGGATTCAAGCAATCTCTGAATTGCAGTCCTACCCGCCTAGGCTGTGTTACAGGGAACGGTGTTTACTCGAATGGATCAAACCGAACAGGCAAAACTTCGCTTAGTACGAGCACACCTTGACGCACGTGGACAAGAGGGTTTTCTTTAAAGACAAACTATTTAGTTTTATATTTAAATACTTATTTTGTCATTATCATTAAAAAAAATAATTTATTAAAAAATTTTGAAAATATTTTGAAATATTCATCCCACAAAAATAATACATAATCTCAATAGCTGTCTCAAGAGATCATCAAAGTTGTTGCTATTATTTAAACAAGAATAGCTGGATTGGAATAAAGGTTTCCTTTTCTTAAATAAAGTTTTTTATTTAACTCAGAAATGACGATTTTATGAGAACTGTAGCTCTTTTTGTGCTCCGACATATGCGGACCCTACAGTGTTTCACAAATTTAAAAGCACGAGTAAAAAATGAGAAAGTCTATAAAATTGAAATATCCACGTATTCAACATTGAAAATAACCTTACGTACAAAAATTGATATCCAGATTTGAATTTAGGACGTCCAAATTACTTACAGACCTCTGTTCAATTATTAATGCAAACAATGTTAATTACTCAGGGCCATGTAATTTGTATTTACGAAACAGAATTGACTCATTTACCTACATAAAACTTTGTATTGGAATAAAGTTGAGAAAAGTGTCCATGAACATTCCTAATACAATTCACTTTCCAATTTCTTTTATATCAACATTTGTCATTTCTATGATCACAGATAGTTTATGGGAGGTAACATTCTCTAGTGTCAACAAATTCAACTGTGTGAATCAATAACAGCTCCTGTTTTCGCAAGCGTATAATCACACTAAACTAACAAAACAATGACAAGGAAATTACAGTAGAAAATGGAAACAAAAAGGGATGAGAACGCTGTAAATCTGCAAGACTACATGATGTGACAAAAACTGTAATAAAGGAAAGCATACAAGGAAGGAAAATAATGATTCACGTTGTTAGGATGGACGGAAAAAGTGGAGAACAGTGGAGGTGTGACAGCGCCATAAAATGTTTTAACTATCCGGAGAAGTGAAAGAACGATGTGTAGTTAATCTATGCGGTGACAACTAATGGTGTAACTTATTTTTAAATTCGAAACGCAGACTTCTCAATTTAGAAACTAAGATTAGATCATTAAATTGATTTCGAACGCACTTCGCTACAGTTTAGAGCGATCTAGGATGCTTCTGTAAGATGTTCGGTATTGAAAAAAGTTGTTAAAAATTCCAGTACTTAAATTGCAACGTGTGTGTGAGAGAGATTTTTTTATCTCCCATCTGTCATTCTTTGGAATTATCACAGCGGGATTCATTTCGGTCTGCTCCTTGACTAGATGAACCCGGTGCACCTAGTTAGAGGGCAAATTCGTTCATGACGTTATTGAAACGTATTGTAAGATACACTTTATGAATTATTTCGAATCACAAAACTTACCTAATGCAACAATTAAAATATTCCGCGAGCACAATAACTGTAAAAGAGAATATTACATATGATTTATAAAATTTATCCATTAGATATGATTTCATTTACTGAAATTTTAGGCAAATAGATTTGTGGAACGCCAGATAATTTCCATTGAAATCTCTGGCAAAAACTAAATGTTTTATATTACATAATCTCACGGTCCCGCAAAACAGTTCTGAAGTCAGCGTTGCGTTTATGACTGCCAAAACTTTTCGCTTGCTTAGTCATTGCGTCCATCACCTACGTAAGTAAGCAGCACTAAGTGAACACAGCGAAGGTCCAAAGAGAACAAAAACCGATTTATGCATGCTCGCCAACCCTGAGGGATTTCCGACCGTGAATCTCTCAGCCGTCGCCTCCCGAAAAGCCGACAGGAACGAAAGCAATCGTAAGCCCTTGACGTTTACGACCGGCGAGAGGCGCCGCCGCCGCGACGGTTGCACTCGGCCCGGGGCAAGAGGACAAGAAGCAGAGTGCATCCGGGTGGCCTCCGTCACCCCCTCCCCTCCCCTCCCCGCCCCCTTCCACTTCCGGCGGCGCCGCTTCAATGGCTCCGATGGCCGTTTGTGGATGCACCCGTCGTCAAGAGGCGGTCGACGCGGCGGAGCAGGGCGGGGCGGGGCGGGGCGGGGCAGGGCAGGGCGGGGCGGGGCAGGGCAGGGCGGGGCGGGGCGGGGCGGGGCGGGGCGGGGAAGGGCGGGGCGGGGCGGGGAGGGAAGGAGCAGGGCGGGGCGGGGCGGGGCTTGGCGGGGAGGGGGGAAGCGCTGGGGCGGGCCAGGGAGAAACAGGGCGGGGCGGGATGTGGGTGGGCGAGCAGAGTGGACGGGGCGGGGCGGGGCGGGCGCCTGGACCGCGGCGCGGGGCGTCGAGGCGCAGAGCGGAGCGGCGCCGTCCCGCCGGGCGCGTTCAAGCACGCTTCACAGTCCGTTAACTGGGAAGATTGCGCGCCGGACAAGGCCTCCTGCACAACGCCCGCGCTTCTTGCGGCCGCCGCGCTCCGCTCCGTGCGCTCCGCTCGCCTCCGCCCCCGCCCCGTCTGCGCCGACCTCCGCCGCCATCACCAACCCCGACATCCCCCACGCCCCTGCCTTCGCCCCGCTCCGTCTCCGTCCAGACCTACGCCTCCAACACCAACTTCGACATCACTCACTCCCCTGCCATCGCCCCTATCACCGTCTGCCTCCGCCCACGACTCCACCCCCACCTCGCTTCTGCCTCCGAGCTCGTATTCCTATTATTATACATAACATGGAAGTTAATGTATGTATAAACCACATAAACATTGGAACTACTGGGCCGGTTGTTTCAAAAGTTAACGCAAATTCTTCTGACCGGTCGAGAGAAAACATATGGGATGGGAGTTCCATCAAGGGAGGGATATTGCCACCTCCCAGGTTATAACACGCACTGTGCTTACGGGATTAATAACCATATCTGTTGACCGCCCCCCAAATTCACTTTCGATTCTGTTCCCGACTGTGTCTACGCCCACTCGTTCTCGCCAGTCTCCGAGAACGCGCACGCCCAACCTTCACCCCGTTCTCCACCCACCGACCTCACCATCGCGCACGACTCCGCCCCATCACGCCCTCCCGGCACACTTCGAAGGCAACGATGCTCCGTGCTGTATGGGGATCCTGCCCTCAACCGTGATATACTTTTAAGTTTAAAAGTATTGACTTTGCGTCTGAACCTCGCAGGAATAGATTCGTCACGTGGTCACAACAGCAAAAGTGTACGTTTCAGGGAGTAATCCAGATCGAGTATCGAGTTTTTCTTCAAAAGACCTCGAACACATTTAGATGTTTAAAATAAATTCTCACAAGGTGGCGCGGTTACTTAAATTCCGCCTCACTCTTCGTTCACGATGCATCATGAGGGCACAGGCATCTCCGTTGGGACTTTCCCAACAAGTACCTTTCTTGTATCGTGTCTCACACTTTGGACTATGCATGACTTTCAAAATAAAGATATTTTATTTGCAATTATCGTTAACCATGCTGCTGAATTAATAATACAAAGTACACTAAATCTGTAATCTCATATTGAAAAGGTACGTAATAAATAAACAGACATTTCATCACTGATGTTTTCAAGAGATAAACGAAAGAAAATAAATATAAGAATTCCACGAGAAATAAAATAAGTCGAGAGATCAATAACCAAAACAGAGGAAACACATTGCGTAATATCATTTTCTCGTAATAAATGATGTACTTAGAGTTTTCAAAATCTGACTTCCCTGCTCACTGATTCTCACATCTCCCCGTACCCCTTTTTTGATCTTTTAATTCTTTATCTCCCCCTAAACTGGCATCTCTTACATTTTTCACATTCGTTCTCAATTACTACCTTATTCCCCCTTTTACTTGATTCCTCGAACTTTTTCTTCAAAGTTTTTGGGCTCCTCGACTTCTTCGTAATCTTTTTCTGCCGCGCCCCCGCTGTGACTGCCGGCGCCTTCTGCCTCGATCCCGCCCTCGCCCTCACCCCCGCCCCCGCCCCGGGCCCCGCCCGCGAGCGTCGCCTCAATCTTCCCACGCTCCCTCGTCGCCCTCCGCCGAACCCTTGCGCGCGCAACTGTAACGGCGCCCCGCCCCGGCCAGGCGATGCCTTCTGGCATTTCAGAAAACGAATTAGAGTGTTCGATCCC
The DNA here is from genome assembly GCA_038098605.1 of Gryllus longicercus. NCBI lineage: Eukaryota > Metazoa > Arthropoda > Insecta > Orthoptera > Gryllidae > Gryllus > Gryllus longicercus. Next base: position 6,849,187 of record JAZDUA010000021.1, read on the forward strand.
GGGAAGGTGGCACAGGGCATCAACTCATGTCACTGCAGTGACCCTCACCGTGACGAGCCCCGACTCTGACATGGTTTTCGACCCTAACTACACAGCTACGACGACTTCAGCCGCTGCCAGGAAGAGAATTCTAGCGTCCGGCTGCTTTGATCGGTAGTTTTCCGTGCCTTCTCCCATCAATACTAGGCGAATACCAGAACAGTGCCGCGGCATACGGGCCTCGGAGCGCACGCGATCTATCCTTCTACTCCCTTGACCTATCCTCACCCCTTATTTGTACGCACACATGCAATACATTACCACACACTTCGCGAGGTATGTCGGGAGGGAGTTTGGTGCTTCTCCCGACTGGAGCTGGTGGGAGATACCTTGCTGAGAAAGCCATCTAGCCAACGGCTAGGTCGCCACCAGATCTCAGCACCATCTAACGGGGTAGACCATCATCACCACCACCACCACCTCTCAAGGAAAAACATGCACTGTACTTATGGGACGAATGACCTTCGCAGTTGGCTCTCCCGGCTTACTAATAATTCAAGGAATCGCACTGCCAAGAGGATACTTTCCGGCATTTCAGAAAAAGAATTACGAGTTTCCAATCAATTTTATAAAATCATTCTTCTTTATTTTTTTGGTGTTCGTGGCGTGTATATTTTGAAGCTTCGGTGGCGTAATGGCATGCGATTGATTTATTGCATAGCGTTTCTGCGCGCATCAATTGCTTAAGTTATTAATTTCGTTAGTATAGTGTATGCTTTATGCACTATACTTACGGGACTGAGGCATTTCGTTGTTTTGGGTTCCCATTCTTAACAGAACGTCAGTAACAAAAGAATATTTAGGGCAGAATCGAAGGTGAATTTGGGGGGTGGTCAACGACTTTGGTTACGAGATTCGTAGGTATAGTACATATTATATTCCGGGAGCTGGCGGTGTTCCTCCCTTGATGGAACTCTCTCCCATCCTATGTTTTCTCTCGGCCGCTCAAAAGAATTCCCGTAAACTTTTGAAGCAATGAGTCCGGTAGTTGTGTGAACAAACGTAAATACATAAATAAACTTTCAAGTTATGTATAATATGTGTGTGTATACAGCGATTACAATAATAGGGATTGTGTACACAGAGATTATTTAGAACCGTCCATTACCGAATGTATTTGTTAGGATTCCAAGGAATCAAAATTAAAAATAAAACTTAGTAAAATATAGGTATTGTTAGGCATATTAAAAATATTTTCTCTTTTTATTTACTTGCCTACTTTTTCGAAACAGGCCAAACTTACGTGTTCTTGAAGTATTGGAAACGTCATTCTCGCTATTGTAAAGAATCAAATGGTTTTTTTAAACCAACTTATTTCAACAATTAAAAACAGTTATACTTAAGAGGGACGAAAACAGAGAATACTACTGAAAAGAATATCGATTATTGCATCACAGTCATATTTGAGTTCACACGAGTACCTCTTTCTATTCAATTCACATTCTGTTTCAGAAGAGATTTCAGTCGGCAAGAGCAATCTGAGTTTGCAAATTTTCGCGTGCGGTAAAGTATCGTACTAAACCTATCCCTCGAGACCGTTATTCATGGACATGTGTGTTTAAGTATCTCCAGTATTTTCTGGTCTTGACTATCCTAAAATCCTCATCAGCAATTTCATTGTGCGGACCGAAATGATGTAACAAGACCTCCTAGTACTTTCTGCCTTGCATTTTCGAAAATTGAAATAACAAGTATTCTTTTGTTACTGAAGTACTCTTAGGAATGGGAACCCAAATCAACGAAATGCCTTGAAACAAAAGCGAAAGTTGGTGAATTTTATTTTCCAACGTTGTTCTTACCGTGTATGACTAACAATAATCGGCATCGAAAGTTTGGTAATTTTCACAATACTATGACACGCTTTATTTTGAAGAAAATGCTTATGGAGTAAATGTTGCATAATACCCAAAATTATGGATATAAAAATAACACAATACATATATAAGTAAATAAAAATAAAAAAACGTGGGGAAAATTATAAAGAAGATATTACATAAGGCAACAACTGAGCATGATCTCATCCATGGAAACTCGATAGCAGTCCTCTAAATCGAACCCGATATTGACACATGATATCGATTTATCCAGTACCTGATTACACAATAAGTGTTCTGAAATGAAACTTGAAGTAATAATCACTAAACGTATACGGAATGATCGCCTTATCAAACCCAGTAAGGTTACACCCAACACGATCCATTCCTATTTTGAACACTTCAGTCGTAGTCGTAAAGGAGTTTCTTATTACCTTTGCCGTCTGCAAGGTGGTATGTGAATTTCTTATGAAGGAAACTAAGTGTCATAAACTGACACAGAAACGAGATGGTGCGTGTTGCTTCTAGCCCGAGCACGCGTCCGTCGGTTTACGATGGCGCAAGGCGGCTGTCTGAACGCACAAAGCCAACGATGCATCGCATTCCAACGCTAGCTGTCTCGATGAATGACAGGAGTTAGTGTGTTCGAAGCAGTCTCCGCCACTTCATTTAACTTCGCGTTTATTCATTTCGGAATAAAATGCTGCTTGAAGATTGTTACACACTATTCAAAATTAAGCTTTCTTTATAAGTTTATTTTCATTAGTAATTCACTTCCATCAGTCGTTTATCTGTAGTGATAATTGTAACAAAACTCTTGTTTTTATTACTATTAATAATCAAATTATTTATTTCTGAAATAATTACTGAAAATGGTGAATGGTTTGCTTAATCAAATCTTTTAATCATAAAGCGGACCAATGTAGTATATTATTTTGAGGGTAATATTTCCGCCAATGGCTAAGGATTTTTCTTTCTTGCAATGTGGAAAAATGAATGGTTTAATGCCCAAAACGTCTCGTGGATAACATACTATATACAAAAGGTTATGGTCATAAAGAGTTAAATTAGCTGCATATTAATCAACCCATCAGAGCTCATTGAACTACTTTTCATCCAACATTGGAGAACAATATTTTGTTATGCACATTAAGTCCCCTCTCACTCTTGCCGAAACAACATTTTGGACACTACTCTTTCCTAATGACCTCGAGTACGCAAGCGCACCAATTCTTTCTAGGCAACTGAAATGCAGAAGACATACTGTACTAAACGCTAAAGCTATTAGTTTAGTTTTCGATGCTTTTAACCAATTTTTGCCCATAAAATTCTTTGCCCCCAAAAAAAATTATTTTAAATTTTAAGCGATATTTGCGATTAAAAATGTCTACTTGTAATTTCGACTTCCGTGAGGCTAGAAATTGTGTATTGCGAAACCCCAGCGTTAGGAACACAGGAATAATAAAATGACTAAATGCATAAGGGCATTTCAACATAAAGAAGATTCGTTTAACGTACGAGACATACTATAAGGTAACGTAAGATACATGTAATTACGTTTCAGTAAGAAATATGAAGACCAAACGGTAAAGTACGAAAGAAAATTAAACCACAGACTATGAGAAAAATGAAAAGTAAGGAAATATATAAATCACAGAAACGTATAGGGAATGGTACGCAATGCAGATACTACAACGCCTCAAAATAGATTGAGAGGGAGCACTTAACTCCTGGAGTTCGTGACCTCATACTCGTCCTTTGAGTCCAAAATTACTTCTCTTGAGGGCCAGGCTCAGAGTAGCTTAGCTAACAGCTGTACAGGAAATTCTTATTTTAACTCTAACTTACGCAGTTAAACAAATCGATTCTCGGCAATGTAAATAACTAACATTTAGAACAATTATTCCTCAAGAGCCAACACTGTGACATTTAATTACCCTAGATAGAATACTATAGAAAGAATTCTGTAGCAAGAACTTACTTTCTCATTAATGAAATAACAAAATATTTTCGAGTTGTTCATCCGTAATAACCAGGTGTGTCGTCGGATAATCCTGATTATTTTATTCCTTGGAATTTCACCGTGAATTCATCAACCCTTTTAAAGAAAACAACACTTCTTACATATGTTACACTGATATTGTTTTGCGCGTATCCACAGCAGAAATACGTATATAGATTAGCCTACGGTACTAGTCTTCTGCGTATGGAAATCGCAGCAATGTTGTAAGTAAAGAAGATGGCCTGACATATACATCTGGCCAGAGCCTACTAAACGCATACTCGTTACACTATTTTCAAAGTAAATTATATTGGCCCACCAAAGAAGAAGGTCTTCATGATTCCTTAAGCAGAAATGCGACGACATGCACAAAATACTTCCATTCATAAGGATTATTTTGTTGTGTGGGCTTAATAAGATTTTTAATGGAATTAATCTTTTGAATGCTACTCACGTTTTGTTATTTTTTCGAAAAAGTTGGTTTTAGAATGTTACAGAAAATACAAAAACCGAAACGAATTAAAGAAAGAGAATAAATATCTGTAGTCAGTGAGGAATTCATTAGAACTATATAGAAACAAAAATAAATCGTAAAATTAGTCGTTTTTGTTAGTATATACATAAAAGTTATATTATGTTCTTACTTCTTTTAACTGTCATTAACAGTCAATAAACATCAACACAACTCAAATATAAAACATTATTATTTAAAAATAACAAATTTTTACGTTTCAGGCGAGTGTTGTGTCGATCATCAGGTATTATTAGAAATATCAGAAATTAAAAAGAAAACATTTTAAAATTTTAAAAACTTGTTAAAATTATAATTTCAAAATTGCATTTATAAAAATGACATTTGATTTTCCAAAAATGTTTTTTCAAAAAGTTTTTGTTAGTAATTTTTTAGTATACTGAATGGAAGAGTTGTGATCTATGATGTAGCATTCAGAATGATCGCCTTCCATCCTAGAATTTTGGCCTTGCCCTTCGCCCTGAAATTTATTTTCTGGGGTTTCTCTAGTTTACCGTGTCTCTCTTTATCATTGCTCCATATTCGTAACTTTCGCATATCTCGTTCATATCTCATCACGGCGATCACATATCCATTTAAGTCATTCTCCCATTTCTAGGCGTGGCCATACATCTTTATCACTGACATCGTATGAATAAATATATCAAGAAATAAATTTAGAAAATTTTGAACTGCATACTGATGATTATTCATATCTTGGATTAAGTTACGATTTCAAATCAAGGCATGTACAATTAATCTTATAAAAGTTGTACTAACTATAATGAAAGTCAAAGAGAAAATACATCAAAACATTATACACAAATTGAAAGACGCAACATAAAACGTTAACAAGTTTCATGTAACAGCTGAACTTCTTTCAAAAAGGAAAGGTGTCCTTTTCGAATACCTATTTTACAAGCTTTACAACGACAGTAGCTTTCATGGGTAGAAGAGACAAGCCTGGCCTGTTCCAACGATTTATTTATTTCTTAGATATCACTTCACAACGTCCATAACTTAGGCCGTTTCAACACAATTATACGCCCTCGCGGCGTCGCTGCACGGCGGAGCGTCCGAACCGCGAGAGAGCCACTAGCCTACATTCATTAAACCGCACCGCCCTCCAGTTACGGGAACTGGTTATGCTGGCACATATCCAGTCGCCGTGCCGCACGAGTGGGCACTGCCCATTAAGGGGTCTTGCGCCCCGCGCCTATAGTGCATTGGGCCAGCCAGGAATATTCTTTAACAGCCCGGCAGGTGACACGCACGTCGAAGAAAGGGGCCCGTCCATAAATTACGAAACGCAAATTTGGAGTGCAGTACACCCTCGCTAATCCGAACCCCGCAAACCCGAAATTTCGGATTATTCCGAACAAAATTCGAGATGGAGAAAAAATAAACAAAATAAATAAAATGCTTGGTTGTAATGTAAAGAGAGGATTTTATAATTACTGTAGACCTGAACCACTAATTATTGAAAACACGTTGCCGAAATGAAACGTTCTTTGCACAGGTAACTACGGTATATATCATATGTTTATGTAGCAGTAATTTTCACTTTGAGGAACTTGCAAAATCGGTAATTGTATTTTACGTAAGGAACTGAAACTGCTTGACGTGATGATATGATGATGCCATCGCTATGCTACGTTTGTCCTTTTCTCACTTCGCACGCAACTTTGCATTGTCTGGTAATCCTATAGATGTATTAGTATATGTACCGTACATTTTTAGTATAATTCGAACACTTCCGAATCTGAACACACCACATCCCCAATTAGTTCGGATTACCGGGTTCTATTGTATTTCGTATACCCCCTCTCCCCTCTATATCGCGCGCTTGAACGCCATAAATAATTACGCAACGCTTATTACAACACTCCCTCCTTTTACAGCAAGCAAACGTATATTGTATAACAGTAAAAAATATTTGTATTAATTTCTTATTTGTGTTGCATTTTAACATTTACGCTAAAGCTGGCCGAACCTAACAATAAGGTTGGAAACAATTTTTGAACGACGGAAGGATGATAGACGAGACAATTTCTGACGACAATCCATGCCCCTGCCGTCGGGGTGGCCCCACTGTAACGCAGTGTAAGGCTGCCTCAACCCCCCTCCCACTTCAGTAGTTGCGAGTACTCAGCTAAATAAGGTTGAAATTAAATTATACGCCACCAAAGATATGTACAGCTACAAACGAGAATGAAGCTTCGATTAATTGAAAGTGCTACGTTCCGAATCCAATTCGCAGCAAGAAGGAAAGCCATCAAGTACAAAATGAAACGATATCGAGTTAGTTAGAACATTAAGATCTCATTGCTCGAAGCTACTCGCTAGGCGAACTTAGGATAAAGCCGCGACGGTGATGGTTTTCACACCAGTTGAAGAGCTGGGGCGGATAATTCCACTCTCGAATTCTACACCCGGTTGCCTTGTACGGTTGTTTTGTAGTTTCTTTTCTTTCGTGGACATTTGGAGGTAGAACCTTCGGAGGAAGAGAGTGGATATTGAGGGAGAGAGACAGAGAGAGAGGTGGGGGAGGGAAGTGAGGGGGGGGAGCCGATCCTTAGGGGCAGTTCACACGTTCCCCGGCGAGGGGGTAAACTCCAGTTCTTTATCGTTTAATAGCTGTCTACTTCCAGGCTCGAACGCATCCTCAGCGGCACTAGCTATCGACTGCCTACCTGTCAGTCCGTTGATTGAGAGCTTCGAGAAAGTTCCTGTGTCATTATTGGAGGAGAGTTGAACGTTTTCCTGATGGCTTCAGCGGAATATAGGGATCTCTGTGGTGTGGCAGGAAAAATCGCAAAATTGAAAAGGGAAAAAATACTGATTATAAAATCAGTTTAGAACAGCAATTGAGGAAATTCAGACCCAACAAAATAACAAACGTCTACACTATATAACCGACATTTCAAAAGAAAGAAGTGAGGTGATTCTGACACACTTATGAAATATGAAACTCTATTAGAAGAAAACTATTTTCAGAATGCAAATACATAATGCGACTAGTATGGCACAGTGAAAATAATCGACGCAAATATTTAGATTTTTTATTTTATACGCACTAAAGCAAATTTAAAAAATACTTTATTTCACTTTACAAATGAGGACACATTAAACTCAAATTGTTTTGAAACATTTTGGCTTGTTTATTCCAAGTATTGAGCATTATTTACCATTGTTATAAAGTATTTATCTTTTCGGCTGTTTTTTAGGATAAAAAATAGGATTCCTCTGGATAAAAATCTCTAAAAATAAGTTCTCCAATTCTCCTTCTCCCAGAGAAATTTATTTATTGCCGATATACAATCTGTTCTTTAATAAAAAAGTAATGCTAGGGATACAGATATGATAATAGATCATTTTTATACTATATTTTATCGTTATTTCCAGTGTTGACAAATTTTATATAAATACAGAAAGGAAAGATTTATCTGGAGATAGAAATTGTCTCTGGCCTGTTCTCTTTCCTTTCACAATGACCCTCTACAGCTTCTCTTTTAAATGATTTTTCTTACTTAACCTCTTAAGGAACGAATGTTTCCTTTACACGCATAGCATAATTACATAAAAACAGTCTCCTTCATGAACAGTTAAAGATTAAAAGTGTGGACTGATTGGGATCAAAGCAGCCAACATTTGGGGACGTAAAGGCAACATCTATGCCTATTGACTACTAAAGAACCTTTTCATGATCCATATATTTTAATGTGATTGCAATGGCCACATATGCACCAGTATCCCTAAAGAATGACCTGTCTAGTTTTTTCTTATTTACCACAATTTTAATTTTCCATTTATAAGTACATCACCGAATACGAAGTTTTGCCGGCGACGCTGTGGCTTGGAGCTTCGTCCAATGGCGCGGGGCCGATGTCTGTATAATCGAATCCCGAGTAATGCTCGGGTGATTTCACCAAGTGGTTGAGCCATGGTTTCTCAAACTGACCCACATACCATCTATCATAATTCATTTATCATCATCTACTAATAATTTAGCCTGTCGGGTGGCTCATGGACAGCACGCTAACTCTCTGTGAGGCTTCGCTTTCCAGCCGCAGAAAAAATGAAGCTGTGTCTTTCTAATACAAATGATTTCAGTTTCTTTAGCTGTGACGCAAGAAGCTCAGGCAGGCAAAGTAAGCTAGATATGGTGATGGAAATACGTTATTATCGCCTGATGTCTCCCTTACACACAGGAGAGGATAATAAGTACAAACAGGGCCCTGGCCTGGGAACACCGCTAGCTGCCAAATGTTGGGTTAATTCGACCCTAAATGCCAAATACATACATAAACTAATACTTTCATTAAACCTAACAACCTACATCAAGTAAAGGGTCTTACAGGAACCAAACTAGTCCGAAATTTTGTATTTTGAGATAATTCACTAAGTTATCCCTTCCACTGGCGCTATTTCTTGGGATATTTCCTTTCCACAAGTGGCCAAAACATTCCAAGATACAAAGCATCACAGAAAAATCATAAATTCATTACTCTGTACGTCTTCGCTATGAAGTTTCTGATGAGAAAATCTCAAATTCGGACTAGTTTGGTTCTTCCAAGACACCCTTGAAGAAGAAACGCAATGGAAAAACGACATTGCAAGTACCGGCCCAGGAAAACGAGCGACCACGAAGGTGCAAAGCACCTCCGTCATTGCCGCTCAAACACCGAGCTTGCCACTCGTCAAAAGCTCCAGGTCTGGCTTCCTTGCGCGGAATCAGCCCACCCGCAGAACGGAAACAATTCCTCCGGAAGCGCGAACAATACCCCCGTGGCATCCGCTCCGGACCCGCGAATGCTTGCGTAGGGGCAGCAGCGCATCCGCGGCGGCGGCGGCGGCGCGGAGATGACGCAGCTGCCGGAGGTACTTGAACTCGCCCTCCTCCCCCTCGGAATCGCGTGCGGGCGACGAGGCGAGGCACGGCCGACGCCGCGACGCACACTGCCCTGAACCATCTGAGCTAGGATTCCCACGCTGCGATCGAAACACAACAAGCAAAATGCAAAAGAGCACATTTAAAACCTCTACTGAAAAAAAAAAATCCTAACAGCTGCCTATCGATAGACAATGCAATCACATTACATTCATTTTTTGATAACTGATACCGGGCGTGTTAACTGATAATGTCATAAGTCCCGTAAGTGTAGAGAATGCGTTTTCCTCGTGAGGTGGCGGTGATATTTATTTAATTAAATTATTCATTTATTTATTTATTTATTTATTTAAATTATTTAATTAATTAAATTATTTAATTAATTAAATTATTTATTTATTTATTTATCTATTTATTTATTTAATTATTTAATTATTTATTTATTTAATCTTTAACTTTTACTCATCCTTTAACTATTTATAGTTAAAATAATAGGAAAGGATTCTGGAACTCAAGAAAACGTTCGCTGATGTTACATACAGTTTTTACTGTTTTTGCCTAAATAAATCTAAATCTAAACACAAATGAGATCCGCTGTGGTCACTGATCACTTGGCGGCGGCCGCCCCTCGGCGGATGGCGTCGCGTCAATGGGGCGCGGAGAGGAGGGGTGCCCTGGCAGTGGCACGGCGGGCGCCCGCTCACCTGTGACGCCCCGCTTCCCCGCCTCCGCGCCTCCGGTCCGTTGTCCAAGGGTTGAACTCCGCCGTCAGCCCCGCCCATCCACTGCTCGTGGCGGTGGGCTATTCAACTGCCCTTAAGCGCCGTTAAGGTATTAATTTTTTCCTAGGGCTTTTATCCACCCGACAAGCGGTTACTCTTCACGTCCCGATGCGTCGCATATTCGACCACAAGGGGAGAGGATAGGACTAGGGAAAAGGAAGGAAAGTCGCGCGCGGTCTGTGGACCTTTCGTTACGGTGCAGCTCCGGTATTCGCTGGTTATTGATCAGAGAAAGCACGGAAAGCGACCGATCGAAGCAGCCGGCTGCCAGAATTTTCCTTCAGACAGCGAATGAATTTGACCTAACTATGTAGCTAGACATAAAATTCCGCGTCCGTCAGGACTCGAACCCTACGCTCTCCCGGTCAGAGTCGCTGCAGAGACAGCGGCAATGCTGACACTGAGCTAAAGTCAGCTCAAGAACTGCTGCAGAAGGACAAGATACGTACGTTCCCAGATTCTGTTTAGGCCCTCTCTCACTCCAGAGACGTGTTCAAAGTAAACCGTGCAGGTAAATCTACGAGAGGAATGTGCTGCCAGAAACCAAGAGTGGCGCGGTATTTGTGGAAACGTAACTAGCCGATCGCTGGGATCACCATTTGGAGATTTTTTCCCTGGTGCAATGGATCATTGTACTCTACAGTCATATAAACATTAGTCGAATTAGTACAATTTACTATATTATATTTTTACGTAGAGAAGAGTAACCCCTCTGGGGTCCTCCACAACCATCCAGCAGAACAGAATTTATTTATCATTCAAGATATTCGAAAGTAGCTTTGTAAGAGTTATGGGCTTAGTGGTTTAAAGTGCACAGAATCGGTCCTTTGGAAGTCTGTAGCAGCTTCTTGTTTGTAGGAGGAGGAACACGACATAATTTGGACCTTTGATGATGTCTCTGATGTGATGACCTATTTAACAAACAACTAAGCTCTCAAACTGTAACGGATGTACGAAATAAGAATATTTTTTAAGCTTTCGAATCCTTAATCCCAGTCTTATACTATACAAAGGAGGCGAAACATCAATTTGTTTACTGCTCAGTCACCCCAGAAGCGCAGTATTCACCGGTGCATTCAATTACTCGCGATATCAAATTATCAATCTTCTAAGTTTACTCATCTGTATGGAATGTAAATGCGATATTTGAAGATTGGTTTATCTTAAACTTCCTTATGTACAGAGAAATCACAATTGTGAAATAAATTAAACACATTCAATTATACGAACATTCGAGTCATTGGGCGTAGTGAAAGTTTCCTGTCGGCTACTTTATGGTCGATGATTAGTATGTCTGAACCGTCGCCTCCCCCCCCCCCCCGTCCCTTGTGAGGCAGTCGATTACCGGACACACTGAACAGAGGAAACTGCCTCCACTTCCATGTTCGGTCATTCAACTTTCCTTACATGTTATATACGTGAGGGACGCCATATGGCTCGACCAGACGACATGTCGGTGACATTTACTCTGAAAGTGTGAAAATTCCCAGTAATTTGGGGCTTGTGGGGTGCTTGAAAAACGGGTTAAACTGGTTGCATTAATTTAAAATCAGGAAAATATTATTTTTTGCATCACGTGGGAGACACCTGGTGAGGGGAAACCCTGCTAGCCGACGGGCAGGTCGGCGCCGGATCCCATCACTGAGCGGAGATCTTCCCCATCTTCTGAGAGGGAAATCATACACTACACTTACGGGAAAACTGACCTTAGCCGATGAAGCACCCGGAATCACTAATCAATCAATCGATACCAAAACTAGCCTACGTCCTAAAACAAAATTACGAATACTGTTTACATTTTTTAAACATCTTGCTCCTAAGTGTACTGAAAAACCAAAATATTGTTAATTGTTGAAAAAATATTTGCGTATCAATTGATAGAAAAACGCCTCTCATACCTGTCTGAATATCATAAATATAAAAAAAGATATTAATTACTACAGAGGCAAGAGTTCTTTTAACTAAATTCAGTTGCGTGAAGCAAAAAACCAATTTTCTAAAACATTCTCATGAAGGATAATTTTGTCACGTATGCTTTCCATGTACTGCAGAACAAGGTATTTCAACAAAAAAGTTCATATGATTTGCAATGGTCCTATTTTCGTTATCAGATTAATTCTTTCGGTCAATGCTTCTGGATTCTCATTTTAGTAAAAACCAAGCAAATCAATCTATTTGAAAGACAAATCCATACAATTTTTCGTACTATTGTCATGAAAATAGGAAATATCATTTAGTATCAATATCAAAACTGACAGCACATGGTCATTACATGGATGTCTGACGTTTCATAGAACGAGATACTTGTATTTCTTGAAATAGCTTTTTCCAGGATGGTTTTTATTATCATATATTTTGAGATGCACTGAATGAACGAAAGCGACCTCGAAAAAAATAGGGCTACGGACTATGTATTTTCTGTAACACAGATAAAATAGTAATACCGGAGTAAACATCTTTTAAGCTTATTTATAGCGCAATTCCTTCTCAAGGACTGGATTAATTTATCACTCTCACATAGGTCCTTCCAAAATCGAGAACAAACTTTTTGCAGTGCCGAGATTTCAAAGAGATCTTAGTAACAGTGCACAATGAAATATAAACAACAGGGAAAGAGAATAATCAATGGATCAGCGTTCAGTCCATTTTCAGTGTAAATGATGCTTATTGAAGGTAACCAGGTGACATCATTTCGGTTATTTGCTTCGGAACCAGGCATCCGGTCACCAAGTGAAATCTTTGTACCAATAGAAAGAGCGTCCTTATAGCGCTCGTAACACGTAGGACTGCGAACGTAAATCAAGAAGACAAGGCGATACTCAGAAGAAATGGCGAATCAGCCATATTTGCTTCCCAAGCTGCCACCGCAAGGTGGAGGTCAGCAAACGACTGCCCCACCGCGCAGTGGGCGAGAATGGAATTCCTGGCGAGCGAACAATCAGCCAATGTGTCGAAAAGTGAATTTTGACATGACATGAAGTTGGGTAGAAACATTTTAGCCGCCTGCGTCCCAGCCGAGACAAGCCCTAGGATCCCGACATGTTTGGTAGTACACATAAATGTGAGTGTGTAAGGAGAAGAGGGGGCCGAAGATGAGGAAGCAAAGATCGTGCATGGTTCGTGGATCATTTGTTAAAGTACTGCACCAGCATTCACCTGGTATTGATACAAGAAACCATGAAAATCTACCACACAGCGCAGCCGGTCGTTAGAATTCTGACAGTAGATGAAATGGACCCAGCTAAACCGCTAGTCGAATCCGCCGATGTCGGGAGTCGAACCCTACGACCTCCTGGTCGGAGACGCTGCACCGGCGACGGCTGTTGTCGCGGAACCATTTTTAGTTGAAAACTAGCAGTGATACAGCAGCACATATCTCGCATTACTTGTATCTTTTGTAAATTTCGAAAATTCAGAGTTCAATGCAAATTGGTCTTGTACCATTTTCAAAAGCGTTCTTCGCACTACGAGACAAAATTAAAGAACAAATTGAGCCGGTTTTGAGAATTAATTTTTTAACGAAAAAAAATCTCTATTCTATTCGTAAATATTGTGGTTATAGGAAGACGCCGAATAAAGTTAACTTTTTGCAATTTTCCAAAATTCAACAATCCAATGAAAATCGGACTTAAAGTGAAATAGGATGTGTATTCGAGATGCGTTATCAATGTCGATGTTTTTATAAATTCATCGACGTATTTAACATCAATTTTTTAAGCCGATGTCCGTTTAACATGGATGTTGAATGTTCGATGTTTTTAAATTATATAAATACAATCATAACAAAATTTTAAATAATTTTCAGATATCCATGTGTCGAATAATCTTCAGACCAAAGTGACGACAAGTGAAAATAAATGAAATCGAGTTTTCTTCAAAAACGAAGCCTGTATTATTTTAATTCTCAAATCAGATAATCAAGCTTTGAAATTATCCTGATTATTTTTGACTTTGTTTTGTCAGACAAATCTCAAATGAAAATTAATAAACCATATTCAAATTAAATTCCCCCCCCACGAGAACTTCACTGGTTACTTATCCAGTTTTAACGAAATAAATGTTCATAAACATCGATGGATTTTGATTGATGCATTAACATCGATGTTTTAATTATTTTTTTCTGTTATTTAAGATCGCATCAACATCTAGGCCATTAGCAACCACTATTGTATTTAACATTATGGTTTCTGGAAGATGACATGACGTAGTGATGATAGGTGGATGAAACCACGAACATAAATACAACCATGCTCAAGACAGGACTCGAACCCGTGATCCTGCGGTCCGAGATCGCTACAGCACTACTGCCTTGACGATCTCGGCCATCCGGATCGGCGTTTTAATTTCGATGATCGTTGTTTCGGAACATCGATGTCGCATCCCTACTTGTCAGACCACTGTGCGCCTCCGAAGTGGCGGGCGCGGGCGGCGGCGGACGCCGGGCGCCGCCAAGGAGCGAGCCAACGAGGGCCGGGGCCGGGGCGGGGGCGGGGACTGGCTCTCCGCCGGAGAAGCGGCCCGCCCACCCGCGAGACGAGACGTCCGCCGCACTCGCGCGCGCTCGCTGGCGGCGCGAGTAAACAGAAACGGCATAAAGCCGGGCTGAAGCGCCGCTGCGGCGATGGCGCCGCGCCGCGCCGCGGATGAAGAGCGCGGCTGAGCGGGGGCTGCGCGGGCGGCGACGCCACTGGGCTCTCTGGATTACACGACAGGGAGCGGCGCGCGCCAACGTGCCTTCTCCGTGGGCGCAGCCGTTGTGTGCTACGACAGCACACACTTTCTCACATTATTTCTAACTTTGGCAATTTTTTTAACATTAATTTTAATACTGATCTATCATATCGAAATAATGACAATAAACGTAGGGAAGAAAATCCGCCTGTCAGGGCCGTTAAGAGCCTAACGGTCGCCATCCGTTAAAAACAAATGAGTTGCAGGTAAAGATGGCGTATGAGTACTGTTCCAATTCATGGGATTTCTTATTTATGGTATACAACTTTTTCTACATATAAGAAGGTGGTGTCCCGTCAAGGAGGTATTACTGTACAACACACGACCGATATCACAAATAACGGGTTTGGTCGGTTATTATTACGGTTGCCTCGTCGGAGGCTTTAGTTTACACACTTTAATCGCATGCGTTTTTCTCTCTCTGCGTGCCAAATGATAACTAAAACGTAATACAAATATATTATAAATAATCAATGTAAAATTATATAATATTTATGATAAAAAATGAGTTGTAGTAGGATTGCGGTTTATTGAAGTTATATTTTAATAAGAAAATTTGTTAAAGGTTTTCGTTACCCTCCCCCAAATTATTAAACTACTGTGAACTAAATACGAGTCTGGAAGATATCAACATAATAAAAATATCCAATATTATGTAATTCCTAATCACTTTAACGGGTGATTAACGGGCGATTAACGGAAACCATATGTTAAATTTTCCACTAGAATTTGTCCCCAAATCTACAACTTAATTTAATATGGGGGTCACCAATAACAGGACACTTTCGCGCTGCCTTCATATGTAATTGCGTATCCAGAAATATTAAACCGCACTAGGCGCCAAGCACACACATCGGCCCTCGCCAAACTAAATCTGCTCTCGATGATTTCGATGATAATGATAATGTTGTATGGTCCCCCGATTATTGAACGCAAGTGATGGAAAATGCTTACAGTCAAGAACTCATTCCTGTGTAGGTGACCAAGGATGGTTTGCCATTGCCGTCCACTAAACGCTGGGGGGAGGGGGGAGTCTTCATGAAGGACAAATGATAAGAGGTGAATTATAGTTTTGAATTGGATGCTGGTTTAAATGGAATGTGTTGGTGTTCAAGAAGTCAACCACGACACAGCCTCCCGTTGCGAGTGTGTATGTGTGGGTGTGTGCTTACGGCATCTGCAACCTGTTAAGTAGTACTACTCATTTATGTGACACCGTGTTGGAAGCAATTTTTACACACTTAGCCACACATAGGCAGAGCATGAATGCTATGGTCAAGGTGTCAAACAGAACAAGAGTAAAAGCCAAGAGCGTTCACACTCAAACTGCAAAAGGCAGTAATACCGTTCATCTACACAAAATATATTTTCCTTAAATGGAATGAATGTAGAGTATACTATACCTGGAATGTCGCAGATGTAGATTCGAGTTCCACTTGGGAGTGGAAATGTACGGATGAAATGCTGACACCAAAATAATGCACCTTGTGATTGGTGGTTATCCATTATGATGTCAAAGACTAGAGAAAATCAAGATCTTAGAACAGAAAATTACAAAGCCCCTAGTCTCTTGTCAGGTTTCAGCGATTAATTCATATACAAGTAAATAATATCGTAGTAAATTGCGACAAATTTGTTGAATTATTCAACGATGAAAACAATCAAATAAACAAGAATTTTAAAGAAGCTCTGCTTGATTAGTGATTCTGGGCGCCGTCGGTCGTTAGTCCCGTAAGTGAAGTGCATGTTTTTATCGCGTGAGATGGCTGTTATCATTCTTCACTGGATGGTGAGATCGGGCGCCGACCTACCTACCGGACAAGTGTGGTAGTGTAATGCATTTGTGTGTGTGTGTGTGTGTGTGTGTAAGTAAAGGGCGAGGGTAGAAATAGGAAAGAAGGATAGCGTGCGGTCCGTGGCCCATTTGATACGGAACTACTCCAGTATTCATCTAGTATAGACTGGAGAAACCACGGGAAACTAACGATCAGAGAAGCCGGCCGCTGGAATTCTCCTTCAGACAGCGGCTGAATTCGACCTAGCTATGTAACTAGTGCCGAAATTCCTAGCACTGTCGGGACTCGAACCCAAAGACCTCCCGGTCAGAGGCACTGCAATGACATAATTAATGCCCTTTTACCGATTTCAATAGGGCACACTCATGACATGAGAGCGAGAATTATTCACGTATGTTTGAATACGATCAAAGTGAAAAGCAGTATTATCTGTCCAGATCGTTAAGAGGCGAAGTGATAGCGAAAACCCGACGCATCGGCAACGTGGCGCTGGCAGCAACGGGGCCTTCCCGGCTCGGGCACAGTGGCCGCGGGTCAAAAGACGACCCCGCCCTTTGCTCGCCCGCTGGGCCCTCCCACTCGGCGTCTCGCTGCCCCTCTCGCTTGTCCGGCAGGTCGCCTGCCCAACTCTCGTTCGCTCGCTCGCTCACTAGGGATGCGACATCAATGCCGACGCTCTCAAAACATCGAGGTTTCTATAAAAATATAGAAGTTTTAAACATCAACATAAATGCTGATGTTTTTGAACATCGATGTATTTACCTTTTCGTTTGTGGGTGAAAAAAATCCCGTACTCACCATTTTGTAAAAGTTAAAATATGAACTAATAACTGATGGTACTGTCTGTTTATGACACGGTGTAACCTACAGCGTGGTTTATGTGTTCGAACCACACCGACGCGTTTTGCACTACCTTCATCGAGCAGGCTACAATTCCTCGCTCGAGATGATCCTGATGTCCTGGTATTTCCTTCGTCTTTTCTCGTGGGAAAACTTTCTTAACTTTGCTTTTAGTTATATTTTAATTATAAAGTAATAAAAACGGCCACTGTCAAATTAAATTTTGTTGCACACGAATTGCATTGTACTAGTTACTAAACTAACTTTGAAACTTCGATGTATAAAAACATCGATGGATTTTGGTCGATGCATTATTAGCATCTATGTTTTTATTTTGAACATCGATGTTCGGCAACATCGATTTCGCATCACCATCGCACACCCGCCTGCACGCGCCCACGCTCGCCCGTTCGTCACCTGCCCGCTCGCTTCTCGCATGTACGCATCCACGCATATACGCATGACCTTCAATCGCTCAATCCCCCCTTTTCCTTCATTATCCTTCAGCTCGTTCGTCCACCCTACCTTCCACCACGCCATCCACTTCCTCAACTCCTTCGCTCTGGAGCCCGCCCATCCTATTCAGCGATTCAGTATACTCGGGACTTCTTCAACCCACCCTCCCACACGCCTTTCCCTCTACCATCCTTCTCGCCCACACACACGCCCACTTTCCCGCACGCCCATTCACTCCACCACCCATACACCAGTGATGCAACATTGTCAACAAAACATCGATGTTTCCAAATATCGATGTTTTGTGGTCGATGATGTCAAATATCAAAATAAAAATATCGATGTTTATAATTCATCGACCATAAACCATCGACTTTTTTATACATCGAAGTTTTAAAGTTACTTTGGTAACTTCTTACAATGAAATTCATGCGCCACAAAACTTAATTTAATAATGGCCATGCGTATTTATTTATAATTAAAACTGTACTGAAAACAATGTCACCAGTGCCTCTCTATGTGAGAAATACCAGGAAAGACGATGGAAATAACGAGATCATCTCTGGCGAGGGATAGTAGTCTGCTCGATGAAGGTAGTTCAAACTACGCTCGTTTCGTTCGAGCACAGACACCATCAATTATTATTTCATATTTTATCTTTCACAAAAATGTGATTATGATAATTTTTCATTCACGAACAAAACATTGAAAACGTAAAAACATCGACAACAAAACATCGATGTTCAAAAAAACATCGGCTTCAATACATCGATATTTTTCTGGAAATCTCGATGTCTTGAAAACACCAGCATCGATATCGCATCCTTACCATCCAATCTTCCGACCGAACCGCAGTTCATCCGCCGTCACCAAAGCCTGGGCCGAAAGTCTGAGGTCGGCGCGCCGCCTCTTTCTGACGAGACTGTACACGCGTGCGGCGCGCCGGGCCGGGCCGCGCCGGGCCGCCGCCCTGTTGGCACTGAAGGCGCGCTGAAGAGCGGTCTTCGGAGGCGGGCGTGCCCGCAGCTTTCCACCGCCGCCCGGCGCATAGCTCTCCGGCCCGACCAGAGCCGGCGTTTCGTCACGAGCAAACATTTCCATACGGGAAGAGTGGGCGGGGCGGACCTGAGATGGGAAGCGAGGCCGGGCGGCGGGGAGAGAGGAGGGCGCCGTGTTGCCCGCTCCGGATCCAGTCCCGGGCTCTGCGTCGAAGATCGAGGTGGCGGGCAGCCCTCACAGACCGTTCCTCTAATGTGATTTCTCGAATTCCTTCATTGTTTCCTGGAAGTTCCCACGGAATTCAACTTACACCACGGAAAATAATTTAACTCGCAACAACTTTGTTAAAACAATTTAACAAAACATTTTAGTTTATTTTAATTTCGTTTACATAAAATGGTGGTAATACATCAGCTAAGTGCTCCACATATTCTCAAAGGGCGATACATAAATATTGAAGCTTAAAAATTGCTTTCAGAATCGACGTTGTACATTGCACTACTTATTGCTTGTCCCCGAAGTAAGAATAAATATTTTATCGGAGACAATACAATTTGAGAAACTTTCTCGAGTTAGCAACTGCTGACGTGAAGTAAAACATAATCAATTCCACTACAAAATAATTAATTTGAAAGATAAACACGTACTTTCCTATAAAAATGTTCATTTAAGAGCTCTGGTGCCCTAATCTGTAATTACACATTGTTTTCCCGGACACTTCGCTTCCATCTCGAAACGATAGACAAATAAATAAATAACAATTATGAGACTAGCTAAATTACAAGGAAATTCCAGAAATGATTGTGGTCTCGTAACTTTATTCAGGGCTAATCGGATTCTTTCGAATAAATGCGTTGGGTCACACAGTCTCTCTACCTGCGCTGCCACCAGCGCCCATCCGCGACCACCACAACCGCCGCTGCCGCCGCCGCCGCCACTGCCGGCCCCGCCTCTCGCCTGTCGACTGCACGGGAGCCGGTCGCCTCATTAACGAGTCGACAGCTCACAAAAAACGCTTTTTAATTAATGATACTTTATCGCTGGTTGGAGACGTCAGATGAAGATGCAGTTGGTCCTCTTAACAATTGGTTCCAAAAGGGAGGTAGGCAAGACATTTGAGATGAAATATTTCCACTTGGAAAAAAAAGTTTAGTTAAAAAGGTATTTCACAGTCGTTCTAATTTTCAATCACATACATTGTTGTTCTTTTTGTTCACGTTTTTCAGCACATAAATGTGTTTCATTGAAAATTTCACATTTTGTAACAGAGTTTAGATCCATTCAATGAAACTTCAAGTCGACACCTCTTGGCTCAAGGTCCAATTCTCATAGGCTTCCCCGAGAGGTATCCAGTGAGATTTAGTACTGAATCATTCGCTTTCAAGGAAAAGTGTCCAATTTAAAGAGAAGTCCAATGTGATGGTTTTCAGTACACTTCGTTTAACGCGATTGATATGAATACCACGTGGTTTTTTAAAACGTCTAAAAAGGGTTTAAATTTGCCACGCCTCTTATTTTTACGTTCTATTATTTACACGCTTTACAAAAGCTAAGACTTTTGCCTCATTTTTTTAAAGTAGCTTCTTCAGTTCACAATGCATTTTTAACTAAAAGTATCCCTTCTCTGTTCTGTGGGCGTAACATTTCAAATAAATTAAAGCAAAATAAAAAACGGCACAGAGAAAGATTGGTTCCGAAATCTTGTTACCTGCGCCGGGGATGGACTTTTTCTCTGACTTTTTCTCATTATTCCTTCTTCATCAGTGGCAGCGCCAGATATTAACGAAATGTACAAAAAAAAAACTCAAAACTGTATCGGTTAGCTAAAATGAACTACGCTGAAACAATATTCAACCAATAAATATTAATAATCGCGCCTCTGCTTCACTTTTCGTTATTTTGATGCGATCCGTTACGGATGACGGAAGGCGCAAGGTGTAACTATGACTAAACAGGCATGTGGTACAGTCCACGACCTCGCAAGGCCGCAAAGACTTCAATGCGCGAACGATACAGGAGCGCCGCAAGGTCGTGGTTGGGGCTGACGTGTCACGCCGCTGCGGTCTACGGCGTGTCTAGACTCGACGCGGCGCGACACTATGACGTGGCAAGATTAGATGCTAAGGTTCATCTAGACCAGATGGGATGCGAGATTCCGGATGTCTTAACTAGACGCAGTGCGATGCTACGGTGCGTATAGATAACTGATCTAAGTACAATTTAACGTAATACGTAATTGTGTAGAAAAAAAACAGCTCGAAAGTCTTCTGTTGTTTGGGGCTGCCTTATTGAATTCAAGTGTTGATTTGGTATAAAAATTTAGAGAAAAATTAAAAATTTTATGTATTAGAACAAAAGTGTTTCAAGGTTTCGATGAAACAAGAGTCAATGTGTTACACATTTTAACACGTTTCGCAATTTTGACCACTCGCGGGGTCATTTTTGTTTCTGTTTATTTAATATAATTTAGTAAAATCGTTCACAAAAATAACATTTATAAAATAAATGTAGATATTTAATAAATATGAAACATTATCGTGCAACACTGGAGATGGATTTATGAACATTCGGGGCAGATTTCATAACAATATAATCAAATAATATATTATTTATGTTTACTTGGACATAAGTTACGGAAATTTACTTTGATACGGTTTATGTGTAGTATAATTACGTTAATGTTAATTACTTATAAAGGACAGTAGAGGAATAAAATTAAAATACTTTAATAGTACATACACTGGATGAATCCGTTGTGATTTGAAGACTTCGAATGACGATCGCAGAGATATATCTGTAATCACTAATATTTTTCAAGATTGAATTGACCGTCCCTTAAAGGAAAGGAAGTGATAGTGGTGCAATATTGCACCACTCTGCCAAATCGCAAGCATCTACTGAAACATTTAAAAAAAAACTGAAATTTCAATAAAACAAGTCGTCTGCGTAGCACGTTTTGTCACAATAGCTGAGCAACGTTTACAGCGACAACAGTCGCACGGTGCAGCGCGACTGTCTCACCTGCTTATTGGTTTGTTAGTGATTCTGGGCGCTTCAACTACTAAGATCATTAGGAAGTGTAATACATAAGTTTTCATCGACGTAGGTGGAGGTGGACTTCCCCCGCTAGCTGACGAGATCCGGCGTCAACCTACGTCGGATGGGGATATTTCCCAACCAAGTATCTCCCACCAACGGGGTATCACCCCAGACGGGACACGTTCTAAGCTCCCGACATCCGTGGTAATATAGTGCACGTGAGTATAAGAATGTGTAAGTACGGGGTGGGGAAGGAAGAGGAAGGAAAGATCGCGCGCGGTCCGTGGCCCGTTTGTTAGGGTACTGCTCCGGCATTTTTCTGGTGTTAATCGGAGAAAGTACGGGAAACTACCGATCAAAGCAACTGGCTGCTAGAATGCTCTTCCAGGCAGCGGCTGAATTCGACCTAGCTACTATCTAGCCAGCGTCTAAAATCCTGCTCCAGGTCAGAGGCACTTCACTGACATCAGTTTACGTCCTGAGCCGCCTTCGCCCGTCCGCCCGCTAATTAATTCGCGGCAAGGGCGTGTGCGGCGGCGGTGGTGGCTGCAGCGTCTACAAAGGCGGAGGCGTGGGAGGTCGTAGATGACGCACGCAGTACAGCACAGCCCGCATCTGCCGCGAGCGCGCGCGCGCGTACGTGACCCCAGACGGCGGGCGCAGCGCACGGAGCGACAGATCCAGACGCAGCGGTACAGCCGCGCCGCGCCGCGCCGCGGCGGACTCCGAGCTGCAGATAAAGGCCGGGAAAGCAACGAGCACACAATGCTACTATACAAAGCGAGTCCGCCGCTGCAGCGATGATCAAATATTTCTTTCCGGACCGAAGAAGCTTTGGCTGGCTGGGGGACGAGAAGAGGGAACAAGAATCAGCGAAAAATAAAAAGGAAAACAAATAAAGTTTTTCAATTCAAGGGTTGATTATTTAGAAACTGCTGGTTGAGTGAAGTAAGGTTCGATTTCAATCAATATAGAACACAAAAACTATGATTGAAGTGTTGAAAATATGAAGATTCAATGCAGCGTAGATATATGGGGTAAGAAAGAGAAACTGCAATTATAGAAAATTTCCACTTTCAAGGTTTGATTTACCGTTCTTCGTGTACACACGAAATGTGATAGAAACTAACAAAATGCATGTAATTGACGTGCTTCTGTATTGACTCAAAAGAGTTCAGCTCATTAAACAGACAAAACAAAATAAGAAGATACCATTTTCAGTTAATTACAGAATCATTATAGTAAGTCGAATCTGAAAGTGAAAAGAAAAAGTCCTTCTGCGGATTACTTCAACGCATAGATGATGTAATTAATGTGTCCACTAGCTTAGGCTTAGGGAAGATGAAAAGCACGGATAAAATTTCCTATATAGAGGCTCGCGTTATAGCTGATCGAATTACACGGATTCAAGTAATCGAGCGTCTAGTAATTAATTTCGAATTTCTCTGTCCAAAAAATTATGTAAAATAATGAAAAATTTTGGTTAAACGTTTTATCTGTTATTCTATATTATTCGAGACCACAAAGTATATTTCCACTTGGTTCTCATAGCACTAGATGCCCGGGGTGCCACAGCGTCTTCATCTGGACCTGTTTGGAAGGAAGGAGAGAGCGCGAGATCGGCCGGAGGTGTTCAGATGACGTATGCACCGGAAAGCAGCGCAGTTGAATCATTGTGCGCCCTACTTGGCCGGATGTAATAGTCACGAGAAAAAGCATTAACGGAGACGTAAAAAGCACACGTAAACAATAATTGAAGGCCGGGAACAAAGGGAGGTGCGGCAAAAGCAGGGAGAGCGGGAAGTGATGTGGGGGAAGGAAGTTGAGGATGTACGAGATCAGCTACAGCGCCGACTGATCATGATAGTCTGGATGAATTTTGATGTAAGTATTAGCATTAATCCATTGGCACAATAATCGTGAAATTATTTAAATTAAGATGTATAACGATTATTATAAAATTGAAAATTAAATAATTATGTTTCGCCCGTATCCTTACAAACTGTGAAATAAAGCAACTCAGTACCATAATGAAACTGTATATTTTGGAAATTCTGTGTATACTATAACTGAAATAAACTCACATATATCAGTATTTTCAATACCTTATCAACACGTTACCTTTCTTGTAACTAATTTACCATACATCAGTTGAGAAGTACTTTCTTTGTATCTTTGAAGCAGTTCTAACAGCTTTCCATTGTTCCTTTTTAGGGTAAAATAGTTACAAGAAGAAATAAATGTTAAGGAAATTTCGCTGATATCTCTGCAAAGCTCTACGGATAAGAGTCAGCCTTATGAACACTCATAAAAAGAATCGAAGTATCTATAGACGTCAACGCTGCATAAAACACATTGACAGACGTTTTGGGAGATACATTCCCAACATATTTACTTTGGGTGGAAATAAAATTCATTTTTACATTCAGAAAATACTTTGAGTAAAATTGCTGACGCAAGTCCCTTCTAATGAAAGAGAATTTCAAATTAAGAGATTATAGCAGAACCTATTACTGAGCTTTTGTTGGTCACATCGAAAGCAATTCTCTTCAAATTCGGTAATCTCTAGACCTTAAGTTTCGTTTCATTTGTGGGTGTCATTAAAAGATTTATGTCGTTCACGGTGTTCAGTGACCCGAGAAATTTCCATATATCCATGGATTCGAGAGTCGTTCCAGACCAACACAATAGACTATTCCAGATATGAAAATCTTTAGCCTGCTTACTCTCGGATAGCAAGAATGGAGTGATCTCCCTTGGACGTGACTTAAGAAATCATGCAAAACAAACAAGAATATTGCAGTGGAAGTTCATTTGCCACTACATTGAAGCACGTAATTCAATGCAGAGCATTTAGACAGAGGCATTTCGTGTATTCTTTATCAAATATGTCTCATAAACGAACTCGTATCAACAAATTGGACATAACTGGCATGCAATCACATCAATCCAAAAACGGAAACAACATCATCAACAGACTAAGTTCGCGTCAGCTACGAATCAGACACTTAAATACGATTATCCAGTACACAGAAAATAAATTCAAATCATGCAACTAATTGCAGTAGTAACTCTGAACACAATTTCATTACAATAACTCACATCAATCATTAGAAAAGAAATTTTAAAAAATGAGCCGAATACGTATGCACCAATCATTACAAACGGAGCTGGGATGTGCCACGCTGGTGAGAGGTTCCTGGTAGAGGAAAAGCCATGCAAACCGACGTAGGTCGGCGCCGGATCTCACCATTCAACGGGTGAAAACCACCACCACCACCTCCCCCCCCGCGATAAAAACATGCACTAGTTACGGGACTAATGATGATGTATTATGTGACTCATGATGATGGGACGGACAGGACATTACGGGACTAATGATGATGTTTTAGAGGCGATGTATTATCAACATCGATATTTTAATTTTCACCACCCATGTCTGTAAACATCGATGTTTTGCCTGCAATGCCGCGTCCGTGCACCGGAGCGTCCTAAACGTGTGTGTTGCCTGGCTGGCGCCGCGAAGCGAGCGGCTGTCGCGGCGGGCGGGGGCCCGGACCTCGGGGCGAGGTGGCGGGGCGGGCGTCGCCGTCGGGAGCGCGTGGGTGGGCGGTGGCAGCCCCTGACGCGAGCCTCGCGCGCCGCCCGCCGCTGACCCACGACCGCTGCCGGCACGGCGCGGCGGCCCACGCGCCCACGGGCCACGTCTTGCTCCTGGAGCTGCATCCGCGACGCCACGCGAAGGGAGGTAGGAGCGAGGGACGGAGCCTCTGCGGTATTATCAGGCTGTTACATGGCAGTTATGAACATTTTACTGTTTTAAAAGCTATTGGAGTTCTCTTATCTCCCAGTTTTGTGAAGTTGATGCATTGTAGAATATATTTAAGTTTCTAGAACTCAAAATATTACACGATACAGATTATGACATCAGAATGAACGGCACGAAACATAGTCGTTGAAATTAATTTTATAATCATGGAATTCTGGATACAGTTTTTGTTTGATTAGTGATTACGGGCGCATCAGTGGCTAATTTAATTATTCCGTAAGTGCAGTGCATGTTTCTTAGCAAGGTGGTGGAGACCTTCTCCTTCTGGAAGGTGCGATCCCGCCGGCTAGCGGAGTTTTTCCAAACCCGGTATCTCCTACCAGCGAGGCCACTCCAGTCGACACAAGCTCTAATCTCCCGATCGGTCTCCCGGCATGTGTGATAGTGTAGTGCAAGTAAATGCCTGTGTGTTGAGGGAGCATAAGTGTATATAGCTTTCCTACATTATATAATGTCTATTGAACATCACATGTACCCCAAATGTAAAAAGTATTCATAATTACCACATGGAGGTGACTTAATTTTCTGTGTTCTCTCTTCTCATTCAGACGACATTGATCTGCACATTGCAGCGAACATTTTCCTTCTTTTTCAGATTGTTGTAGTTATCTCATTAGATGTCATCATTTCATTAGAATTTTGAGGTAAAAATTCAGGCAATGTGGAGCGTTTGAAACCGGTCGGTCGGTGCTGTAAGGCATGCAGCGAGAGCGGGGGCGACCCCACGGAGGCTGGAGGCGGCGGCGGCGAGCGTGTTCTCAAGAGTCCCCTTTGCAGCGAGGGTGCGCCGCCCGCCCACGCCCTTTGCCGTCGCCCACGCCCTGCTTCGAACACCCCGCAGAAGCGAATGCCCTCGGACTGTTTCGCAAGATGTCGTGGATGCACGTATTTTTATTTGAAAATGAGTTTCGGATCTTCTAGTAGGGGACTCAGTATTTCTAATGAAAGTTGATCAGTCCCATTCAAATATATATTACGTGCTTAATATGGAAATGGAAGGATAGGCCTTAATATGGAAAGGGAAGGATAAGAGGGGGGATGAACATGCCAGAGTCCTCGCGTGAGTACGCTAATTCGTTAAATAATAGCAAGTAGTTAAACAATCAGTAGTGTTTTTATAATTTTATCAATACATATTTTTATCAAAATACAAAACATACGACTAAACTACCTCGTATAACTTCATTTTATTACTCTGTAAATAGGAAGGTTTTAAACAGTATTGATCCGCAATATTTTTGAATCCTATAATTTCTAGGTAGAGACAAGAAGAGTTCTTAGGTTTTTCTTACACATTGTTTTGATGGCGAGGGAACGAAAAGGCCTGTATGCAATACCGATTTAAAAGACGAAGAGATATTACAGAACTCCCATATCACTCTGGAAAATAATTCCCCGCTTTCTAACTTTTGCAACAACGTACGTTGACGAGAATGCATAAAAACTACATTATCATTATTATTTGGCGGGTATGTTTAAAAAATGTTGTGCGACTTTTACAAGATGCACACGTCGAGCCGAGACAAGTTAATGTTCGACGTAAGAAAGGAGATTCCATTGTAGCATACTGTACTGAAATGGAAATAAAGAAATTCTCTAATTTTTTGCCAATTCAGTCTCTTGGAGGTGTAATGGATTTTTTGCCCGAATTCCTTCATTCGGCCCTCCTCTTGCTGGGCTTATTTGAAAATTTAACAAGACCTTGAGTTTCGTCGGCCGCTGACTGCAATATCACAGTGGTCCAAGGTGTAGCATTAGACAAGAAAATTAAAGATTTCCGCTCTACACACTCCATTTCAAGGTCAAACTTGACTTAACCTGGAAATACAAAGAGAACAATGTAATGATCGAGAATGAGAGAGGAATATTGCGTACGTTTAGAATTTTTTACCTTATTTATGACTCACTCCGAATAAGAAAAACACGCTGTTTGGGCAAAGATACTTAGAGGAAATGGGTCTCACTTTAGAAGAAATTGTAATTGAAAGTAGTTTGTTCTCGAACACTCGTTTTTAAGCCGTGCGCTCTGGTCGTTAATTCGAACCCTTCTTTTCTCTTCTCCCCCGTTCTTTCCTCGTCGTTCGTAACGCTCCTCCCCTTGCTCATAAATCTCTTCTGTTGCTTGTCAGGCTGGGTCGCTGGGGACCCTTTCTTGCTCTGACAGAACTTGTAGGGCGGGTGAATGATGGTGAACCGGCTGTATGGTAGAGCGAGGGAGCGGTATGGCGAACAAAGCAACTGTGTTTGTATCTTTATTTATTTTATTCCCATACCAGCTCCGTTTACATGATCCACGCTTAGATGACTATGGTCGCAGGTTAATTCATTAAAAAAACAAAAGAAGCAGGCTCATTCATAAAACAATGTATCTTTATTTATTTTATTCCCATACCAGCTCCGTTTACATGATCCACGCTTAGATGACTATGGTCGCAGGTTAATTCATTAAAAAAACAAAAGAAGCAGGCTCATTCATAAAACAATTGAAGTTTCAAATTGAATTAAATTTTATTTTAAAGACCTTGAATTTTTTATCAGACGTTTTAAGAAAGAGTTATAAACATTCATTCAAAAAGTGTTTTATTTTTACGATTTGATAATTACGAACTCGCTTATTTCTAAGTATTCTCGCAAGATGAAAAAAATAATATTTCGCTTGCAGAGTGTTTCAGTAACACATAGTTTAAGATATTCAGACAACAATGTTTGCTTCTTTGTTTCTGAAAGATATATTTGTCTAAAAATTCATCGATTTCCACATTCATAGAGAAGACATCTATCGTAGTATATCACAACAGAATATCTAATATGATGTTTTTAAACCCTCTAATGTGTAAATCTAATAGTTATAGTCTGACAACCCTGCAACAAGTTTTTAAAGTAAAAAAAAAACTTATAATTTAGCAATGGAAATCACCGCTTCAAACTGGAATAGCGATCGCCATCTGATCCTCTTGAACTGGTAGGTAAACGTATTTTGCATTTTCTATCGCGCAACCGATTCTTGTCGAAACACCACCTGCAGTTACGTTTTATTAGCTGCTTCTCCGCAAAACTGCCGCATTAATCGACGCGTGCGTTTTTAAGAGAACATCTCGTCGTCCTTGAGGTTTCCTCCTACATAATTCATTCGTCATCGGTGCCACAACAAGCGGACGCAAGAAAAGTATAGATATAAAGCTACGCGTAGAGATCTCTTGCTTCGATCTCGTCTTGAACAAGTGACCGGACAAACAATGGCAAAGTTCGTAGAAAGAACACCTCGTTTGCCGTGGCGAAACATACAGATCCACTCTTTGCACGAACGCCTATGCCCGATTTACCCCTTATAGAGAACAATAAGCTTCTTTACCCCCTGAAGTAGTGTATTCAGCTATCTAATTAGTATTGACGATAGGTTTTGTTCTTAGTCACGCATGATGGCACTAAAACGTCTGCCAAGCCATGAAGTCAGGCAATCGGGTTGAAATGTCTTGTTGTTATTGGTTGTCCAGAATTATACTGAACATTGTGCTACATTTTCTAATATTACAACCAAACAAAAGCAGTTCGTGTGTAATGCGTCTTAGGTTTGAATGGTTTTAGGGTCTGAAATAAGACACACAAGTCAGTACGGCAGACATTTCTTTCTACCGGACTGTCTACGTAAACATGAGATCATAAACTGATATATCTGGTTGTTACTAGTGTTTAGTTTTTATTAAAGTGTTTAGTAACGGTCCTACACTTTCATTAAACAGGACTGCTATAATTCCTTTTAAAATAGCGATAAAATGTTCATTGATAAATGTTTGTATTTGAAACGCAGAGACCGTAATACTTATGAATTTGTCGAAAAGGTTAGATCCAGACAGCAGTGAATCTAAACACACAAGTAAACAGAATAATGTCAGCAACTGTACAATATATTGGTGCAGCGATAACTAACTTCAAGCTAGTTATAATGTTATCCGTGTATCACATTCATCATAGTTCTAATAGTAGTCGCATCGTATTTACAGTTAATCGTGTAGATGACAGCCACTTCTCTCAATAAAAACATGCACTACGCTTACGAGACTAATGACCTAAGCATTTGGCACGCTCGGAATTGCTGATCAATCAATTCCTGCCCAAGTCCATCCTCCTCCTCCGTGACCACCCTTCACGCTCCGTGCCGGCTGGGCATTGGCCGGGGGGCATGGGCCAGTGGAGATTGGGCAGCGAGCATGGGCCAGTGGGCAAGTCGCGACGACGCGCGACGCGCTCCGCTGGACCAGCGAGGTCGCGAGCGCGCGAGGCCGAACGGGACGGGGGCGGGGCCGGGAGCGGGGGCGGGGGCGCGACCATTCGGAGGCGGTGATGCGTGCCTCCCCGTCGACGCCGCGGCGCGCCACAGAGTCATTGTCACGGCCGCGCACCCGGGAATAGCCCGAATGCACCCCGCGGTCGGGTTTCCCTCTCCCGGCCTCCCACACAATCCCCTTTCACTTTTGGCTACTTAGGAGGGCGTAGACTGGTTGAATTGCGGCCGGTGTTTGGGGACGGAGAAGGAGCAATAGTTATGCACCAAGGGTGTTATAAGAGTTCTAATTAAAGAGCGAAAACAAAAATCCTGGGGGCCTTTGCTGCGACGGCTTTTTGTCTCCTGAAATAATCATAACCAGTTATCAGCTTGTAGAACATTCATGGTTTCATTTACATAATTTTAATGATACAGTTTACTTTTTAATTATTTATTAATTAACTACTAGATGTTAAATTTCTCCGGTTTGTATTCCCATAATTTCCTCTATAAGAAAACATGTAGCAGCATTCAACTGTTTTCATATTTCCCTCGTAACCACGATCTTTTCGACCCCGGTAAGTTATGCAGCGAATATCGAATTTCGCGTCGACGGTAATAAGTTTGAGTTTTGTACTTAAATTAAATGTTTCAATTGCCATAAAAACTGATAACTTCATCACTATTATTGAGGTAAAATGAGCAAAGAGCACTTCACACATTTCATGAATAAACTGGGCCCACAACACTCTCTGCCGCTATCCTTTTGGAGCGATGACAGTGCTTGTGATCATTCGTGAAATGTCTCGCCACGGCAGCATGCCACCCTCCCGAACAGTCGCCTCGCGCCTGTTCTCTCGCCGCGAGTAGAAACCCGCGAGGCGCCTTTGTTTCTGCGGCGGAGGCGGAAAAAATGCCGCGCGACGTCGCGCTACTTGGTGCCGGCCACGGCGAAGGGGCTACGGATGCGGGACGAGAGAACGATAAGAGAGACCAAACGACAAACGGACGAAATTAAAAAGGAGATTGAAGGGAACAACAAAAACGATCCAGAAGAAACAGAAGGAAAAAGGAAAAAAACGATGAAGAAATAGGTTGAAGAAAAGGAATTAATGAACTGAGGAGAAGAAAATGAAACAAATAAAGAGAAGAGTAAATGCAAATGTAAAACGAGAGGATAAAAAAGAAACGTAAGAGAAGCAGGCTAAAAAAGAAATAAATAAGGAGTGGAAGAGATAAAAAATAAAATATAAAAAAGGAAGAAGAAAGTGTAGAAGAAAACGAAAGCGAGAAATGTTAATGAAGACTGACACAGTAAAACAGACAGAACGAAGGGAAGAAGAACACGAAAAATGGAGCGAAAGGTAGCATCGAAACCAGAAAATGGACCGAGGAAAAAAGAAAAGTGAAGCAGGAAGATGAGAAAGGGAATCATAGAAGCCAGAAGGAGGTGACAAATCAAGAGGCTAGAAAGAAGGGCGAGGAGGTTACAGAGCAGCAGTGCCCGCAGCTGCGGTGGCGGCGTCCAAGGACCTCCAGGAGCGCAAAGGTGCGGTGGGCATTAGGAGTCGCCTCACAGGCCGCTCTCCGGACCCGCGGCGGCGGCGGCGGCGGCAGAAACTCGCTCGACCGCGAGAGCAAAAACCGCGCGCTGAGCCGCGCCGCCTCTGCCGCCGCCAGAGCGACCCGGCGAGCCGCAACCACTCGATGTTTTCCCAGATCGAAGGGCCGCAGCAGAGGTGGCAATTGAGGCAGTGGCGACGGCTTTGGGCTCGGAGCACCGGGAGAGGTGGCTCGGGGCATTAACTGATGGCACTGCAGAGCCTCTGACCGGGAGGTCCTAGGTTCCAGCCTCCACAGAGGCAGGATTTTTCGACTCGAGCTAGGTTGAATTCAGTCGCTGTCCGGAGGAGAATTTTAGCGGCCGGCTGCTCGGATCGGTAGTTTTCCATGGTTGCTCCGATCAACACCAGGCGAACGCCGGAGCAGTACCCTAACAAATGGGCCACAGACCGCACGCGATCTATCCTTCCTCTTCCTTGTCATATCTTAGGCCCTTATTTACAAACACACGTACATGCACTACACTAATACACATGTCTGGATCATAGAGCCTGTGGCGGCGGTGCCCCGCTGGTTAAAGATACCTGATTGGGGAAACCTATCGGTTAGGTCGGCGCCGGACCTCACCATCCACCGCCAGCAATAAAACATGCACTACACTTACGGGACTAATGACTTAAGCAGTTGGCGCTGCAGCCTCACTAGCAATCAATCAATTGGCGTCGGAGTGGGCCAGCAGTACCGAAGCTGAGAGTGCAGGTGGTGGCTGTATTTGTGGCGCCGGGACAGGCACAGGATGTGGGGGGGGGGGGCGACGTGGTGGGGAAGGACACGGGTTGGGGACAGGTTAGGAATGGAGCAGGCACGAGGCGGGGTGGGGCGAGGAGAGGCGGGGTCAGCAACAGCCAACAGACGGCGTATCAAAGGAGGCGACGAAGCGGAGCAGCTGCTGACATTGAACTTGGTTGATTACTGCTCCCGCTCATTACGGTTAATATTATAATTGCGCGTGCTTTTTTCTCTTGACGGAGATTGTAAAAATGTTTGTTTTTTTTGCCTTCTAGGTACACAATTATATTCATAACCTTTTTATTCAAGATAATTATGTCTGTAGGATAACTTTTTTATAGAGTGATTACAATGAGACATTATGTTTCGTATTAAGTCACTTTAATGTTCTAAATAAACGAAACATCTGGACGTAAATTTATTTTTATTCTATTGTCTTCCTTGATTTAAATATTTATAATTTTTATCACTAAGGAGAAAAGGAATACCTAAATAAAACTGGATAACGACCGTAGTGTTTCTCTATTTTTTTGTACTTTCTGGCATTTTAAACCTCAGTTTTACATTAATAATGTCAGTACACTTTTATTTTCACACCCCTAAAGGCTGTTTATACGACTCATAATATTATTAGGCAATTTTGAAAGCTGAGTTGCAAGCTTTATTGTAGTTGTTGCCTGCCTTATAATGTTGGCAAACTGAGTTGTGATTAGCTTTAAATGCTAGGTGAACTTGATTATCAACTCTATTTTCTAAATTAGAACTAACTTACAGACACATTCAATGGATATACTGTACTTTTTGTTCAGACATATTTGCAGAAGAAATATAGTTATCAACGGCACAATTTTTTTTCTTCTCATTAACACGTTTACAAATACTTCTACACAGATATCTCTCCGGTGCATTGGATGTCAGGAAGAAATTACTTATTCGCCACATATGTTTCCATTATTTACTTCCCAGAAGTGATGTGCCAATAAAAATATTTAAAGTACTACAATTCTGTAAATTAAATACTATCCTAATTGAAATGTAACCCTAGTAAATGTATTTCAAAACTGTACAATTGCAACATTTTATTTAATCATTTATTTTCAATATTTTTTACTATTTTATACTTTATTTATTTTGTACTATTTTTTAAACACTGTTTTGTAACTGATGGAAATGGTAATTAATGTATTTATCGGTGGTCACTATTAACCATAGATGTTGATGCGACTTAAAATACATTTATTTAAAATAAGAAAAATATTTGCACTGAAACCAGGATTTGTGGAAAAAGGGAAGTGATTGTTAAATAAACAATGTTCAAATTCTTTGCAATACACAGGTAAAACTCTTATTCACAAACGACGTGAATTTCATAATAATTTCAAAGATGTATGTTTCTGAACATGAAACTATTAGAATTATTTTGTACAACAAATTGGGAAAAACAATAATATTTAATATCCAATATCATACGATACATATTAGGCTTGTAAATCTTATTCTTATAACAGAAATAGTTTTTTAGGAAGAAAACCTTAAGAACAAAGCAGATGGAGTAAGATTCTAATATCATTATAAAAAATACTTACTTCTGAATACCAGTAATAAAGTAAAGGAATAATACTACAGATTAATAATATTTCTTAATTTTAATAGCAACGGACGGAAAGACGACAGTGCGGTAGATAAAAATTAGGTTAGGCATTAGATCCACAACTCACGTTGAAAATTTACGCCTTTTTTTTCTTTCAAAATGCAGTAATGAAATATGACATATTTGTACCTCATTGACATGTACAATCCTCTTTCCGGAAGAGAATTCTAGCTGTTCTGATACATAGTTATTCATAATTTCTTCCATTATTAATCACGTTAATGCCGAAGCGGTACATTAACAAACGGGCCACGGACTGTGCGCGATATTTCCTTTCTCAATCTCGTTCTTTTTTCTCCTCTTGCTTACATACTTACTTGCACTACGCAACCACACATCTCAGAAGCTTTGTTTGCCGATATAACATGAACTACACTTATATGACCCATGATCATAAGCGTTGGCGCCACCGGAAACACAATAATAGATCAGTCGATCGATATTACCATGAACTGGTCGCTCAGCTTTAGTTTCGTTATTTGATTATATCTGGAGTGGATTTAACCCGCTAGCTATTTTCCTAGTAAAGTTAAGGCATCGCCAACAAACCATCGATGATTCTAAACATCGAAGCTCAAAATTAAAACATCGATGTTAATAAAACATTAACCCCAAACCACCAATGTTAATAATAGATGTTTTTAAAACTGGACTAGTAACCATTGCCTTCACGAAGGGGCAAAGTGTTAATTTGAAATTGTATCGTTAACTAACGTTTAATTGTGATTTAATTGACAAAACAAAGTCAAAACATTATCAGGAAAATCAAATAAAAGTTGGATTATCTAATCCAATAATTCAAAAATAATATAGGCTTCTTTACTTACGAAAACCTGTTTTTATTTATTTTTTATTTATTATTACTTTGTTGTGAAGAATATTTAATTTATCTATATCTGAAAACTATTGTAGGCTTTTATTATGATAGACTTGTTTCATTTAAAAACCTGTCTACGACTAAACCACATCGAAGGCAAATCATCGATGTTAAAAAACATCGGTTTCAAATAATAGATGATAATTACATAAATGATTTTATAAAAACATCAACGTTTTGAGAACATCAACATCAATGTCGCAACCCTACTTCCTAGCTTCGCGCCTGTAATGGTAGTGACGGCAACTCCTGTCGAATGCAATACACGGTCCGCAGGGGCAGTCAGCAACCCGTTCACCATCTACGGACTGTCGGCTGCTGGGCGAGCAGGCGCTAACGAGGTGAAGCATTGCGCACGATGATAGAAAATACTTTTAAAAAATTTAAAACATATTTCTGGTACCAGATCCAGCAAAACAGTCGACCCTTTTCTACCTATTCACACAAATTATGATTAGTTCCTTAAAACCATGGATGCGTTGTCTTCGAATCTCATCATCGTCTGTTTATCTTCATAACAATCAGACGTAGCTGGTTCACTGACACCTGTCCTATAACGCCCTGGTAGAACTGCACATCTCCTGCTTGAACAGCGTGCCTTGACTTTGTGTGTAAACATTTTTGTCAGTCGCTTTACTTTGGATTGGCGTGCATTGGTATTGTGACATCTGTTATGATATCTGTGATATCCATTACGTGTCACCTCACTTTCTTCATAACTTCTATACAATTTCAATAAAACATAGTTTACGAATCCAAATTCTACGTTTTCTACAAATTCTACTCTACCATTATTCTCTTTTAACTACAAAGCTTCAACTTTAATACGTTACAGAACATTCAAGAATATTCATCGTATAAATCCATCACTAAAAATGGATAGTGGTTAACAACCCATTCCGATTTGGACGAGACGATTAGCTAGATACAATTACTCATTATTATGTATAGACTATTTTAATAGAATGTATTAAAAATTGAATGGATTGCATTAATTTTACGAAGTAGTGTAATATATTCTTCTATATATTTTTTCATTACTGCATTGACAAACTAAAAGCCTGATTTCTGAGGTAAATGACATACAAATCATATTTTGTAAAGATTACTTTTACTATAAATTAACTTTTAGCACCACTGTTTGGCCAACCGTTTTACTAGTGTCTGTCTAAAAGGAACATTTATTGAATTCTGAGTCCCGCAAATTCAACCCCTCAAGAAAAAATAAATGGGTTTAATACAGCTTTCGCCGCTTATATCATTGGTACGAAAAACTCCTAACGCTTTAGGAACCCGGCGCTAGAGAATGTCCAATTCACCGCAACGATCTGCGCATGCGCAGCCTGTATACTCGTATTCCTAATCAAAAATATATCTCCGATCTCTCTCATCTCTTACTATTAAATCACGGAGAGTCTTCGTGGCATTTTGTGTCATTGCATCGCGGTTCAACAAGGTCAGGGAGTCATTCATGCTGAGGCAACAACCTGTCGTGACTGGAGGAAAACGAGACGACGAGTCGGTCAATGTTTTCAGTTCAACGATTACACTTCGTGCAAGTTGATTCATATTTCGCGCCAAATCGCCAGGGACATTCTCAAGTGCCGATACCTATGTCCCTGCAGGCGACTCCACACATTCGGTATTCGGCGAGTAGCGAGCGACCGCTCGCCCAATCCAACGTAGTGTGGACGGGTCGCTTTCTATTTGCCGAGCAACGAACATTCGGTGCTCGCCCTATCACCGCGTGTCGGTCTTTCACACACATCAAAGGAAGCGAACATTCGTCGAGCACATCAGCTGCAACTTGATCGCTCGCAACTTGGCGAATGCCGCAAGTGTGGAGTCGTCTCGCTTCCTTAGCTCGCCCCACGGCCGAGACAGCGGCGGCAGAGGCCGACGTCGAGCGAGCGCGGGCGTGCGCGGGCGTGCGCGTAACGGGACGCGGACGCGCGCTCGCATCGCCCACGCGCCGCGCACGGCCTCGCGGCCAGGTGGCCTCCCGCCCGCACGTGCCACCTCCACGCTGCCGCCCCAGCCGCCCCGGCCGCCCGGCCGCCTGGCCGTCACGCCGCCCAGCGAAAGCCATTTTTTCCACGGCTTCCCTTCTCATACGTTTGTTTTATTTCAACCTCTGGGGAATAAGTGGGCGCGTTCTACATACGTGTGGATTTACTCTGTTCTGGTGCCATTTTGTTTTTACAGAGCAACATTATCAAATCATTTTTATACGAATAATAATAAAAATTATAATAATTTGATAATTAATTTTTTTCTATTACAGCGAAATACTCGTAAACGACCTTTTCGTTACAAGAAATCGTTCTTGAAAGGGCATCTTACGGCGCAGTTTATGACGTATTTGCCGTTTATGGCACGAATATTGCGTCATCACACATTCAACCAATCGCAGCGAGGTAATATTCGGGAGGTAGTGGTACACGGAATAGCCGACCACCATTTTCTCGCTCAGATGTCAAATAACCGTGAACTCTCTAGTGTTCTTTACCAAAATTACGTTGGATTGTCTTATAAATTTATAATGCTATTTTACAAAAAAAATAGCGTATGCAACTCTTACAATGCTGCCTCATCGCATTCGCACAAATTTGAAAACTCGCACCCCACGTCGCTCGTTTTCAAAACATAAAAAATTATATTATAAATTATGTATTAGGCAAGATTTGTAAAAATGTTCCATTTTTCAAAAGCATATTGTGTTTCGTTCCCATTTGATAGATAACCATGTCACAAGTAATGTTTTTGTTTACATATTCTCCAGAAAACATAAAATTAATTATTCTTTCAAGTGCTCGAGTCGATTGCAATACGTATCATGAAAAGTGCTTTTATTTTCAGGTAAATCGGTTTCTGTTACCAAAAAAATTGAGGCACTTATATTAATTCACTTTTAATTATGTAACAACTCATAACGCATAACAACTCATGTATTTATCTCAATCATTTAACATGTCTTCCTGGATATATTACTTTCAAATGTACCGACGTTTGTTTACTCACTGAACGGCGTCAGGCTTCTTCCCTTCATCGGAATGCGACACAACTGGTTCTTTTGTCCTGCTTCATTTCCCACTTTCCTTTCATCTCTCTTTCAAACCAGCCTCAGAAATATTGTACTCGAATGTCTTTGAGGAGTCAAAATGGTATGCAGAAACAGGCTGGAGGCAACACTTCATATGCAACACGTGCCGTTCTATTTTCTATTTAAAAATGGAGGTCCAATTGGCGCGATGCCACGGCGATTCTCGTGTTGACGG
Organism: Gryllus longicercus; assembly: GCA_038098605.1. Taxonomy (NCBI): domain Eukaryota; kingdom Metazoa; phylum Arthropoda; class Insecta; order Orthoptera; family Gryllidae; genus Gryllus; species Gryllus longicercus. The sequence goes on from JAZDUA010000021.1 coordinate 6,887,338, forward strand.
GCGTGGAAACAAAATTCCGGATGCAACAAGTTCGCGGTGAAAAATAGCGAGCTATTTCAGAAGCCTTTTCCTGCAGATCTACAAATCCAGGGCTTTCAGAGTACCGCCCTCATACCCATGAGTGTATTCTGTTTCACTTTTTGAAATTCCATATGATACTTTTTTTAATATTATTTTTTATTACTATTTTAATGTATGTTTATTATTTTCATTATTTGTTTTAATCCCGCTTTTTTGTACTTACGTTAATTTCGATATGTTTATTAATTGTATCATCTTCTTGTTCATTATTTTTAAAAAATATTTTGTAATTATTTTGTATTTACATTACTTTTAGACTGATGATGACGACAAAGCCGTCGAAAGTCGGCTTACTGAATAAATCTGAGTTAACAAAGATTTCGTCAATTATTTAATCCTTGGATAACGTAAACGACACCTCATTAACATTCCCACAATTCATATCAGTGTCGTTTGGTATTCGTATCAATGTCTTTCAGTGAATGCTTGATGTCGTTACGCGTATTATCAGTACGCATATGTCAGAGGGAATATTGTTAATTGCTTTGTAGACAATTGCAAGTTTTTTCTTTGCACTTTTTTAAACAGAAATCTAATGCTACACGTACCACAACGCATTAAAAGAAAAAGAAATGTCAAAAATTCAAAGATTCAATTCACGTGAGTCGTCGGTTTCCGCAAGAAGTGTGTAATTATTTGAAATTCGAACGCCTGGCGTTCGAACACGGTTATTAGAAAATCGGTTTGTTCCTTCTTTTCCGTGTGCCTCGTGTCGCGCAGTACCTCGCCTTCTATCCCCCTCCTCCCAGGAAGAGAAGCCCGCAAGACCGTTTACTGTGTAGCTCGAGACGTACCCCACTGGAGGGTAGGGGACAAAAGGCATCAACTGAAAAGAAGTCAAAGAAGGAGGGGGAGGCGATTAAGTAAAGGCGAAACTTTTCTGCGACCTGCACTCTTAAGCCACGGGGGAGGGGGTTGATCCACCCCTGACTGTACGTCTCCAGTTCCGGTCCCTTCTGGGGTTGCCCCCCGCGCCTTCCGAATCGCCGATGACGCGGCACGACACACAGTGGGCTGAAGTAGAGCCAAATGTCCGCTACATTTTTTTATCAACCGTATATTTCTTACGAATGTTTCACTATATACTTTAATACTTACTATTAATTATACACATAATTTAAGGTTTTAAATTATTTAAAAACAGAATGCGAAAATTACACCAATGGAAAGGTGTGTAATTTTCTCACTACATAAAATATATGTTATAAACGGTCCGCCAGTTTCAAAAGAGAAGATCAGGCAAATTATCTTGTCGGAAATATATTTAATTTGTTTATTTTTTAACACACTTATTAATTTACAGAAAACATGTGTTGCTATTTTTAAATCTCCCATCTAAGTTAATTTGGTTAAATCACTTTTCAGTTTTGGCAGAATGAAGTAGGTTATAGATTCATTTCGTTGAAGACGAGTTACGTGTAATTCATAGAAATATAACATTTTGATAATCAATAGTAATAAACAATCACACACTAGTTATTTCTCTCCTAGTAAGCCACTAATTTTCATTCCCCCGAAACGTGTATCTTATAAGAAATATTTTAGATGTAGAAATTTATGACATTCATATGAATATGGAATTCATATTTTTGTAGTTTTCAGTGCGTTTCTGTAACCGCTTCTAGTACCTATAAATTCCTGTAATTAATATTTATTAGCAAATAATAATTTTCCAAACAAATCATTTTTTGCCAATACGCTTGTCTGTGTTCACTCACAGTATGCTTCGAGGGGGAGGGGCAGGAAGCCCGTGTGCAGGGGGGCTCGGGGTGGCTTCAGGAGGGCGGGCCCCTCCCGGGTCGCGTGACTCTCAGGGAAAAGTCCTGCCGGGGCTCGCCGGGCCCCCTGCGGCTCTCCCGGGGTCCCTCCCCCTTCCCGCTTCGGCTCCCTTCACACACGCGCGCGCGTCGGGCCACGGCCGTTGCTTCCGCATCGGACTCCCCGCCTCCGCCCCTGTCGCAGACAGATTGGGTGACGGGGGCGCCGTTCCTGAAACCGACCGACCGGCAAGGGTCGCTCAGGGCATCAAATGATGTCACTGCAGTGCCTCTGACAGGGAGGTCCTAGGGTTCGAGTCTCGACGATGGAAAGCTAGACAGCTAGGGCGAATTCAGCCGCTGCCGCTGTCTAGCGCAGAAAGCTAGAGGCAACCTGCTCTGCGCGATTGTTCCGTAGTTTCTCCAATCAACACCAAGCGAATACCGGAGCAGTATCCCAACAAACGGGCCATGGATCGCGCGTGCTCTTTCCTTCCTATTCCTTGCCGTATCATCACCTCTTACGTACACAGATTCATACCATTACATTCAGTACACTACCACACATGCTAGGAGACCAGTCGGTAGCTTAAAGCGTGTCACGCTGGTGGGAGGAGCCAGGTTGGGGAAAACGCCGCGCGCTGACGTATACGTCTGCGCCGAATTTCGTCACCCAGCAGGGGAAGAGCACCGCCACCTCCCGCGATAAAAACATGCACTACATATACGGTACTGAAGTACTTAGCTGGTCCAGTAATAATGAATGAATCAATCGTGCTCTGCAGAGAGACGTGTGGGGGAGCCATTGGAAAGCAGCGGTGACTCGCAGGCAGGTCGGCGGACCGCTCTCGCACCTGCGGCGGTGGTGGCGGCGGCGGCCGCGCGGCCGTCAGCGCGGCGCGGCGCGGCCTGAAGCGGCGGCCGTGGGCGCGAGGCGGGGAGCAGCGGGGACCAGGGGGCAGGCAACAGCCGCAGCCGCGAGACGTGTTCGGAGGCGGCCGAGCCCATGTGCGCGGGCGGCGCCCACGGCGGCGGCAGCGGCGACGGCGACGGCCGCGGACGGCCAGCCGCGCGCCTCGCAATCGCCAGCGCCAGCCGGAGCCTGCTTGCTTGCGACTCGCGGCGTAGATTTAAAAGGCCCATACGGTTTCCTCACAAGCGAACCCACACAAGCCACTTACACATAGGAGTAAAATACGAAATGCGAGCGAACTACAACACCAAAAACACACTAACCTTCGGCCTAGCCAAAAAAACACCTTCACAAGTTATACTACGATTTATTTCACCATGCACTTGACGTATATTAGCTGTTCACTGTTTCATCCAATCGGGAGCTTGAAAGTTGAAAGTCCCCACTGTAGCGACATATAAGCTCCCGATTTGATGAAATCCAAACGTTAAATGCACGACTAAATAAATCGTTCTATATAGAGGAGTTGTCGATTCGGATAGCCGAGATCTCTGAGGCAGTAGTGTCGTGGAGATCTCGGATCGAAGGATCGCGGGTTCAAATACCGCCTCGGGCATGGATGTATTTGTGATCGCCCCCTCACCCTTCATCTTCGTCTTATCACTTCATTAACGAAGGATTAATGAGTCCCTGCGCGAGCAAGTGGCCCTTGCCCTCAATGAGATGTTCAGTTGGCTAATATATATATATATATATATATATATATATATATATATATATATATATATATATATATATATACACACACACACTTCTGTACGAGTTTATGGCGGGAATTCGAAGATATCGAAACAACAGAGCACTGTAGCAATCGCTTTTAGGAAATTAATTTAAATATGTCCACCAAGTATTAGCGTGGCGTGGGAAGTCCAAAGCCACTTTCAAATAACATGGCGGAATAAGCGGTACTGTGCATGACTTCCATATTTCGGCTAACGAACAATATAAAAGAATTAATCAGTTCGGTGCCCGTTCTTCAAGAGGCTACATTTCTTCTGGCATTCTTAAAAAATATGTTTTTCTATCCGGTCTATTAATCATTGAGCCAGCGATCGAATTCTGCTTGCGAAAACCACTGGATCGGTGTGTGCGAAAGCTACTCCCGTAAATTCAGAGGACTCGAACATTGTTTCGCCAGGTGTTCGTATACTTTTAACCCGATTGCGGAACGCAGAAGTAGAGTAACGTGTGCAGGTGAAGGTGGCAGCAGCCACCACGTGACTCACGACCACGCACAAGTTTGATCGCTTAAATTATTCTCAGTACCTACTTCGAGCTAGTCTACTTTGGAAATTTAAAGGACCTGAGCATTTCTTTGAAGTCATTCATTTTCTATTCACTGGTCTGCGGAAAACAAGGTTTCAGTATTCATTACTTGATTGACAGATTGAATGTTTAGTGATTCCGGGCGCAACAACGGCTGTGGTATTTATTTCCGTACGTGTAGTGCAGGTTTTTCCCTCGGTAGGTGGCAGTGATCTGCCGGTTGGATGGCGAGATCCGGCGCCGACCTCCTACAGACTAGAGGGTATTTTCCAACCAAGCAGATGGGCACCGTCCCAGCCAGGACAAGCTCCATGCTCCGGACTGGCCTTCAGAGGTGTGTGGTAGTAAAGGGCATGCTAGTGTGTGGCAGTAAGATGTAAGGATAGGACAAGGAAAAGGAAGAAACATTGTGCACGGCCTATGGAGTGTTTGTTAGGTAACTGTTCCCGCATTCGCCTGGTGAGAAACCGCGGAAAACTACCGATCAAAGCAGCAGGCCCAGCTATCTAAATCGAATATTCTGCCACTGTCGGGATTCGAACTTAGGATTTCACAGTCAGAGGAACTGCAGTAAAATCAGTTGATGCCTTGAGCCACCTTTCCCAGTGTTCGTTACCAAACGCACGGCCACGAACGTGCAATTTGTAAGCGGGCAGATCACAACCGCGCATAAGTCACGGCTGGAGCCTTCTTACGAAAACCACTGTACCAGATGGACAGAGTCTTTTCCCATGAATTTAGAGCATTTGTAAATTCCCCGAATACTACACCCCGAAATTCATTTTCTTTTAACTAGAGTTTCAAAGCGATATGTGTTAATGTGTCGTTTTGTTTCCTTTTATCGACTTAATTTGTAAAACAATTTCAATTTATCTTGTCTTTTTTCTCTCTCTAAGGCTTTTATCCAGCCGACAGCCGGTTGCCCTTTACCTCTCGATGTGACACGTATTCGACCGTACACAAGATTCCAACACACTTGCAGACTCATGTCATCAGGGGTCAGCTGTACGCGAGGCCCTTCGCGGCGACACAAACAATCTTGCCCAAGGCGGGATGCGAACCCGCGACCCTTCGGAGGAAAGCGCTGAGTCCGGTACGAGCTCTTAGCCACTTCGACCATCGACGTCGGCTCAATTAATGTAAGACATAAATAATTCTTAACTCACGGTGAACAATCTAAGATAAGCGATAATTCAAAGCTAGTACGTCTGAAAACTTATTCATCCTGCACAGTCGTTATTTGAAAGTTGAGCTTTAAAAAAGGTAAGTTATAAGGTTTTTGCTGTAAAAGTGTCCAATAATTTAATTCCACAGCTCCACGTATGCATTGTCATGGAGAATGACTTGTCAGAAGAATGAATAGTCAGAAAGAAACGTGATTTGGAACATAAATCAGTACCGGTTCTGATAGTTTTCAATTTTCTTCAGTTCGCTACAAAACAATGACAGATCAAAATTTGATTTTCTGGTTCGTTTCCTTACACATTCAGATATTTATTAATGTCCAATCACGCCTAGAGAATTGGGGATAGTGTGCTCAAATTCACAACGAAATCAACAATAATCCTTACAACCTAATGATAAAATGGAATGCAAAATACCGAAATCGAAGCATTATGGTTGTATCCGAAGTATCATCAATAATGATGTAAGTTAACACCCGTTCTATATTAAACTATTTTCTTTGCAATGTGATGCCGGCAGCAACGCTCTTATTCAGACGGTAATCAGACGTCAGATGTGAATGCAAGAGGATGTCACAATTGCTACATGTAAGTAACCTCCCACTTGAATGCCAAAGTGCTTTCTGTCTGCGGCAACGAACGACGCAATGAGCTCCAAATGTAGAAACCACCTTGCGGAAGAGAAGGAATGGTTCACAAGTGGCACAAAAGGGTGCACTGTACAATCTCCGCCAAAAGATACAGTAATTTTTTTTTAATGAAACGCTGACTCATCCTCTCATTTCATACGCACTCTGTATCGTCCCCATCGTGTGATCACTATCTGCAGGGTGGGAGGGAGGGAGGGGGGGGGGCTCTCAAGCTCGTTTCATGGAGGAAGCAATCGCCGCGCCGCGACGAAAGGGAAGGGGGGCGGGGAGAGATGAGGGAGAAAGAGAGGAGAGAGGAGACGAGGAGAAGGCGTTGGGCGGAAGTGGCGCCGCGACTCGGTATGCGCGAGCCGTCACTTCCGGGCCGGGGCCGGACGTCGCCCCTCCCCCCTCCCTTCCCGCCACCTCCCGTTAGATCCCGCTTCACGTGCAGGCGCCGGAGGCAGCGGTTCCTCGAAAGATATGACTCCTGCGGATTGTTTGCAAAAGCATCTCACTAAGATTGCCACACGAGCTGGAAGACACAGCGTTTTGGAGAATTACATGACGTCCGTGAATTATTCTTTGCGGTTCGGCATATGTCGAATTATAATCATGGGCAACGTTTGGCAACGTCTTGGCAACGATTCGGCGGTCGTCATCGTATTGCGATCTTCAGGGCGAAATGGTATGAATTGTATGTTGCCCTAAAGGAGGTCGCAGGATGACGATCTAACGTTGGTAACCGTGCATAGGCAGCCACGAATTCATTCACTCCGGCCGTAGAAATCTATTACATCTTTACACGACGAGTCTTAATTAGTCTGAAACCAAGCAATCTCATTTAAAGTATTTTTCGGAGAATCCTCTTCACGTTTTATTACACACTTCTATTTAATCAGCTTTGCACATTGTCATATTTTGTAACACAAATCTAGATATTTCCAACTAAGCTAGTTTTAGGAAACTTTAAGGCGCTTAAAACATTCGAATAAGATGAAAAGTTGAGTTGGGTGTGGAGGCAGAAAGCTTTCCCGCTTACTATGCTTGTTATGATATTTGATGAACAATAATAACAAAACTTGTTCTATTTGGCCCTTTAGTTTTTTAACAGACCTTTATTTTAAATTGTAGTGTTTACATTATAACACTATGTAACATTTTGTAATAGGTTTTATTGCGACAGTTTCAAGGAGCTATTTGTCCTCATCATCAAGCTATACAAATAATGCTTACATTGATTTGTTTTTATATTAGCGCTTTAACACAATTCACTTTCCTGTTGACACTTGTAATGGTACTAAACTGAATAACTACAGCATTCGGGATAGTATGCGAATCATTTACTCTACATTTTTAAATTAGCGGACTTCTACAGGCAAAGTAAAGTAGTACTAATTAAGCATATGGACCAATGCGCCGGTAAGAACGAAAGCCACTTCTACACCTGGAAGCCTCAGAATGACAAGGTCATTTTTTGGTAAAAATCGTGTCCCATTCAATTTGCTCAAATTAAGATTTCAAATAAAACCTTGGTGTTGTTTTGATGTCGAAGCATGTTTGTCAACATCTTTGTTAACTTCTGATAAACATGTGACTGATGGCCAAGTGCACCGACCTAAGTTAAAATGTTTTGTTAAGAAACGAACGTAAGCTTTTAATGGCTGTTAACTCAAAAAACAAATGCACCATCGGTAACGGTTGTTAACAAGTGAGATTTAGCTAAAGAACGTTAAAATTGTGCTTCTCATTTACTGAACGCACATTAATACG